>CM029485.1:21021343-22221343 GCA_017140395.1 Eucalyptus lansdowneana
GATTATCATCACAAGAACTCCAACTTATTGCCAGCAAGTAAAGGGACATTTTGCTAGGATAGATCACATTTATTTTCCTAACTAAACAAGCTGAGTATAGCCATTAGATCCATATTGATACGCAGACTTCCTCCGCAGGTTAGCTCTTCAACATCATGATCATGTTAAGAGAAAAAAGTCGGCAATTCAAGTCCCATCTAAAGTGGGAGACTGAGGGGAACAGGAAAAAAATCAAATAGACAAATCAAGCCCTTTACAGGAAAATATAATATCAAAAAGAGGCTACGAAAAAGTTTCTTACCAATAGACCTCGACATTGCCAGAACACCAAAGACACGATGACCATTCCACTGAATCACCTTTCCTCCGGCTGCTTCGATCCTAGCATATTCATCTTCCCGATTTGGCTGTAAAAGCATGATTAACCAAAATGAAATTAAAAAAACTAACACACTTCAATCATGTAGATGCTCAGTAGGAGGTTTCTACCTTATGATCCACTGAAAGTGCAATGGGTTCTTTTCCACGATAAAGAACTGCTCTGGAATCTCCACAATTTGCCACAACTATATGTGATGAACAGATTATCGCAACAACAGCAGTAGAGCCAACTGTCTCTGGGGCAACAGGTTCAGTGCTGATTTGCCGCTGACTTCTGCATCAACCTTAACAAAGCACTTTGTGAATGCCTTCCTCCATAATTCTTGGCAACCATCCATTAAATTGCCATTAGTTAAGTGATCCCTGGCCTCTATTTCCTCAGCCAATGCCAAATGAACACGCTCGACAGTAATTCGCAACCTAAAAAAATGAACACAACAACTCAATAAGTAAAAAAAATTGTAGAGGTACAATTTTCTTTTATAAGTTGGTTGCTAAAATTTTAAGAAAATACTCCAAAACAGACAACCCGGAAAGAAAAAGGTAAATTAATCAGGACTAAAAGATGGAAACCTTGGCTGAAAGTTATTCAGATAAACATAAAAATGAAGTACCTGCAAACCTCCATGTCCATCATAAACTCCGAAGAAATGAGCAGTCTGCTCACTCACATAATCACTGATGCCATCAAGGGCTGGACCACCAACCAGCATCTGGATAGGAATCTTTAGAAACTGAGGCACAACTGCGACTGCATCTTCCATCTCAGGTCTCCTGCCGCACAGTGAAGTGAATCCCCAAGGGGCACATATTCCACCTCGAAAACACTTCCCAACAGTCGCATTCACTTGTTTGCCTTGGGGCAACTGACCTACAACAGCAGAAGATTGGGAACTCAAACTGCTCCTGATATCTTCTCAAGGCTTACTGCAACAGAGAGAGGTCCATTGGTCATCTCTCTCTCTACATTCACCTCCTCGACTTCAGGCACCTTGGCAAGAATATTGACACTGCAAACACTCTTCTCAACATCTAAGCACCTAGGTGTTTCTATTTCAGAATTAGCATCAACAATTAGGAAATCTTCTGCACATAAGCTACTAGTCTCACTTGTCACTGAAAGAGAACACGAACTATCAAGGAATCGATCACCCTCCAATGATAAGGAATCATCTTCACTTTCCTGGGCAATCACATCACCAGTAGCCATCCAGTCAGTTTTGTCATCAGTCATCATATCCAGCAAAGGTATTTCGTTACCTTTTTCCTCTCCTGGAACTGACACTGCTACAATCCTAACCTCATTATCCAAATCACCACAGCTAGAGTCATCTTCTTCACCAGAAACCACCTCTGTTGTATCCTTCATCACAGAATCGGACAGTGAACCTGAAGTATTCGCCATCAAATTTAACCTTGACATGTCCATGTCGCTTACCCTTCTTGGCATGATCAGAGCCAGAATTATCTACTCTAAATAGCACCAAATCCGCCAGAGACATCTCCTACATCAAAATCCTTCGCCCAAACAAAGAAAAAGTCTCCCTCAAACCCCTCAGAAAACAAACAACCTTCCATTTTTCAACTAAATCATCAACTTCATCACTCTCTAAGAAATATTCAGAAAGATCATCTGCACTGTTCAACTGTCCATTTTCCATGCCCAAGAGCCAACACCAGAGAAGAAGCTAGTCCATGCTTGCCGACATTGAAGTTGGTGAAAAGTGTTGAGAAATGCAAAGGGTAAGTATATCTGGCCCTGTAGAGAATTTAAACCAGACAGGTACGGTAGACCTCTAATAAAGCCTTATCAACTTCCCCTTCTCTGAGTCTTCTTTTATCCACATCCATCAACTACAATGAAAGCGAAATAACCAGAAAAGAAAGGATGGTCTTAAATCCTCAAAGCAAGGATTGCAGAACAAAACCCGATAATTGGAAACCAACCACTTATCTCCAAACACAAGAAAGAGAAAGCGAAAGGGTCATGAGAAAGTGAGCCAAGAAAGGGGTAGAAGTCCCAAGAATCACAGGGAAACCCTAAAAAGATATTGCCTTTTCCTCTTACTACTTGAGTTCCCTGGATCTGAGGCAACCCAGTTCAACCTATTGCAAATTGACTCTCTCTCTCTCTCTCTCTCTCTCTCTCTCTCTCTAACCTCTCTTTTCTATCTCTCGCACATGTATCACAATTAAACAAGAAAAGGAACTTGTAGGAAAGGCAAAGAAGACTTGCTACCAAATTTCTTCAACTGTAAAAAAGCGCCTCCTCCCGCACTTTCTCTCTCTACACCTCTTGCAGAGACCTCTAAAATCTGAAATCTTAAAGCCAGAAGCTTTCAGAGAAGAACCACGCAACCGGGCTCGGACGTTGCAAGAATCACAATACAACCGCTCAAATACGATCACAACAGTTAAAAAACTCAACTTTCACTCCTTTCCCTTTTTTCCAAGAACTGAAAGGGAAAGGAACCACAGAGGAACTGAAGCAGCAGCGGGTGAAATAATAAAGGGCAGATATTAAAACGGAGCAAAGGAGAGACCCAGGAGAGAGAGAGAGTGCGTGTGTTCAGAGAGAGAAGAGAGATGTTACGTGTCGGATCTGAAAGAGCATGTTAAAGCATCTCCACCCATTTTTCATCCATTTTTGCTTTTTCTTTCTCCAATCCGATGTCTGTCCCTCTCTGTCCATTTCCATCCTTTGCCTTGCTTGAAGGGACCTCCTTTGCCTTTTGTGTGCACACAATCAAAGAAGGGAAAACAATGTTCCCTCTTGGTTAGGTTTTGCCCATTATTGTCAGACACTGGAGTTCCTTTGGCAGATGTGAAAGTTCCTGAGGCAAGCATCTTTTTCTTTTTTCCATATGGGAACTGTTCACTTCTATTTCTCCTTCTGTGGGCAAGTCAAATCCGTTGGGTGGTTCGCTTTCTCACCAGTATGATCTAACGTATCAAGGATGGTTCCCTTTCTCCATATGAACGAGTTTTGATTCTCAAAAACCTCTACATGCAATCTAATCACCTTAATCGAAAACTTTGTGAGTATCATCCTTAGGGTCTCGTGGGTTTATTCACAGCTTTCTTTTCTATATGCTAGACTTAAATTTTAGATCGGGCAAACACGTCATCTAAAAAGTTAAATAGTTAATTGTATAAAATATATAGATCTTGATCGATCATCTTTTTGTTACTTTCCGATTCGCATCCTCATGAAATCTTTCATATTATTTTCATGCCCATCTTTTTATCCAGAAAATTCATATATAGTCTAAGACACATTATTCTTATTCCCAATCTTCTCTCACCACTGACCCCCTTAAAGAGAAATTCTCCGTGACTCCAATCCACGAAAAGGAGGAGTCACTTGTTATTATTGATGTCGTTATTGCTATTGGCATTTTCGCCTTTCTTATCGCTGTCATAAAATCACATATTGCCCCCTCACATGCACCCAAATAATTTGAACCCCAGAGAAAAAAAGAAAACTCTTGGCGTGTGCCCATCGCTGGTGAGCACATGGTGCCCAAGCAATCAGCCCTCAATCAGATAAAACTCCATCACTGGTCAAAATCACTTTAGAAAAGTCTGATTATAACAGTTTCTTGGTAACTTCTTTTGGAAAGGGAGCTTTTTGCTGCTTTTACCAAAACAAGGAGATGGAAACAAAGAGGAATGCCATGGGTCGAAGGAAAAAGGTCATTTGTCTGTTCCTAGAAGTTAATTATAGCAAAAATATAGGAGTTGATTGGTGGGGAGGCATGGGCTCCCCCCTCGTGACGACGTCTGCAGTGAACAAGAAAGAGATTTTGATGTAATTGTCAGTCTTTCTTACGAAATTAGGCACTGCTTTCCTTTGACTTGGGTTTGTATTATATTGGGTGCCGAGAGAGACTTGGCTTTGGCTCTAGAATGACTCCAACGAAAGTCAAAACCTGGCCTGATTGGCTTCCAAATGGGGTAATTAATTGGATTTCTTGAGGGGCAAAAGGGCGAAAAGATGAAAAGGATAATAGACTCGAGCGAAATCGATGATGGACCTAAATAATATAAAATATAAGGTATTTGTTGGGAAGTATTTGTTTATTACGTGACAATCTTATCGCGCTTTAGGTGAGTTTCCACAGATTTTCTTATGATTTAGCGGTTCCTAGTTTCATAAAATAAAGGGCGCATTTAATTTTCCATGTTTTGGCAAACTTCACCCTTCTTTTCTGGTCAAAGTTTGACCCCAATTCTAGGATAATGGCTGAGGTGCTCCTAGAGATTCATAACGACTAAAGATCCCAATGTCTTCTGTTTTGCATTTTTAAAACCAAAAGTGTTTCTATTATTATATGGCGATAAGATTACCTAATACCATATCAATTCTTTGCGTAACTCTAGACCCAAATACCCATACATATAGGATTTGTATCGAAATGACTCATGTCACTAGTAAGCCTCAAAATGCTTAAGTTAATTGATTAGATCTAAGTCAACAAAGATGAAGTCATTTCAGATTAAATATTTCGAGGGTGACAGTTTTCCTTAATATTTTGAAGGAAAAGTACTTAAATAGCAAAATAATAACAAAAATGGTATGTAAATTGAAATACTATATCTATGTATGTATGTATGTATGTATGTACGCATGTATTTATTTACATATATATTTAATATTTGGTCCAAACTTGTCATTTTCACAGAAAGGTTTGCTAGATCCATGGACCCCATGAAGTATGGAAATACGGCGAAAGTCCCAATTTTTTTTCTCGGCCAAATACAAACCAAAAAAAAAAAAAAAAAGTCAGATTCACGTTCTGTAAACTGGCCAATGGCGAACACGACTTTGACACCACAGAGGGAAGTCATTCTCTTTCTTTTGGATTGCCAACCTGGTTCTTTAATTGAGCTTCACGTGCTGGGGAAGGAGGAAAAAAAAAGCATTTTGCTTTGAGTTGGGACCAACCAGGCACCCTTCCTCCACTTCTGGAGGATTCCATCAATCTACATGTCTAAAAAGATAATGTCAACACAGCCAATGACCCAACCACCCCTTGGTGTAGTCAAGATGATGCAGCCTTTAGCTCAGCAATTTTAGAAACCAAAAGCAATTTTAGAAACCAAGACAAGAGATGCCAATGCTTGACTTCGGAAAGGCTCGGTAGCTCACGTTTGTCATCCGATTGAAGCGGGATCATCGGCATCGGGTTTTAGAGGATTTAAAAGAAAATTCATGCACTTGACCCAACCTCTATCGAATGGGCCAATCACCGATCGCATGTCTCAGTAACAGCGGGCCAAAAATATTAGGGACCGAAGCGATGCAGACAACATCGAAGAAAATTTCATAGCATTGATGCTTCCAACAACTTCAGATGTTCAAAAAGAAGGGCAACGCTCAATAAGGTAAGTTCTTGATTAGTAGTGAAGTACCAGAAACTGCCACTAGAGAAGGCAAGGGTGTCACTATACCAACCTGGGCAGTCAGCACACGTTTGATCACCATCTCTGTTCTAGAATGAATATACAAACTCTCTAATGAAAACCTCCTTAGTGCCCACCGGTTCATCTACCACAGCTAAAAGAGGCGAAGGCGATCGGCAGCACGGAGAAAATTGCCATCATGCTGGTTCATGGTGACATGGTGACGCCTGATGCTTCCATTTGCACCTCTGTCTCGTTGGTGCTCACCTTGGAACTGTGTGGAGCCCTAGGATCACCTACATGCAACAGACGAGGTCAATAATCAGCAAGCAAATAGAAATCATGGTATTGATGAAGAACCCCATTTAAGGGTTAAAAATAGTAAGACACGCGACTTCAATAAAACACCCGGCTGACATTATTCCCGATACATACAGGGAGTGTACTTGTACAGAGTGCAAACATCCTCCAATGATGCGCATAACCAAATAAATCAGCTCACAAAAAGTAGTATAGACATCCGCATATAAAAGTAAAATACACCTAATGAATGGCCTTTCTTCTTCCTTACTTGGCAAGAGTAAACAAATTATGTTTGCCACATTGAGCCTCATTACCTTTCCTCCAGTATTATACCAAAAGATAAATACATGCCCATGGATGCAATGAACAAAAAAATGATGCATCTTTGTGCTTCCCCTCCTTGCTTCATGGTTAATACCTCAAACTTGTAGCTATCTATGAAGTGCTCAGAAATAAATAAAAATCTGTAGTCATTAGCTCCATCGCCTTTAACTAGACCAATAATAGCTGACCTTCTCAAGCCTGGTAAATGTTTTAAGGGTTTCAAGAACAACTAAACTATTGGCATTTCGACCAAAAAAATAAAAACTATGGGCACGAACAGTTGCACAACAGCATGAGTTATGATGGTTGTTCCTCTTCTATTCTCTAAAGCTTCTTCCAAACAATAAAAGGGGTAACCTCTCAAAACCTTACTTGGCTTTTCTCCATTTGCCCAAGGCTACTCAACAGAAAGCCAATATAGAATCCAAAGCAGATCCTATAGTTTGGAAGTATTTTTTTTGAGGTCAAGCCCTAATTTTCTAGTTGAGCTTCTTGATGAAACACGGAATTGCATTCTCATTTTCACTTTAAAATGTCATATTTTAGCAATGCCTTGTTTAAACTGCGTTCTGAACGTTATGCGCACCTCAAAGAACTTACTTACCTACTATAGAAAGAATAGCCAGTCCCATGTCTCGGTAGGCACTCTAAACCAACAAAACAATGTTACCAAACACTTCTCGTCATTCCTCCTGATTTTTGCCTTATTCCGCTCTACTTTATTGAATCTTTGGGCATTATTGGTGAACTACTCACGCTAGGGAGCTGCTCATGGTTATTTAGGATATATTATCGCATATGTATCTGGCTACTACAGTCCACCTGATAGGCTACTAAATGTGAATACAAATCAGAGCAAACATGAAACATGAACTAAGAAGCAAGAATCCATACCAAAAGCACGACGCAACCCCTTCACAGCATCGAAGTTCTTGTATGTATAGCCAACGAAGCTTAGATCTTTGGGTGTCAAAAGCAGCTGGAACTCATTAAAGACAAGTTTAACAGAGAATTCAGGAGATGGAAATAACTACAGGGCAAGACTGCAGAGGATCATAAAAAATAACACAAAAAGTGTTTGTTTAAGCAGTCAAACCTTCCGGGAGGGTCCTGATCCAGTTCTTGAAGATGATGGAGGATCCAACTAATTCAACATCCAAAAGCAAGTAATTATTATATATAATGACTTATAAAACAGATGTAGTAAAGAAATCTCTAATAATCGATAATAATGAAACTCGGAAAAGAAAATGCAGAAAACGTGGAAGGAGTTTAGCAGTTTAGCAGCACTAATAAAATTAAATAAAATGCAACAAGGTAATTCTGCCGGTAGTCTTCATAAATTACCAAACAGGAGTTATCTTAAGCTGAAAGTACTCTCGGTGACATTAAAAGAAACAGTTCAGTCTTTACTTCGTCAAATTTCATGAAGTTCTGAGTGTCAAGCTCTCCATTGACCTCTGGTTTGAATGCTGCCTCCATTTCATAAAGTTTATCCCACTGGACAGAGCCAACCAAGGATGAGCCTAGTACAATGAAACTTGCTTAGAGAAAGTAAGTGACAACCAAAAAAGACTGATCAATTCAGATAATTACTTTGATTTGCTCTGCTCCTCAGAACCTAGCCTATGCTCAGCATCACAAAGCAACCGACAAATGAGATCCTTTGCTGCAGGGGACAATCTTGCATCTTCTGGAAATTTCAATTGATTTCTCCAATTAACAATCTGACAACATTGGCAAAATGTGTAAGAAAAATCTGTCCTAGCATTCCCTCCTTTTTTGGGCCACCTCCTCACTTTCCCTGATGTTCCACATAAGTGAATGTGAGCATTACAAATTCACGATAGAGAAGGTTTAGATATCATGAGTTGGTTATTAACAACTAATTAACCCAGTATTTCTCACCGACCCTTCTTTTTGCAAGGGAATGATGAAAGACTAGCAAGTATCATACAAGTATCTAAACATCAGATAGCCAAATGATGGAAGCTCGGTATCACAAAAATTACCTTTCTGCATGTAGTTAGTGGGTCATCTGGTAGAAAGGTGGATATCCAACAAGCATTTCATACATAATTGCTCCAAGTGACCACCTGAAACCCAAAAAGGTTAAATAAATAGGGACCAGAAATCAAAACACAAATGCAACGAGGAAGGATGCAATGAAATTCCACATTTGTCAAGAAACAATTAATCTGACTGGAAACATAATTAAGAGACAAGAAACCCTTGGCATGTGCAAGTCATAATTTGGAATATAACCTGGTTACCTGAAAGTGAATGTATTGCGGAAGAACAAATGCAGAGATATAAAAATTAACTATTGTGACATGACAACAATATGAAGTCAACATTCATGTCATAATGAAACTTCATTTAAAAAAAAAAAAAGGGCCAGCGATGGATGAGCACAATACTTACCAGTCGCACTCCATGCCATATCCTTTCTTCAGTAGTACCTCTGGAGCAATATAGTCTGGTGTTCCAACTGTTGAAAAAGCCTTCAAAACAAGATGGTAAAAGCATTAGAGTTTTCATGACAATTTTCATGAAAAGTCTAGATCAAACCTCTGTTTGTGCGTGTGCACACATGCGTCCTCAGGAACACAGTAACTGCATTACTTCTAATGAATTGATTTGAAAAGCATGAAACATCAAGTTTACAAGAAAACACTTCTGTTTCTTCTGAACAAAAGCAGTAGGAAAAATAAAAGCAAGATGGTTTAAGAGAATGGTTAATTATTATTCATGTTCTTAAGGACCAGAATGGAAAAGTGTCGCTCTAGGGGTGCGCATGACAAAATTTTTGGAATAGAGAAATTGATTTCTAGAACAGAAATTGATTTCTGGCCAATTTCTGAAATGAAATTGAGAAGTTAAAAATTTTAGCTTATGATTTATTCTTCAAATCTATTTCTGGAATAGAATCTATTCCAGAAATAGAAAAATTAAAATTGCGTTACCAAACGGATTTCTGTTCCAAACCTGTTCCGTGAGAAACCGAGAAAAACGCAGAAATAGAAAAGTAGAAATTTTATCATAATAAGACTCTAGGTGACTGGAACTTATTCCGTCTTTGCCAATATGTTCTGCAAACGTTCTATACAGGTCAATAATATGAACCATACCATTGGTTTTCCCAGAACCATGATCTGACTTGCAATTGGTCAATAATTAGAAGAAACACATATGAAAATGAAAGAAAAAGAAATAGATTTTCAAAGTTGCATGCTGTCAAATTTTAAGGGGATACCTTACATTCAAAAATGAATATTCAAGGTAATATCCATACCAAAAAGTCCTCCTGTTCATCTGCCAATGCTGAAGCTGTTCATGAGGGCTCCTCCAGCTCCTCCCGTAGTTTGTACCAGTTGAACAATGATCAACATCCATTGGCTCTGCCAAGTCTCCATCTTCCATCATCTTATTTTCATGAATAGCAGATAAAGTTGTACAATCAAGAGGCTTGCAAAGGCCAAAGTCAGAGAGCTTCATGTGACCATTTTTGTCGAGGAGAAGGTTGTCAGGTTTGATATCTCTAAAACAAAAAGAATGTGAACAAGTGAGAAAAGATAACCCTTCAAACTCAAACCAGACAGCTCTCAAACTGTGGAAGTGCAATTCAATGTATGATGCTGTCTCATTTTTCTAACCTGTGCACATAGTTATGTTTATGAATGGATTCTATTGCCAGAACACTTTGAGCTATGTAAAATCTGGCCACGTCTTCGGATAATGTGTCTTCCCTAATAAGCAAGGTCATCATATCTCCACCAGGCAGATATTCCATAATCAAATATAAGTACTCTGCATCCTGAAATGAGTAGTACAGTTTTACAATGAATTGGCTGGCAACTTCTGCCAGCAAGTTCCGCTCTGCTCTCACATGCTCCACCTACAATTATCATTATATCAGTATTTTTTTTTTCGTTATATCAGTACTTCAGCAGTATAAAAACTTGAAGAATGGAACCTCAGACAGACATGATAGAGTCACAAAGGCAGTATGTTAGAAAAGATGTCAAACCCAGAAAGATAGCTAAATAGGTGGCCAATCATTTTAAAAATCAGGTGCGTAAGTTCCAGCATAGTTTTTATAAACTACTGATTGACATATGCAAACTAAGTTAAAAGATCATTGGGTAGGCAAACAATTGAAACACAAATAATTTAAAATATACAAGGAGCTCAAGAAAAAAATTTACTGGAATCAGTTCCCAAAATGCGAAAGCTTCTTCTTGCATAGAACATAATACAGTTTCTCACGTGCTCATGAGTATTGACCTATTTCCATATGCACCCAGAGTCATTCTAGTGAGGAATGGTCACTAGCTGGTCTGTGAGTCATGACATGTTACAAGAGACATTGAATTACTAGCATAAAGATCTAGCAGCTTATATATCCATTATGCAACTTAATCCCATGGAAATTCACTTCAGGCTGCCTCTATGCGGTGGTACCTTAAAAATCTGTCAATTTTATGGTGACATGTTGCAGCAAAGAAAAAGTGGCAAAAACATGGTGGCAACGCAAAGCTCCAAGGCCTAGTAAATGAATTTGACATGTGCTTTTTTTTTTTTTTCTTTTTTTGTGTATGTTCTGATCTAACTCTCAACTCACTCTCTAACTTTTTGCTCTTTCTTTTGCAGAGCATAGAGTCAAACCCCACACTTGAAACTAATCATCCCACCCCCAACCCCTTGAGAAGTTGGGGACTCAAAACTCCCCATCTATCTCTCCCTTCCCATGTGGGAAGGATCGCCACTGGAGCAACCACTAGTGGTGAATTTGACATGTGCTTAACAAGTAATAAAACAACAGACAGTTTGATTCTAAGACACTCATTTGGAGGCAAGGCCACATGTTAGTTTTAGCTATGACATGCCCATAAGACTTTATCAGGAATATTATCGAACATGTATAAACCGTGATTACACTTAAGTAGCTCATGCAAACAAATCATTAACAGTAGAACAGTAAGCCGTACCACACTTACATCAACAGTTAAAATGTCTCATCTCAATTCGCCCCCTCTAAGCATTTCGGATTTCTTTAATTTCTTCATTGCATATATTGCCAGACTTCTTCTCCCGACATAATCGCACCTGAAATCGAGAAAGTACGCAAAACATGGTTCAGCTCCCAATGCATGAGGAGACATTCAAAGAAGGATAAAGATGCAGATAAATATTCATTGATTGACTTATCTTACTAACCCAAAGCTCCCTTCCAGTTATTGCCAAAAGCTCAAAATCATCCACGCAGATTTTGTTCCTTTTGAGTCGCATATATTCTGTCTCTTTCCGCTCCAAATCTTTTATCAGATTGATTTGCACTTCCTTGGGAACATCTGAACAAGCTAATTTTCTTTCCAACACCCATCTCCTGCCATATAAACATGTAAATTAGGCACTTTTTATGCATCTTGAATCAGGATTCCCCAACATGTAATGATCACACTCATAATTGCACAGGTTAATCCCCCAAAAGAATACTTGAGATCGACGACCGAAAATCAATGACATCCACTCGCTCATCACACCACGAACTCATGCCTAACGATGCAGACTTTGAGTCTCATGCAAAGTACGGAAAAAAGGGATAAGGATAGAGATGCTTTTATTACGATTATAAACATGACTGACAAAGGAAAATGAAAAGGGAGATATTCTACGAGAAACTCAAATAGACCATTTTCTCTTTACCAAAAATCTTCTCAAAAGACGCCTCAATAAGCTGCACAAACACAAATCGAATGCTCTCCACTTTCACTAGACAGGTCCAGTAGCAGTGATAAAAAGCAGACCTAAAGATTTGGCAAAATAATATGATTAACCTGACAACCCATGATATCATCAGTAGAGGAAAAAAATCAGTCTTTCTTAAGTTCCTATAAGATAATAATTATTCATTCTGCGCATCTCGGCATACCCTAAACTAAGCCAAAATCGGTAAGAGCTTTAAAGATCGAACCATCAAGACAATTCATTTAAGCCCAAATCACAAGCTTGAAGTACCGGCCTCAAACTGGGTTTTCTCCAGTTTCCTACATTTTCTCGACAACCAAACAGATCATAACCAAAACAATGAATCAAACGAACTGAATCTAATTCGTCAACTGTTTTGCAAGTTAGAGATACACGGTACACTCGCTGTACACGAACTTTCTCAACTCAATTCTTCACCCGAGCAAAATCATAATCCAAGATTTTCGATTTTTCCAGCTACCCTCGTTTCTTTTATACATTCTCCCCGCAACCGAACAGAGCATCAACCAAGAAAAGAAGAACCTACGAACTATCACGCTTGTTTCCCCCTTTTTCCGAGCATTACCTTTCTTTCCGTTCTTGAATGTTCTTCATCTGGGTCCTGTAATGGTTCTCTATGTACTGCTTCGCGGCAGCCACCTTCTCCATGGTCAAGCTCGAGCCCAGCACTTCCTCTCCGCCGTTCCCGCCGTTCTCGCCTCCTCCTCCACTATGTCCTCCATGATCTCCTTCTTCACAGGCATAAAAATCGTACCTTTCCGGCAAAAGTACAATCTTTACTAGATTTCACTCGTGCCCTTTTGCTGATGAGTTCTCAATCCGCATAAAATCCTCCCCTACCCGCTCCCCTATATATGCTTTTTTAGCTTTTCATGGTCTGACAAGAGCTCCTCTCCCCAGTCCCCTCCCTCTCTCTCTCTCTCTCTCTCTAAAGTGTGACCACTTTCCTGTTTGCTTCCAAAAGGAAGAGAGATGAATGCCCTCACAGTAGATTCTTAAGTGTACATCTTAATTGCGACAACTCGGGGGAAGATGAAATGATGCAAGAAGGGGAAGAGGGTTTAAAGAGCAACCCAAGATCAAATCCACAGGCCAACTCACATCTTCCCTCTTTCCTTGTTTTTTTTTTCCCTTTTCTGCTGCTGATGTCCAACTCAGAATGTTGAAGCACCCCCCTCCCACATTATTTATCTCCTCCAGCACCACCTTTTTTCTTTTTTTTATTCCTTTTCCCCCACTTTTTAAATACTGTCCAGATTTGTTTATTGTCTCTGAAAAAAAGTGGGGAGAGAAAAAAAAAAGGGAAAAAAGAAGAAAAAACAGAGCATTTCTTGTCAGCTGTCTGGCATCCTCATGCTTTAAGACGACTCAATTTGACCCTCAATCCACCGCAAACTGAACTGGCAATGTTTGCATCGGAAACTTTTGAGGGGGATGCTTTCTAGATTTTTTTGTCCCCAGGCACGAATATTCAGTTTTATAATAATAGTGACTGAGATACATATATATTTTTAATGTCAATAATTGGTATAATCTCTGAAACACTCAAAGGCGACAACAGTTGTCTTCAAATTACCAAAAATATATATATATTTCTTTCCTTGAGAAAGGTAGGCATTAATCACAAAAATCCGTTTTTTATTAGGATTTTATTTAAGGGTATATTAACAGGCGAATATTAAAATAAGAAAAATAAGGAAGGACAGTACGACGCGAGGACAGAAAAATGGGTTTATTTATGTTAAACAATTTCAATGTTTGTTATCTTTGGTAAATTTGAAAAGCTAAATTTCAAATGATGCAGTCAAAAAAATTTTAAAATACAAAAGCAAAAAAAAAAAAAAAAAAAATTACCCTATAACAATTCTCGACAAGCAGGCTAACTCGTATATGATAAATAAAGCTGACTAATAATGTGCCGATTCCATATTGGATGCTTAAATAAGCCAATCATACCTAACATGAGTCTCCTTATTTCAACACTCAATTATAAAGAAGAACTTTAAAAACAGTAAGATTTGTCTGAGCATATCTTAACATTTATCAAAAGCCAAAAAAAAAAAAAAAAGAAGGAAAATATCTTAATTTTCAGATGAGGTGTCTTTTCTTTCTTTGTAGTTGCTGCCTACATTTCATTAATCAACTAAAGATTGATTGCTCAACTATCGTTGTCCCACTTTTGGGCCCAACCAAAAGAGGAAAAGGATGGGGCGTCGGCGACTGGGTCCACGCGGTTAGGTGGTGGGCCTCTTTTGAGGGGAAGGCGGGAGTCGCAGTCAGGATCCTGAACTTTCACCCATTCTCAGCACCCGGACTGCGACGTGTCAATCCCTCCATGTACTAGTTTCCCCTCGCCCTGCTCTCCCCCACGCGCCAGGCCGGCGTTTGATGCTCAAATTCCATAATGGCTGCACTTCTCAGCTCCGAAGTTCGTTTAGGCATGTACAAATTCTTTTTTATGGCTACGGGGAGATGCGGTGCGTTTCAGGCTTTGGCACTGTAAAAGAAATCGAGAGTTACTTTGAGGTTTGAGTATTTTTGAGGATGCGAATAGACCTTTTTCTTTTCCGATTTTGCCCTGTTTATAGTTTCATAATAATGGAAATGTTTTCGATAATCACAATGTTGTCGGACGGGGCGCCGAGTCATCGGTAAGTGGGCCCAGCAAGGCTAGCGGGACTAGATCTAGCCACCTACCACCGATTTAGCTCGCTAGCAGCTTGAGTTCCACCAATAAAACAAGAAAAAAATTGATCAAATATTTTTTTTTTCCCAAATGATATTTAAGTCAAAGTTACTTTCTAATATCTTTTTATATTACACTTTACTAAACATTATTTACATTTAAAAAAGAAAACCTTTCACCTAAAATTCATTGCGTGTTCCCAGAGGCTTTCCCAAAATATGTCCAAAGGCAAAAATATTCTTAAGACAAACAATAGTGAACTAGATCATTATATATTCAAATATATATGTGTGATTTGGGATAAGCGCAAAGAAAAATGAGATATGTGAGGTTTTTGCATATAAGATCGACATAAATTAATAGACAACTCGTCGCTCGTGTCGATTTCGAAGTTCCAATCAGCTTTTAAATTCGAAGCTAGGCCTAGTTGGTGGATTTGCATAGTCTATGTGTTAGCTTATGCAGCATGGGTCATGGTGCTCGAGGTGTTGCGTTCTGCAATCAATGTCACAAGGCCCTTCCCAATAGGGAATTTGGCCTAGTAAAATTAATTGATTCCCAACAAGATTTGCTCTGCTTGTCTAATCAATGAAAAATGCACACCATACGCATGGTGCTAAATGAGGGGCGCAAATGCCATTGCCTTTGCACGGGGACCCATAATCTAACCTATCAATCGTGTATATGATTCGACTGCCAATTGATTATTGATTTGAACTACTCAATCGCACCACACCTTTTTTTCTGATATTTCATTGGTCAGTTGAAATTGCACTACCTATCCCATCGGGTGCAAATCCAGAGTCCCCAATCATAGTCCCCTCCAGCCTATCCACAAGCACGAGATGACAATATATGGGGTTCGCTATAGTTTCATCTGTACTAGATAAAACAGAGAAAATCTAAAAATCTAATCCTCCCTTGTCTCTTCAACAATCGTGTCATCTCTGCTGCCCGAGTTACCGCAACCTCCGGTTTTCCCCGTCACCTTGTCGTTGCGGCCGTGCCCAAGGGTGAGTTCCATTTTCCTACTTTCGTCCTTGCAATCTTGTCCCTCTGTATTTTTCCCCTCTGTTTCCGAAACTCTCTGTTGTGCTCGTGCTGTTGCGTTGCTGTTGCTGTTGGCTGAGCTCGGTGCGATGTCAAGCTCTTCCCAGGCCAAAAGACGATACTGCTTTAAATCTAGCGACGACCATGGCTTGTCCATGGCTTCAAGTGTCGAGGATGAGGCTGAGATTTTACCAAGGAAAACTAGCTGTCAAGATGAGAAACAACTGTGAGCTTAAAAAGAAAATAAGAAAGAAAGGAAAGGCGAGGAGTCAGCCTCAACTTGGATGCACGGGGGAGATAGAGCAAATAAAAAGACCATGGAAGGTGATTAAGAGTGCGTTTGGTAATTATTCCATTCTGGAAATTTCTGCTCATAAATAATTTTTTCTAATTCTATTATTTAGATGAGTTTCTGAGTATTTGAAAAACATTTGATCCTTCAAATAGAAATTTTTTGTATGATTATTAAATTTCTTGTGATAAAGTTTTAATAATTTTATTAATATTTTTATTTTTTTTTTTTTCCTTTTCTTCTTCTTCTTATCAACCACGGTCAAGGCGGTAACCGGTTAAAGGAAGAAAAAGAAGGAGTGAAAGGAGAAGAAAAAAACGAAAAATAAAAAAAGAGAAAAAAGAAAATGATTTGGTTGATCAAGATTATTAGTATTTTTGCTATTAGCATCGGTATTTTGCTCGTTATTAGTAAAAATTAGTACATGTTTGGTTTTTGGAACGAATTTGATGATCCTCTGTCACGATTTCTTCGTTTCCTCCTCTTGTTGTTCCAAATCGTTGATTAATTAATTTGTATGACCATGAAGGGATTTTACTTATTTCTTTTATTCCAATAGATTTTGTATTCTTTTCGTCTTGGGCTAAGTTATAACTGCGTTGAAGAAAATTTTCAAAATTTTTGTTTGATCTTCTGAATGAATTCTTCCTTGTTCGGTTTCTGGAAATGGAAATAAAGAAAGTTTGATTCTTGACTTGTTTAGAGGAACAAAAGAATTTTTTTTTTGGTAGAATTTTGATTATTCTATTCCAAATATATTCATACGAATAAATTTGTTTTCGAAAATCAAAAAGTGCAAAATTTGTTCGCTTTTTTGTTTAATGGAACAAAAAAATTTTTTTAAGCGCCCAGAACAAAAGCACAGCGTGACAACCTTGACAGCGGCAGGCAAACCAATTAAAATAGAAAATTCCCGGCGCGTTCGCCACGTTATATATTAAATATATTTTTATATATAAATACATAAATTAATAATAATAAAAATAGCCTAGAATTAATTTACCCAAAAAATATTAAATGATATCATTCATTATTTTAATTTGTTACAATAATACACAAAACTTAGAAAAAAAACATTGCTTAAGAAAAATGCTGAAATAATATTTTCTAAATTTATTTATTTATCATATATAGCATTTTTTTATTACTTTTTTCATAGTAAAAGACTTTAAAAAAATAAAACAATTAAAAAAAAACAAAACTAAAAAAAACAATTGATCGCGTGTATATTTATAGCAATTTTATTCTTGCTTTGATCTTTATATTTTGACCACTTGATATTATAAATTTTAAAATTGACGTGCGTCGAATCGCGTGGGAATTTTGGACTCGCGTGTGTCGGAGCGTGTCGAAGAGAGTTGATGCCGCGGATTTTCCTGAAAGTCAGCGTGTCGGAGGAACTGTCGGACTATACGGAGTGTCGGACCAGGCCATTAAAAAAAAAATATAGATTAAGCACTATTTGACACATTAACAAACATGCCCTAAATGTTTTGACGCACAACAATTGGCTGTCTTGTTTATGGTAGCAGATTCGTTGATGGCAATGGTTAGAGGAGGCACAAAGATTAGGCTTAAAAGTGGCTAAGGGATTTGAATTGGAGTATGACGCAAATTAAAATTGAGTAGACACTTGTCACAATCTCAAAATGAATACAATAGATGGATCCACAATAGAACAATAGATATGCATCTCCTACTCAAATGCACCATGCTCTACTTTGATTGTTTTATCAATTGAAAGTGATTACCCATCACGTGTAGCAATATTGACGTGTAATTATTCTCCAATAGAGTGGAATTCTTTTGATAAGCTAATCATATTGAGACAAGATTGCGGTACATATTTTATCCCTAACACTTAGCTACATCAGCTTATTTTCTTATTCTTAACAAACGTTGCAATTACAAGAATTGGCTAGAGATACACGTCTCACTTTTCATATGTCGTCACGTTGAAGAGTTGGTAAGGCATAATAAATCTTATCCTCGAACAAGAATCTCTCCAATTAATAATCTGTTTTCTTAGTTATGTCTATCATTTTATAGACCAATACATCAGAAGAAATCCACAGCAAACAGTGTAGCCTGGCAAGAACAATTTAATTCCCAGTCTCATTAAAATCTATATATTGTAATATTCTCATACATTAATTCCTTCTTACCAATATAATGAACGCCATTTAATAATAATATCTTTGTCCTTCCCCAAAAAAAATCTTAAATTGGACATCCATCGTAGCTGGGCGTCGAGGACAAAAACCAAAGAAAGCCGCGGGACCCACTGGCTCCTGCTTCACTGAATTTCATGCGACACGTTGTGGGCCCCAAAGTGCATGGTCGGTTGGAAGCTACTTGGATTCCTCTCCTATTTAATTCTCTGTCTTCTGACATTTGCTGTGTTTCTTTTTTCTTTTTTTTTCTTCTATTTATTCCTCATGCAACGAAAAAAAAAGAAAAGAAATAAAATTAAATGGAAAAAAGGCCTTCCCATTCCCACTATCAATAAATAACACGGGCTAATATAAGACATGAGGCAGTTCATAATTATATAATGTGGTTTGGTTCCCTTTTCTTTAAAAAACTTTTTTTCGAGATCTGTTGTTCTGCATTGACAAACTGTAATGTTATTCATTAAATAATACATGGGTTTTCGACAAGCATGTGATATTTATGATGCGACAGGGACCATGCTGGATTTTTTGATCAGTCATTGGTCAAAATATTGATTAAAATTCATTTTTCTTTACATATTCAAGTTGTATGGTTTATAAATCTTTGTTACTTCCATTTTTCTGTAAAGAAGTGAAGATTGACTTTATTATATTTCCATGTACGTGGGTTTTTGATGAAATCGAGTGCTAATTCTGTTCACAAGTTAATTCAATGGTTGTAGAAAAGATGTTACAATTGAACTCGAACGTATTTTTCTTTCTCTATTGTGATTGAACGGGAAGACGCAATTGAGTAGAATCATGCAAAAGTAGATAATAGGCCAAAGTCGAGTGGTTCACGAACAACATGGAATTAGCTTTCAATGTCAATCCTATTGTAATTAATAAACTGAAGAAAGCTTTAGAGTATATTTGATAATCATTATATTTTAGTAAATAATTTCTACTCATGAATAATTTTTCTAATTATGTTCCCTAGACGAGTTTTATGAGTATTTAAATACGTTTAAGAATTATTCAAAATTTCTATTCTCAAAATAAAAATGTGTTTGGTATGACTCTTAATTTTTTTTTTTGTGCCTTAGTTCATTTAATTTTTAAAAATTATTAAAATTTTCTTTATTTTCCCCTTTTTCTTCCTCTTGCCGGTTGCCATAGACTTCTCTAGCCGATCGTCGACCACAGTGCCGATCGGCTAGAGGAAAGAAAGGAGGGAAAAAAGAAAGAAAGAAAAAGGAACAAAGGAAAAGAGAAAAGGAAAAAAGGAAATGACTGACTTGATTCTAGAGTTGTTCTCACAAATAAAGAAGTAACTTTTTTCTTATTTCTTGATTCCATTCTAAATCTATTCCTTCTAGGAATAAAAGTTATCAAATGGAATTCGTTATGTTTTTATTCGAGAATAAAAGAATATAATCAAGATTATTTGTCACATTATTAAATAGAGTCTTATCATTAAAGTTTTCATGTTTTTGGCTTTTATTTATTTTTATTTTTTTTAAAAGGTTTTGCACATTTCTTGGCACTTCAGCTAAGGATAGAGTGCGATGTGGTTTAATCATCTGAGAAATTCCTGTTAATTGAAAAACCTGTAAAAGGCCTTGAAGAAAGTTAATCATTGCAAATCTAGAAAGGTGCGCTTAAACTTGAAGGTGAAACTTTTGGAAGCCAAAACCTTCAGAAGGCACGTCTCGTTGAAGCAAGAGCAGGGCAAAAAGGTGGGGTGCTGTACCGAAGTGAGAAGAAAGCATCACTCCAAGAATAGCCTGTCTTTCTTTCATATGGCCAAAGCACTCGAAGATGGATTATGTTTGGGAAAGGTATTTTCATGATAGAGATGCTTGAACTTTACTAGAGTGCAATGATCGTATATTGTGTGGCACCCGAGATTGATTGGTGATTTTAGGTTTTTGATTCTCGTACGTGTCTTAATAACTTATTTCGAGACCCAATTTTCAAATACTGGGATTTCAAATAAAAAAAGGTGAGATGTAATATTTATTGATTAATCGAGATTTGACTTAATGTCTTTTAAAATGTCTTCCATTTTCAAAATGGAAAGGCTTTAGATCGAAGTCTTGGAAGAATCACATCCTTAACGTATGAAGAGTGCAAAGGCCAACAGATTCTCATGCTCGTGACCAAAAAGTTCGCAGGAGTGACCAATGACCATGTACCATGAGCCAAGTGAACCTTAGCTTGATCCATCATGCATTATTCAAATCTATATGTTTAATGTATTTCTCTTTTTCTGATATCGAGGAAACCATCTTTAAATAAATAAATTTTAAGCCTATCAAGCACCTTACTATCTTCCCGAATGATATAAAACGCGAGCCAAGACTCTACTGGCCAGTCCAAAAGTAAAATTATTAGCATCTCGTGGCGCAGGGAATTGACCTGCCGGGTCGTGAGCCTGATATACATGGACAAATCCGTTGAGTAATCGCTAAGCTAACCGGGTCCGAGTATATTTCTCTGTTGGCTTTTGACCAAGGAATCATCTTTTTCACTTCGACAAAAATGGAAACTGAGCTGTCCGGTGTGTGACAGCAAAGCCTGCTCCGATCCTCCTATAAGTTTCAAGAATCGACAAAGCATAAAGGGGAGTTCGAGGTGCAATTCGCTTTACTATAAGAAGAAGCAAAGTTCTCAGGCAGCATTCATGCGACACGATGGGACAAGAAAAGAGCCTGGCTCCCGTCATTAGAAGGTCGCTAGGGTTTGTGAAGATCATCGGTTTCATCGCTGTCGCGGCAAGAGTGAACTCCGAGGATGCATTTGGAGAGCCGGCGTACGGGATTCTGTGCATAAGCGAATGCCCGACATGCCCCACCATCTGCTCCCCGCCGCCGCCTCCGCCGTCGTCCAAGTCATATCCCACTCTTCCTCCCTCTCCACTATTACCGCTGCCGTCGCCGCCACTTTCTCACTCTCCGCCTCCATATTTCCACACTAACCCGCCATTGCCTCCACCGCCTACGTCGTTGCCGACGCCGCCGCCTCAGGCACCCGAAATGAATCCCGTATGGGGTCCTCCCCCGTTGCCGCCGCCTCACCCCCAATATATATCCCGTGTGGGTGCTCCCCTTCGCCGCCTTACAAGTCCGATAAGCCCCCGCCGCCGCCGTCAAAGCCCTACTCCCCTATAATTTCATCACATAATAATATCTCCTCTCCTTTCTACTACTACTATTCCGCAAATGCTGCTTTCAAATCTTCTCTTCCTGCCTACTCATGTACCTTGTTGCTCCTCCATGTTCTTCTCCTTTCCGGCCCTTTTGACAGGTTGAGGTTCTTTTAGTGGGGTGAAATCGTCTCTGTAATTACGGCATATTGCTTTCGTGATTTTCAACTTCTTTTACAATACGGGTGAGATGGATAATTTTTTCTGTACGTGGGATTACGAATGAGCAGTATGTAAAGTACTACATTTTGATGGATGTTTTTCTGATTTATTCCAATGACTGCCATGCTGAATGGAGAAGAAGTTGCTTCTGCGTCTGGCAATTTGGGCACTGAGAGATGTCAAGAAGTGATGGCTAGTGCATGAAAGCCACGACATCATTCTCTCTCGTTTCTCCATGCACTTGACACCCACGGTTTTGATTCCCATGAACCGAGACATGTAAACTTCAAGGAAAACAATCATTACAAGATCTCATCATTACACTAGCCTAGGGATTAGTTTGTAGACTTATTTTCCCCTTAAGCTTCGTACACACTCTCTCTCTCCATATAAAACCCAGCAACCCATCTTCTTCTTCATCTTTTTTCTCGGCTGAGCAGCGAAAAACCAGAAGCAAACCAGCAACCTTCTTCTTCTTGCATGCTGATTTTGAGTGTTGATCTTGAAGCATCTCTGTGTTGTTTAGTAGCTGAAGCAAGGTAAGGAAATATCTAACTCTAAATTGAAAGTTATCCATTGTTTCATCAAGGGAGCTTGAGGATCTAGCCAAACAGTGATGGATATAGTTTGTAGTTGCTGTTTTGTGGTTAATCTAAGCTGAGTAAGTGTTAGATTAGAGTTAGAAGCCATTGCATGTTGTTTTTGAGGACTGCATGTTTTAAAATCCTTGTGTGAATATGCTGTTTTGTTGAGGGAAGTGATGAAATGGATGCCAAGTGTGTTGTTTTGGTAGAAATCGTGATAAGTGGCTTACGGATGCAACGGCACTTCGAGTCGAGCTGTGGAATTGATCATTTGTTAGAGAAAGATATGCTGAAGTTGCTTTGAGTTGCCGTGAGTAAGCATTGGAGTATTTTAGAAGAGATTTGTGGATAGATAAGTTGTTTCGTTGAGTCAGAAGTGAGAAAATTTGTGTATCTATTCTGTTCTAAGTGAAAACAGTTATGAAGTCTTCTGTTTGTGTTTAGTTTTCTTTATGTATGTTAATAGAAATAAGAAAGAAAATATTCTACACGATAGAACATCTATAAGATCAAGTTATACGCGTAGCTATAACCATATGAATATATAAAACTTAGAGATAGAAGTGAACTTAGTAAAACCAGTAAACTGTTTTGTGAGAAACGGTTTGACCTTTACTGATTATACGAATTTTCTGTAATTACCTAGTTAGATTTGGACTTTGAATCCTTAATGAAAATTGTATAACACATCTTAAGGAATGACGTGTCAAAATTTGAGATTAAATCGATAAGAATTGGCTAGTGAAACAACTTTCTTTGTAAATACGAAATCTGAACGTCGGTACAGGGTACCAGTAAAGATTATGACAGTTGTTACTTTTAATACAGTAAGAATTAGACTTAAGTTTCTGCACAGAAAACGTCGATCTATGTCTCAAGTATAACATACTAAAATTTGGTAACATTTCGACAAGAATTAATATATCTTCTGTGTCTGAAACCGAAACTATTCATTTAGCTAGTATACTGACTACACCCGAGAACACATTAGATGTAGTGTCTTGTATCTTAGACTTGTATGATGAACATAGAGTCTAATAAACCTCATACTAGATGTTAGTTGTGTATGAGAAAGTCTCATATATCATTTGATATATAAGTGCATATAGAATCATGTGTGTGCAATGATTGTGGTGCATAGTGCTTGATTATGGGATAAATATTTGTTCGCCATGGAATGGGACATGACGTAATGGGTTTTATCTTATAATTTGGACACGCACGTGTGCTAGGTTTATGAGAGTTAGATATATAGTTTGATACTTTAGAGTCTTTTCTTTTGCATACGATAAATGCATTAATCAAAGGTGTGGTGGTGGGAAACGTGTGCTTAAGATGAATGAACCCATCGGTACCGAGATACCGGTGATGCCCCCAGAAGTTTGGGATGCCCTTGCTGTGTGGTCTTGAATGCCTCAGTAGAGAGATACTGAGATGCCTCGGAGTGAGATGCCCTTGTGTGTGATCAAGGATGCCTCGGTTGTGTGATACTGAGACGCCTCGGAGTGAGATGCCCCTTGCTGTGTGGTCTTGGGAGGACCTCGGTTGTGTGATGCCGGGATGCCTCGGAGTGAGATGCCCACAATTAGAGGTATTGTGGAAGTCTGGATAACGTACTTTCCGGAAGTGACTCGATCGGCCGGTTGAATTCCGGTTAATGATTGATCGAGGGTGGATTTTATGCACACTAAATATAATTATTTGGCGAGTGAGTTCATCTATTATTGTTGCATTATATTTTGATGTGAGATTGAGTTTGTGAAGGGTAAGTATAGAAGTGGATGCATATAAGGTGATTTCTTACATGAAGTAATAGTATTGTTTATGCTTGTGATATATACTTTAGCATCCTAAATTGTTTGATGATTCACTTGTAACTTTGATGGCCATGGATTGTTTAAGTTAGAGTTTTATCATTCTTTACTGGGCAAGGTTGTTTGCTCATACCTTACATTTTCAGATTAATAGCATGGATGTACCGCCAGTAGCTCGATACGGGGCGGTAGTGAGTCTTGATGTTTCTCTTCATGATGAGTATGATCCCAACATTGACATGACCCTCTCCAAATATGAGGCGACCTTATGGTTGGATGACGATAGAGTTGAGTTATTATCGATGACGTTCGTTGCATGGTTTGTCAACCATGAAGGAGAGATGTTCAGACCTTTACCCTTTGGAGCAGGAGGACCTGGAGCGGGGATGGACGGCGCCTAGACGCCTTGGATTGTGTAGAGGCTGACTGACTTTTCTTTTTTGTTAGATACGGGCTAGTGTGGGAACTCGTGGAGTAGATAACCTCACCCATATCCCTGGCTTGTGTTACGCCTTACTTTTGTTTTGTATATGATGTAAATATATAGGCGAAGAACATGGAATGAGTCCAGGTCGATAATTTTGTATGCCCCGATGATGATAAAATGAAAGGAAGCCTTTTATGATCTTGTCTATGTGCATTGTAGGATAACCTTATAATATAAACTTGAGATTTTAAATAATCCATGTTATACATGCTAACCTTCAATGGTAAACACTATGGGTTATCTAAAGGAAGATTACAAGCTAGACAAGAAAATAATTATAATTATAATTCCGCTTGCGCTTAGTACGTGACTCTCTGGGACGTCACAGCCCCCCATCCGTGTTTGTCATTTCTTACTCATGTGATGGGGTTGTCCTTGCATGTGTGAATTCTTCGAGTGCTTCTTTGGCTTTTGGTGCGATGCTATAATGATTCAATGCAGTGGGTACATTATAATTCCATACAGTAGGTACATTATAATTCCATATAGTTTCAAGGATGGTCTTGTTCTCCTGGCACAAAATCCTTTGGAGTTCTTAGTATTGGTGTTCACAGCAACCAATAAGGCCTGGAAAGGATTTGTAAATTCAAGCTTCCTAAGGTGCAGCTAAGGCTTATAGGATGTAGTTCCTATACTTTGTGAAGTAATGGTAATAATGCCATTGTTTTTCACAAAAGCCCATGGTTGTTGAAAGAACAGAATAGTGTGGATCTCTGGGTCTGGTTGGACAATTCTCAGTTCTTACTGTAGGAGGTGCTTCTAATGAGTAAGAGGATAAAACCAATTGAGGAAAGCCAAAAGGTTTTTTTCGCTTTCCTCTTTAGTATTTCGATCGAGCTCGAATATCCTAGTTAGGTTGGCAATGAACCTTGTGGTTGAAATTTCGTTAGCTATTAAGTACTTATTGGTTAAGTACCACAATAACCATCGCAGTTGATCAGGGAAGTCATCTTCATTCCAAATTAGAGGGTGTATGAACGGATAGCTAGAATTTAATCCAAAAGGATAAATGATTGAACTTCCATGGAATCTAAATAGATGTGTGTGGTATTGCCACATAAGATTTTCCAAAATTTCAGTAAGGCTATCATTTTGGATTTGTTCAACAATCTCCTAGAGGTATTGCCAGTTTTGCCAATATTGTATTATTTTGATCTTATACTTTTCATTTTGGTGAAAAGTATGGAAAACATGTCTTATAATGTACATGTTGATTTCTGCTGGGGCCTTTATTCTTGACAAGAAGTCAGCAAGCACGTTCTTTTTTCTAGCAATGTGTTTGGTTTCAAAAGAGGATTTTTTTTTTTTTTTTTAAATCATTTAGTCCATCGAAGTAGTTGAAAATGTGGAATCTACTTTTGTTTGAACTTGGTTATCTGGGGAAAATATGCCATGTCCAATTCTACTAGGAAGTGATGGTTGATGAGATGGAATTCGAACTTTTTTATTCCATTTTTCACCGTCAGGATTTTTTTGAAAGTTGAATGATAATACATTTTAGCTTAAGAAAAATTTTCACTCTTGTAAACACATAGGTGTCTCTTACCATCAACTTCTTTGAACAAGACGACTGCTCAATATTCATCACTGGTATCAGTTTGAAGAATTCTCTTTCTTGTTGATTGGATCTGTAATGGAGGAAGAGTCAGCATGATCTTCTTATGTTCAACAACTGCTTTACTCTAAGATTTTCCCCAAGGTGGGAGATTCTTTCTCAGCATTGATTGTAGTTGAATAAGCAATCTTGTAATGTTTGTAACAAAATCTTTGAGATAATTGATTATCCCAAGAAATTGCTGAACTTGTTTTGTCATAAAGTTCTCTTATGGAAACTTTAGTAATTCTTGGGCAATGTATGGTCTTGGATAGTATGTTCCTTTGTTAATGTGTGATAACTCTTAACTCTATAAGAATAGATTTATTTTACTTATTTTAGGGAACAATTAATGCAATATTTATGAGAAAATATTAGGATTTCCTTCGATTAATCGAATTTTCCTTGTTTATGCGAGAATAATGAGATATGAAGAAGATAAGGAAAAGAATGGCAAAAATTAGGAATTCAAATAAAAAAAATCAATGGAATATGGATATCAAATTAGGGAATCCTTGATTTTATTCCTTAATGTTATCTGCAAGTGTTGGGAGATAGATATCAAATCAAAATCTTCGATTTACTTTCGATTTTGTGCGCAATTGCTTGGAGATAAGGATCTTGGATATATCTTATGAATAGGAGAACATTGAGGGAGGGAGAAAAAGAGCTAGGTTTTTGATTGATCGTTTTTCATTATTTTGAGAGTTTTTCAAGTATTTTGAAGAGAAGACAAAAGTGGTAACAAAATTCTTGTTCTTTGAGTCAAGATGCTGGGTTTGATTTATATTTTTATTTCTTCTTCTACTATGTTCTAATTTTCTTTTGTTAGGGCTATGGTGTAGCCTAACCATGATGATGTGAATTTCATGATTTTTATGTTTTACAATTGATTTTATTCATGTGAGTTATATATTATTGTTAATGCTTTTGAGTGACTGACCACTATTTAAATGATCTGATGTGCATGTTTAAGACTGAGAAGTGATAATATGCAATTGCTCATTATAATATATAACCATGAATTAAACGTTGATAGAGATATATCGCATTATTTGTGTAGCTTTTGGTGATAAGGTGATCCAAAAGACTCATTGTAAATGAATACATTTATGTTTATTTTAATTCATATAGAGATATAATGGATTAATAAACTGAGTAGATTTGATATATTTAGAGATATGATAGTAAATAAATTAGGAAATTCCGCCATTACATGTTTGATATCGTTTTTTTACCCACAACAATCTGAAATTCATATCTAATGGTTATGGTGAAATCGGATGTTCTAACATATTTATTTGATCAATTTACTGCATTTAGTCTACAAATTTTGTTTATAATTTATTCTCGATTATATTTTGATCTGTTGGATAAATTTTAGAATTAATCTATTTTAGTATTTAATTAGGTTATTAATCATTGATCTTCGTGGGATGATAATCTTTCTTATCATTATATTACTTGTTCAACATGTTCATTTGCGTTTAGAATTTTACGAACAAGGTGCATACCAAGGAATTCCATTTTCTGTTTGGGCAATATCCATCTTTATCTGGGATAGCATAATCCCATGTTCCTTCACATTGTCTGCAAGCGCCTAATGAGTTGGCAAAGGGATTCCCCATCGTGGCTGTAGAGCGGGATGTCATCAATGTATATTGTTGCACTTGACAAGATTAATTAGAAAATTCAACACATGTCCTTTTGGAATAAGGATGGAGCTACTTTTAATCCAAAAGGAAGAACCTTCCATTGAAAATGTTAGTTCAGAATACAGAACCATGTTTTAGGCCTGTCTTTAGGATGAATGCCCAATTGCCAAAATCCGGCTTTAAGATCGAATTTGAAATAGATATGGACTTTGGATAATTAGGAAAAAAGGGAATTTCTTAAGGGCAGATGGAATTTGTCATTTTGGAGGACAATGTTAAAAGGTTGATAGTTTATTACCAGTCTCATCTTTCCTCTATTTTGCTCGACACACTTATTGACATAAAAGGCTTCGTAGGCTCATTGAGAATCTGAAATTTCAATAAGGCCTTGTTGCAGCAAGTTTGAGCATTCCTTCTAAGCAGAGGCCAAGTGTTGGCTTCACTCCCATGTGGCTCGTCTTGGTTGGATCAATATCTTCATTTTTATTTTTTTTTAAGGAAAGGCAAACAAAGAATTCCGATTTTTCCATAAAGGATGATGACGTTTCTAGGAAATTTAGAATGAGATTCTAAAGAGGATTCTAACACCTTATGCATGATCGGATCTAATATATTTATTTGAATGGAAAAAAAGTCTTTGAATGTTGACGAATTCGGAGAATTGATTCTTATACTTAAGACCTTTTCTAGGAATGATACGAAGTTGAGAAATCTTAATCATGATGTCCCAACCAATTATCAAATATTTGTTGGGAAGACTAGATCCGAAGATTTTTGTCGTTATGGAACATTGGGGAGAAAACTGGATAGTCATTGGGGCGATTCTTACATTCATAGAAAAAGTGTCTCCTGAGGCAAAATTGAAATATCGAACACAGAAAGTCTAATATTCTTTAGGAAGAACTTTAGTGTCTAAAATTGAGGAACTTGCACCAGTATTTATAAGAGCAATGACAGTGATGGGTTTGGAAAACTTTTAGGTGAAGATTTTCACAGGAAAATGGAAACAATGGATCTGGTTTGAAAAATATGTCAGGGTTTTGTTCTGGAGAGGTGAGTGATATGTGAAAAAGGTCTTCAGAATCAGAATTTGAATTAGTTTTACTAGAAGTTTGGTAACAAGGAATGACATAAATGGTTTGTTCAGACGGTTCTTCATATGTAGAAAATAGTGATTTAATATCATCATTTTCGAGTGAAACACCATTTTCGATCTCTATGTGATATATAAGATGATTCTAACATTTTCTTGTCTGGGGGTAGTTTTTGGCGAAATGACCCTTCTAGTTACAAATGAAGTATCGAGTCGATTTCTTGTAGGTTGAGCGATCTTTCATATTGCGTAGAAATCGCTATTTCTTTTGTCTCCAAGAGTGCTTAGATCCATGCTTGGATTTCTTTTTTAAGAACTTCTTAAAGTGCTTCTTTTTTTTGGAAGACCTTCTGCAAGAACCATCGCAATCTCGTTTTGAACATTTGATCTTTAGTTTCTGGAGAGAACAAGCTCCATCTTGTTCTCTGTTGTCTGTGAGATAAGTTTGCACCAAATGACACTTTAAGCACAAATCGTCAAGGCATAAATGGATCTCTTGTTATATTTATCGCAAAGCACAGATCTTCAGTATTTCATGAGCATAAATCATGCCCACGATAATGCATTTTAAAAAAACAAAGAGAAGGCAGCAAATCTTGTCCGCAACTCTTTGGTTAGTACAATCATGCGACAATATCCCATGCCTTGATCTTCAAGTTAGCTGTTTATCCCTCTGATCTATTCAGGAACTTAGCTTCGCTGCCCATTAGCTAATGGCAATAATTAAATTCCTAATTAGCATATTTGGTGGATTGTCTGTGCAATGGATTATGTAATCCATGTGCTAACTAGAGGGATTTTCTAAGAGATATAAGGACTGCTTTTATTTTATTTTTTTCAACAAGGCATCAAAACAATTTGGATTGCGATGCTGGACGTTTAAATATTTTTTAAAACGATAATTCAAGAGCATTCCTCAGAAAGTATTTTTGGCCTATGATTTTTTATTTTTTTCCCGTCTGTGTGTGAGTTAAGAAAGGAAGACCAAATGGCAAAAATACGATGAAACTGTTAAGGGTATCAAAAGTTTCTTCTAAGATCTAGTATCTTAAACTCTTCGTTTGCACCATGACTCAAAGCACATATAGCTAACCAATTGCATGAAGGGCGTAAATATTATTCTTACTTATTATTGTTTTCCCTGTTATTATATTATTGCCGTGAAATGTTCCCTCCAGCCACTTTCCATGTTTATAGCCCACCACCTGTAAAAGTGGCTGGAGGGAAAATAAAATTGATAGTTTTAGGCCTCCCTTTTATCACAAATAGTTGACAACTCATGTTATTACTAGGCCGCGAAGCCGGATTTTCAGCAATTGAATCATAATAAAAGCGAATCAAGGAATGATCGCAATTATCTGATACCCTTTGATGAAGGAAGACGATTATTTTTAGAAAAATTCAACCTAGTCCAAAATAAGAATTCAAAATTATTAAAAGTTGATCCTTAGGCTTCACATTAGTAGACTAGCAAATCTTTTACTAGTGTTATGATGTCTTGAAGATTCGAAATTGACGGGGCTTTTGCATAGTTAATAGGTTAAACCACACATAGTTAAATAGTTGTATTGCATTCTTGTCCTTTAATTTTTTTTCGTTTTGTATATTCCTCTAATAGTGTCCATTCCTTTTCCATATATAGCTAAACAAATTTTTGGTGATATTTTAAATTCGTAATATGATTTGTTCTGCGACAATCGCTTGTGATTCAATAGTGTTGGAGATACGGTTGAAACTAATTGATATGATGAAAATCTCTTTAGCTCTAATTGATATTGTATATCTGATGTCATTCCCTTTGATTGATATTGTTAATTAGAGAATTATTCTTTCTTCTTTTCTATATATTCTCGCCCATATTATTTAGGCTCTATGTACTATAAAAAAGGAATGTACAACATACGTTTTACAATGAGAAAGAAATACGCTTCTCTACTTCTTTTATCCTCCTCCATCAAACTTCCCATCGCCTCACTTTGTGACATGGTATAAGAGCCAACGCTCTAAACTAGCTCGTGCATGGCCTTCCTGAGCCTGAAAGAAAAGGATGGCTAAAGATCAGAACATCAAATCTAGCACATCACATGATTCTGAAAACCCTTCCAACGACCTATCTTTGGATTCACGCATTGACACGTCCAGCGTGACCGAAGAAAATCAGATGGAGGATGGGCAACAGAGACAACCAAACCAGCTTCAGCAAAGGCCAGATCCAACCCAGGCCCAATTGGGACAGTATTCGGTCCAGGCTCATTCAGGGCATTTCCTTCCGAGCCCATTCGTTCAATGGGTCCCATCCAAGTTCAGCCCAACTCAAACAGGGTTCATGGAGAATAGTGGACCAGGAGGAGGCCCAAATCTCATTATTGAGCCAAACCCAACTCCCGGATCGAGTTGGCAGTTTCCGAATCAAATCAGTTCGGGTTTTCAGCCTGGTTTCTTCCCTTTCACAGGTATTGCCGGCGGAACCAGGCGAACCCTTATACACCTCCGCCGCGATGGACCAGAACTCCAACTCATCACCCTACAACTCTTGGAGCTAGAGAACTACTCCGTTTGGTCCCGAGAACTCCAACACGCACTTGTCACAAAGGACAAAGATATCTTCATCGACGGCACTATGCCGATGTTGCTTGATGAACGGCTTGCACATCACTGGAGGAAGTGTAGCCAGCTCATCTGAACATGGATCGGGAACTGTCTTAGCCCAGAAGTGGCCACCGGGCTCTCTTCAACCAAAGATGCAAGAATGATGTGGAAGAACATTTGGGAAATGTATGGTAAGCTTGATATGTTCAAGATTTTTGACTTAACTCAGGCTCTATCGGTGCTAAAACTGGGCAACCTTTCAGTCACCTTCGTTTCCAACCAACTGTCGTTGCTTTAGAACTAACTGGAGATGGCCAAAGAAAAACTAGGAGGCCCGAAGTTACTCTAGCCCAGTTTTGAGCAATTAAAAAATGAGAGAAGGTAACTAAGTTTTTGTTAATCTTAAACAAAACCTACTTACCCTTTCAAAGCTAGATTCTCACCATGGATCCGATTCCTCTGCTTGGGCGAATCTATGAACTTGTCGTACAAGAAGAATCACAGCAGCTCACCCCATTCAGAGTACCTAAAGGCCGGTGACCGCGTCGTCCTTGTAGCAAAGGCGACGTCGAAGCAGCAAATCGCCGCCACAAGGTCCACCCTTGGAAGCTTCACTCACTCAGGCACGACGCTAGGGTTCTCGAGCAAGGAAGAACATGACCCCCGAATGGATGACCACAATTTAGTCATGGCTCGATCTGATGGCCTAGGACACGTGTGTTCCTCAACCTAGATGAACGGTGAGATTCATTCTTAGGATCAGACGGCCTAGGATACATAACGTGATCCAATGGCTCATCCTTCATCCTGGCCACGCCAAGATCGGATAGCATATATCACGCCATGTTAACTCTCACGTGGAAGCCATCCAATGGTCGAGATTCAGCCGCATCCTCCAAATTAGATGGCAAAAATTTCCACAAATGCAAAGGTAAATTTTGTGATTATTGCAAAACTTCATTGTCCTACAAAGGAAAATTGTTGTAAATTACATGGGAAGCCAACAGATAAGGAAAAGAATATTTCAGTTGCATTGAATGCTAAAGCGAATCAGCCCATCAACCAGGATCAGTTTCAACAAATGATGGAGGGTCTAAGATTCCGTTTGGTAACGCTCCAATTTTTCCATTTTTCTGTCTTTTTAAGAACAAAAATCTATTTAGTAATGTTAGTTAATTTTTCTATTTCCCATAATAGAAAAGTGGTTAGGAAATAGATTAGAAACAGAAATAATAATAAAAAAAAGTAACTTAGTTCCCGAAAAACAATTTTTGATATAAGTCATTTTCTTTCTTTTCTTTTCTTCTTTTCTTCTTTTCTTTTCTTCTTCTCCTTCCTCTTCTAACTGGTTTGCCTCCCACCTCCCGTCACCGGTCACCGCCGCCGCCCACTATTGCATGGTGACCAGCTAGAGGAGGAAAAAGAAGAAAGGAAAAAAAGAAAAAGAAAAAAGAAAAATCTCAAAAAATTATTAAAAAATTTAAAGAAATTCTATGTGACACAAAAAAATTGGAGGTCGTACCAAACGCACTTCATCCTTTTTTCTATTTTGCAAATAGAAATTTTGAGCAATTACCAAATGCGTTATTTTACTCAATATTATTCTAGAGAATATAAATAGAAAAAACTATTTCTAAAAATAAATTGTTCTCCATAATAGAAATGTTACCAAATGAACCATAAATCAATTAGGGACACAAAACAAATCGGCTAGCTATTCAAGTATAACCTATTGCATGATGAACTCTTTTTCAAATAAGGAGTGGATTATAGATTCTATAACATTCACAAGTTCCAAGCCATGAGAATAAGGTATGAGGATCGATCATGGGAATCAATGACATAAACCTTGGATAGACCATGGCATGGCATATCCAGCCATGGATCCGGTCCACCCAACGGAGACCCGGTTAGGGCAAATAACCAAGACGAACCTTGAAGTTTATTTTAAGACATCCAATGGACCAATTCTAATTAAAAATGGTTATCAACAAGTTTAAGAAGGTGACTGACTTAGTCGCACTCATTTGGTTAAAATTTAGTAAATTTTGGCATGAATCTCGGTTTTCATAGAACTGTCGATCGTGTACAAATATGAATGACCCCTTCAATGAGGCGACACCCCATATTAGTCTTATGAATACCTTGGATGAATTTTGGACACAAATTAATTAATGTAGGGGATAAGTTACTGGACAAATGTCAAGATTTGATTGGAGTTCCAAAATCTTCCATAGCCTTTGACTTAGTCCATCCTTATCCATTTAAGTGCCACATGCCCACTACAAGAGAAAATGAGAAAACTTGCTTCTTAAGTAGCTTGGCAAAAATATCTAGGCCTCATTTAATGATTTTGGACTTTAGTTCATTAATGGCATGGATGAATCACTCACTTAGGTGTCCCTAGAAGATTAGATCATAATGACCCTAAAACATAGCCTTGGTGAATAAGGCAATACCCAACCAATTGAAAGAGGACGTTTGGCATAAAAAGGGCTTAAGTGTCCCCTAGGCACATTAGGCAATAATGAGCCTAGAGTGAGCCTTGGAGAACAAGCCAAGAGGTGGACCAATCATAATTGAAAATCAAAAAAATATAGGCACCAACTAATGAGGCTAGATAGGTCAACTCGCCCCTTAAGTTCAATTATGAGTTCATACTAATAATTGAGGAGGAGGAAGCCTATAAATAGGAGAAGACATTCTCACATTTTAAGGTTTAGCTATTCTCTTCTTTCCTCTCATTTTCTCTCCTCTCTTTCACACCTTCCTCCTCCAAGCCGCCTTAAAAGCCGACCAACCACCAAAGAAGCATCTTGGAGATAGGTTCAAAAAGTTGTAAGTACACTTTCCTATCTCTTCGATTGGGTGATGTGCTATGCATATTGATTTTAGGATCATGTCATCATTTGCTTGTGTTGGCTTTGTATTATTATGCTTGTTATGTTTCTACTTATTTGTTGTTGCATCAAGTAAATTCATGGTCTCGCATGGATGTCGAGCACACTCGAATGTCGAGGAAATGTCTTGTGTGACTTTGGACGTGTACCGTGGTGGGTACACAACCCACACTTGATTTCGAGACAACATTGAGACGTGTTGTTACTTGAGACAAGTCACAAGTCAATGCCAAAGCCGAAGCAAATGGTTCCAAGTCCAAACCACAAGCCTAAGTTGTATCTGGCATGAGTTTAATTTAGTAAGACCACAAGAGTCATTCATTAGTTCACCTTGCATGGCATGCCTTCGGGCCTTTCATTTGGCTAAAAGTTTAAACATAAAATGAATCGGTTGATGCTTGAAACGCATGAACATACGATGGACTTATATGTCGACGTTGAGGGGTGTCGGGTTATTGCCTGAAATAAAGCCCTGGATGCCATCCCGATATTGAGATCGTGGACGATGCTGGCCAAAGTGAGACTGATGCCTAGGGGTCACCCTAGATGCCATCCTGAGATCGGGACAATGCCGATTGCTAAAGGAGGGACCGATACTCGGTTGTTACCGAAAGAGTCAATTAATTTCAACTAAGATAATACTAAAAAGGAAATATGAAAGTCCATGTGTGATGCTTAAGTTGATGCTTGCAAAAGCTGGGTTCATTTTGATATGTGTTGTTGAGTCTTTGCATCAATTCGAGCATATGTTGCATCAAGTCACTTAGTTCTTGAACGGGTCTTATATGATGCAAGCATTTCTCTTAGTGACCGAAATGATTTTAAGCCGCAGATCTTTGGAAGGCTTGTTCTTATACACTAACTCCATGTCTTTGATGCTTGAAAGTACATAGATGAATGAGTGCCATTCATATGCATAAGCAAGGCAAGGCACGAACCTTGTTATTGATTTGCTATCAACAAGTGGGTGGTGATTTTGTATTCAAGGATCGACGGCGAGACGTCCTCCTATAAGAGAATTAGAAATTTCTACTTACTGAGTCACCGGCTCATTCTTGTTCTTTTCACTATTTCAAGTGTATGATGGATGAACCAACCCCACAGCCCCTCTATCTTGGCCTTCTCATCGATATGCTTACCACCGTGATGGACATAGTAAACGTAGAAGAGGATGTCACCTATCGGAAATATACCACCACTAGTTGGGTTTAAGAAGGAGTAGACACTTTGGTTCCTCACATGCATGAGGCCCGGTGCCTCATTTTCCATTTGTGGCTTCACCCCTCTGACAAATCCCACGGGAACGTTGTAAGGGAATGAGCCTAGGATGGGCGTTTTTGGGAGAAGCTCGGTAGAGGAGCTAAGCTACCCTAGCTGTTTGATCGAATATGCAAGGAAATGAAAATAAGTAACCTAGGACTAGGATGAGCATCTAATCGAAATAGTTTTTGATATGTGTATATGTGTATGCATATATGTTGCTTTTATTGGCTTGGCTTGTATATGTTTTGCCTAACTTCCATGTTTGTTTGTGTACGGAGATATGTTTGTGATTTGCTTCTGCATGTGCTTAATCAAAGATAAAAGAGTTTGGGACGTTCGACGTGCCTGGGACATCGATGCTAACTCGTTGATCACACTCCCGTGCCAAGGGTGGGTGGGAGTGTGAGAGTATGTTTTTGGTATTAGAGCGAGGTTAGCTACCTGGAGTTATAAGGCACGCTAGGAGTTTGGCCAGTTAGTTAAAAAAAAAAAAAAAAAAAAAAAAACACCATACATGTGTTTGCTTGAGTGACTTGTGATACTAACCTTAACCTCTCAACTTGGTATTGCTATAGTTGTGCCTATTCTTTCACATAGGTATTCTTTAGAAGTCCAATAGAACACCATGAGTGCTCGAGACCAGTCAACTTCTAAAGGAAAAGTCAAACCAAGATCCTCGACTTGATGGAATACTGCAAGCCCTTATGACCATATGAGATTTAATAGAACAGTAGGCACAACAACAAGTTAACGGTAATGGAAATGGTGACTGACTGATGCAGAGACTTATGGAATAGTTCCTAAAACTCAGGGCATCTAAATTTGCTGGAACTGGAGATCTCGAAGAAGCAGCATCATGGATCAATGAACTAGGAAAGATATTTGAACTACTAAAGTGCTCTAATGAGGATAGAGTTAAATTGGTAGTGTATCAACTACAAGGCAATGCTAGCCATTGGTGGAGGGCAACTCAAGGGAGGATATGCTCTGATAGTGTAGTAGTTATTATCTAGAAGGCTTTCATGGAAGCATTTAATGGCAAGTATTTCTCGAAGTGTGCCCGTGACCGAAAGATGGAAGAATTCATGCAACTCTGCCAAAACAATATAACGGTTGACCATTACAAAGCAAAGTTCTTTGAAATGTCCAAGTACGCTCCCCGATTGGTTGAGGATCCAATAGACAAGGTTAAGCGATTTCGGGATGAATTGAAACCCGAAATACAAAGCCAACTTGTGTCGTTAAATTTGAAAGATTATGGTGAGCTATATGAGAGAGCTCAATTGATTGAGAAGAATGCCATGGAACGAGTGGTAAATCGATCTTATTACCCCGCCTTGAGAAGTAGGAACCAGTATTCGGATAAGCGGTCGATGATGGGAGACAAACATTCATTTATCCCTAATAAAAGGAATCGTAATCAGAAGTGCCCTTTCACTTCGCAAGATGGGTGTTGTATTTGTGGAAGACATCATGGGAACACTCCTTGTTATATAAGGATAGGAGCTTAATTCAGATGTGGCCAACAAGGTCACCACCTTAGAAATTGTTCGTGGCGATAAGGAATGTAGCAACAATAGTCGCAACAGCCACCGATGAGGGTTGCACCTCAAGACAATTCTAACCGTCTATCCTCTCCAAGAAGATTGTATGCAATGAACCAAGAAGAAGCAGAGAATTCACACACCGTTGTCATAGGTATGGTTTCCCTGCAAAACCATGCCACATATGCATTGTTTGATACTAAAGCTTCTTGTTCGTTTGTTGTGGAACGTTTTATGCAATTAGTTGGATTGAAATTTGAACTCTTAGAAGTTTGTACTCAATGTCTCTACTCCAATGAGAAATGAAGTGTTGTCCACCCTAGGATGTCAAGGGTGTAGAATGGGTATAGGTGGTCAGGAAGAAATTATAGACCTAGCCATATTGGCTATGTACGACTTCGACATTATCATCAGGATTGACTGGCTCATTAAACAACGAGTTTATGTGGATTGTTATGGTAAAACGATTCAATTTAATCCTCTCGAGCGTCCCAGTTATAAGTTTATAGGAAATGGGGGAGGACCCTCCATGTCCTTAATTTCCTCGTTAGAAGCCACTTGACTTTTTGAGGAAGGTTGCCAAGGATGCTTGGCGACGGTGCAAATATATCCAAGGAAGAACCGAAATTAGAAGACATTCTGATAGTACAAGAAATTCTTGATATCTTTTCAAAGGAGTTATCAGGATTACCTCCAAAAAGAGAGGTGGAGTTTGCCATTGAATTGATTCTGGGAATGAAGCCCATCTCTAAGGCTCCCTATCAGATGTCGTTGTCAGAACTCAAGGAGTTAAAAGTGCAACTCCAAGAATTATTAGATAAGGGTTTATTCGTTTGAGTGCTTCACCATGGGGTGCACCAGTTTTATTTGTCAAGAAGAAGGATGAGACGTCACGTCTCTTATCAACTATCGGCAGCTTAACAGGGTCATTATTAAAAACAAGTACCCTTTGCCGTGAAGCAATGATTTGTTTGACCAACTCCAAGGGGCATCTATATTTTCGAAGATAGATTTATGATCAAGATATAAACAACTTAGAATCAAGAAGAAGGATATCTTGAAGACGGCTTTTCAGACATGGTACATACACTATGAGTTCATCATAATGCTGTTCGGTTTGACAAATGCACTAGAGGCATTCATGGACTTGATGAATCGAGTTTTCAAGCAGTATCTAGACAGTTTCATCATAGTATTTATTGATGATATTCTCGTGTATTCTCGAAACCTAGAAGAACATGAACAATATTTTAAAATGGCGCCACAAACCCTCTGGGAGTGTGCACTTTATGCAAAATTCAGCAAATGCGAATTTTGGCTCAACCGTGTGGTATTTCTTGGTCACGTGGTTTTTGGTGATGGAATTGCGGTGGATTCGGCCCAGGTGGAAGCAATGCCGAATTGCCCAAGACCAACCATTGTCATAGAAATTTGGAGTTTTCTTGGCCTGGCGAACTATTATAGAAGATTCGTGGAAATATTTTCTTGCATAATTGCTCCCCTAACGTAATTATTGCGGAATGATGTAAAATTCAAGTGGACAAATAAATGTGAACAGAGTTTCTAGGAGCTTACACGAAAACACACTACTGCTCCCATCTTGATGATACCTTTCGAACCAAGAGGTTTTGAAATGTATAGTGATGCCTTTCACAAAGGGCTAGGGTGTGTACTGATACAGCATGGGAAAGTAGTGGCCTATGCATCGAGACAATTAAGGCCCTATGAACTCAATTATCCAACCCGTGGTTTGGAATTGGCTATAATTATATTCACCTTGAAGATATGGAGACACTATCTTTATGGTGAGAAGTTCATGATTTACATGGACCATCAGCTTGAAGTACTTGTTTTCCCATAATAAGTTTAATATGCGACAGAGGCGCTGGATGGAACTTCTAAAGGATTACGATTGTGAACTATTGTACCGTCTCAGCAAGGCAAATTGAGTTACCGACACTCTTAGTCGTAAATCCACTATTGCACAATTGATGGTCCAAGAATGGAAATTGCTTGAAGGAGTTCATGATCTAGAGTATAAGCTTGAGATTGGCTATCTATCGAGCTTATTGGCTACTCTTCAAATTGAGTCAAAGGTGTTATCAAAAATTAAAACGTTGCAGCAGATAGATACAGAAATCCAGAAGATCGTGAAAGAAGTTGCAGAAAAAAAGAGATTAGATTTTCATGTCACAAATGATGGAATACTGAAATTTCGTGGGCGATTATGTGTGGCCAATGATGTAGAATTAAAAGAAGAAATTCTTTCTGAAGCTTACTACAGTTAATACAACATACATCCTAGTAGCACAAAGATGCATCAGAATATTTGGCAATATTATTGGTGGAATGGCATGAAGTCAAATATCGCTAAGTACCTTGCAAAAATGTCTGACTTGTCAACAAATAAAGGTGTGATATTGTAAATTGAGAAGACTATTATAGCTATTGGAAATTTCAGAATGGAAATGGGAACATATCACCATAGATTTTGTTCTGGTTTCATCAAGAAGTTAGAGAGGGAACGATTCCATTTGGGCAATAATTGATAAACTTATGAAGTCTGCTCATTTTCTAGCAGTGCGAAAGAATTTCTCATTAGAAGAATATGCTAAGTAATACGCATGGCAAATAGTTCGCTTGCATGGGGTGCTGGTGACTATTACTTTAGATTGGAATCCTAAATTTATTGCTATATTTTGGAGAAATTTACAAGCCGCCCTAGAAACGAAACTGTAGTACAGCATTGCTTATCATCCACAAATGGATGGCCAAACTGAAAGAACCATCCAGACTTTAGAAGATATGCTTCGGGCTTGTGTTATAGATTTCAAGAGAAGTTGGGATGAACAATTGCATCTCATTGAATTTGCATATAATAACAGTTACCAACAAAGTATCGGTATGGCACCATTCAAAGCACTCTATGGTCGAGCTTGCAGGACTCTAGTGTGTTGGGATGAAGTTGGGGAAAAGAATATCACTGGTCTAGAGCTAGTTCAACTTATTATAGACATCGTTCAAACTATCCGAGATAGAATGAGAGCCGCACAAAGTCATCAAAAGAGTTATGTTGATAATAGGCGGAAACCCCTAGAATTCTAGGTTGGTGACCATGTTTTCCTTAAAGTATCACCCATGAAAGGTATGTCTCATTTTGGTAGGAAAGGAAAATCAAGTCCTAGATTTATAGGACCTTTTGAGATACTAGAACGGGTAGGGAATTTGGCCTACCAATTGATTTTACTACCAAAGCTTGCTTAGGTCCACATTGTTTTTCATGTTTCAATGTTAAGAACGTACAAGCCCAATCCAGCATATGTGCCAAACTTCTATGAGATCGAAGTCAATGACAAAGTGTCGTATATTGATGAGTTGGTGCGGATCGCGGATCGAAAAGAGCAAGTTTTGAGAAATAAGGTCATTCCCTTAATTAAAGTAATAAGACAACACCATGGAGTAGAAGAAGCGACCTGGGAGACTGAAAAAGTATGAGATAGTCATACCTGCACCTATTTGAGCTAGGTACATATTTAAATTTTGAGGACGAAATTTTATTTAAAGAGGGAGAAATATAACATTCTCGAATTCCAGGCCATGTGAATAAGGTATGAAGGTTGATCATGGAAATCATGATGGGCTTTATCTTTTATCTTTGGGCTACATTAGTCAAATACATTGATTTCCCTTGAATAAGGGCACCTCATGTTATGCCAATGTAATTAATAATGTTCTATTATCTCATCATAGTGCCAGTTTTCCTCATCCCAAGTGCTCTATTTGTCCTTTCACCAACCTTTCCCTCAAAGTATATCATGTGCAAATGATCCTTTTACGCTCTTGCATATGGATGTTTGAGGACTAAATCACACACATCATGATGGGTCACAATATTTTCTCACAATCATGGATGATTATACACATGCATCTTGGGTATTCCTAATGCAATCGAATCACGGACACCTAGAGTGCCAAAACTTGGCACGAACGGACACTTTAGTGCCAAAAGTTAGGAAAGTGACACTTAAGTGCCAAAATCGGAGCAAAATAGATTACTTAAGTGCCAATTTGGCCAAAATTCGGCCAAAATACTAACGTGACGATTTTCCAGCGAGTAAGTGCAAAACGACGTCGTTTTGCACGCCGATGTGGCTTAAAAATGCAAAAACAACGTTGTTTTGCCTATGACGTGGTAAATTTAATATAAAAATTAATTAAATTAAATTTAAACCTAAATCTATTTAAAAAATTTAAAAATACAAATTCAAATATTTAATAAATAATAATAATAATAATAATAATAATAATAAATAAATAAATAAATAAATAAATAAAAGGAGGGGAGGGAGACGGGTGAGCCCTCGTCACTACCGCTGCCGCCGGGAAGGGCCGGCGATGGAGGGGGGAGGGTCGGCTAGGGTCGCCTAGATCCGGCGAGGGCTCATGGGCCCTCGCCGCCGGTCCGTCGAGGGCTGGCGACCTCGGCCGACCCTCCCCCACCGTCGCTAGCCCTTCCCGGCGACGGCGGGAGGTGATGGCAACGAGGGCTCGGCCCTCGGCCGCCGCCTCCTCTCTCCACCTTTATTATTATTATTATTATTATTATTATTATTATTATTATTATTATTATTATTATTATTATTATTATTATTATTATTATTATTATTATTATTAATTTATCTTTATAATTTAATTTAATTATTTTTTATATTAACATTTGAATCCGCTTAAAAGCGACATCGTTTTTGGCTTTGTTGTTGAGTCGGCATTCCGGCGAGCCACCTAGACAAAAAAAATAATAAAAAATTGCCACGTAGGATTTCCAGTGGGGTTCGCCGGAGATAGCACTTGAGTGTCCCACTTTTTTGAAAAGTAGCACTTAAGTGTCATTTTCCTAAGTTTTGGCACTTAAGTATCCTTCCGTGCCAAGTTTTGGCACTTGAGCTGTATTTCTTCCTAATGCAATCTAAAACCTGAGTTCTTTCTCATCTCACAATTTTCTTACCTTCATTAAGAATTAGTTTCATAAATCTATTCGATGAGTTCACATTGATAATGCTCCAATCATGAATGTTCCTCACTCTTCACCTCGAAAAGTATCCTTCCTGAAGTTCATGTGTCTACACTTTCCTCCCCAATAAAATGGGATTGTCAAAAGGAAACATAGTCACCTCCTAAAGGTTGCTCGTGCTCTCAAATATCAAGCCTAAATTCTTGAAATATTCTAGGGAGACTGTGTGGTCATGGTAGCCTACATAATCAACTGAATGCCAATCCAAATCCTAAATGGACTAATCCCTTTTGAGCTACTATTTGGCAAGAAACCTGATATTCAACACCTTCGTGTTTTCGGATGCCTATGTTATATATCTACTATGAGCCCTCATGATAAATTGGCTCCCCATGCCCTCAAATGCATATTTATGGGATATCCCACTCTTTAGAAAGGATATATGGTTCTAGATCCATCGACTTGGCATTTCTTTGTCAGTAGAGACATTATTTTTTACAAAGATGTTTTCCCTTTCCAAGATAAAGCATCTTCAGAGGACCATATGAAAGAAGTAGCCCATCGTCGTCCATTCTTGAGTGAAGAAGACTTATTACCTTCACAACTAATTACTATTCCTTCCATCTCCTGCTTGCATGTAATGTTCATCTCTTTTCACCACCGGAGATATATAGAGAGACACTGACATTATTCTCCAAGGACTTATGGCTTCTTTGCCAAATTCACAGGATGATACTTCTTACGAGCCCATTGATGCCAAAGAATCTAATTTGAACCCTCTTCGATGATCAGGATGTGTGACACGACCACAACATGGACGAAGGACTACATATGTTCTACTTCAAACTCGTCAAGTACACACTATCCCATCTCTTCTTATGTTAGCTTTGCTTGTTTGTCTCAGGAATGTGTACTACATTAGTAAAATATCTTAGGAACATTAACTATCTTCGTACATTGATGCTGTCCAAGATCCACAATGGCAATTGGCCATGATGGAAGAAGTACAAGCACTAATAGGGAATGGGACCTGGCATCCCGTTCCTTTACCACCACATCAGAGGCCCATAGGATGTGAGTGGGTGCATGAAATCAAATATAAGGTAGAAAGTTCCACTGAATGTTATAAGGCAAGCCTCGTAGCCAGAGGCTTCACGCACAAGGAGGGTTTCGATTATCAAGAGACCTTTTCGCCGATGGTAAAGGAAGTTAATATTCATTCCTTTCTCTCTATTGTTGCTATCAGTGATTGGTCTTTACATTACATGGATGTCCACAATGCATTTCTTCATGCAGATTTAGAAGAAGAAATTTATGTGGATCTTCCATTGGGTTTCCATAGCCAGGGAGAGAATCGAGTATGTCGTCTACGCAAATCCCTATATGAACTCAAACGGGCTTCCCGTCAATGATATACTAAATTTATTGCTGCACTCACAACGGTAGAATTCAAGCAATCAAAACATGATAATACCCTATTCACATGGTATTGAGGTACATCATCCATTTATTTACTAATATATGTTGATGATATACTTATTATAAGAAATGATGAATCTGCCATCGGAATGTTCAAGAAATATTTGCACTCCACTTTTCATATTAAGGATTTGAGACATTCCAAATATTTCTAGCATGATCAGACAAATAAATTTGTTTCAGTTAGTGCAAATTTGTGTTGGAAATCATATAAGAGGTAGGGCTATCAAGCTCCAAACCAGCAGTCATCCCAATTGAGCAGAATGTGAAGTTGACAATGTCTAAATATGACAAGGGACTTTTACTACTGAATGAGGACTATTTACTCAAGGATCCCTCCATATATTAGCAACTTGTTGGGAAGCTCATCTATCTCAACATGACTAGACTTGACATATGTTATATGGTGCCAATTCTCAGCCAATTCATGCATGGCCTAAAGCAGTCTCAAATGAATGCAACATTGAAAGTAATAAAATACTTGAAAGGGTGTCTAGGATTGGGAATACTACTATCTCAAGATGACAACATGGAGACGACAACATATTGTGACACAGATTATGCCACTTGCCTTGTGAGTAGAAAATCCATTAGAATATTTTGCATCAAATTGGGAAACTCATCGCTCTCATGGAAAACCAAAAAAAAACAATCGACTATTTCAATATCATATGCTAAAGCAAAGTATCGTGCAATGGCGAAGATCAGCTATGAAATCGTCTAGATAAGAGGATTACTTTAGGATCTTGGTCTATGGATAAAGCAACCGATGATTATATTCTGCGACAATGATATCGCACTTAAACCTACAATAATTCCGTTTTTTTCATGAAAGAACGAAGCACATATAAGTCGATTTTCATTTTGTCAGAGACAAAATTCAAGATGGAGTGATTAAGACAAAGGAAATAAGGACAACTAAGAGCGTGCATGATAAAATTTATATTTCTCTATTTCTCTGTTTCTCTGTTCCCCGGAACAGGTTTGAAATAGAAATCCGTTTGGTAATGCAATTTGAATTTTCTATTTCTGGAACAGATTCTATTCCAGAAATAGATTTGAAGAAAAAATCAGAAGCTAAAATTTTTAAATTCTCAATTTCTAAAATAGAAATTGAGAAATTAATTTCTAGCCAGAAATCAATTTCTGTTCCAAAAATTTTGTCATGCGCACCCTAAGCAACCTACAGACATCTTCACTAAACCTTTGTGGGAAAAGGCAATATGCATATCTACTAAGCAAGCTAAGTGTTCGATGTGTATAGACCACCAGCTTAAGGGGGTGTTAGAAATATAGTTGACACTAATTGATATGATGAAGATCTCTTTAGCTCTAATTGATAACATATAGCCAATGTCATTCCCTTTGATTGATATTATATATTAGAGAATTATTCTTTTTTCTTTTCTGTATTTTGCCCATATCATTCAGGCTCTATGTACTATAAATAAGAATGTACAACATACATTTTGCAATGAGAAAGAAATACGCTTCTCTACTTCTTGTATCCTTCCTCAAACTTCCCATTACCTCACTTCGTGGCAATAAGTGCGAAACGAAAACTTTGTTCCGTGACATCATACTAAGTAACCAACTGTTTTAGAATGCCTTAATTTATACCCTTATTTTTCAGCTCTCGGATGTGCTTCTTTATGAATTTGCTTTGACTCTTTAGAGAGATAAGAAAGAATATCCTTTTTCTTTTTTCTTTTTTTCTTTAGTGGGTCATGTAAAAGAAAGATATCTGAAGTGAGATCAGAGGAGTGCCATTACATTTTGTCTGATCGAAAATGATGATAATGATTAGTGCTTGGAGAGGCATGAGGCTGGACCCCAAAAGAATCAACCAAAATCTCAATCGATAGTGAGATCAGAGGAGTACCACTACATTTTGTCTGGTCGAAAACGATGATAATGATTAGCGCTTGGAGAGGCATGACGCTGGACCTCAAAAGAGTCAACCAAAATCTCAATCGATAGTCAATTATTTTGCAGCTCTCGGATGTACTTCTCTATAAACTTGATTTGACTCTTTAGAGATATAAGAAAGAATGTCCTTTTTCTTTTCTTTTTTTCTTTTTGGCTCTAGTGGGTTTTGTAAAAGAAAGATCCCTGAAGTGAGATCAGAGGAGTACCACTACATTTCGTCTGGTCGAAAATGATGATAATTAGTGCTTGGGAACGCATGAGGCTGGACCTCAAAAGAATCAACCAAACTCTCAATCGATAGTTAATCATTATTGGAATTTCAGAAGGCATGGTCGATATCGACCCAAAGAAAACCAATCACTGAAAAATGTGCCGACCTTTTGATTTTGTCAAGTTAATTAAGTTAGTAGCATGTTCATATCGTAGATTGAAAGAATAAATTCAATAGATCAATTTAAAGTTTCGGTCCATTTAAAGTATATTTATTTGATGCTACGATATGTAACAGGCTCAAAGTGAGGACAAATTCCTCGGCGGGATAAGAACTTAAATATATTCAACAAGTGCCTTTTCTGATGGAAAATAAATTAACAAAAGAAAAGCAAAATTCAACTGTGCAACCACTTAGACTAGGCGCGCCTTCGTCACCGTCGAGATGTTTTGTACGCATCTGCCTTGTGTGGACAACTTGTCTGGAAATATGCTAACGCACTCATTTCTTGTCACGTGCAGATTGGGCCAACTCATATCTTCTTTTAAACACCAGGATGTTGAAATTTAACAGCACTTGTCTATTACCTTTTTTCTTTCCATTGCTCCTGCATCGTTATTCCTCACATATTGTCTTCTTCCTGGGCTGCGCAGGAAGAAGACAATATGCACGTGAAGGCAACCACTCCTGGGCATTGAAATTTCTGCCACGTGAAGGCAACCACCCTATGCACGTGGTTACTGTTCGCGGTAGGTGGATTACTAATTCATCTAGCTTGACAAGTTTGACTCATTGGTGCGATAATGGTTGCCAACTAATTCGATTACATAATTCAAGCCTATAAAGGAAGGATGGGCAACGAGAAGGCATTTCGTGTTTCATGAGAAACATTTTGATTTTCTTCGCCGGCGGACTTGAAAGCAAAATTCAAGAGCCGAGTTAAAGCAAAGACGAAATGCATCTTCCCATTAAGAAACGTAGACTCAGTGTGCGTGAAAATCCTGAAGATGCTAATACCGGTGGATCTGGCTCGTTGATTGCGCCGACGGCAACTAATTTCAATGGAGCTAGTTTGTCACCTGCACCAATTGGAAATTACTATGAGGTATTCTTGAGTTTTAGAGGCCAAGATACTCGAAAAGGCTTTACTGATCACCTCTATAATGGGCTCATCAATGTTGGTATTCGTGTTTTCAAAGATGAAAAAGAGCTCCGCCAAGGCGAGAAGATCAGGCCAGATCTTTTGGTGGCCATCAAGAATAGTAAGATCTTGATCCCCGTTCTCTCCGTGAATTATGGTACAAGCAGTTGGTGTTTAGATGAACTAGTTCAAATAATGGAGTGCAAGAATAATGACACGGGACATATAGTGTTACCTCTATTCTACAAAGTGGAACCAGCTCACGTGCGACATCAAACTGGGAGTTTTGGAATGGCATTTCATGAGCGTGAGAAGCGTTTGTGTGAGAGGGGTATCAACCCAACCATTTTGGAGAAGTGGAAGCAAGCACTCGTTGAAGTCAGTTCGTTGAAAGGATGGGATGCTGAGGGGTAATTTTTTTTTTATCATAACATTCTCTACTTTCTTTTACTTTATGTGGATGTTTACTATTATTTCTAATTCCTACCTGTTTCATTTTCTTTCTTATTGTTTTTTTAAGTGATGAAAAGGTAGTAAGATCCTACAATGCATGAATTCCATATGTCGTTCTTTTTAAAAAAAATTACATTAATAATGCGGACCAATCTAACTGTAGCTTTTATTGTCAGGATCCCATTCTTTTGAATAGCATAGTATTTTTTTTTTTTTTAGTTGAGTTATTACTCCTACGTTGAAAGATTTTGTAGCATCGTGCTATTTTTCATGTTTATAGTATAAGCTACATTAATCTTCATCCCAAATTATCTACTTTCTTTTACTTTGTGTGGCTGTTTACTAGTATTTCTAATTCCTAGCTGCTTCATTTTCTTTCTTTTTGTTTTTTTTTTTAAGTAATGAAAAAGCAGTAAGATCTTGCGATGCATGAATTCCATAAGTTATTCTTTTTTAAAAAATTCATTAATGATGTTGACCAATCTAATTGTAGATTTGTAGATTTTATTGTTATGATCCATTCTATTGAATAATATAATATTTTTTAAATTGAGTTATTACTCTCATGTTGAAAGATTTTGTAGCATTGTGCTTTTTTTCATGTTTATAGTATAAGCTACACTAATGTTCATTTCAAACTTTCCAACTACATATTTATTTAAGACTAAGCTAATCAAATCATATATCTTGCATGTTGATTATGAATGTAAGATTTTGTAGCATTGTGCTTTTTGTCATGTTTATAGTATAAGCTACACTAATGTTCATTCCAAACTTTCCAACTACATATTTATTTAAGACTAAGCTAATCAAATCATATATCTTGCATGTTGATTACGAATGTAAGATTTTGTGGGACTAGTGCCAACTATTAGATGAATGCTCGATTTAATATTTAATTATTGTATTACTGTCCCTCACCCTTAGTCTTGGTCATTTGCCTAGTACTAAGTGTGGAAATACTTCACTAGGGTGACAATTAGGGGTCTGAAATAATTTGAACTCAAGACCTCATACTACGATACCATATGAGATTTTGTAGGATCATTACCAACTGTTCCAAAATGTTAAGCTATTAAATGCAGATGTAGTAATATTTAATTATTCTATAGTCAAAGCCATACATCTGTATCTCCCCAAGTTACATTAATTAAATCATTAATGTCGTTAATTTGTTGCTACAATAATTATTTTTAGAAAAGAAATATTCCATTGGTTATATACAATGACGGTAAATATAAAAAGGAAAAGTAAACATTATCTTTATTATACGTTTGTTTAAATAATTTTCTATGCATTTTGCTTGTCTTCAACACATAATTCTTATCTCTTACACTTGCATAAATTGATTACTGAAAATCATAGAAAATAGACGCCCAAGAGAAAAATGAAGTACAACCTGTTATCATCCCTAGAAGCAACGAAAACTGATTACAACACGAATCTCAAGTGATATTAAATTCACAACACGAGTAGATATTTGCAAGTGTGTATAATAGCACAAATAAGAAGAAATAGTCTCAATTGTATTTAGGTAGTTCACAATTTAGCACTTTGAACGATTTCTGAATTGATATTATTGGACGCAAATTCCTTTTACATCAAAAGTTTTGTCCTATTTATTAAGTGATGGTTGAACTCTCGTACCGAGCTGTCTTATTGGATTTTTGCTTACTCAAATACTCTAGAAAGTTTTCAAGGTTACATTCACATCTTTCCCAATATTTTTAACAGCAACAAGTTTAAAATATGATTTAAATCCATAATATATTACAATATTCAAGATTCATTAGCGATACCATCAAATTATTTTGATTCAATAAATTATGTTGGAGTAATAATCTCATGAGGCACGCCATATGAAGCAACCACCAGCATTTCCCACTTTAGTCTTAGCATATAAGACAACATATGAAAGTGTAACAAAACCAATTCTTAAAGTTTTTCAATTTATCTCTAGATTTACTATTACTGTGCTCTCATTGATACAAATTTAAATTATTTGTTGCTACGTATTTCAACTCTTGTCACATTTGACAGGCCTGAAGGTGAATTGGTTAAATTGGTTGTTCGAGAAGTGTTAAGCGAGCTGAAAAAAAAGTTTGAGTTGGATATTCCTGAGAATTTGGTTGGAATTGATAGTCATGTGGAGAAGATTATGGAGTTTCTAGATAATAGTTCTCGTGCCACACTATTTGTTGGCATCCACGGAATGGGAGGTATTGGTAAGACAACTCTTGCTAAAACCATCTACAACAAGCTCTCCATTAAATTTGAGTATCGTAGCTTCATTGCTGATATTAGGGAATCGTTGAAGCGTCTTGGCGTTCATTACTTACAAAATCAGTTAATCTATGACATACTGAAGCAAGAAAATCAAGTTCGTAATAAGGACGAAGGGATTAAGATCCTCTCATCCTTGCTTAAAGGTAAGAAAGTCCTTGTTCTTCTTGATGATGTGGATAATGATGATCACTTGAAGGCTTTGGCTGGAAATAAGAGTTGGTTTTCTTCAGGAAGTAGGATCATTATTACCACTAGAAATGAGAGTATTCTTGACAAAGTTGGGGTGAACTACACCTTTGAACATGAGGAAATGGATGAGGACAAATCTTTGATTTTGTTTAGTAGACATGCATTTCGAAGGGACTCTCCACCAAGTGAATTTGAGGACCTCACTCATGAAGTTGTATCCACCACTGGAGGGCTTCCCTTATCTCTTGAGGTTTTAGGTTCATTTTTGTGTGGAAAAGAACCAAAAGTATGGAAAGGTACAATAAACAAGTTAAGAAAAGTCCCTCATGAAAAGGTGCAAGATACATTAAGGATAAGCTATGAAGCACTAACTTATGAACAAAAACAAATATTTTTGGACATTGCTTGTTTTTTCATTGGTACTGACAAGAGAATTGCATTCTACATGTGGGATGCTTGTGACTTTTTCCCAGAGGAGGGAATTGAAGTGCTGAGATTTCTCTCATTAATAAAATTTGGAAAAAATCATGAGCTCAGAATGCATGACCAATTGAGAGATCTTGGTAGGGAAATTGTTCGTGAGGAAAACAAGAAGGAGTCTCAATATCGTAGTAGGTTATGGGATTCCAAGGAAGTCTTGAAAGTGCTAAAGGAAGATGAGGTAATAGTTTCTCTTCTTTTGCTCCCTTAGTCCATGTTCTCTGTTAAAGTGACGTTGGTCCGCTTGTTAGTGCTTGCTTTAGTGAACAAATAACCTTATAATATTATTGTCCTTGTGCCGTTTCATTGTGTCGTTTCATTGACATGATTAGGAATTAAGAGGTTGCTCTCTCTTAGTAAGTACTGCTGCTTATCTGAGATTTTTCTTACAGAAGTATACATTATGAAGTTTTTTCCAAGAATGAGGTACTTTCAAATTTATTAGATACTTGATTAGGGTATTCTACATTGAAAAAATCTGAATTGATATAATTTGGTTACGTCCTTGACACGTGCAATAAATAAGTTGACTATGCTATTGTAAACAATAACTACTTAGGATATATAAATCATAGAATTCTAACCTCCAGATTTTAGAATTAATACAATTGGAGCAACTGTGCCCGCATTTTTCCTGAAATTTCAGTCATATACGGTAATTGATAGTGGACGGGATATTTTATTTTTATGTAATGTTAGGTTAGGAATTACTTTTTTCACCAAAATTCACATGATAGAACAAGAATATATTAGAACTACATAACTTTAAACGTATTTTATGCAACAACCATTGAAAAGAGAAATGTCTTATTCTTTCCACATGAAAAGTCCTAGAGATAAATAATTTAAAATTCTATTTTGTATATAATTATGTGATTGTATTGTATTTGTGAAATTAATAATAGTTTTGACTCTATTACTTTGAATACATCATTTAGTTCGATTCAAAGTTATTGCCCGAAGGACTAGCACTCGTTTGCTTTTTCAAGGGGCAACTTATTTAAAATCTCAAGAGCCAATTGATATATCAGCAATGTAAAAGCTAATGTCTATTTATTATGTCTTTCGTATTACATCACAAAATAAACTAAACTAACCACAATAAATATGAATATGCTGTATATTTTATATCTAAATATATTGGTATAACTAACTTTTACAACTAAAAAGGTACATTATTTGATGCAATTATTTCAGCATTTTTGTTGGGTTGATTAAGTTGAAATTAAAGTGGTTTTGATAAAAACTGATACAAGATCTTCTCTTAGGTTTATTCCTACATTTGATCATAATATATAAAGTTATCTTCATGTGTTATCTAAAAGTACAATCAACTTTGAAAAAAAAAGGGTTTTTTTTTGGTAAAAATAAATAAATAAAGGGTTAATACCCCCAAACTGATATACTTGCGACAAATTTACCTCAAACTAATTTTTTTACCACGAAAAACCCAAACTGGTACACATGTGACGAATTTACCCCAAACTATGTTGTTCGACTATAAAAACCCCAAACTAATCAATTTGTAGCAAATATATTCTCCGTCAAATTGGATTAATACGACAAAAAAATATAAATAGCACAATTGTGACAAACAAATAATAAAATCCCAAAGTGGTATACCAATCAACCATTATGTGTCATCCAATTCAGCAATTTGATAGTAAAATTTAATGAAAACTAACAAAGGGTAAATTTATCACGAGTGTATCAGTTTGGGGAAATTGTCAAAAGTATACTAGTTGTGGGTTTTTAATGGTCAAAAAATTAGTTTGAGAAAAATTTATCATAGATATATTAGTTTGGGGTTTTTTAATATATCAACCAAAAAATAAAACATGTGAAGTGCGAAGCATGGACAAGAGCATTAGGACAACTTGCAAATAAACAAATGAAAGACATTTAAAGCATAATTGAAACACATTCATGACTCACTCCTTGGATAATAGTGAGTATACAGCCAAATAAAATGAAAAGGTACAACCTTTTGAACCAGGAACAAAAATAATACACCCTTAAAAAATCCTACAAAGGGAAAAGCTCAACCTTTCGTTTATAGATGCACGTTACAGATTTTGTCTCTTCTCACCTTAAGTCGCCACGCATGATTCTTCACGACTCATGGTGCTGACATGCACAATGAAACCCATTATTCATGACCAAAAATGACATTTAAAAACTGCTAAAATTTTGGTAACAAAGATTACACACTAAGTTTGTTGACAAAGATTATAACTAAAAAAGCGACGCCGCGTTTCTGTGTTGGTTGATGTGGCTCGTTGTGGATGTCAACACAATGATCAATGTAAGGTATATGTGATGATTTAATGATGATAATGGTCATAACTTGTAACGGGTACCCATTTTGTTCTACAATAAAAAAAAGTTGAGCTTTTTTTTGGGTATATCAAAAGATTGCGTTACTTTTGTCAGAGATGTAAAAGGTTAGCCTATTTTTATTTTTATTTTTATTTTATTATTATTTTTAGCCTATTTTATTTTTGAAAAGTGGGAAAGATCGTATTACTTTTGTCCCAAAAACAAAAGGCTGGGCTTGTTTTTGGGATATGGCCATGAGTCTACTCAACTCTGTCGATTATTGAAGATGCAAAAGTCACACACTTGAAAACAACGAGTTTTGATGACAGATGGATTTCTTGACATTTTGACAGGGAGGTTTATAATTTATGGGGGAAATAACTAATTTGAGTATGATTACTTCTATTGTAGGTTATTTCCATTTTTTTAATTACTCTTCTTTTGAATTCCTTTTTGGTGTTGAGATCTAATTCCTTCTCCACTAATCATGTCATTCTCCTTTAAGCATCCATGAAGTCTTGCACAACATTGTGAAGTACCATAAGAAATAACTTCAATTTTCATAAGTCAGAAATGACTTCTTATTTTTAACACTTAAGCATTTTAAAATAAAGAAAAAATAAGGATTGTTTTTCATACTTGAGAACTTCAATTGTTTAAAATCATAGTTGATTTGTAGTAAAACATATTGCAATAGATAATTAAATTATAATTTATGCTAAAATAATAAGTTATAGAGAGCATAAATATAATTAATGTTTTAAGTTACTTTTAAATAAAATAAAAATCATATAGGATATTCACATAGCTACTTTCACAAGTTTAGTTACTCATAATTAGTTATGAATCCAATGGAAAAAATATATATATTTCATTTTTTCTATTAACCACGAGTAGCATATTCGAGTAATATACATAAAATATACATAAGTAAAAGCATAAAGAAAATGACTTTCTAAGGTTGAATTTTCTTTATTTTAAAAGAAGTTTGTCTTTCCCAATTGTCACAATTATTACATTAACTGTGTCTCTATGTGATTGAAGTTCATTTGGATATCTATGAAAATTACAGAGAAAGAAAATATGTTTCTATTAAAATTGATCAAATCAACTTTTTATTTTCCACATTGTAATTTACTTAAATCCCGTGTATTGAATATGCATCCTAACTAGTATAGTAATGAAGCTACATTATAGGAAAGATGAGGGTTGACAATTTGTTAAGTTTTACCTGATATGGGCCATTAGATCAAAGTGTAAAAGTGCGTTTATATTATATCTAAGAAACTGTAAACTATTATACATAATAAAATAAAACATGAAGAAAGAGAACATAATTTTTATTAAGATCCATGTACTTATGGCCAAATTTTGAAATCAAAGTTGACATCCTTCACTTTGTTAGCTTTTGTAAATACGGTTTAAGGGCCAAGGAAGGAATCATATCTTCACTTTGCAAATCTCTAAAAAACATTGATGCATGTTAATAGAGATATGATCAAATGATATTAGATTATATTAATTGGATATGAATAGTGTTAATGAACATTAGATTATTTTAATTGGATATAAATAGTGTTAATGAACATTTCTCACCTATAGGGAACAAAAAAGATTGAGGCCATTTATCTTAGCAAAGACAGCTCAAAAGGCTTTGGCAAAATAGCCGACCAAGGTGGTGATATCCTCACAGGCAAACAATTCAAGAAGTTAAGGAATCTAAGGTTCCTTGGCGCGAGCGGGCACAATTTAGTGGAGATTTTAAGAACTCAATTAAGAAGTTAAAATGGCTTCAATGGCAGAATTGTCCCTCAACTTTTGAAGCGAACAATTTTCACGTAAAGGAATTACTTGTCCTTGATATGTCAAAAAGCAAGATATCAGACAAATGGCAAGGATGGAGTTCTACCATGGTAAGATGGAGTAACAAGTCTTTTTTTTTTTTTTTTTCCTTTTCTTTGAATCATAGTCATTCTGGGCTAACCTCTCGATAATTATAATATTTTTTATCAGGCAAGGAACCTAAAATATCTCGATCTTACAGATTGTAGATCTTTAGAAAAAACTTTCTTCCTCTCAACTTTTGAGAATTTGGAGGTTCTGATCCTCAGATATTGTGAGAGAATAGAACAAATTGACTCTTCGATCAGAAACATGAAGAGTCTAGTACGCTTGGACTTGACGGGATGTGAGAGGCTCAAGGGGCTGCCAACAGAAGTGGGTAAAGTAGAAGCACTAGAGCAACTCCTTCTAAGAAGTTGTAGAAACATTTCTGTTTTACCAGACAGCATAGAGGATTTACAAAATCTAGAAATTCTGGATATTTGTGCTACTGGGATAGAAGAATTACCAAATAGCATTGGGGCTTTGCAAAATCTAGAAATTCTGGATGTTAGTTGCATTGGGATAAAAGAATTACCCAATTGTATTGGAAGGCTAGGAAAGCTCCGAGAATTAGATGCTTCATTCTGCATAAAACTGGGAGAGGAAATGCCGGAAAGCCTCTGTAATCTTTCTTCCCTGCAATGCCTTAATTTGGATTATTGCTTGAAGCTCCAATCAATGTCAGCGTTGCCTTCCAACTTAACATATTTGCGCATCACCTGTCAAAGTCGCAGATTGCCTTCACTTTCCAATCTAATGCATCTCAAGGAACTACGACTCAGTGATTGCGAATTTCTCGAGGGCATTTGGGAGCACCCATCAACATTATTAGAAAAATCCCCGAACACTTCCTTTCAATTGGAAATCTTGGACATCTATAGGTGCAGGCTTATGGAAACAGTGCACGTGGCACAATTTAACCATCTGAGGACATTATCCGTCAAATATTGTGATAATATACTTGAAATTCGAGGTCTTGACAAATTGCAATATTTGGAAAACTTGCAAATCACATATTGTGCTTCAATTGAAATGCTCAACCTTCCCAAATCCGAGTATCTGAAGATATTAAGTGCTCACAATTGCAAAAACTTAGTTGAAATTCAAGGCCTCGATAGGCTTGAGTTCTTGAAAGAGCTACATATCTTTAGTTGCACTTCAATTGAGAGACTGAACCTTCCAAAGTCCAAGGTTTTGAAGATATTAGATCCTACATATTGTGAAAACTTGGTTGAAATTCAAGGTCTCGATAGATTGGAGTCCTTGGAAGAAATAGATATCTGTGAGTGCACTTCAATTGTGAGGCTGGACCTTCCAAAATCCCAGAGTCTAAAGATATTCCATGCTAAAAATTGTGAAAACTTGGTTGAAATTCATGGCCTCGATAGATTGAAGTTCTTGGAAGAGCTATCTATCTATAAATGCGCTATTGAGAGGTTGGACCTTCCAAAATCCGAGAGTCTGAAGTTAGTCAATGCTAAACATTGTGAAAAATTGGTCGAAATTCAAGGTCTCAATAGGTTAGAGTCCTTGGAAGAAATAGATATTTCTAGGTGCACTTCTATTGCGAGGTTGTACCTTCCAAAATACGAGGGTCTGAAGATATTCACTGCTAAACATTGTGAAAACTTGGTTGAAATTCAAGACCTCAATAGATTGGAGTTCTTGGAAGAAATAGATATCTCTGGGTGCACTTCAATTCAGAGGCTGGAACTTCCAAAATCCAAGGGTTTGAGGAAGTTATTTGTTGGATCTTGCAGAAACTTGTTCGAAATTCAAGGTCTTGATACGTTGTTGTTCTTGAAAGTGCTAGATATGTCCGGGTGCACTTCCTTTGGAAGGTTACCGGAATTATGTTGCTTTGACACCTTGCATAAGTTGGCAATCAACTGTTGTAACAACCTTCATGATATTAATAGCCTAGAGAGATTCCCATCCTGCACAAGTTTATGGATTGAGGATTGCAAGTCCTCAGCAAAATTTCCGAACTTGTCAAATTTTCGTAATTTAGGGACATTGTTCTTATCAAATTGTAATGAACTTCGGGAGATTCCGGGGCTTGAACAGTCAACATCTCTAGGACTTATTGCTATGTCAGGATGTTCGTCGATCGAGATCTTACCTGATTTGTCATCATGTACCAACTTGATCAGTCTAGTTGCACAAAATTGCGAGAAACTGACTGAACTTCGGGGGCTCGAGAAATTGGAGAACCTATTGGAATTGGACATTTCTGGATGCAAGTCACCCAAAACAATACCAGAATTAACTAGAACGCGGATTTATCAAAATTATGAGATGGGGCGATTGGACACATATGATGCAAGGAGAGAACTTATATATTCCCGTTATGATAAGTACATAAAGTAGGTAAGCTACCTTTTCTCTTTTGAGATCTATAACCCAAGTTTCATTTGTATATCCTGTTTGCAATTTCTTTCAAGATTTATTGCCTCTGCAGTAGTATTTCCTGGCTGAAAGTTGTTCTTTACTTACTTGACTCTAAGGAATCCGATAAAATCTTCATATAAATTAATGTGAGCTTTGACAAAATGTTTCTACTCATTATGCTATTAGCGGAAATAGATCATAAGGCCTTCAAAAGGCATCATTTGCCATTCGTCCTCGGGTAAACTAAAGATTCTCTGCCTTTGATTGATTCTGGAATGCTGAAATTACTGAATAAAAACTTATGTATATGGGCATTTGACAGCATGTCAAAGTTAATTGTATAGGTTGAGAAATGCTAAACAAAGGACGCTAATATGGAGGTCCTTCTGATGTGAGGTTTTAGTTTGCTCTGTGCTCGTCGTGCACTTAATGACTGCATGTTTTGAGATACGCTTAAAAATGAATTACAGTTCAAAGGAACATGTCGATAGGGCATTCGCTAGTATGTATACGCTACTAACTTGGGACAAATTTGTCCAATTATTATGTTCCACACATTTTATCTCACGAAATTGTCTGAATTAGCTGATTAAAGTAAGCGTATCGGTTGAGAAACACTAAATGCAAGAACAGATACTTCTCCCGGTGGTGTGGTCGTGAATAGACTAGGAAACAGGCCAGAAGCAAAACCATTGTGAATTATTTGGATCAATTGAGAAAATTGCAACTCGAATGTTGTTAATACATGTTAATTTTCTTTTAATACGGGATATACCTAAAAATCCAAGGCAGAAAACAGATTAGCCCAAAGAATACTCCTTATCTTTGCAAAGTTAGTAATGTCATTGGTTATTTACTTGGACTTTTGAGTCAAGCTAATAATGAAGATGGCAGACATTAATGAGAATATCTTTTGTCTTAATCGACTGCAACGTGAAATAATCCCTCATATTATGCATAAGCTCTTATTAGCACATTTACTTGCTGAAGAGAAAAACAAAGGAAGCGTTTCCATAAGTTTCCCGTGTAAACTTGCTGAATTCACCGTGCTAACTTGATCAAAGCTTTTGTGGTTGCTGATGTTAGATGCCTACTAGATAAATTAGAAGAGCTGAAGAAATTTAATATTGAGTTCGACTTACAAAGATCAGTAAAGTTGGGATTGTTATTAGTAGTTTGCTGATGATTGTTGCTGGATTGATTTCATTTGATTCACTGGCATTGCCCGGATTACGATCAATGGAAGCGTTGCAAAGCTACAACTCTCTGTTAAGAGGTTTTTGAAATACTGAAAGTCTAGCCGATTAGTTTGATATGGTGCCAAATAATGTAGACTAATGTATTCTGATTACATAATTGGCACCTGCATGGAGCTGTTTTGGAGTCTTTATTCAAAGGGAGTTGTTTGTGATTCAGGTTTGGATCTCCATGCTAAAGTGGAAGCTTTGGCTGCTAAAACTTAATTTGGTTAAGAAAGAACGTGAGGGTTCTTGCTTTGGGAAGCTGCTGTCAGAGGTGGCTTGGAATGGTTGTGCCCCCTGCAGTTGAAGTCTTGGAACCAAAGTTTTCCGAAGTTGAGATCTTATTACGGTTGATTTTGCAATCAGAATGATAGAGGTTGCCGTTGATACCAAATTTGAAAATGTTCCGGTGTGAAGAACTAGGTCGCCGGGGTCTGGTGATGCGCATCGAGATTGTGCTCTTATCAGGATGCTGAAGCTCGATTGTAACTAAGGATCAGCTATCATGAACATGCAATTTTGGAAGCTAATTGAGCATTTATTTCTCAAAAATAAATGTCCATTAACTTGTCGTGTCCCTTGTCAGGAATTGTAGCAGTCTTTATGGGCTAAGATTTCTCATTGTCCCAGTTGCACTCTGATTAGCTTAGCTTGGTGCACTTACCGTCCTTAGACTTTTCTTGACCTGTTTTGATTCCACGAATTGCCCATGCTTTCTTCTCTTTTTTCCTTTAAATGTTATTCGTCGAAATTCTATTACAGCTTGCATTATATCAAATTGAATACTAAGTGTACTGACAGTAGAAGGTCTAAAAATCAGTTCACTTATTTGACATCGGCTAATAATGGTGCATCATTTACTCATTTGGCCTTCTAGTGATAGAGAACCTTTGGTGGCACTAATGCCTCGGATTATGTCTAGCAGGCCTAAAGAGAAAAGGATTACAAAAGAAGGAGAATCTAAAAATGGATTCCAAGTGTCAAGACAAGGCACAAAAATCACACTGACACAAAAGAAAAAGGTAAGGTTCATTCATTATGTGTTTCTAGTTTCTGTTTGTGTCATTATTTTCTGATTTTGTTTTCTTAAGTGAACAGGATGAAGAGATAGTCAGACAAGGAGAAGCCAACCAACTTGTCATAGAGATGCATCATAACAATGCCATCACTCAAAGGTTACTTTTAACCTATTTTTAAGTAACTGGCCATGTAGTAAAATGATTTTAAGTGCCATTTAAATTGAGTATTGCTTTGTTTCTTAATAGCCGGGATGGAAAGGTAGTCGAGTCATTTCTCTACTAAGAGGTATCAACAATGTTGTGGTCAATGCTAAGAAGATAGAGAGCACATCTCGCATATTTATCACTACAGTGGGATTAGAGGTACAACTTCATGGTAGTAAATGGTTTATTATTTGAAGATTCAATATTCAATTGGATGGTATGCATTTCTTTCATCCAACGACAAAAGGAAGACATTATTGAGAAAACCTCCCTATGATATTTTGAAGTTAATAAGACCATCTACTTCTCATTATTAACTGATAAATGTAGATGTTGTTTATTTCCATAGAAGTTGATATGAGGAATGAGGTGTAACTATTGATGGTATGCAAAGTGCACAATAGAGAGCTGTTTACAAGCTGAATGGATTGATAGAGGGTAAACAAGTATGGTAGGATAGGGTGTTCAAGAGGGCCTGAAGATACCATGAAAGATGAATAGCTTAATGGAATCTTAATCATTAAGGTTACATTTAGTGGTCAAAATAAAATTCATGATAAAATAAAATTTATTCTATCCAGCGTTTAGTACTTGCCCAAGACCGGATAAAACCAGATATGAGAGGGGAGACAAGATAAATATTGATAGAATTTTTAATATCAATAATAAGAAAGTTATTTTTCTCAAACAACAAACATTAAATTAACAAAATTAAAATATATTTCAATATAAATAATATTTGAACTCTAATATAAGAAATTCAAAATATCAAAAAATAAAATTTAGTTTTTTAATTTAATCTTAGTTTTATTTATATATTCGAATTTAATTCTATCTTTTACTATAGATTCAATATATAAATATAGATATCTATTTATATTTATTACATATTTTAGGTATTTTTGCATTTTAGGTATATTAGTACAACTTGCTATTTAATAAAATTTTATTAGAGAATGATGAAAAGAGAAAAAAAGAAATAAAAATAAATATTTAAAAAAAAAGATAGGAAAAATAAAATAAAATAAGCAAATAAAAGTAAATTAGGCAATAGTTTTGCAAGAGATTTTTACCATTTTTGTTTGTGAATTTTTAGGTTCATTTACAATGATATGCTGTTTATATCATAAAATGCACATAATATAATATAAATATACTCAATTTTATTATTGCGATTCACCAAACAATAAATAAAATATAGCAAAATCCCTAAATTTCACATCATATTTTTTTTTTTGATGACCCGAGAACCCCGTCACTGATGGTGGCGGTTTCACATCATATCTTCTCTAGTCTTATCCTGGTTAGAAAGCCAAATGACCAAACGTAACCCAATATATTGAGGGACACCAATGGATAATAGTTCGTAAATCGATTTCTAGCAAATGGACTTGCTACATTGCTGATAATGGCAACTCACTTTATCAACAATGAAGAAGATGTTGATCATGTGTGTTAATTGGAGAAGAAGACTCGTAATTTCCTTCCACCTTATGTGTAGGTCAAAAGGATTAACAACCAAATTCAAGTCTGGAATTGCTGAAAGAAGAAGCGAAGATAAATCGATCAATTCTTGCCTATTTTGCTCACTCAATTAAGGGAACATACGACAACAATACCTAAATTTATTTAAAGAAACCTCACTATTGTGAGAATATATGTTGCTAGATTTCTAGCAATTGTGTTGGTAACATCCTAGATTTTTTATTCTGCTTTTAATTAAATTAATCGAGCTTTTTATCAACGCACCTATAGTGCTATTCACAGAGCCGATCACTCATGAGATAACTAGGCTATCTGGGAAAGCCATTAAGGGACTTTAATGCAATAGACTTGAGGATTCAACCAGGAATCGACTGCTCGACAATGCCCATCTGCAGAGATCATTTTGGCATAGTAAAATTGACTAAAAATTAGAGATAGGTCGGTTCGACTAAGATGTGTGGTTAAATGTGGGTGATTCCACTAAATCACAAAATTCTCGTTAATCAGTAGTAGACCAATTTTTCTATCGTTTTGATACCCTGTGTCCATATTTGAATCCTTGAGATTTTCATGACAACTAAGAGTCGCCAATGAGTCAAAAAGGTTCATTGTGGCTTGAAGAAACGAACACGGATCATTTGCACTAATTTTCTGAAATCTACTTAGTAGCCTAAGTCACGCTAAAAACACGCCAGAGTGAAATTAACCGCGGATTTGGATCCGATTTCAGAAATTAAAAGTTCTGTCATGTCACAAGTCATTTTAGGAACGTCGACTCAATCTCCGAAGATTTTTTTTGCAAACCGAGACTTTTTGGGAAAAAGTCGATGTAGGGTTATTTTTGTCCAGAAAATTCAGATGACTGTTTTTTATTATTCAATTGGGATGCAAGTGGGTTCAATTGGTGAGGAAAAATGCAATTTGATTGTTGATATGTCAATGAAATTTTTAGGGAGCGTTTGGTAACGATTTTGTTCCTGGGAATAGATTATAATCGCAATGATTTTTTTTTCTCGTTCCCGAGAACAATTTTTAAGCATTTTAAACCATTTGGTAATTATCCAAAATTTCTAATTCTGGAATAGAATTGCGTTTGGTACCATGCTCATTGATTCCGTTCCAAATTAATTTATTTTAATTTTTAAATAATTTTTTTACTTTTTTCTTTTCTTTTTTCCTTTTTTTCTTTTCTTTTTTTCCACTTTCTCCTATTCTTCTTCTTCTTCTTCTTGGCCCTCATCAGTCGAGCCTCGTTAGCAATTGGGCAAGGCCGGCCCTCATCAGCTAAGCCTCGCCAGTAAATGGGTGAGGCTCGCCTAGCCCCATCGAGGCTCTGCCTCGCTAGATCTGGCGAGGTTGAGCCTTACTGGTGGCCAGGCCGGCCTCACTAGTGGTTAGGCAGGGCTCGCTAGTGCTGGGCGAGGCCCACCTGGCCACCGGCGAGGCTCGCCTTCGACGAGCTCGCCGAATCTCGCCCTAGCCTGGTGAGCCTTTAGCAAGCTCACCGGATCAGTTCCGGCGACTAGTGGCAGCGTACAGTGGTGAACGGTGGTGGATGGTGACGGTGGGATAGTGGTCAATGAAGAAGAAGAAAAGAGAATAAGAAGAAGAGAAAATAGAAGAATAAAACGAGTTGGTTTTTGATTCTTAGATTTGTTTCCGAAATAAGAATCAACCTTTTTTTTTTTATTCTTGATTCTGTTCCAAATCTACTTTCAGGAACAAAAAAATAAAAATTTGTTTCCGCAAACAAAAATTTTACCAAATACGATTCTGTTCCAAAACTACTCCCGGAACAAAAAATCAAAATTGGGTATTGTTTAGATACCAAATAGCCCCTTAGAAGCCTTGATTGAGTTGAATTAAGTGAGGTTGAAGTCCAATTGGAGGAAAATTGAACCAAAATCCGTATGTCCCACATGGACCCAACCTATGGTCCAACTCAAGGCTTCTAGAAATGGCATATTGGTCCCGAAATGTTGTTGTGGAGGCCAACAAGCATGGTGGGCCATGTTGAGGGGACAAAGGGATGAGAAAGAAGCCATTGGTGGTCCCCCTCCTATCCAAACTCGTCTCCCCTCTTTCCTTCACCCCCACCGTCGAACACCCTCTCCACTCCTCCTTCTTCTTGGTGTTTGAAGTCTAAAAAATTCTAGAAGCCAAACCAGCCAAGCCAGCTGCCGTTCGAGCCCGCTGAGCCACCTAGAGCCCCACCTTGACGCCGTTAAGCCCTGCTTGCCAACCGTGCCGACCTAGCGCCTCCCTAGCCACTGTCCTGTTTCCGCCTTATGCCCAAGAGGTTCTCTGAGCCGCTTATAACAACCCCACCATCGCTGGAGCTGCTGGGATGCCCGCCTGCCGCCGTGAGGCCTCGCTATAGCTGTCCATCTTCTCCCTCACCGTTCTCCGTTCAGCCAGCCATCAGAGCCACCTCTTCAGCCATCGACTAGCACCAAGCAGCACCGATTAGCTGTGGGTATCACAGTTGCTGTTTGGCCCTCTTTGGCCCATTTTCGGACCTCGAAAGGCGGTCCCCTTTAGAGTTTCTCATCCCCCACCGCATCCCCATCGTTTCGATCCGAGCGAATCGATTAACAAGTGAGTTTAACTGACTAATCCATACTCGCAGGTTAATAACGCTTAAGGGTTGTTTAGTTTAAGTTAAGAATTGATTAGGTGGATAGTTATATTAGATTAGCAATTTAATTAATTATTATTACATGCTAGGTGGTTAGAGTAGTGTAATTAGAGCATAGACAAACTCTAGTATTTATCGAGAGTATTTCGGAAATTTTTCATGCCCGTCTTGGCTTTTAATTAGGCTTTATGAGCCTAAATTCTATGTATTTGCATTTAATAATTAATTTCCGTAATTATTTAATTAATTAATTATTTTATGGAAATTAGACTGGGATAGTCGGTGACCAAAATTTTATGCTGATTGTAGTGGTGTGATATGTTTATTTATTTGATTGTTATTTTGTGCAAATTGAGTGTAATTGGTGATTGTGGGTAATTATCTCAAAAATTGATAATTTTGGTAATTAATTGGAAAATTACCGACGTTAGTCTACAGCGCCAAAAATCTATTTTGAGACTACTGAAACTGATGGGATGTTCAAAAGTGAGAAAATATTATATTTTGGCTAAGGCCAACCGTATACCCACACACGAGTTTTTTTATCGGGTATGATAAAAGTTGAGAATTCATTGGTTGATTAGAATAGTAGACTGTATCAACTTGCGAGCTTGATACCTCAGCTTAGAGTGACAGTATACCCTAAATATCGCACAGTTTCGGTGAGCACTAAGATTCGCACAGTTTCAATGAGTACTAAGATTCGCACAACTTTGGTGATCAATTAAGGTCAACACAGTTTCAGTGAACAAAGTAAGGTTCGCACAGCTTTGGTGAGCATTGTTAGTATACTTTATCAGCTCGATGGCTCGATGGGTCATCTTAAAGAGAGAGGGTAGTATACTATTTTCTCCTTAGCCTTTGAGGCAAGCTTCTATCTATTTTTAGCTTAGAGTAAGCTGTCTATAAGGTGGTTGGACTTTATAGATAATGTTGATTTGGCCGACAGAGAGAAGGTCGGGATGACATGTAATCGACTGAGTCGATTGATCGATAGTTTGATCTAATTGGTTGAAATGATTGAATGGTTATTCAAATTTTACTGACTTGCAGGAAGAGATTAAGGCCAAGGTAAGTCCTCTGACTCGTGATTGTGCTTAGGCAGCCTTAGGGTGAATTTTCTTCCTAGTCAGGTCTTAGGGGATAGAACTCGCTGAGACGTCGTCTCACCCTGTTATGGGATAACATTTCAGGTCCTTAGATGACAGCTCATGAGTTTTTTGGATGGTCTAAGAAGGTTACTGAGCAGAAATCTTATATTCCGTTGCATGGGAGCCCTAGGGGCTGGACCTATAAGCTGATAAGGTTCATAGTTTAGGTCGATGCAGGCCTCACCCACAAGGTGCCCCACCGATACCGATCATGGTACCCCCAGGCTCAGGGTGGCCAGAGAGAGGGTCCTATCCCGAAGTCTGCGATACCTCGGTATGTTCTAGAGGTCGCTTTTGGAAAGGGTACAGCAAATCCTCCTCGAGGCTCAGTCGTGGACGGGATGGACCTGAATTTTGAAGTACTAGAGTTCCCGGTACAATCTGTTGAAGGCTCCAATTGGAGTGTGGAGGATGATGGAGAGGAGGATGAAGACCCTTAGTTTTTCTAAAACCCTTATCCCTGTTTTGTAGAACTCATGTATGTATATATAAATTAGTTTGGTTTGTATGTAACTGGTTGTGATATGTATATATAAGTGTGATGTTGGTTTTCAAAATTATGGCCCTACTTTCCTATCCCATATTGTTGTTGTCTAAGGATTATTAAATTGCTTCTGCATGTGCATTAAAATGAATAGGTCGACGATGCGTCTTGGGATGTCGCTATTAATCGACCGCAAAGGGATGGGCACACGCTTGGATGATCAGGGCGTGATAGTGTCTATCAATCCCAAACGGTTAATTGATCTCTCAAAGCTTTTCCAACGTCTATTTTGAGGATTGATGGTTTATGTAAGAGACTCAAAGTATATTGAAGGATACGCTGGAAAACAAAGAATACTTCAATTCTGATATTGTCGCATTCTACTCGATCCTTGTAATTGTGATACTACACTTCTGATGCTATCTATCAGCATATTTTGTTGATTGCTGTGATTTATGATTTGAGGAGAGTACAAATATGATAGAAGTGTTTGATTATTGATAGTGAGACTTATCAAATTTCAAGTAAAAGCAGCACTAGCTATAACGTAGCGTCTCATGAGATCACTAGTGAATTCCAACCTTATTGGTGGTTGTTAGTCAAAGAGAGTGGATGTAAACCTGATATAAACCGAATCACTACAAAATCTGCTTGAATATTTTCTATTTATCTATTTGTTTCAAAATCTATTTGATAAAAGCATTTGCATATGACATTATCAATCTATTTTACATCCATAAAAGTTGCATTTTATTTATTCTGGTGAAAATTTTGTACATGAATCAATATATCGACCCCCTTTAGATTGCATTGTTAGACTTATGAAAAAGAATCAAGCGGTGGTAAATTTATACAATATTGGAAATGTTGGAACAACAAGATCTACAAGAAAGAGGAAAATTGACTAGAAGTAGAACTTTAAAGAGTAGGAAATTTTTGACCAAAAAAACAAAAGATATAGGAGTCTGATATGTTCTAATACTTTTTGTTGATATATCTAAGATTAAGAAATGGAGTTTTTGTTTACATTTTCTACAAATGTTTAAGATGTGGCCAGTGGGCAAGAGTTTTTTTGTGCTTGGAAGTACATTAGATATTTGAAAAGACATGTTGTTGGCCCTTTTTTCCCCTTAATCTATCGGTTCTAAAGACGGGGCTCCGACCGCAATAATAAGCCAAGCTTGTTTAGTGGTAAGACATGAATTTTCTTTCCTGAACATATCGACAAACATCAATTTTCATCGCAAAATACTAACAATGAAAGAATCTAACATTTTCATTGCAAAACACCAATAATTTCATACAAATCATCACTAGTAAAATTGGAGATCTCAATCCTCTAACTATTGAGCTGTTCCGATCGTAAAACATCGTTCTCATCCAAGTAAAAGCCAAAATGAAAGATTGCATCATTCCTTTACTAACTTTCCAATTGTCTTTGCTTCCCAGTCGAGAACCCAATGCGATCTCCACTGACACCACTAGCTCCTTCACGGCAAAGATGAGCTTTATGGCACGAACAAGTTCATCACCATCAATCCCTTTCTCTCCTTCGAGAATTCTTGGATCCGAAGTGCTTAAGCGACACAAAATTCTATAACTTGAGCAACTTAACCTCCAATTTGGTCCTACTCGATATCTTCACCTTCACTGTCATATTTAGAGGGCGTGCCTTCCATGACCCTAAGGTCTGCATAGTCGTCGGCATTGACCTCAACCCATCAAACCATCTTCGTCCATGAGGCTCAAAGAAGTTCATGTCGGAAGTTTAATTTTAAGGAAGAATATGAAATGTTGATGTTGAAGAAGAGACTTATTTAAAGCCCTAATTTCGTTTTCCCTTTCCCACCCAAAGAACAAAAGTAGATGCGTAAAAAAATAGACCTGCCTACTCATCATTATAAAAGTCCTACTCAACATATAATATTTTATGTCATCAAATAACTGACTTGTTATTTCATCAAACAAAAGAACTATGTCACGCCCCAACCCTCGAGCTCACGGCATCCCTTGATCTCTTCGGTCATGGAATTGCAACGTCTCAAGATGCGTCGCCGACCCATTCATTTTATCTTTTGATTAAACACAAGCGGAAGCAAAACAAACATCTCCCAACCATTAACAAACAATAGGGATAGTAAAAGGCATACATCAAAACACAATTTTATATATATGCATCTACCATCAGACATAATCTTTCCTTACAACAAAAGCTTAGCCATTTACATGTCCACATAGCGGATTCCTTCATACTTGTCCAAGAACTGCAGTTGATTTTAACCTAGCACCTCTATTCTACAAGAGCGACCACACCTAGTGATATCCCTTACGCGTCTATTACGTGTCCACCTCAAATTACTCTGGCTTGAGCTCAGATAACCATGATTAGGGCCTAAAAAATTTAAACATTGAGGAATGAGATAAACTCAGCGAGTAAACTCCCTAAACCTTGCGTAGGAGGGTTCTTCGCCTCGGAGACGCCCTAAACATGCAACTTATCTATCGATGACAGATTAATAGCAAGGCCTTTGCTTTGCATTATCTATTAATAGGAATTAGGCCACTTAACATGCAACACTCTATCACGTGTCCAATTATAGTCTAACAATCACTACGTGAGTGCACCATGTAGCAACTTAAATCTCTTGAGTCCTAATTAAAGGCATACAAATCCACAACCTTATCCGCGCCTTTTTTACTCAAACATCACCTACAAGACTTCTTCATGTCTCTCAATATATAATTAGGGTTGATCAAAGCATGCATGTGCCACATAAGTCACTGAAATAACGTTTAACTCATGCACTTTTCTCATGTAACTCATATATATCCATGCTACACATGTGCAGACAATGGCATCATTCTTATCATATGCATTCAACATTCATGCACTTTACACACATGGACGTCTCAAGAATATCATGGCATCTCATACTACCATGCTATCCTTGAGACCATGTTGCGCAATATAGTATAGTCATACGCCCATGCCATGCAATAATCCAGACCTGATCACATACAAATCTCATGCACTTTCCACACAAATATGTCCAGATTATTACAGCCACTTAGGGCCCAAGGCCAACCCGAAGGTTCGTAGTCATCCGACATAACCGGACATGGTCTCGCCCCATCGACCACAGCAACATCCCATGTAAATGCATCAAGACGGCATTCTGTAAGGAGTATCGTTTCGAAATCCATCCACGAACGACATCCCATTAACTTGGGGACATCCAAACTTAATTAGGCATCATCCCGCGTAAACACATCAGGATGAGTTCACTATCCCGCATAAACACATCAAGATCTTTAGGTGATCATACGAGCATGCCATCACTCAAGTCCATTGTTTTCTTTCTCATTAGCCAAGTATGAATGCCTCAATGGCGTGCCAGGCAGAGTGTGTCTCATGATCTATCCAAAATACATCAATAAAATATGCCGAGCACGAAACAGGAGTTCGTGGTTTGACACGATACATTGAGCACCGGCCTAAGTCCAATTCGCATTGGAAATGATACGCCTCGAAATCACACCAAGACCAAGAAAGAACCAATCCGTTGTGACATAATCACCAGCCAAGTACCAAACTCAGCTTTGGAACGATATGTCTCAATATTGCATCGAGGCCAAGAAGGACCGACCCATCATGACATGATCACCAATTTAGTACCGAACTTGGTTGGGGAATGATAACCATCAGTATCGTCGATCCAAAAGAGAGACTTGACTTGACATGCTTCCATGCATGTCTAAGAACCATTGTATATCCCATCTCAGAGGCTCGGAGTGTTCTCACGCAATCACCATGGACAATGAACATATGCGTCAAGACTATTTCCAAGGAACACATATCATATCGAACAACCTTAGCATATTACCTTTCAAAATAGTCTTTCATTAATTATAATTACAGAATGCTACAAATGCTTGCCATTTTCAACTTTGGAATTGCATAAGCATATAACATCTTTAAAAACTAGGATTCAACAAGCATATACACTTTAGAATTCACAACATAAAGAACACTTATCATTTCCAAAATAAGGGATTGCATAAGCATCTACTATCTTTAAAATCAGGCTTTAGTAAACACATATCACATTAAAAGCCACAACATAATATGCATTTATCAAAATCAAGATAGGTTATCGCATCCAACGATAATTTATAACTATAGCTTATCGCATCTAACGATGGCCTATGACGATAACTTATCGCATCTTACGATAGCTTATCACGATAACTTATCGCATCTAACGATAGCCTATCACAATAGCTTATCACATCTAACGATCACTTATCACAATAACTTATCGTATCCACTTATCGCCTATCGTGATAGCTTATCATCACTATTTATCACTTTAATCCACTTATCACCTAATCTAATCACCGTTAACCATAAACCAATCCTAACTCTACTACTTAGCACAATTACTACCCTAATCAAGGGTTAGGAAGCTACTCACTTTCAAAACTAGGCCACAGCAAGCAGCGGCAAGGCTCACGGCGTGGTGGCGGCTCTTGGTGAGGCTCCACAAGGCATGGCGGTGGCTAATCAGTGGTCGATAGCCCACAACAAAGCTAGAATAGCCAAGGAATAGTAGCACATGACTTGAGGAAGGTCCGGCAATAGCTTGGGACTCGCGGCCATCATGTGGGAATGACGGCATGGTGAGATCTCACGACAAGGATAGCTTGATAAGCTGAACGGTGGACAGTGGCTCACGGCCACCACAACCAAGGGGGAAAAGAAAGAGAAATGAGTATGAGATGAGGGAAAGTGATGGAGGAAATTCATCCAAATGAGGGGTAGAGAGAGAAATGAGAGAAATGATAGAAAAAGGGGAAAACTTGGGAAAGAAGTTGGTCATTTAATGCCCCTTGACTTATTGTCCTAACTTGGGGAGCAAGAACACATCTTGGCCCTCCATTCCAACTTGGGGAATAAGAATAAATCATATCCCCCCATCTTACCGCAAAAGTCATAGCATTCTAGAAGCTAGGTTACTATTCACACGCACTATTCACGTAGGTTACTGTTCACGCACATGGGCTAGGTCAAAAATGGCCCAATTGTCTTAATGGGCTTGTCCTTGGGCTTAACAAACTTGGGCTTGGGCTTAATTAATCCAATTTGGACCTAAACAAGCTTAATGGGCCTTAAGGGCAAAACTGTAATTTCCATCTACTTAGGCCATTGTGGCTGAAATTTAAAGGGAATGTGGCCCATTGGGCATTTCCAAATTTGTGGGCCTCCTTTGGCTTCCAATTTATGGCCTAATTCCACTTATCCAAAATTCAGGATTTACTGATAAATAGGGAATTTGATTATGTAATGTCCAATGGTTGTCTCTTAATCCTCTATAAAACCAACGGGTGGCCTTTAGGAGTTTTGTGAGTTCGACCTGTGGTTGATTTGACATCAATCCATGTTTAAGCCATTTTCAATTTATGGATGATCTTCGGTTATCATGTAATCGTGAGGGGTTAATTGCTCATTCCAAAGTGCATGATCATTTGGAATTGGTTTAGGGTTGTTTGTAATTAATATAGTAATCGTATGGAATCACCCACAACCCGATTATATACTATTATCGAATCGATCTATAACCATTCCTAGATCGGTTTGAAACGGCTTAAGTTTGTCCCTCATCAATCCTTATGATCGAATTATAAATCCATGATTAAGTTCTCTAGTCGTACACATCGAAATCCTAAATTGCCTTTCCCAATAGGTTTAACACTCTTAAATGGCTCACAAACCAATTCAAGTCTAATTCTACTAATTGCGTATTGATAGAAGTAAACTCATTATCATATCTTGAATAGGGTCGAATTTTGAGGATGTCACAAACTACATAAAATAATCATAGATCACATTTTAGTAATTTTTTTAGATAAGAACATACATGAAGGATGACTTTTTAAAATTAATGAGTTAATAGATGATAAATATTTTTAGTAGCAAACATTGTGTCATAATTAAATTTATCTAGATCATATAAAAAATTAAAATATCGAAACTATGTTGCTTGTAGTTCAATAAATTAATCTTGCAATGATATGTAAAATTTACCATCATGTCAAATTTCTAAAAGATAGTTGAAAGATCACCCTTGTGTGATAGTTGTCATACTCCTGTCGATGAGTGATTTGCAGTCTTTAAAGCTCGTCAATTGAGGATATTGAATGACCAAAAATATTGAGGAGATGAAATAAAATTAAATGGGTATTCTTCAGGCCATTATAGGAGTTTTTTTTTTTTGGTCGAGGCCATTATAGGAGAATATATTGCCATAAAAGGTACCGGATTTTTCCGAAAAAAGAAGCCCAATATATATGTTATGTTACAGAGCCACGTGCAGTAGTCTAACAATAACGGATTTCGAAAAGTCAATTACCATTGGCATAAGCATCCATTATGGTTATTAAATGATAATCATTTACAGTAAAGTGATATAAATCCATGTCGTGTAAAGTGGCATCACATCATGAATCTTGGTAATCTATATTATTACCGGGTCATCGAATACGAATTACAAAATTGGTTTGTCATCCATTTTCTCACCTCTAGTGATTAGCCATGTAGAATGCACTATTCCATGACATTAGCGTGGTTTAGTATAACAGCATGTCCAATCTCTGATTGAGGAGGAGAATTACTTATTGACTTGGCAATGTGATTATTGAATTATGGCACTAAAAAAAAGGTCTAAGGTAATGAAATTTGCTATTGTTTGGACGTGTCAATATCTCCATATCGTAAATTTGGGGAATAACCCCACTAGAAGATGAGTTCATGTATTTGATTCACGGATCGGATGCGTCCAACAATTTAAAAAAGAAATAAAAGCCAAAGGGCTGTGTAGGAAGCACAGAAGAGCAGATATGGAGGACCAGCAAAATAGGACAAGTTGCTCTTGGTCCTCACGATGATTATGTGAGATTAGCTTTTCACAAAGAAAGCAATACCTCTTTATATTATATGATTCGAACCTGAAGAGTTAGTTCGTCAATGGATCTCTCATGGAAAAAAGGGGAGAAAATAAACGTACGAGCTAAAAGTGGAGCAAGTTATGCCTGGTGTTGGATCCAATTTTCATTATTCCGATTTGAAAACTTTTCTTAAAATCAAAATGATTTAGAACATGTCGAACAACTATAGACGCAAAGGCATTTTTTAATCCAATATGTACATAAAAAATTGACACGTTTTGTAATGGATCTATCATTCTCTAATTTTCTTACACCCTGCGTTTTTTTTTTTTTTTTTTTTTTTTTTTTTTGGGGGGAGCAATTGAACATGCTTCAGGTTCAATAAAGAATGGAATGCTTAAACAATGAGCAATCTCGGGGATACACAAATTGACTAAAACTTGATTCATATAGCAAGACAATGACTATGAGGATTTCGATGATTGAGCTATCGTGAAGTGCCTATGAGATATTCACAATATCATTTTATTTTTATCTCCACCGTCATTCTTATATGTTTTCCTTTTTTCAACATAATTATATATTTATTTCTTGCATCCATTATTGCCTAGAACTTTTCCAAGCATATTTGCTATTCGATTCCTCTCTTCTATATTGGTTCTGCTTCAAGCTTTATGGTTGTACTGTCTTCCACAACATATAAAAATTAGCATAATATGCATCTACGTGAAAAGTTGATGGTTATAGAGATTGAAAATGTACCGATTTTTTTTTTTTTTTTTGAAAATTGAAAATGTACTTACCAGTATTGATTTTAATTGTATCATATTCATTTATAAAGAATCACATAAATCTAACCTGAAAATATATATATATATATATATATATATTAATGAGGATAACAACTTTGATTTGTATTTGGCGATATCATTTTTGAAGTGAAGACGCTTGCTTGTTAAGAAACTTCATCTTGTCCTTAGTTTGTTGATATAAGATTTATTTTGTTTTTGTATGATCCGGGGGCATTACCGCCCCCGGCACCGTCATTGGTGGGGTCACCTCCCACTTAAGGGGTTAGTTTTCCACCTTAGGTGTGGCTGGGCAGGACGTCGTAAAAACGCCTGTGGCGCCCCAGCGCAGTGGGAAGAGCTTATTTATTGAGCTCCCTTCTGAGCTCTACCCAGTTCTTCACATCCCCTCCTGGGAATTTTCCCTGGGGGGAATCCGTCACATGGGCTTGACGGGAGCCTTTTAAAGACCTGCTCAGGTCTCTCACTGGTTATTACTTTGGAGTTAACAAGTTTCAAAAAATTGTGGGAGCATCCAATGATTGGAATACACTAGCATGGACTTAGGCCTAACTAATGGGTCGTGTCAGGCACGGCCACTCAGGATAGAGGGGTCATGTTTGGTCGGCCCACATTCTATACTGGGCCGACTGGCTGTGGCCCGGCTCACGTCGGTGGGCATCGATGCGCTAGCTCCACCCAAATTTTTCTCAACTTTTTTGCCCTTGGGCCCGATTCAATATTTTAAGGCCCAAAGAGCCGAAAAGGCCATCTAGGACCTGGGCCACACTTAGCCTACTTGATCCCCGGCTGTTGGATACAGGGGTAAAAAAAAAAAAATAATTAAAAAACCGCATGCACAGACTTTATATATGTGTTTGTGGATGAGACCCGGTTAATGGCAAAAAACATGATCCTCTCCAATCCACGCCCGTACTCTTTTACCAGGCCAAACGTGGCCGTTCTAGTTGGGGTGATTAATTACTTACTGACTGGGCGATCGACTTATTCAATTATAGAGCCGACTCAATTATAATGTTTTCATATTGACTGAATCAAGTAAAGTAAATGATTGTTCGATGGTTTTTTTTTTTTTTTTTAAATTCAAGAATGCCATAAAAAAGCGGCACATTTTGCAATTTACTGCATGCTTAGGTTAAAAAGAAGAACAGAATGATTATATAACATCGATCCATTTTCCGTCTTCGAGAAAATTATATATTTATTTCTTTGCACCCATTGCCTAGACATTATGCTCTGCACGGCTTACTTTCTCATACTCGATGCATGGTCGCTGTTCACTTCCTCTTTTCTCTATTTTGGCTCCGCAACTGGTTCCGCTTCGAGCTTTGTGGTTGTACTCTCTCGCACTCCGCATGAGCAGCACAGTAAGCATCTACGATTTATGTTATAATATATATTATTATTCTAAATATGATCTTAATTTTGTATTTCCTAATTAATTCCAATTTATTACCCAATTTATTACCCACGTTTATGACATGATATTTGTCCGTTAATATATTACCATAACGGTCTTGATAGAAGAAATGGAATAAAACATTAGGTCGTTTAATTCAAACCCTATCACTATAGAAAACACACTATCACGTTTAAAGGGGATTGGGTAATGGAACAGGATGTACAAATGTGGCAATTTCATTCTTATAGATCGATCACCCTCAGCACATCCTTTCAAGGTTTTGGGATTCTCCACATTCACAGATTTTCATCAATGGCAGGAGATATATCAATGTCTACGTTTCTACAAATCAATCCTAAATTATGCACGTATTTGGTTAAGAATGATAGATTGGGATTGAGATAGCTAGTATAAGCACCTAGAGGGGGGTGAATAGGTGTATAATAATTTCTCGTGATAAGTGAGCAATACGAAATAGACAATAGAAGGAAGTTCGCCTTTTGTTAGCAAAAACGAATTATGATCAAAGTAAAAAGAGTAAGGAAGAGAAAATGAACATAGAGATTATAGTGGTTCGGCTTATTCCAAGCCTACGTCCACTCTTCCGCACTAACAGCCCACTGGCTGGATTTCACTGTGAACAAAAGAGTTGTTACAGCAAAGCTCTCCCTTGATTCCACAGTGTAGATACTCTACCACACTTCCTCAAGGTTTCTCAAAGATATAGACTCTCTTTTGCGTACAAGATTTCACTCATCCAGTTCTAGATAGTCCTTCTTCAACGGACTGAAAACTATCAATGAGGATAAACTTTGAATCTTGAGCCTAGCAGTCCGGAGGTCTTCAGACTTTAAATAGTAGAGTCTGCAAAACTTCATACTAGATTGATGGAAACGTTTTGTCAGCTTCAAAATACTCCAGGAAGATTTCTCCAACAATCTCCCCTTTTTTGATGGTGACGAAACTTTTTCTTCAGATTTGGATAACTTTGACCTACAAAACATTATTCAAGAAAATATAGATATCTCATAAAGATATATGGCTTAAATGATAATATTAGAATCTGCAATCACAGAAAATAGGTTAGTCTTTCATGTGAGTAAAGCCATTCATAATATATAAATAGTACTTAATGTAAACGGTCAAATCCAAATCCCAAATTCAGTCCGCATCCAGACACAAAAGTCAAGTCAAGACAAACCAAAAGTTCACAAGTTTAAGGTTCAAAGTTTCAAATCACATCTCTCCCCCTTTTTGTCAGCATAAAAAAGGTTTAGATGAGAAGAGAATAGAATTAAGTATGCTTAGGAACACAAACAAGCTGGAAATCTCCCATTGACTGGACAATGCCTTCCAGCTTTTTCAATTCCTCCTTTAGTTGTGCCACATCTTCACCATTAGCATTTGCCTGAATTTGAAGAGAAAGGGCTTGAATATGATCATTCAAAGAAATTGAAGAAGCTTGACCTGCAGTCTGCAAATTTTGAACTTCGCATCCCAGAGCATATATCTGACCTCGCATTTCCAAGAGAACATCAAGAATTCTGCGAAAGTCTGCTGAATTATTAGTCTGCGTACTGGCTTCTGCATGATCAAATGGAGTAAAGGCAGATGATGGCAAATCAGCATAGTCACGCAAATTAGGCGATGAAACATCATGTCCCTCCTCAGGAAATTGAGAGGCATAAATGTTCTCTGGATCTGCTGGAGAGCGACTGACTCATTCACTAGTAGCAGGATATGAGGACATTCATCTTTTCTCATGGTCTCCTCTTGTTTTCATGCCTATAGGTGGAGAAGAGAGTTCCTCATGCTCTCCTTCCTCTTGATTTCCTCTTTCCTCTTCTTCTTCTTCTTCAAGTCTTTCCTCCTTTGCATCTCTTTCTTCAGCTTCTCTCTCCTCTGTTTTTTTCTCCTTTACTTCTTTCTCTTCTGCTTCTAAATCTTCTCTTTCTCTAGTCCTCTGTTCTGAGTCTTTCTCTTGTCGTTACTTTGATTCTAGAACAAAATGACTCAGGTTCTTCAATGCCATAGCAGAAATGGTGATGTCTTCCTCATCATCTTCATCCTCAACGATGAGAGCTCTTCTTCTCTTAGATGGAGCAACCATGGGCTCCTTCCCTTTTCTTTTTGCTGCCAAAGAGATTTGATGAGTTTTGACAGGGGTTTTCTCCTTGAATTTCTCCAACGCCTTGCTGAGTTCCTTCAGACGCATTTTGGAGACCATTTTTAGTCCCACCACCATTTGATCACAAGATCAAACACAGAGAATTCGAGGAGGCTGAACATTCAAATATCTGAATAACTTTGTCATAAGACTTGGATAAGGAAGTTGACCTTTGTCCTTCACCACTGCTCTATACATGTGGAATATAATAGTGTGAGGAAGAGAAAACTTTTTCCCAGCAATGATGGCATACATCAGTTTTGCCTCTGAGTTTGAAACATCAGTCTTTGAAGTAGATTTTGGTCTGAGGCAATTAATGACAATCTTGTGAAGCAGAATGTTAAATGCACTCATCCTCGAGTAGGAAATCTTTTCCTCTGTCTTTCTATCCTTAACTAGTTCCAACGTAGCACGAGCAATAGAGACATTGATAGGTTGATATCTCCCTCTCTCAACCCCAATCACATCAGCCAACATATCTACATCCACCACATAGTCCTGATCTCGGACACTAAAAGAGAATCTATTCACATCCAAGAAACTGAGATTCGAATAGAATTATGCAGTGAGTTCAGCATAGGCTTCTGTAGAGTCAGAACAGAACTGTTCAGGTTGAAGAAGACTAAATTTTTCCCTCAAATTAACATTCACAACATCAAGGAAATCAAAATCTACACTTCTAGGGTTTATCACCCCACACTTCAACAACTTAGAGTATAAAAGCTTTTGTTCCTCCGATCGAAACAAGTCTGTCCTTTTTCCCCGAATTTTTGCCACAACACCTATTATCGGTTGAAAATGACTGTACAACTTGTCATCATCATTCCCATCTATCTGATTCAGCCCTTCAACACGAGGATCGATTGGGATATTTGCCATTGCTTCTTCTGCCGATCCAGAAGGGGTAATTCCCAACCGTTCCATTGTGCGTAAAAAGAAGGTTTCATTTTTGTACCCTTTGTCTTTCAGAAATTCATCAATGTAGTTCAAAGGAGTTCCACCCCTTTTCAAAGCGCAATAAAGCTTGTAGATAAAAGAGGGCTTAGAAACTCTTACAGGTTCTGCATCTTCAATTATTTATTCCTCTTCTTGTCGAGCAACTTCCTGTTGTCTAGATGGAGAAGATGGATGCTGTTGAGAATGTTGTGGGCTTTGTTGTTGACTAGGAGACTCTTCTTCCTCAGTGAGATCAAAGTGCGTAGGCCTCTCACGCATTTGCTGTGGTCCCCTGTTTGCAATTCTTGAAGACTTCCTTTGAGACGACATCTTTCACAGTCTTTGAGAGATTCCAAACTTGACTTTCCCAAGAAAGATGACAACTTTTGAATGATTAAACAGGTGAAGAAAACAGAGATGGAAGATCGGTTCTCTCTTAGGGTTTTTGAGAGTAAAGCGAAGAAGAAACAACGGTATATAAGATAGTCGAAGAGAGGCATACGAAACGTCATAAAAGAAAGTAAAAAAATGCCTTTTAAAAGTAACTGCCTTTTTCAAAAAATTAGATAATTGTCATTTCAAAAATAACTCCTTTTTCGAAAAAGAAATGTTGCAATAATCACGTCAATTAAAGATAGCAATAATCAAACGCGGTTGATGATCGTACCTTTTCGAGATGAGATTCGAGAGATAATAAAGAAAAATAACTTACGAAAGAAAAACTTGATCGTCTGGGTATCATTAGAGTTTCAATCCTGAGTCGAATTTCCTTAGACTTTAAGATTTTGAGTCTAGAATGAATAGCTTCAAATTGACTTTTCTCCAAAGGCTTTGTAAATATATCTGCAGTTGGTTCTTTGAGTCAACAAACTGAATTGAAACTTCTCCATTTTGAACATGATCTCTAATGAAGTGATGTTGAATCTCTATATGTTTAGCTCTTGAGTGAAGAATTGGATTCTTAGTGAGATTGATTGCGCTGGTGTTGTCGCACTTGATTTCCGTGTATGGATTTTCAATTCCAAAGTCTCTTAGCTGTTGTTTTATCCACATAATTTGTGAACAACAACTCCCAAGAGCGACATATTCTGCTTCTGCTGTAGAGAGAGCTACTGTATTTTGTTTTCTTGAAAACCAAGATATTGTCCTGCTTCCAAGTAGTTGACAGGTACCCGAGGTGCTCTTTCTATCAACTCTGCATCCGGCTAGGTCTGCGTCTGAGTATCCAAGAAGAGTAAAGTCTCCCTTTTTAGGATACCAAAGACCAAAGTTTGAAATTGATGCAATATATTTGATAATACGCTTTGCTGCACTTAGATGAGATTCTTTAGAGTCTACTTGAAATCTGGTACAAATGCAAACACTAAACAAAATGTCAGGTCTAGAAGCAGTAAGATAAAGAAGTGAACCAATGATACTCCTGTATAACTTCTGATCAACTTTCTTTCCTCCTTCATCTTTGTCTATCTTCAAGGAACTTGACATTGGTATATCAGCCTTTTTGCAATTTTCCAGTCCAAACTTTTTGACAAGATCATTAGCATATTTTTCTTGATGAATAAAAGTTCCTTCCTTCAGTTGTTTCACTTGAAGCCCGAGAAAGAAGGTTAACTCACCCATCATGCTCATTTCAAATTCATCCTGTATAGACTTAGAGAATTTCTTGCACAGACTTTCATTAGGGGATCCAAAAATAATATCATCAACATATATTTGAACAAGCATAAAACTTTTGCTTTCTCTTTTGATAAACAGAGTATTGTCTACTTTACCTTTGACAAAGCCATTTTTAATTAAAAACTTACTCAGCCTGTCGTACCAAGCTCGAGGTGCTTGTTTTAGACCATATAAAGCCTTTTTGAGTCGAATACGAGAATCTGGTTTCCTTGGGTCTTCAAAACCTGATGATTGTTCCACATAAACTTCCTCTTGGTTAAATCCGTTCAGGAAAGCACTTTTGACGTCCATTTGGAATAACCTGAAATTCTTAGAACAAGTAAAAGCAAGTAATAATCTAATTGCTTCTAACCTTGCTATTGGTGCGTAAGTCTCGTTATAGTCTATCCCTTCTTCTTGCGTATATCCCTTGACCACGAGTCTTGCTTTGTTTCTAACGACCTTTCCTTTCTCGTTCATCTTGTTCCTGAAAACCCATTTAGCTCCAATAATAGATTTACCTTTCGGTTTAGGAGTCAACTCCCAGACATCATTAATACTTTTGAATTGCCTAAGTTCTTCTTGCATAGCTTCAATCCAGCTTTCATCAGATAAAGCTTCTTTTATGCTTTTGGGTTCTATTTCAAAATAAGAGCCACAGTACTAGACTCTTCGCGCCTTTTGGATCTTGTGCGAATTCCTTCATTAATGTCGCAAATAATAAGATCTTTGGGATGACTGGACTTATGCTTCTAGTTGCTGGTTGATTTGTCAGGTTAATAATCACTTCCTTCATTTGAATCTTCAACAATCATTTGTTGCTGGTCTTTCGAAGTCTGAGCTGCTTCCTGAGATTTAGACTTTGTAGAGTCTGGAGCAGGTTCAGGTTCTTCAAAATGAGTTTGAATAGATTCATTTTGCATAGAGTCTTGGAATTTGACATTCATTGATTCCTCCACAGATTGAGTCTTCTTGTTGTAGACTCTATACGATTTGCTTGTGGTTGAATATCCAAGGAAGATGCCTTCATATGATTTTTCTGCTTTCCCAATATGCATGGTGTACATAGATCAGACTTTTGGTATGATAGATTGGGTAATCCACGAACAAGCTTCTTTGCTAAAATTTTGGCTATCTGCTTCATATTGATGTGCCCAAGCTTTCTGTGCCATAAGTTCACTTCGTCTTGAATTGAGATTAGACATTGCGATTCATCTGGTTTCACATCCAAGAGGTAGATATTTCCATGTCTTCGACCCATGAATGATTGAGTAGAATCTTTACTGGTTCCTGAACATATTCCCTCTTGAAAGTTGATTTTGAAACCGGTATCACACAGCTGACTGATACTGAGTAGATTGTAGTTGAGTCATTCCACTAAGGAAATATTGCTGATTGTGAGGTTTCCAATCTTTACAGTTCTGAATCCCACAATTCTTCCTTTACTGTTCCCTCCAAATGAGACTTTTCCACCATTTACTTGAACGAGCTTTATGAAGCAATTTGAATCTCCTATCATATGTCTTGAGCATCCACTATCCAGATACCATTTTACCTTTTTCTTGATAGTGACCTGCATTTAAAAAAGAGACTCAAACTTTCTTTGGTACCCATATTTTCTTGGGTCCATTGGTGTTAGTATGATATGCGGTTTTTGCCCATACTTTCTTAACAGGTTTCCAGATCATAGGACATTCTTTTTCAAAATGATCTGCACTATTGCACTTTGAACATTTGAGAGCATTGCGACCTACTGGTTTTACAAAGATCTTTTTAAAATGATTTTTATAAGCATCTCTTGTGGGTCTTTGCTTAATTCTTTCCTTCACTTTAAGAAAATCAATTAAAGGAATAGTTTCCGCATTTATTCCCAAACCAGATTTATTGAAATAAGGTTTTTGAACAGAAATAATTATTTCCAGTTTCTCGATCCTATAGAAATCTTTTAGAAATATTTGAGATATCATTTTCAAGAATGCATTTTCTTTTAAAAGATTATCTTCACTTTCTTTAAGAGAAGAAACATTCATTCTAAACATTTCATCTTTTCTTTCAAAACATTTTCCTGTTGTTTCGGTGTAGAGTTTTCCTTTTTGAGTTTGGAAATCTTTTTAAGAGAAGTCTTAAGACTAAAACACAACTCATCAATGTATTTAGAAATTTTAATAGGGATTTTGAAGTTACTCACCTCAAATTCACCGTCTGAATCTGAGTCTGTCTCGGAGTTTGAATCAATCCGATTGTGCCATCAAACATATATTGGCATAATCATCATCACTTTCTTCACACTCGTATCACTCCAGGTTTCTGCTTTAAGAGCCTTTCGATACTTTTCAGCCTTTCTTTTCTTCTTCCTCAGAAGAGGACAGTTGGGTCTGATGTGTCTCTTTTTCTTACATTCAAAGCAGACTATATCTTTGTTTGATTCATTATCCTCAACAGACTTAGTCTGTTGCTTTTGAAAACTCTGTTTCTTTGGATTGAATCTTCTTCCTTTTCTGTTCAGCTTTCTGAATCTTCTTATCATGAGAACAAGCTCCTTATCATCCATATCGTCTTCAGAATTTGTAACATCAGAATCATCATTGGATTTTAATGCAATTGATTTCTTACCTTTAGGATCTTCGTCTTCATTGATTCGTTCCACTTCATAAGACTAAAGAGTCCCAACTAACTCATCAACAGATAGTGGCATGATTCTTTTTGTCTCTCTTATTGAGGTCTTTATGTGATTCCAATCCTTGGAAAGTCCACGCAGTAGCTTGTTTACCTTCATGGGATCAGAAATTGGTTGACTTTGATTTTCAAGACTATTCACGATTTCTGTAAAACGACTAAACATGTCAGTTATAGATTCTTTTGATTTCATTTTGAAGGCTTCGTATTGACCAAGGAGAATGTTGATTCGGTCTCTTTCACTCGATCAATTCCTTCATAGGTGATATGTAATCTATCCCAGACTTCTTTCGCTGTAACACAAGAAGATATTCTGTTATATTCAGTAGGTGACAAAGCACAATATAAAAAATAAATTGCTTTTGCATCAAGAGCCTATCTCTTGATTATCTCTTCCTGAGTCATTTCACTAGACTCAACAGTATCTTTTCCTCTCTTTGAGATAGGTGCAGCTTTAGGAATGATTCCTTTGTCTACAACGTCCCATTCCAGAGGATCCTTTGATCTTAGGAATGCCTTCATCTTGTTTTTCCATATGTTGTAATCATTTCCATCAAAGTAAGGCGGTCTGGTATTGCTTTGCCCTTCTACTAGCCCTAGAGCTAACATACTAACCATGTATCTTTAACTCTGAAGTAAAATACTTCAAACGAAGTGAGTACACAAGCTCTGATACCAATTGAGATAGCTAGTATACGCATCTAGAGGGGGTGAATAGGTGTATAATAATTTTTCGTGATAAGTGAGCAATACAAAATAGACAATAGAAGGAAGTTCGCCTTTTGTTAGCAAAAACAAATTATGATCAAAGTAAAAAAAGTAAGGAAGAGAAAATGAACACAGAGATTATAGTGGTTCAGCTTATTCCAAACCTACGTCCACTCTTCCGCACTGACAGCCCACTGGCTGGATTTCACTATGAACAAAAGAGTTGTTACAGCAAAGCTCTCCCTTGATTCCACAGTGTAGATACTCTACCACACTTCCTCAAGGTTTCTCAAAGTATAGACTCTCTTTTGTGTACAAGATTTCGCTCAACAAATGAATTGACTAAGAATAAAGAGTTTCAGACTCTGGAATTCTTCTATCGCGTACACACTTCGAACAACTGGAACGTCTTCCTTATATACTCCTTTATGCCATCATACTCGTTGGTACTTATCAAAGGAATTCCTCCAATCTACCCGTTGGACGGAATCAAATAGGAAGATAATTCAAGCTATTAAAGGAACATGTCGATAGCCCATCAATCCTGCTCGCCCATACAATCAGGATCTCGGTTTCCATAAGTAGAACCTTCCAAGTATACTTCGCCAATCATCGGTTCCTTAATCTCTAAATCAATCATGATCAAATAAAGGATTCTGTTATGTCATATCCAGCCAAGAGATCTTCTCTAGTCGATAAGGTCAAATCCTTAATGAAACATCCAGTTCTGGATAGTCCTTCTTCGACGGACTGAAGACTGTCAATAAGGATAGACTTTGAATATTGAGTCTGGTAGTCCGAAGGTCTTCAAACTTTAAATAGTAGAGTCTGCAAAACTTCAGACTAGACTGATGGAAACGTTTTATCAGCTTCAAAATACTCTAAGAAGATTTTTCCAACAAGGATCATCAGATTTTATTTAAAATTAGTTTTAGAGTTGGTATCAAAGCATGATTATAATCTATGCCTTACTGAAATTTTGGAAATTTTGTATGTTTTTGTTGAATTATGTATAGGCAAAATTCGAATCTTTTATGGCTTGGAATGGAATTTCAAATTATGGCCAAATTCGGTCAACCCACCATGCAATAATGGATCTGCATGGTCACATTGCCATTAGAAAGAAAAATCCTTAAATTATTTGGCATATTACTGATTGTTGGAGGTTAATCGAGCATTGAAAATTTTGGTGGTCAGAGTTTTAGGGTAGATCATTCTAGGCTTAATTCCGGTCAATTTGTTGATCTTTTTTTATTAGATCTTGAAACAATACGTTTGTCCCAGCATTCTCTACAAAACCCATTAATCAATTTGGTCGAACATAGGCTGTGAAAGGAGACCCAAGCAGCGAAACGAAGCTAATCGCGGTGAAGCGGCGGAGAAGTGTGCATGTTGGTTTTGCCCCTCTGTTTTTTGCAGAATTGTAATTCGCCTTATGATCATGCCCCTCCACATTAAGTAAAATTGCAATACTGCCCTAGTTGCATTCCGATTTTGCCCCCTTTCAATGTGAAAATTTAAGATTTTGCTTTTTTTGGGCGTAAAATTCCTATTTTGCCCCTTTTAAGTGAAATTCCAAGTTTGCCCGCACGTGTAAAATCCTAGTTTTAACCCTTTACACATGATTTTACTGTTTTACCCTTACGTGCAATTTTATGAATATTTTCTCATAAAATTAAATGTCTAGTGATTTGTATATATTTAATTAATTGAAAATTAGACATAACATACTTAATTATATTAAACTATATACATTAAGAGCCTTTGGATCATATATAGTCAAAGACAATTATTGTGATTAGTCACATTAATATTATGAACTTTATCCCATAGGAATTTTCAATATGTTAATGTGATTAATTATGATGAAATATTATTTTATCTTTCTTAATTTACCCATAGGGATTAAGGAAGGGAATATAATTTGATAGTTTCATCGTGAAGTAATTACGAATCGATTGAAATTAGAAACTTAGCCCATAGGCATTTTTTGATGTTATGTGATCATTTTTCATAACATGTTTTACATTGGTAAAATATGATTAAAGTTTATTTGCCTAAAATATATTGATACATAAGTTTTTTCTTTAATTATGATACAGTCTTACCACCTACGATTAGGTTTGGTATAATTGTTCCCGAGTTTAATGGAAATAACTATAAAAAATGAAGGGAATTAGTTCTCTCCAATTAGGATGCATGGATATTTATTATGTTCTATGGTTAGACGAACCACCTAAACCTACTGAGATTAGTACTCAAGCTGAATATACTCATTATGCATAATGGGAGTGGTCAAACTGTCTTAGTGTGATGTACATAAAGACAAAACTCTTTTCTAGTATTCGTAATTCAATCATTCAACATAACAATGCCAAAGAATTGCTAGAAGCTATTAATGCACAATTTGAGTCTTCAAAGAAGGCATATGCCATGACCTTGATTATGAAGTTCTTATTGTTGAAGCTTACCAATGTAAGAGGTATGCGAGAACACATCATGAATATGAGGAACATTGCAGCTTAGTTGAAGAATCTTAAGGTTAGGATATTATAATCAATTCTTGTATACTATATTCTAAACACTCTGTCACACCCCGAATCCCAGGAACGCAACAACCCCTTCATTGGTCGATAGAAAGCGACGTCCTAAGACTCGTCGATGACCATTCATTTTAATCTTTCATTATGCGCAAGCGGAAAATGAACTATCTCCCCATCAAGTAGAAAATTTAGCAACCAAATAGGGATAGAGAAATTAACAGCAAAAACCAAAACATCTACTCATATATACATTTTTATATTGGATTAACCTACTAAAGATTGTTTCCGATCTACATACCCAATAGAAGGCCGATCCATCCTCTAAGCCATCCGATCTACAAGCCTAATAGAGGGCCAATCCATCCTCTAAGCCAGACCAAAAAGAAACTAGGCTAGGCTAAACCAACTATACACAAAAAGAACCATTGGGCTTAGCATTACAGTCACTCGGATCCAGCAGACTCAGACCCCGTCGAGTCATAATATGAGGCGTACGGGTTGATCACTGGTGAAGTGGGGCCAGGATTCTCCACTGCACCGCTAGGAGGGTCCAGCTCCATGGAATCCCAGTCAGCGTCCTCGGGGTCCCTACTGGGCGGCTTGTCAAAACCTCTCAAGAGATCGATCAGCAAATCACCATCCCGGATGAACCATGTTAGGAACTTATGGGGTATCCATTGCCCGGTCCCTCATCCACCCAGATGGTGGAGAGATACTTCTCGTCCAAATGCGCCCGACTTGGTAAGCAGTGGTGCGTCACAACAGTATCCCAGTCTTTAGGGATCCCGAATCTCACTAGTGGAAGCGCCATTCTAAGGACCTGAAAATAGTTATATAATAATCAGTGAGATAAAATCCCAGCGAGTCCTCCCCTGAGCACTTGGTCAGAACGCTAACTCAACTTAGGGTATCTTTTCAGAACCACCCCACAAACAACGAAACAACTAACAATCAGGGTCAACCACTAATCACATAATCGATTCGCATGCAACCTTACCTGGTATGCCATACCCTACACGTTACATCTCAACATAGTACACGCAATACACATGGCCATTAGATGATGCAGTTCTTCAATCACATACGAGTCGCGTCACAGTGATCTCAGCTAGCCATTGCCACACCCTACACGTTATTGATTCATGTGTATATACCATAAACAATGTGATCAACTCATACATAGTCAAAACCAATGATGCCATGATTCTCATATGCCCTTGTACATTAGTGCACCACATAACACATATCAATCAATCACACAGGTCCCGATTATAAGGTAAAATCATTATGACACGTCACATACCGTGCCACGCAATTTTACCTCATAATAAGGCGCAACTATCTCAATTACTCGAACATGTTCCAATTATCACAGCCCACCAGCCACGCCCAACTTCCCAGTCGGCGATCATTTGGACCCCCGCTAGGCATCCGATATAAATCAGGCATCGTCTTGCCTCGTTGAGCACGACAATGTCTAGAACTCCCACCTAGACGGCAATCCCGAAGGAGCATGGGCCCGGCTTCTACTGCAACTACGTAGCCGAACCCCTGCTGGGCATCCAATAAAATCGGGCGTCGCCCCAAAACTCCCGTTGGGTGACAGGTTTCACTTATCGATCATGCAAGCATACCACTACAACTCACTATCATTTTTTAGTATTAGTCAATGCACATGTGCTTGCGTATACAACCCCAAATCATTTTCCCATAAAAGTGGTCTATTTCCAATGTCCCTCGGACAATTCATTTTTCCCCTTTTTGTGAAAACTATACAATTCATGCGGATGTCCATGCATTTACACATTCAATTCACCTCATAAGATCAAAACACATGAAATTAGACAATTTTTCACTCTCGGATGAACATTACCTCGTGAACAGTACCTCATGAATAGTAACTTGTGAACAGCAACTTGTAAATAGTGCAATATGAATAGTAAAATTTCAGAATTTAATAATTAATAAATTAAATCCAAAAATCATTAAAAATAATAATTAAAGCAAACAACCAATTAATCAAGGCAAAACATGTTTAATTAAGCACATAAGCATCATTGAGCAAAAATAAAGCAAGATTAAGTTAAACTAATCTTAACCATCCATCTAACCACCTATCTTAGGGCTAATACAACTTAATTAAATCTCTTAAGCTATAATTAACCATAACTAAACCAACTCTAAGCAAGTTTAGGCGCTAATCGACGGATTAGGAGCTAAACTCACCCGTTAAGCGAGCTGGAGACATGGAGGCGGCCGCGACGATGGAGGCGACTCACGGGGACCTCAACCACAACGATCTAAGGTGGTCCCAAGATTGAAACAGCAGTAACAAACTTAGACTCCCTCTATAACACTGAAAATCTACATTGCCAGAGGAGGAGGAGGGCTAAACGGGCTAGCCAAAGCTCCGACAAGCGGCTGGCCGACGAATGATAGCACGTGAGGGTCAAGGGGGACTTGTTAGTAGCTAGGCTGGGTGAAGGTTGGGTCAAAATGGGAGGAAAATGGCTGCAAATGCAAAATAGTGCAGACAGGCAGGCAGCTAAGTGGTTGTGGCACCCCTCGAACGGCCCCTGATCCGTTAGGGTCACCACAGTTCGCTTACCTTTTTCTTTTCCTAATCAATACTCACTCTGATACCATTTCAATTGTAGCGGGTCCATACAACCTGGAGGTTTACATCTTTTAGATCAGTCCCTACGCAACTTATATGGCGGAAGTACATCCATTAACTCCCTTTTCTATATTTAGAAAATGATGCACACCAACTAAGCATTTATAGGTAAAAGCCGAACACTTTTATTTACTTAAACCAAATGGACATCATTCATTGGTACATCAAAATGCCATAGTCTTCTATACTCGGCTATACTTCAAAAGATGACTGACATCTCCTCCAACAGTCGCATACTTAAAGTCCATCGATCAGTGTCGGCATCCAAAAATTCCTTCCTTTGCTATCCTCCTCCTCACGGTCATATCCAACCACTTGATCCATTTACCGGTGGTAGTGGCAGTAGAGGTATCTTATCTAGTTTGAAATGTTATTCCCCAAAAGGAAAGATCCGCCACACTACACAGTGCATCAAACAGGACAATCAAGGTATCATGAATAAAACACATATCATTTATGCATTCAAGCATACCTTACCCTGCAGCCATGCATATATCACCATGCCATATGTGCATATACGATCATGCACTTATCATCAAGCAGTCATGCATATATTACCATGCAGTCATGCACATCTTGCCATGCCATCGTGTATATATCACCATGATTTGTATCATCCATGTTATCAAGCATACATCACCATGAGATCCATTCAAGCCTTCATGATCGCATTCTCAATGTCAAATAGCATCAATTTATTTTCATAAGCAGATCATGCATCATGCTATATGCATACACCCATGCACATGATTCACTTTAAATTTTTATCTTTCATGAGGATCTTGTCAGTTTTTCTTTCTAGGGATCAATGTTTGCATCCCACAATTTATCGCTCATATCCAATCTGGCATCGCGAGGAGCCTCTGGCACACACCTCCGGGCATCCAACACACACCTGCAAGCATCTTGTATCCCAACTAGCATCACGAGGAATCCCCCTCCCCCCCGGCACACACCTTCGGAGCTTCCGGGATTATGTACTGACATACCACCAGGCATTCCCCCTGGAATTACGTACCGTATACCACCGGGCATCTCGAAACTCCCGAGGACATCCGGCACCCCCACATTCCGAGCATCCTGACACTCCCAGGGCATTGTTGGCTCACACCTCTGACAGTCTCGTCATTTTCTCAATTTTATATTTACACATGTATCTCAATTTCAACATGACATTTGATGCAATAATGTCAAAGATTTCAACAAACTTTTCATGCCATATAACATGCCATATGTCATCACATATGCAGCCAAATTAACCACTCAAAGTATTACATCACAAGGATAATTTCATTTATTTCTCAAAACACATCAATGCTTCGAATAAATCAGAATACATTCTCCTAATTGAAATTCTAGAAAAATCAGCAAATGGTATTAATAAATTCTGAAAATTTGACACCTTGTAGACAAGACCTAAAGGCAAATATTCCATGAATAAATCCATACCAAAAGAATTTCACACAAAACGGTAAGGTCCATACATCACAGTTTTTCAAACTTCAATATTTCGGCTTGCACAGTTTCGGGAGAAATTTAAATTAAATGCCCAAATGAACTCCAAAAATTCTGAAATTTTGACATGTTATAGGAAATTTTTAGAGGTGAATATCTCAATAAAAAATCTAAACCCAAATCATTCTAGATTGATAGATATAGATGATTATTTTCCCCTGTTCTCGGTGTCATCTTTTCCAGATTATCATCTTTCAAAAGAAACTCGTTTCACCAACCTACATATGTTAATTTCTTCTAAATTTTTAGTATGTTATTTCTCAGGATATTACCTACAATTTTTGTTAAGGACACATGAACATATTTTAACCGTATGATTTTATAAAAATCACGAAATCATACTAGGTCGAGATAACGTTTTTCCCAGATTAAGTTTCTTCAAAGAACAACGATTTCACCGACCTATCTTTGTTCATTTCCTCTAAAATTTTGATATGTTCTACCTCAAGAAGTATACTACAACTTTCATTAAAATATTGAAGTGATATTTTCACAAGAAGGTTACTCTACGGACCATGAAATCTCTAAAGGTCAGTACAGCGAATTCCAGATCTAACTCTTCCAAAGAAAAATCATTTCCCTAACCAATACTTGTTCGTTTTGCTTCAAATTTTAGTATGTTGTTCTTCAAAGTGTTTTCTACAACTTTCATGAAGGATTTGAAACAAGATTTCAACCAAAAAGTCACATGCAACACACAAACTCACGAACGGTCGGACTCGTCTTTCCGAAATCAGCATGCATGACCAACGAGTCTCTCTTCAAAGCTCCGAAATCTCATCCCATCTACCACAACCAAGACTTACCATCTACTACACATACGCACAGCAATGCAAGGGGTAGGTTTAGGACTTCACTTGCCTCGAATGAGCGGCGGTGAACAGACCTCCTCCTCTTCTCTCGCACGCTCCCTCTCCCTCTCTCGATTTCCCTCTCTCTCTCCCTTGGTTCACCTCCCTTTCTCTCTTTCCCTCTCACTTCCGAAACCCCCTTCCTTTTTGCTCTTTGATTAACAATTTATCTCTATTTTTGCATGTAAGAGACAAGTGTTCTCATGAGGAGAACAAGTGGCAAAATTGAAGACAAGTGTTGAAGGACATGCACTCCCCCCTCCCCTTCTTGGTTCGTGCAACACCCTTGGGGTGTTTCTTGGGCCTGCTTGGGCTCGAAATCTTGTGCCCAAGAGTCCTTAAAATAAGGCCCTAATCCCTTTTATATAACTTAGCATTTTATTTTTTTATCAAATTTACTTAAATAACAAAAACTTAAATTGTCTTATATATACAAGTATATACACACACATATATATACTCCAAATTCTTACAGCCTGCTCAATATCCTCAACTTCTAATTCTTTAATTTTTAGCACATATAATTCTTATGCAAGATCAAATCCCATCCTTTTGGTTCAAAGGATAAAATTGAAATACTATTCCAAATGAACAAATACAAATCAATGCCTATAAAATAAAAGCAAAGCCACGATTTTGTGACTATCACCTATCTGAGGGTTGTCTAAAATTTTGGATGCCACACCAACGGCTCCAACCAATGAGCGGCCACCTTGGTCCATACGGTCTAGACCTCCTAAGCACGATGGTGGGTGGCACAGGCGGTGATTCGCACGGGAAGGCAACAATCAACTCAGCTTTTTAGAGGAAGGTCAGTAGGAAAAGAAGAAGGAAAGGAAGGAAAACAAGGGAGAGGGGGCTGCAAATTTTAGAGTTGAAGAGGAGGAGAGAGAGTGATGGGAAAACTGGCTGTCTTCCTCATTATGGCCCTTCAATGCTTGCTTCAATTCCCCATGTAACATGACCTCATCTTCTTCCTCATTCTTTGACTTATCCACATAATATCTAGGGGTAAAATGGTCATTTTCACTTTACACATTTACCAATTTGCCCTTGGGCTGAAATGAAGGGTGGGCTTAAGAAATAGGCTAAGAAATGGACTAAGAGATGAATAGGAAGGGCTAGGGAATTGGTTGGGCTCAAAATGGCTCAGGGCTAGACAATGGGCTTGGAAGGTAAAATGGTTGGTTGGATCCAATGGACTCACTTGCTTGCCTTGGGCCTACCATGGTGGCTGTCCCACCTCCGGCCTACCGTCCACACTAGCCTTGCTTGGCTTAATTAGCACGGTTGACTGTCGAAATAACATCATCCAAAGTCCATCCTGGACGTTCCCGAGAATTCGAAGTCCAATCTTAGATTCTCATGCCATGTCAATTTCGCCCGAATGCCATTTTGGTACCACTCATACTAATAGGCGTCTATGAGGATTCACACATAATCGACTCATAATAAACTACGTTCAAGACATCTCGGCACATGGACGTTATTGACTACATGAAATTGTAGAGGATTGATTCTTATTTCAAAGTACACGATTACTGAGGATTGACATATGGTCATTCGCGGGTTCGATAACAGTAAATGGAATCACCTGTCATTCTATTATATTCTATTCGCGAATCAACTTCTAGTTGTCCTTGAAATCAGCTTGCTTATCTACAGGATCGTCCTCATGCAAGTCTCATGGTTAAGTTGTTTTCCCAAGTCATGTTCTTTAGTCGCACGAGTTCTGTCCTCATTAGCCTTTCTCCTCAAGGTCAATATCTCGGGAGTGATCAATTCTAAGTGATATCAACCAACAATGTATTGACGAAATTCACATTCATTCATCCCTTAAAGGGCTCAATTTCTGGATGTCACACTCGCCCACAAAAGTATGCCCATTTCAAAATCTCTTACAACACACATAACACTAAATGATCAATAAATAAACTCATGACCAAGTGTGTTCAAGAGAAAGAGGGGCTGCTAATGGAGAAAGGAAAAAGTGTTCATATGGCAACACAAGATAAGTATAAAGGGTAAGGCAAGTAGAAGGAAAAAGGTAAAATGTCTCTACCTTCCCAAGTTGGTGTTAAGAAAGAATCCAAGTGCTTCTTCTTTAAAAAGAAGAGGCACATGAAGAAGGATTGCGCCAAACTTAAGGTCTGGCTCAAGAAGAAATGGTTTTTCAGAATTAGTGGAAACTAGTGGGGAGTGAACAAAGCATCTATTCAGGAAACAAAATGCACTTATGTGTGAAAGTTATTGGAACATGCAGATTAGTTCTCAATAGTGATTTTATTTTAATTTTAGAAATGACCTTTTATATTCCTGGTTTCTTTAGGAATTTAATTTTAGTTTCAAAACTTGTACATTTTGAATATTCCTTTAAATTTTCATGTTTAACATTCGGTTCATCGTATAAATCTAAAATTGTAATGAGTGCTATTTTGTCGACAGCCTCTTTCAAATCAATTTACAAGATAATGTCATTTATAATGCAATGCATGTTCATGATAATGCTGGCATAAAGCGATGCGTTGGGAATGAATATTCCTTTATGTTGTGGCACTAGCAAATTGAGACATATCTCCATGGATAAAATCAAACGATGAGTAAATGATGAAATACTTAATACTCTAGATTTTATTGATTATGACAATTGTGTGGATTATATAAAGGGAAATCAGATCAACAAGTCAAATAAATGTGCTAAAAGGAGTACATAAATATTAGAAATCATACATACACATATTTGTAGTCCCGATATGAACTTAAATAATTAGAGATACTCTATCTCTTTCATAGATGATTATTCATGATTCATGCATTTCTACTTGCTTCGTAATAAGCATGAAGTACTGAATGCATTTAAGGTATTAAAAACCGAAGTAGAGAAATAGTACAGTAAGCAAATTAAGATCATGAGATTAGATAGAGGTAGAAAATACTATGATAGATACACTGAAGATGAATAAACACTTGGTCCATTTGCGAAATTTTTTGAAGAGCATGGGATTATTGCCCAATACACCATGCCTAGTTCTCCAGACTAGAATGGTGTAATAGAAAGAAGAAATCGAACATTATTAAACATAGTGCAAAGTATGCTTAGCAACTCCAAACTTCCTAAATTCTTATGGACCCAGGCTCTTAAAACGGCTGTGTGCATATTAAACCGAGTTTCAACATAGACCGTTCCAAAGATGCCTTTTGAGTTATTCAAGGGTGGAAACCGAGTTTGCAACATGTACACGTTTAGGGATGCTCGTTTGAAATAAGAGTCTATAATCCACAGAAAAAGAAATTAGATCCAAGGACTATAAGTGGGTATTTCATTAGATATGCCAAAAAGTCCAAATGATACAGGTTTTATTGTTCATTTCACGTCACTAGGTTTGTGGAATGAAGAAATACTAAATTTCTTAAGAATGACCTAATTAGTGGAAACAATCAATTCAATGACCCTGTTCATGAAGAATTTTATTTAGATATTCAACCTTCCAACTCAGGTATTACATTGGTTGTTGTTTACAACACCCCTTCAATTTAACCGGCCGTTGAACAACCAATCATTGAGGATCCACAACCTACTGATATTGATCTGGTAGACTCAATTGTTCAGCAATTACCGGATACTATTGAGCTTACAATTGAACAACAAACTTTTCAGGAGAATGTTGATGCAACATTAAGAAAATCTACTAGAATGAAAAAATTAGCAATCCCTAGTAACTACATTGTGTATCTACAAGAATCTGACTATAATGTTAAAGCTGAAAATGATCCTAAAACGTTTTCACAAACCATCAATTGTGATAAATCCAACTTGTGGTATAATGCCATGAAAGAAAAGATGAGTTCTATGGCATCTAATGAGGTATGGGATTTAGTTGAGTTGCCTAATGATGCGAAGGCAATTGGTTGTAAATGGGTTTTCAAAATTAAAAAGAATTCATTAGGCAATGTTGAGAATTGCTCATTTTGATATGGAGTTACATCAAATGAATATGATGTGGCATCCCAAAAAATTCAAGTCATCCTCTAGAAGGATTAAAGTCTATAATTAGGTGATGAAATTACCTATAGTTTATGTTTTAGCCATTAGTTTTCTTAAGGCTAGGTGTTATTGTGCTTGTGTTTATGAATTTTGAATTTAGGACTATAGGATAAATTAATAATCTATGCTTGGCCATGCACTTTATAAATTAAATTTCAATAAATGAAATGTCGAAAGACTTTGGCCATGTGGAAAATTTAAAGTTTAAAATATTTATAAAAGAAATTCAAAAAAAAAAAAAGAGAGAGGAAAAGGTCAATTTTTAGGATGGGCGTTAGGCCCATTGGCCTAAGCTTTTAATGGGCCAAGTTGGCCTGCCCAATAGAGGCCCAAGAGGAGTGGTAGACCAGCCCAACTCCAAGGCCCATGATGCATGCAATAGGACAAGTGGCATGGAGGAGGTGAAGCATGGTGGACACTTGCCTTCCTCCACAATTACACTTGTCCCTCATGCAAACCTAGAGTGCATGCAATATAAAAGGGAAGAAGAGGAGAGAGAATGGCTGGTTAGCCATTCGGCCAAGTGAGGGAGAGAGAGAGAGAATCGTGCAAGAGAGAGAGGAAGCCGAGAGGGAGAGAAAGGAGCCCGTTCGCCGCCGTGTGCCGTCCGCTCGTGCTATTCGTGAGGTCTAGAGGCAAGTTGGGAATCCACTTTCTACTCTTGCACCAATGTTTTCGCATGAACTGTTTGGAGTCAGAAACTTGTTTGAGCTTGCATGTGTGTTTAGAGTCCGATTTTGGCTTCGATTTCTTCATCAAAGTTGTAGCTAACATCTTGAAATATAACATACTGAAATTTTGTGGAAAATTATGGAGATTTGAGGGGTCAAACCCTCATCCTACGGAGATGCTAGATCTGGAATATTTTCGTATGAACTGTTTGAGTCAGAATGTTGTGAGAGCTTGCATGCATGTTTAGAGTTCGATTTTGGCTGTGATATCTTAATTAGAGTTGTATCTAACATCTTGAACTACAACATACTGAAATTTCGTGGAAAATGATGGATATTTGAGGGGTTAAACTCTCATTATACGGAGACCCCAGATCTGGAAAGATTTTACTGACCTTTGGTTGGATTTGTGGTTGCATGTTGGTTTGTGTTGAGAATATCACTTCGGTTTCTTCATGAAAGTTGTAGGGAACATCTTAAACTATAATATAATCAAATTTGAAGTGAAAAGAACAAGTATAGCTTGGTAAATCGACTAGATCTTGAAGACGATGATTCTGGTGATGTGTTCCGAGACACCCAAGATTTCAAGGACCTAAATGATGACTATAATCTGGTTATTTGATCTAGATCTCTTCATGAAACTTGTAAAGGACATCTTGAAACATAACATATCCGAATTTCAAAGAAAACTAAAAAGAATAGGTAGGTGAAATCTCAAAAATTCGGAGATGTGTGCACTGGACGATGCGGTAATGGATCCAGAAGCTTCGTGAGACTGTATAAAATAATCTAAAAAGAATCTGGCTTGGAGTTCTTGATGAAAGATGTACGAAAATGTCTTTTCTATAACTCGGTGAAATTTCATAATTTTTGGAGGTCATATGAATATTTTAATCGAATTATTTCGGAAACTGTGCATTCTGCTTCTATCGGAATTTACATACTGTTTTGTGTGAATTGTGCCTTCTTGTGTGGAATTCGATTGGGCATGTATCTTTCATGAGATTGCCATCTTATTGACTTGTCTACCACTAGCCTTAATTTCATGATTTTTGAGAATCACATGAATATTTAATTTAAATATTTTCTGAAAGTGGTATTTGCTAGAATTTTGTATGGATTGGATGATGATGTATTGATGCATGCATGACTATGAATTGAGATGCATGTATGAATTGAGTGCTGCATATGATCTTGTTGGTCATTATATTGTGTGTCATGATGAGTTGAGAACTAAAATGGTGACCATGGATAATGATGAATGAGGAAGCCGTTTGTGGCGGATGATTATTCCCCGGGAGTTTCGGGATGCCCAAAGGTTCGAATGAGTCGATGCCCTTTGGATGCCTGGTTGTATTATGAATACATGCCCAGAGGTTTTCCCCGGGAGTGTCGGGATGCCCGGTGGTATACGGTACGTAATTCCAGGGGAGGCCTGGTGGTATGTCGGTACATAATTCCGGAAGCCCTGTCAGAGATCTTTGCCCGAAGGGAATGCCTCGCGATGCCAGGATTTTGGTGCGAGATGCCCGGCTAGAAGGGTAAAGGCCGGATGTCCGGTTGTATCTTGGATACATGCCCGGAGGTTCCTCGTGATGCTAGTTGGGATGCGAGATGCCCGAAATGTGGGGGGGGGGGCGGATGCTCGGTTGTATCTTGGATACATGCCCGGAGGTTTTTCTCGCATGGGATGCGAGTGTAAAATATGAGATAAAATTGATGAATCAAAGAAGGGTGATGTGGTGATCAAATCTAAAGATAAAGATGAAAATTAACTCATGGCATGATATGGCATGATATGCATAACGATATGTATGATGATGGTGATGATATGTGATGTGATATGATGATCACCCATGGTATGATATGCACGATGATATGCATGATGATGGTGATGATATGTGATGTGATATGATGATCACCCATGGTATGATATGCATGATGATATGCACAATGATGATGATGATATGTGATGTGATATGATGATCACCCATGGTATGATATGCATGATGATATGCATGATGATGATGATAATATGTGATGTGATGATGTCATGATAAGAATGACATGTATGATATAATGATACCATGATGATGATTATGATGATGACATATGATGATATGATATGCATGATGATAAGGCATGATGATGCATGATAGTATTACGCATGGCTGCAAGGTAAGTTACGCCTGTAATGCATGTATGATTTGTATGATGCATTGAGTGGTTATTGGATTCCTTTACCTGCTGAGTGGTTGTACTCACCCCTTTTGGGGACCAATATTTCAGATTAGTAAATAGTATGAGCGGTTGGATATGACCGCGAGGAGAAGGATAGCAAAGGAGGGAACCTTTGGACGCCGACACTGGTTGATGGACCTTAAGCATACGATTGTGGGAGGATATGTCGGTCATCTTTTGAAGTGTAACCGAGTATAGAAAACTACAGCATTTTGATGTACCGACTAAAGATGTCCATCTGATTTAAGTAAATAAAAGTGTACGGCTTTTACCTATAAATGTTTAGTAGGTGTGCATTGTTTTCTGAATATAGGGAAGGGAGTTGTTGGATGCGCTTCCGCATATAAATTGCGCAAGGGACCGATCGAAAAAAAGAAAAAAAAATGTAAACCCCCAAGTTGTATGGACCCGCTGCACTTGAAATGGTATCAGAGTGATATGTTAATAAGGAAAGTAAATAGTAAGCGAACTGTGGCGACCCTAATCGGATTGGGGGCCGTCGAGGGGTGCCACATGTGAAAACGGCGTTTCTCAATGGTAAAATAAAAAAAAGTGGTTTACATGAAATAACCAAAAGGATTCTTCTCTAATGCTGGTAAGCAAACTTAAAAAAGTCCCTATACGGCTTGAAAAAGTATCCCGACAATGGTACTTAAGATTTCATGAGGTCATCTCTTCATTTGGTTTTATAGAGAATATCATGGATTAATATATATACCAGAAGGTTCGTGGAAGAAAATTTTGTTTCCTAATGCTATGTGTGGATGACATTTTACTTGCAACTAATGATAATGGATTGTTATATGAGGTGAAATAATTTCTCTCTATTTGTGACATCCTGAAATTTGACCATGTTTTCAATAAAGTGATATGGGCATTTCGTCAACGTGCTTATGGTCCTTTTTCTCTGAGCTGATCTCTCACGAATTAACTAACCTATTGGGTGAAGCCGTTAAGGGATGTATCTGCAGTAAAATCCCTAAAAGCTACTCAATTGGTTGGATTGGACTAAAATTGTGTTAGATTGATTCTAACCATGAAATGTAAATTGGTTTTGGGAATCGAATATTCGAGCGTATCACAATTCATTTTTAGGACCGTCTCATCGTCTATCAATTTATTGCTGAGTCCGAAATTTCAATAAAGAAATTATCGGAGGAAAAATTGAAGACCAAAAGAAAATAGAAAGGAAAAGGGGAAGAGAAAAGGAAAATATGAATAATGATATTAATTATTTTCTTTTTCTCTCTCTCTCCCTTTTCTCTTTTTTTCTCTCTCTCTTCTCTCTCCTCTCCCTTTCCCCCTCGTGCGAATCCCCCCCCCCCCCCCACCGACTCACTTTTCTCTTCTTCTCTCTTCTTCTCTCTCTCTCTCTCTTCCTTTTTTTTGACTGGTCAAGCGTTCTCTCTCTCTCTCTCTCTCTCTCTCTCCCTCTTAACCCTCTCTCTCTCCTTCCCCTGTTCGCTCGACACCCAGCGAACAAAGACAGAAGGCAGAAAACAGAAGTACGAGTGGAAGTTGCAGGCGCACGAAGACAGCAGCCAGTCACCATCACTGCCCATCTCGCCGCCTGTGCGCCCACCGTCGCCGCCCGTTCTGCCGTCCGCGCACGCCAACGCGCCCGCCGCTCGCTGCCATCCCTCCCCCGTGCGACTTCCGCCTCTGCCCAGCCTTGTTCGACCAGCTTAGGCCATGGCCCGACCCCCTCCGGCCACCGTCCAGCCTCACCGAAGCTCTGCCCGCTCTCCCGACCCCTTGCCACCCCCAACCCTCTCTCTTTCTCTCTATTTTGCAGCTGAACCAACAAACCCGCGAGTGGGTTTCTAGCCAATTCGTGGGCCGTTTTGGGCCATTTCCGGGCCTCGAACCCGAGGCCCTCTTTGGAGTTTGTTGTTCCTCGCGTTGCCCCCGTCGGATTGATTCATTTTGCTCGCCATTCCGGTGAGTAATCTCACTAATCCCCCATTAGTTGGCTAATTATACTTAAGGGTGGTTTAGTTTTAATTAATTAGGTTTAGGTGGTTAGATTAGTATGGATTAGTGTTTATTAGTCAATTGTGATGCGAATTAGACAAATTGAATATGTATTTAGCAAGTAGACATGGTCTACTATTTATTGAGGGTAGCCCGGGATTTTTCCCGACCCTAATCGGGCTTCAATTATGCTTTTCGGACCTAAATGGAGTTTTTGGTATTTAAATATTAATTTTCGGAATTAAATTAAATAATTATTTATTTTCCAAAAATTTAACCAGGATGGCCCATGACCGGAATGTTATGATGGTGACCGTGGTGAAGTCCGTTTATTTAATTGGGCTTTATTTTGTGCTAAATTGAATTTTTAATATTTATTAATTAATTTTCGAAATTAATTAATTAATTAATTATTTTTCGGAAATTAAGATTTAGATGGCCGACAACCGAAATCTCGTGCTGATCATTGTGGCGCAGTCCGTTTATTTAATTGATTTGTAATTTGTATGGAATTGATTTAATTATGAATTTTTAGGAGTTATTCATATTGACTTGATTGTTAATTATTTGATTGAGAAATCGTTGAGTTTTAGTTATCACTTGAAAGAAAACACGTGGGCTCTGTGAATTGGAATATCACTTGGAGAATGCACGTGAATTCAATGGTCAAATATGTCATCTTGGCGAAGAGGTCGCCTAAGAGAATGCACGTGGCTTGGAGACATGGTAGGTCTTCCTAGAGAATGCACGTGGCTCAGTGACAGAGTTTGGTATCTAAAAGGGCACGTGGCTCGGTGAATTGATGCATCACTCTGGTGAGTTAGCACCTAAGAGAAGGCACATGGGCCCGAGCATCGTAAAAAAGACACGTGGCTCAGTGATCTGATGTGTCACATTGGTGAATGAGTGCCTTAGCGAATGCACGTGGGTCCAGTATTCGGAAATAGTATCTAAAAGGGCATGTGGCTTGGTGACTTGATGTACCACCTTGGCGAAGAGGTCGCCTCAGAGAATGCACGTGGGCCTATGGTTCGAGGCACGTGGCTCAAAGACTTGGGATGTTGTCCTAGAGAATGTACGTGGCCTAGGTTTTAGATACTCCTCAGTGGAGAATGATTTGTGTGACATGTAATCGATTGGTTTGATTTGTTTGGAGTAAATGGGTGCCTATTGTAAATTGTACTAACTTGTAGGTGGGATATGAGGCCAAGGTAAGTCCTCTGCCCTATGCGTGTTTAGGCAGCCTATAGTATAATGGTTTACTAATCGGGTCTTAGTGGGGTAGAACTCATTGAGACGTAGTCTCATCTCGGTTTGGGAAAACATTTCAGTACCCCAATGAGGAGCTGAGAAGGAGGGATCTGAGAAGGAGAACTCTGGGGTGAAACCTGAGGAGAAGAATTTTGGATGAAGAAGATAATCCCGAGAGGGGCCTTGAGTACGGCTCGGATGGACTGAGATTCTATCTTCTTTTGAGATCTCCATTTTGATGTGAATAGAGTTAAGAGTAAAAAGTTGTGAAGTACTTTGGTTTGTGTTTTGTATAAAAGTTTGGTTATAAATTTCAATATGAAAAATATGGCCATGCTTTTCTATCCCATTGATTTATTATTTGGAGATTTATAACTGCTTCTGCATGTGCTTAATAAATGAAAGTGTTAGAGATACATAGTCTTGGGATATCGCATTATAAAATCGACCAAGTAAGAAGGATGTGTGCGCGCCCGAGAATCGGGGTGTGACACTAAAAGTTTTGACATGAAGAATATGGGTGAGATATGTCATTGGCATTAACATCCATAGGGATAAATCTCGAGGTATATTAGGACTATCTCAAGAAACCTATATCAATAAAATCTTAGATAAATTTCGAATGAAAAATTGTTCACAAAGTATAACAGCTATTGTGAAGGGTGATAGGTTTAATTTGAACCAATGCCCGAAGAACGACTTTAAAATAGAACAAATAAAGAACATCCCATATGCTTCTGCTATTGGAAGCTTAATATATGCTCAGGTTTGCAATCGACCTAACATTGCTTTTACTGTGGGAATGTTAGGAAGATACCAAAGTAATCTAAGTATGGACTACTGGAGAGCTGCACAGAATGTGATGAGGTACCTTTAAGGTACAAAGGGACACATGCTTACGTATAGACAAATGAACAGCTTGGAGGTAGTTGGTTACTCGGATTCAGATTTTACTGGCTGCGTTGATTCCTGTAAATCAATATCGGGATATATTTTTATGTTTCTGGCGTAGCTATATCCTAGAGGAGTGTGAAATAGATCTTGGTTGTCACTTCCACTATGGAGACAGAGTTCATTTCTTGTTTTGAGACCACTTCACATGATGCAGGTTGAAAAGTTTCATATCAAGGCTTAGAGTTGTGAATCCCATTTCTAGGCCATTGAGAATGTTTTGCGACAATTCAGCTATAGTTTTCATGCCTAAGAACCAACAAAGTGGTAATCGAAGTAAATACATCGACAACAAGTATTTAGTCATCAAGGAACGTGTTAAAGAAAAGAAAGTGGTCATAGAACACGCAAACACTGGATTGATGATAGCTGATTCTTTAAGTAAAGGCATGCCACCAATAAGTTATAAGGGTCATATATTTAGAATGGGCATTGGTCCAATCATGTAAATTTTTCTTTATATGAAAGAATTTGTGAGACTTTTATTCATTTGCAATGTCTTTCTCAATATAGTTGTATACATTAAGTTATTATGAGAAAAACAATTATGTTTGGCCTGAAGTAAACATAAGGTTTATTCATTCATATATGGGTTGATGAAATGCAATGTGATATATGGAAGATAATACTTACCCTAAGAGAACTCATCGCCTTGATTCATGTGCTTTATTTTAGCATGAAGTTTATGTGGGTTTTGGGTTAATATTTCATTTGATGGAATATTTGGATCAAGTGAGAGAATGTTATGATATATTTTATTATTCTAAATATGATCCAAATTTTGTATTTTCCAATTAATTCTGCTTTATTGCCCAATTTATTACCTGCGTTAATTACGTGATATTTGTTCGTTAATATATTACTGTAACGGTCTTGATGGAAGATGTCAATAATGTAAAAAATGGAATAAAACGTTAGGTCGTCTAATTCAAACCCTATCACTACAGAAAACACACCATCACATTTGAGGAATATTAACTAGTAGAACAAGACATATAGATCTGGTGATTTCATTTTTGCATATTGATCATGCTCTACACATCCTTTCAAGCTTTTGGGATTCTCCACATTCACAAATTTTCATCAATAACTAGAGGTATGTTGATCTTTACATTTCCGCAAACCGATCTTGAATTATGCATGTATTTGTTTGAAAATGATAGATTGAGATCATCAGGTTTTATTTAAAATTAGTTTTACAATTTATGGTTGTAAAGTCTCACACTTTACGAATTGATACATGTCAACATGATTATCGGATAAATCTGAAAGTGACGTAAATTGACAAGAATTTTAATGTACATAACTTTTAGAGTAAAATTAATAAAAAGAATTGCATATATTGAATAATATGACTGGACATGATCATAAAGTCTGAAAAGATGGGGAAGATGAAATTGCCCGCCCTTTCTTAGCCCTTCCAAATCATCAAAATCTGTGGAGTGGAGTGTTGAAGTACTTTTATTGATCGGTCATTTGACATAGGCCCAGGGAGACACAACGTGATTAGCACCTGCATGAGATCTTTTGGAGTCTTTATGCTAAGAGAATTGTTGTGACTCAAGGTTGGATCTTCATGCTAAAGTGGAATCTATTCTTACTTCGTGAAGCTGCTTTCATGGTTGGCTTGGAATCGTTTTTTCCAATATAGGTGGAAGTCTTGGAATAAAAATTTTGCGAGGTTCAGATCTTATTACAGTCGATTTTGCTGTCAAAATGATAGAGGTTGCCGTTGATACTAAACTTGAAAATGTTCCCAGTGTGAAGAACAACGTAGCCAGAGTCCAGTGATGTGCATTTGAGATTGTGCTTTATTTGGGATTTTGAAGCTCAATTGTAACAAAGGTTCAGGTATCATGAACATGCAATTTCGAAATCCAATTGACCATTTATTTCTCAAAAACACATGCACAATATTTAGTCATGATTCTTGTTAGTAATTGTATTAGTCCTCGTGTGCTCAAATTGGATCTAAGCAAGTCCTTTGACGGTTTTATCTAGGTCCTTATTTGGACCTCAAATAACGTGGATGTGAAACACTTAGGGTGTAAATGGTAGTCATTCTGTTTCAAAAATCAATTTCTGGTCAGAAGTAGATTTTTCTATTTCTCTTTCCTAGGCGAGTTTCTAAGTAAAAATACACATTTAATGATGATAGGAGAGCGGATAGAACATCGGCGGGTGAGTGGACAACTAGTAGTGAGGGTGAGCGATAAAAATAGTTTTTATTTCTCATTTTTGTTGTAGAATAGAAAAGTAAATTTTTACTTCTCATTTCTATTCTAAACCTATTTTTGGACTAAAAATTTATTCCAGAAATAGAAAAATGAAATTATATTATCAAATGGATTTTTATTCCAAACATGTTCCAAGGATCAAAATAATAGAAAAACAGACAGAATAGTTAATATCCGCACCCTGAGAGGATAATTATGGTAGTCCCCATGTGCTCAGATTGCCTATCAGCCTAGTTGACTCTAATTAGTTTAGCTTGGTGCACTTCCTGTTCTTTCCTAGTTGACTCTAACTAGTTTAGCTTGCTGCACTTCCTGTTCTTAGGCTTTTCTTGATCAATCCTGATTTGACGAATTGCCCATGTTTTCTTTTCTTCTTCTTTTCTCCTTGAAGTGTTATCTGTTGAAATTCTATTATAGCTTGCATTATGTCAAATTGGACACTATAAGTGTACTAAAGGGAGGAGGTCTAAAAATCAATTCACTCATTTGGCATCGGCTGGTGATGTGCATCGTTCATTCATTTGGCCATCCAATGATCAAGAACCTTTGGTGGCACCAATGCCTCATATTATGCCTAGTATGCCTCAAGAGAGAAGGATATCAAAGGGAGGAGAATCTAAAAATGGATTCAAACCATCAAGATGAGGCACATAAACTACATGCCATTTGTGCTTAACCGAGGTCACATCTCAAAAAATTGTCCCTTAGAACAAAAGAAAAAGGTAAGGTTCATTCATTATGTGTTTCTAGTCTCTACTTGTGCCATTATTTTCTGATTTTATTTTCTTACGTGAACAGGATGAAGGGATAGTCAAATAAAGAAAAGCCAACAAACTTGTCACAAAGATGCATCATAACAATGCCACCAATCAAAAGGCACTTTTACTTTCAAGTAACTGATTATGTACTTGAATGATTGTAAGTGTCAATTTAGCTTGACTACTTTCTTATTTTTAATAATGTGGAAGTGCCAACAATGTTGTGGTTAATGCTAAGAAGGTAGATAGCACTTCTCATAAATTTGTCACCGCAGTGAGATTAAAGGTACCACTTTATGGTTGTAAATGTCTTGTCGTGTGAAGATTTGTAATTTGATTTTATTTGATTTTATGTGATTCTTTCGTCCAACAACCAAAGGAAGACATCATGACAAAAAAGCAAGAGAAGCGGGAAAAAACAGTGGACCATTTGAACGGCATTGTTAGTGTTGAATCAACAAGATCTGCAAGACACAGGAAATTTGATCGGAAGTAGCTGTTTTTTTTTTTTTTTTTTTTTCGTTAAAAAAAGGTATTCTTTCATTACTCAAGTGAAACCTCCGGTAGAATATATCCTCAAACAAATAAGGTCCCAAAGAATTGTAGGAGGACTGGTAGTCCAACAAAAAGGAAAATTTTGGCAATCTAATCTGCCGCTTGATTTCTTCTCTTCCACCTTGGACTATTTGAAATTACTTAAAACGGCCATCAATCTCTTGCATTCGGTGATAAGTGGGGCCACCTCCCACTCATATTGTGATACGTAAGTACGCTTGTTACTTTCAGATAGTCTAACTCCAAAACGAGAGAGAGAATGAAGGGCTTCTAGACTAGCACGGTTTTCAATTTGCTTGGACTTTCTTCCCAAAACCAACCACCACTCTCCTAGCTTCATCTCCGCATACCCCGGCAATGCTTCCCCGGGTTTGTCCGTCCATTAGAGACCCGCCAACGTTGATCTTCAGCCAACCCCTTCTCGATGGGCTTCACATCTCGGGTAAGAGCTCCTGCTGCTGTGTTCATTTTCGCCTTTTATAGTTCCATCTCTCAAAGCTCTTTTGTGCAACCATGGTCGCTTCCGCTATGCTATTCTAACCTAGTTTTTGGTGGCGAAAGATGAAATGGTTCCAAGCCTTCCAAATGTTCCAGAGAACCCCTACTACCAAATCTAGTGAAGGGGAGTTTGCATTTGAGTTTTCTCATTGTAGAATCCTCTCCTCCATGCGACTAAGCTCCTTGCCCGTGATTCTGATATCTAATTTTGGGTGATTCCAGACCTCACGAGTCCAGTCGCATCATCGAAAAATATGCTCAACTGTTTCTTAGGTCTTTTGGCAAAGGGGGCAGATGGGTTCAGGTAAGACTTTTCGTTTGAACAAGTTCTCTAAAGATGGGATTGCATTTTGTCACACGTTCTAGTAAAGAGCCTCATTTTTGTGTTAACATTCATGTTCCAAATCAATTTCCATTGCTATCTAGGTGTTTGATATGATGATGTTGGTTGTTCTACTTGCTGCTTTGTTTCTATTGACATTATGTGATGGCAGACACTTTTCACTGAGTTAGAGCTTGAGGTTGTGCATGTCCAAACCATCTTGCCTTTGTCCATGGTTGAGCTGATAGGAATAGCTAGGATTTCGTTTGCAGTTCTTTCATTAGATATCCCATTAATCATATGCTCTTTCCACTTGAATTCCTCTTTGTCAATTAAGCCTGCCACTAGTTGGGGTTTGCTCTGGGCTGCCTCGCCACCAATGACTCCAGATCTTAGCCAGTTATCTTTTCTTATTCTGATTTCTGTCCCATCTCCTACCGATCATCTTAGGCATTTGAAACGTGATCCCTTCCTGTCAAGATACTTTGCCATCCCCAAGACGACCAAGAGCCCCTTCGCAGCACTCCAGAAGTTGCTATTTGGGAAATAAAGACCTTTCGATAACCTTAACCCATAGACTCTATCGAGCTTGAGTGATTCGCCATGCATGCTACCTGACCTTGTTGAAATTAATTAGATCTTTAAACCCCATTCCACCACTATCTTTTCTTTTCTTCATTACATCATATCTCTTCTAGTGAAGTCCTGATTTGAATTTACCATTTTCCCACCAAAATGAAGCAACTTTCTGCTCCTATCGCACGACAAATGGATAGTGGAATTTTGAAGGATAGCCTATACCACAACAAGTTTCTTTTCCGGCTTTGGAGATAAGCTTTTCTTTCTGACCTTGAAGCTTCATGTTAACTCTTGCTAAGATCCACGCAAACATTTGTTTTTGGTTTGCCCCCAATCCGATGGAATTCCAAGACACTTTCCAATTTTTTCTATTTCTGAAACTCGCAGCTCCTTTGCCATATTTCGATGTAGATTTTGGGGATATCCACTACTAAAGAGAATTCCTAATTTGTTTAAATTAATAGCCTTCCTCGAAGCAAAGCAATATTGATGCAGGTTTTCAGTAACACTGTGGCACTCTCGTATCTTTCCATGCAGAAAAAAGATGGAATCGTCAGCAAATAAAAAATGTGAAAATGGACAGTAGTGTCTGTTGAGCTCAATTGCCGAGATTCTCTCTTCCTCTACAGCTTTATTTAGCAGGGTAGATGCCAAATATGACTATAATAAAGAGATATGGTGAGAGAGGGTCACCTCGTTGAAGCCCTCTAGATGGACAGAAGAATGGGTGCAGGATCCCCATTGAACTTAATACTCAAAGACACGATTTAACACATGCATTATCCAAGATATTCATTTAGTGTCAAAGCCCATTTTTAGTAGACTTCCTTCCAAAAATCCCATTCTGTCCTTTCTTATGCTTTCCTCATATCAAGCTTCTCGGAATTTCTTTGTTCTTTTTTTGATTCTCAACTGGTGCAAGACTTCCTATACTATCAACATGTTATCATAGATCTGTCTTCCACACACAAACACACTCTATTTCGTTACTATCAGGTTTAGATAAAAGAGGTTTGAGGTGATTAGCCATACCTTCGAGATGATTTTATAGATGAAATTGCATAAGGTAATGGGACAAAAATAATCTAGACTTTTTGGGAGTAATATTTTGGGAACAAGGGCTATATATGTTCTCTTTAAGTGCTCATGGAAGTACCTGATGAAAAGAAGTCTCGGACCATGTCAAGTACATGTTGATGAATCTCCTTCCAGTGATGTTGATAAAAAGTCTGCTCAGTTGTCAGGTCTAGGGGCCCTGAAGGCCCTCAATGGTAACACTGCATCTCTAACCTCTTTCATAGTGGCAGCCTGAATCGGGGATTGATTCACTTCCTCTGAAACTATCCGAGAACAATGTTCGAGACCAGGCCAGAAGTTTCGGGCTAGCTCTGTACTGTATAGGGACAGGAAGAACTCTTGCATCAACTCTTAACTTCCCTATTTCTCGGCTCCAGACCCCCATTTCATTTTTCAGTGTTGAAACCTTGTTTTTTTGCCTTCGATAGATTGGAGTTGCATGGTAAAACCGGATGTTTCTATCCCCCCATTTCATCCAGTTAATGTGGGCCCTCATTCCCTTATACATCTACTCTTGTTGCCATAGTATTTCTACTCGTTCTTTAATCAATTGGGCTCTTTCTCCACCATTTTCAGTACAAGAGCTGTTGGTCATGGTTTGAAGTTCCTGATTAAAAGAAAAATTATCTCCCCTTCGGCATTAGAAAAAATTTTCCTACTCCAATCAGCTAGGACCACTGATACTCTCTTCAGCTTACTCAGACAATCCTCTTTGTCCATTCTTTTTTATCATCATGCCATTTTTACTAACTCTTTGCATTCATCATCCTCATTCCAAAAAGCCTCATATTTAAAAAACTTTGCCTCGCTTTGTTAGTTTCTGTTGAGAGAATCAATAAGATAGGGCTATGATCCGAGCTAAGGGTCAGCAAGGCATAAGCTTGTGTATTAAGGATTGTTACTCCCTAATCTACACTGCACAGGACTCTATCTAATTTTCCCTTCACAATCTCATCTCCCTCTCAGTTATTAGTCCATGTTAATGTGCACCCCTGCAATCCACCTCCATTAGAGAACAATCATTTATTAATTCCCAAAATGCTGTCATTCTACAGTTCTCTGCCATTTTCCTCCCTTCCTTCTTTCAGTGATAATGAATTTTATTAAAGTCACTCGTACAAACCCATGGGAGATGATTACTATTTTTTTTATCTTTGATTTCCTCTCATATAGCCTTAACCTATCCTGGAACGCATTTAGAGCATGAACAAAAGTAATACACATAATTCTCTGCTACCTCGATCTGTGGAAGTCAGATTAATAGAGTATTCTGATAATGAATCTACGACCACCGAGACCAAGTCTTTCCACATAACCACTTATCCCCCTGCTGTACCAACTAGATTCACAATATAACATTCCTGGAAATTGAGCTGTCTCATATGTCATTGCACCACTTTTTCTCGATTTTTCGCCATGGGAAACAACAACTTGGGCCTTTCGCAAGCAACCATAGCTCATAGCTCAAGAATCGTTAAGGGGTGGCCAGCCCTCGATAATTCCAACTTATTAGGCTTATTTGGGCTAGCCACCCAAGCCCATTCAGCTACTTATTCTGTAATAAGAATGGGAGTATGCATGATTTTGGTTTCATCTAACCCAGAGGAGGTTGGATTCATCGAATTATAAGGAAAAAAATCCGTGTTGCTTCTTGCTAGGAGGAGTTTTCTATTCCTTACCTTTTTTCTTGTTTTCTTCAGTACCCTGGATCTTAAGAACTCATTTTCTAGATTCCTGCCAGTCCCTGATTTACATTCAAAGTAGATTCAGCATTCATTTCTACTACCCCTCCTCTTGTCCCACCATATCTACCTGGTTTGGATCAATTTGAGCTTGCTTATAGGGCACTAAAGGTCCTTGATTCACTGGAGTTTCAGGAATAACCTCTACCTCTTCTTCCTCCACAGTTTTTGCCTCATAAAGTCCCTTCCAAAAATATATTTCTGGCTAGAAATTGTTCTTAGGAACAGAATAATTAACATTCACATCCTCAAGGAAGAGCTCCCGACTCAAAGAAACATTCTTCGGCGTCAATTTATACCAATTCTAGTCATATTTAATGCATACTTCATATTTAATTCAAATTTTGTTGTTCTAAAAGGGGAAGGATGTTAGTCTGAAATGGAACCAATTTTGGGTTTGTCAGTGTCATGTTGAGACAACGAATGAAGATTGTTCGGAGGCATTTTTGTTATCTTCTTTTGGTTTCTGACATAGCTGAATGATATGGGATCTCTCCAACATTCAGACATAATTGGAATGGGAATGCTAGCTCAGTGATGATTTCATTTGAACGGAGTCCTTTGCATTGGAAGAGGTTTCTCTCGAGGAGAGAGAGTTTGTGATAATTTTGATGGTATTGTTGTTGATGTTAGTCTGATCCTATGACCTTTTGAACTGTCATTCATTTGGCAGTTTTTATCGCATCACAACTCGATTCTCGTTGATAACTGGAGGACTAGCATGGTCTTGTTTTTCCTTTGTCGAAATGATGGACTCCCCACCATTTTCTTTTCTTTTGCTGCTATCTCGTGTGATTAAGGATGTGGCATTGCAATCATTTCCTAAATCATTGGATAATTTGTCATGTGATTCCTTGGCACATGCATTAGAGGTTAGATATGCTAGGATTTGATAACTCTGGAAATTCAATATTTTCTGGAACATTTTGTGTAAAGCGTGGTGTGTTGTAGCGCTGTTAGAATTTTAGCTTGCAATTGGTTATTGGTCTCGGAATGCTTAGTATTGCATTTATATTTCACCCTAAGCAGCTGATATCATACTATGCTAGGTGGCTTTTGTTAAGTGAGAAACAGGAGCCAAGGTGGATGTTGATGCAAATTCACCTAAGTTCCTTGTAAGAAGATGAAGAGGAGAATTGACTGGCTACTCTTTTACACCTAATATCATCTATTATCCATGGCTGGCCTTGTCTGATGAGTCGATTCTCAAATGAAGAACGTTAGTGATGGCTAAGATGAAAGCCAACCTTTCCATCTTTTATAGGGTGTAGATTTTATCCCTTCATGAGTCCTTGGGAATTAAGTATTTAAGGGAAGATAGAGTGGTACTTGCTTTTCATGTTTTCCTCTTTTCTACATATGACTAAGGTCTTGGCTCAAGGGGATGTCCCATTGGCTGGAGCAATTTTTTCCCCATTTTCGTTATGCTGGAAATGTTGCTGGAAAACATAGAATCCAAACATCTTGAGGCTGAACGATAATTATATCAAATAATCTGATGTATTCATCTGGAGAGTAGTTTATAGATTGTCATATGCACTAATGCATTGCATGACATAGGAGGTTTAGGTTCTGACTTTCGTGCTCATGCAAGTAACATACTTTCTGACCTTTGCCTGATGATTCGATTCTTGAGTGAAGAATGTTAACGGTTAAGATGAGTCAGCCTTTCCATCTTTTGTAGGACGTAGATTTTCTCCCTTCTGGAGTACTTGGAAATTTTGTTTTCAGGGGAAGGTGGAGTGGACACAATTTCTTTTCATGTTTTCCTCTTTTTAGAGATCTCCTAATGATTGGAGCAGTGTTCGCCCACTTTCCTTGTCCTGAAAATTTGCAGAGGACAATGTAGAATCCAAATGTCATGAGGTTGAACAATAGACGTATCAAATAATATGTTGAATTCATTTGGAGAGCAGTTTACAGATCGACACATGCGCTAATGCATACTCTATGTAACATACAAATGTATGGGTTTAAAGTTTTTTGCTCATTCGAGTGACAAGCTTTCTGACCTTTACCCTAGATCCTGGCTCTCATGCAATGTAGCAAATTGAGAACTTCGGGAAATATCTGCTAGAATGGTTGGCTTTTAGACATATCTAAGATAAATGCATAATGTGGATACCGTAGTTTGGGTTTCAAAGTAGAATTCTGAAATCTCTATGCTAGTGCTCTACCTTTTTTTCCCCTACGCGATGAAAGGAGATTTAATCAAGATGGTAGACCATGGCACATAAGAGAGGCTGGTTCATATAAGGTAGTGTACATGAAATGGAACAAGATTCCCATTGCTGATGATTGCTGTCGGAAGACGATTACTGAAGTAGCATTTTGCAATTATTCGAGATAGATCAATGTGTTCTTCTAAAGTAGCAGTCTGCCACGGCAATAGATGGCGGAATTTACTTGTTTCATGACACACAAATGAAGTGGTTGCTTCCTTAACTGTTTGTGTAGGCAAAATTCCTTGGATGTGAGCTATGATTCCATTTAGTGGGGCTTTGACTATAATTCTAGGCTTAAAAAAGAAACATTCTCCCTCTCATTCTCTCCATGCCTCCCTCCAACTTAACCCACCCATTTGATTCATGCACATGGAAGAAGCATATGCTCATACCGCATGAAATGGGAAATGTTGGACTAGAATCATGAACACAATTTGATTTGTGTTGACTCTTGCATAACGTGTGGAATAAATGAAAAAGTTGGTCAATTAACCTAGATAAATACCTTCTTCATGAAGGTTCTTACTTAAGGACATGTATGTATGTCCTCAGTAGATGCACATTATGGAATCATCTAATCAGCTTGAAGGTATTTGTTTTGTTGGAAGAGCCTTCTGACAAGAAAAGTCTCATGAGTCAGCACAATTGAATGTCTAAGGCTTGAGTTATTGGCAATTTTCGAAGAAAGCTTCAAGCAGAATTGTGGAGGAGGTAGCATATCCTTGATGGACAAGTTTTGGTCTTGCAATCTTTCGCCATATTCTATTGTCATACTTCATTTTAGAGCAATTGGATTGTGTGATTTTGTGGGCTTTGACCAGAGATTGGCTCATTCATGGTCATCTTAGGTATGGTTTGTTCCAAACTTCAAGGAATCAAGTGATCATGACACACGGTTCCTTATTACCTATGGCGAGATGCCCTAATGTTCCTCAATCCTTCACCTATGTTATTATATGGGAATCTTTTAGATCTACTTGTTTTGACAATTCCTTCAATTGGAGCACTGCTGATTGAAGCTGTTCCACATTAATTGGACAGTCTTATTGCTGATGTCAAATGGTCTTGAGCCTTGTAGATGAAATCAATGTTGCAGAGTCTCCTTGCTTGACTGGCCGAGTAAAATTCTTAGGAGGTTATGGAATGTTGATAAGTTTGCTCATCTTTGCAGGTGCTTCTCATCGCTAGCCTAGGCAGCTGGTAGTCTCAGCAGAGTCTAACTAAAATGGATGAACTAGCTATTAAAAACCAGGGTTTCATTAGCTTGATACGGGAAACCTTCAGCATGTCATATATAAAGAAGTCAAATAGACAATGAGCTGGCAGTCCTTTAGTAGATGGATGTGGAACAGATGCCTGTCGAAAAAGCTGAAGAAGATGCTAATGCTACTGGGTTGCTAGAGAGAGGGTACTTGCAGTACAAATAATGTCTCGGCTCATTTTTTAGCACTATCATAATGATGTGAAGGTGATCCCTTCTGCCCTTCATAGACTTAAGAATGCTTGATAACTTCCTTTGTCATGACATGAAGAAGGCATTAGATATAAATCTAGGAGATACTTTAGAGTAAGCTTAGTTAATAGATTGCAATTAAAGTTTTACTTGTCATACATTAGAGAATGATCATCAACCAAATGGAGGCACTGCTTCGGGTGCCTGTAGATTTTGGGCACTAATGTCATGAGTTATCTTCATATGAGAGTGCATTCTGACCTGATGATAACTTTGAAATGTGTGCGCTCATATTGCGATATGTGCAAGTTTCCATTTTTATGTGAGAAATATGTGCAGAAGGTTGCCATCGATATTCTCTAGAAGTTAATTCACTAGTTAATTGCATCAGACTTCTTTCGTATCATAAATGAAAGTCACCATGTGGATTGAGTTCTGATAAGTACTCTATAGTTCGGTGAATATGATGATGAATGTGATTCTTCAATCTTTTGCAAACAGACGTGCTTTCCATAACCTGACATACTGTTCTCCTATGCCCTGAATAGTATCAATGTAAGCAAAAAGCATAAAAATGCTTAACAATGGGCAATCATGTTAGAAATGAATTTTTTTATTTGCATTATACAGATTGTCATAAGATGTCATATCCTGCAGCAAGAGACAATATGATTACATGGACCTCACGTCTTACTTTTTTTTTTTTTCTGCAGACATTCAAATGGTATCATTAAATTATGTCTCGAGTCTGAGCTGTTTATGGAATCCAACCAGATTGAATAAATATCCAAGTTTGACAGCACAATAAAATTGAAGAGTTGGACTCACCTTTGCCGAAGGTTGGACGAATGAGAGGAAAGAAGTCCCCTGCCACTGCAAGACAAAAGGGGTTCCTCGTTGTGTGAATGGCCGCCAGTGGCTTCTTTCTTTGAGAAGTGTGGAGTGGGTTCCTTCGGCAAAGTGTAGCCGCACAAGAAGAGAGTACAATGGCTGCACCGGGATTTCCAGGGGAGCGCCGCATGAAGAACGAAAGGAAGAATCAGAGTGGGGCGCTTGTTGCTTGGCCGTGAACGGGGGATATACACACCGTGGATTGGTGTTGAGTATTTTTGCAAACACTTTAAATTTGAGTCCAATCTTAGTGTGAGAAACATTCGAGCATGTAAGTGACTTCAAACTTGGATTTTCCGATTATTAGTGAATTATCTGCTGCCGACTCTCTCCTTGGATGTAGGTACTGACACTTGGTACTGAACCACGTAAATCTTTAGCATCCTTTATTGTTTCTCGTTAATTTCTTGATAGCTTATGTGATAATATGTTACAACCAGTATCATTGCAATGGATGTGGCATTTGCTGGTGTGGCCACCGTTGGAAGTAAGACTCAACAGTGTCAAAGCAATTACCCATGTGAATGATGGGATTGTTAGTATTTGTAAGAAGATAAGAAACACTCATAAACACTTGGCACGAGGTGATTGGTCAAAGCCATTAAGCATGAGATTAATGAGAGTTCTTTGCTGCCTCAGTGCACAACATTCGCTCTTGAGTGGGTTCAGTAGTTGGGGCGTGTAGAGATGCTCATGGGCTCTCGTGGCCGGCTTCGCCAAGCAAATCCATGCTCCGACGGCCCTCGTGCCTAAAATCCTAATAGTGAGAGAAGCCTTGGCGCTTCCGTTGAAGATAGGGTAGAATTGATCTGGGGAGGAAAAGTGGTGATCTATAGGTGAGGATGGAAACCGATAGCTTATCTCAGGCAAAATTGAAAGCCCATGGTTAGTCCGGTCTTTTGTTGAGGATTGTCGGCATCTTATGGCCCAAATGCGACGAGTCTCTCTAGCCTTTTGACCCGGGGAAGCTAATCAGCCTATGAACTAGGTTTCGAAAGCCAATCAACACAGCTCACTGAACTTGAATTAGCTCGCCAACTCCCTATCCTCTTTGGTTATGTTTAGTCATATGTATTTCTAATTAGGCTATGATTAAATATGATAGGCTATGAAATCATGGGATTTTATCATATCCTATCTACCGGTGTGATCGCAAGTATAAAATTGGACATATCCATGTCATATCATATACATTATTTGATATAAACAATGTATTAATATAAACAAACCTATAAGTTTATAAATGAAGATGGTAAAAATCTCTTGCGACTATGTACTTTATTTTTGTTATTTTATTTTATTTTTTCCTCTCTTTTTAAATTTATTTCTTTTTTATTTCTTTTTTTCATCATTCTTTAATAAAATTTTATTAAATATTAAACTATACTTGATATACCTAAAATACCTAAAATATGTATAAAATAAGTTTGGTTTCTCATATTTCCACACCCAACATATGTAAATACACACTAAACCCCCTGTGAATATATTAGAAATTTGACATCGCATAATAAATTTGTGGAAAAATTACAAAAGTTACTCCAAACTTCGGGAAAATACATGTTTGACATAAAATTTTGACTGTTACGCGTTACTTCTTCAACTTTTATTTGGTGATAGCCGTTAACATTTCACTATATTCTCCATTCACATGTTCAATGTAGATGACGTTAAAGGGGTAAACTTGTTCTTCATCTCATTTTTTCTCGAAAGAATGCCTTTTACTGTTGATTTCTATAAGAAAAATAGTAAAAAAAATACAGAAAATGGAGAAAAAAGTTAACTAAATTATCAATACCATAAAATTTGACTATCAATAATAATATAGATAATAAAAGTTGGTAGAAATTTCATGGATATATTAATAGAACTAGTAGGTTTTCGAACAAAAAGAAACGCAATTAAGTAGAAAGGAAAAATGCCTCAAACAACTAAAAAAACAAATAAAAAAATTGACGCTTATTTTGTGTTGTTTAAAGGTTAATTAATGTAAGATAAAATTGATCAATAAAAATATTTTTTAACAAAATCACCTTAGATTTTGATTCATCTTTGTCTTTTATGAGTTAAGGACATCATTTTCATTGATAAGTTCTTTCTAGATTTTTTGTAGATCAATCATTTTACATTAATTAAACCTTTGTATATACATAACGCATGATCAAATATTATCATTTGAGGTTTTTGTTATCGAGGCCTTTTCCTCTTTTTATTTAATTTGCGTTTCTTAACCTGAGCTATTATAAATTATTTTTTACTTTTGTAAATCAACCCATTCATCCTTTCGTTAGGTTGCATTGTTGACCTCAATAATTGGTATTGAGGCTCTTTTTTTTTTCTCGAAAAATGTGGTGTTTTTGAAAATTATTTTCTAGCAAGTAATTTTTTAGGAAAATAATCATATTTTCTTGTATTTGGCTGAAATTTGAAAATGAACTAGAAAATATTTTCCGCCATTTGGTAAGAAAAATATTTTCCTGCATGCGCTCATTTTCAATAATTTTTTCATTATTTCATTTTTTTAAATATATTTTCTAATGTTTAATTTTTTCTTTTTCTTTTTGCCTTTTCTTTCTTTCTTTCTTTCTCTTCTTCTTCATCAACCTGCCAAGGTCAAAGAAGAAGAAGAGAAGGAAAGAGAGAAAAGCAAAAATGAAAATAGAAATTAAAAAATCAATGTAAAAAAGAAAAAATAAAAAGAAAACATAAAAATGGAATGAAAATGTGTTTGGTGAAAGAAAGTGAGGTGGAAGAAGTTATGGAAAATATTTTCTACTTTTCAAAAGTGGAAAATGTTTTTCTCATTTTTTAATGTGTTTTTTACCCATGGCGTAGAAAATGTTTTTCTTGACTAGATCATTTTTTTGTGAAATGAACACAGAAAAAAAAAATTAGAAGTTATTTTCCATGAAATGAACATAGCCTAAATATTGCATTGCTTGTACTTTTAAGTGTTGTTTACTTCTGATTATAAAGATCCTATTCTATGTCTACCAACCTTAGTCCAATTTTTTATGAGGGTCAATCTACCACCAGACCTCCATATTTTGACAAAACCAATTATGGTCATTGGAAACAAGATGAGCGTATATGCAATCAACGGAGTTGACAACGTGGATGTTGACACCCAAATTTTTGCCAGCAAATTGAATCTGCATTTTTGTAAAGATAAATAAAGTTAACAATTTTTTTTTTAAAAGGAGAGGACTAATAAGACCTCAGCCCAGATCCACAACTCGAGCTCCCCGCCGGACAATATCGGACTTGAGCCCAGATCTCTTTAGATTTGTCCAATAGCCCATCGAATAAGGCTCAGCAACAGAAAGGAGCTGAAAAATGGAGCCCATCCGAGGTCCAAGGCCCATGCCAAGAGAAGGCCCGGCCTCTTTCCTTCCTTACTTTTATCTCTCTCTCTCTCTTCCCCCGAACGAAGGCACGTGCGCGCGCAAGGGGGGGATCTGAAAACAAAGAAACGTTCTCTCGGTCCTGCTTTCCCTCCGTTCCACGGCCGCTCCATTTCCGAGCAGGCGATCACCACCACTTCCGGCTCATAATTTATGTCGCTGTTCCTCCTCATCGGCCACCACTCGGTTCCCTCCTGTTGTTACGATTCCAGCGCTGTCCAATCGTGTTTTTGACCGTGCTCTGTTCTGACTGTGAAGATGCTATTGCTACTGATTTGTTAGAGAGCGGTACTTGCCGTACAAGTAATGTCTCGACTCATTCTTGAGCAATAGTAGTTCAAGCTTTGTCCTTCTCAACGTTCAGTTAATATCAAAGTCGCTGCTGCTGCTGCTGCTGCGGCAGATGTCCTCATTACCATCGAAGGCGCCGCACTAGAGCCCCCTGTTGCAACGATATTTTTTATTGCCTTCATTGTCATGATGATGCAAAGGTGATTCCTTGTGCCCCTCATAGACTAAAGTGTGCTTGAGAACTTCCTTTTGTTATGACATGAAGAACGCACTAGATATCTACCAGATACTTTCGTGCAAGCTCAGTTGATAGATTGCAATTAAGTTTTTACTTGCCATCTATTAGAGGATGATCGCTAACCAAAATATAGGCACCGCTTCAGCTGCCTCTAAATTTTGGGTGCTAGTGACATGAGTTATCTTAAGACGAGATTGCATTCTGACCTGTTGCTAACTTTCTAGTGTGTGCTCTAATATTTTGGTATGTGCAGTTTGCCTTTACTGCATGACGGATATGTGCTGAAGTTGCCATGTCATTTGAGTTCGGATGAGTAGCCCACAGCTTGGTAAATATGTCAAATATTCGATTCTTCAATCTTCAACCTGTGGACATGCTTTTCATAAGAAGACATACCGTTCTCTTATGGCCAGAAGAACATATAATTGTAAACAAAAGCAGGGCATTGACTTGCCTTGCCATCAAGTTCAGCGGATGGATGCTATCGAATTTCCAGCATGTTTATAGACCAACTAATTACTTGATGTTCCCACTTACCTACACATTTTGTTTCAGGTTGTAAGTTCAATCTATGAGAGTGCTTAAGAGGTAATTTTAAACATTTTATCCTTCGTTACCTACTTTGATTGCACTAAAGAGCTTTCCGAAGGAGGGCAAAAAATGTGTAAGTTGTTTAAAAAGACTGGCCAAAAATAAACTACAGTGCAGATGTTAATTCTCAACCTTTGGTTTCCATGTTCACAGGTGGTGTTTGCATGGGGAAGTACTTTTGTTGGACTTGTAAGTTTTTGGATGATGATGTGCGTCAAATCTTTCTCATCTCGCTGCTCAATTTCTTTCATTTGTCCTAGACTGTGGCATTGGTCGAGTCTCTGTCTATGTCAGAAGTAGTCTTTGTCCCGCCCTATCCCCCTAGCAAATATTTCAAAACCCTGAGCATAAAAATGCTGGATGACGTGCAAACATGTGAAAGAAAAAAGTTCGTTAATTGCATTTTACATATTCTCAAAAGTGTTGGGTGTTGGATCTAGGGGTGAGCATGGTCCGGGTTGGTCCGGGCCACCCCCTAACCCTAGGACCAACCCGTACAGTGTCGGTCCTCAATTTTTAGGATCGAGGACCGACCCTATTGAGCTTAGGACCAAGGACCGGACCGACCCAATGGGTTCGGTCCGGTTCCAGTGGTCAACCCGGACCGATCGATAATTTTTTTCGTCTTATTTTTATACTCCCTAAAAAAGCAAACCTACAAATTCAAATTACACATCCACCGACAATGCGGCATTGTGCAACTAAATTATAAATACCAATACATATTTAGCAAATTTAAGATGACACAATAGAAATTTCGTACTTGCTAACCGTTCATTGAGATATAGGACAAGATGGAAAGTTCTTGTAATCATCTATCTTTAATATTCATAACACCATATGCAAAAGCGTTTTCCTACATTTGATCATGTAGAGTCCACTCAACCAAAAAATGAGCTTCACACCACTTGACTAGCAAATCACCGTAGCAACTGCAATACTACTCTACTCTTCAAAAACTTCTACCATTTGACACAAATTGAAAAGCAAAGTGCAACTGAAATTCATTAGTAAAATACAATTAAACTATAAAAAGTTCAAAATACTTAATATAAATCATGAATATATAACTTCATATCTTGTTAATTTACTTGAACTTCTAAACACCTGAAAACAAAACAAACGACACATAATTAATACTCAACAAAAGTTTTAAATTGAAATTACTATTAGTGTTATTGATAGAACATTTCAATATAATATAATATAACAGATATTTTACTTAGGTTTGAATATATAAAAGAATTATATATAATATAATATAATATAATATAATATACAGGGTTGGTCCAGGATTGGACCGACCCAAAACTCTTAGGACCGAGAACCAACCCGCACAGTGTTGGTCCTGGAATTTCAGGACCGAGGACCGACTTATTCCCCTTGGGAACCGGACCAGGACCAGCAGGGTTGGGCTGGTCCAGGGTCGATCCAGGGTCGACCCTAGACCGCTGCTCACCCCTAGTTGGATCCTATAGTTGAAGACGATATGATCACATGGACCTAACATCTTACTTTATTTATTTATTTATTTATTTATTTATTTTAACAGACATCCAAGAAGCAGAATTGCTGCAATGGATGTGGCATTTGTAGGTATGGTCACCATTAGCAGTGATATGCAATAGTGTCAAAGCGATTACAAAAACGTCATGCTTCAAGAGTATTCAAATTTTTTTCACAAATAATAACTAGATGATTAGATATAGTATGAATCTACGACAAGAACTAATAGTTTGAGGATGTTATATAAAATTCCATGATGCATCCCATTTTCCGTCAATCATCACCCTTGGAGAAGATTATTGGTTTCCTTTTAGGTATTTATATTTCAATTTATACAGAGTTCCCTGCTTCTGGATGTTGCTTTCATCATTTCTTTGTCGTTGATGATGTTGCACATTTGATACATGTCCAACTGCATTTTCTTTCTCAGAATTGTGGGGCGAGAGAATGTGGTAAGCTTCAGTTATCCGGTGCTTAGGCCAGCATAAATAGTGATGGAAAGAACTGAAGTTAATCTCCTTCACTTATTGTCATGCTGTACAAGTTGCTGCTATTCAATCTTGCTTAAAAACAGCCATTGCATGGAAGGAGTGACGCATCCTCCTTTTTGCTTTGAGGTAAAGCTCTGTGATTGAACGGTTATTGTGCGTGCATTGCAGAGTGTATAAACTGAAGGCGGCGGAAATGGCAATGTGCTGTTTCTATTTGAGTCGAGAAATAACGTGACAATCTTGCCTTGCTAACACAAAGTCATAAGAGAACATTCGCCGGTGAGAGTTGTTTGTTGAAAGATGTTTGCTGTTCTACAGGTTTGGATCCATTGCGGGAAAACATCACCAGTTCCATGCGACTAGGACTAAGAAATTGTGATATTTATGAATGTCCTTACTCAGGGCTGTGAAGTCGGATGTCCATCGACTTTTGTTGGGAAAATTGTCCAAAAAGTCTTAAACCTATTGCACTTTTACCAATGCAGTCCTAAATCTTTTAACTTTGCCAATTTAATCCTAAACATTTTCACTTCTTGTCAAGTGAGTCCATCCGGCCAGTTGTGGCTAGAAAATGGTGATGTGGATGCCAACGGTGTCACGTAGAACCGCTGGCACCGACGTGGATAATCTTTAATAATATTTTAATATTTTTTAATTATTATTATTTCTTTTTTTTTTTCATTTTCTTTTCTTTCTTTTCTTTTTAGCTTTCTTCTTTGCCTTTTCGATGGTCGGCCGGCTATAGGCATTAGTTGGTCACTAGCCATAGCTAGCTGGCTGGCCTCACCCGCCATAGGCAAGGGCTAGTCCTAGCAAGGGGAGCCTTCACCGAGGCACAATCGGGCAAGGGTTAACTGGGCAAGGCCGATCCTTGCCCACGCCAAGCAAGGTTGACTTGCGCCTAGGTTAGGGCAGCCTTGTTGGGCATCGATTGGGTAGTAGTGACGCCGGGCAAGGCCGCCTTGACCTAGGCGAAGGTTAGCCTCACCAAATCTGGTGAGAGGAGAGCCCTCACCCAAGCGAGTGTCAACCTCGCCTAGGCTAGGGTGGCCTTGTCGAGCATTGGTCAAGCAACAGTGATGCTAGGTGAGGTTGGCCTCAGTAGGCATTGATCGAGTGATGGTGACACCGGGCGAGGCTGCCTTGGCTTGGGCACAGGTCAACCTCACCTCTGGCGGGCGTTGCCGGTGGTCAGCCGTCGCTTGTGGCTAGTTGGCCACCAGAAAAGGCAAAGAAGAAAGCCAAAAAAGAATAGAAATAAAAAAGGAAAAAATATTAAAAATTCAAAAAAATATTAAAATATTATTAAAAATTGTCCACGTTAGTGCCGGGTCCTACGTGGCACCCAAAGATCCACATTAGCATTTTTCAGTCAAAATTGTTTGGATGGACTCAATTGGTAAGAAGTCAAAATGTTTAGGATTGAATTGGTAAAGTTAAAATGTTTACGACTGAATTAGTAAAAGTATAATAGGTTTAGGACTTTTTAGAAAGTTTCCCTATTTTTGTCAAGCCAACATTGTAATGGGCTCACACTAATCTTGGACCTTATATTATGTGGTTCCCTTGTGACTTTGATGGAAAAGTTGAGACGCTTAGTTAGAATATAAGTTTGGTTTCTCATATTTCTACACCTAATTTTCTAAATCCACCCTACCCTATCACCTTGGAATAATGTTTTAGAAATTGGGCATCACATAATAAATGTACGAGAAAATTACACAAAAATTACCCTAATTTAAGAGGTAATACAAGGTTCCTTCTAAACTTTCAATTGTTACACATTACTCCACTAAACTTCCATTTTATAACCGAAGAACAAAGTGATGAAACCATCGATCCAAAAGACCCACTAAAATGGTTGGAACCGGCTGGAGTTGGACGTGCAAAAGAAGACATCGAAGCAGTCCATAGCATCAAGTTAATTATTTATCCCTCTATCTATTCTAAGAGCTTAGCTTAGCTACTCTCCTTATCCCTACTTATGTGATATCACACGCTAATTACAATAATTAAATTTGCTAAGAGATACTAATTGTTTTTTTTTTTTTTTTGATAAGGCATTAAAACAATTTAAAATGTGATGCTAGAGGTTTAAATATTTTTAAGAACGAATAGTTCGAGAGCATTCCTCGGAAAGTTTATCTGGCTTATGATGTTTTTTTCTTCCGTCCGTGTGTGTGTGTGTGTTACGAAAGGAAGACCTAATGGCAAAAATATGATGAAACTGTTGAGCGTATCAGAAGTTCCTTCTAAGATCTAGTACATGTACTCTTGGTTTACACCATGACTCAAAGCACATTTAGCCGACCAATTGCATGAAGGGCGTACAAATTATTATTATTTATTATTGTTTTCATTGGTATTATATTATTGCCATGAAATGGTGCACTCTTTTAGTGAGGTCTGTTCTTGATTTCTTCTGATCTCTGATTAGTGAACTAAGTATAGGTGATGTCCATGTTTGCGGCGCACCACATTTAAGAGTGGCTTGAGATAAAAAAAAAAAAAAAAAAAATAGAAAGTTTTAGGCCTCCCTTTTATCACAGATAGCTAACAACTCATGTTATTACCAGGTCATTGAATCTGAATTACAAAATGGGTTCATCATCCATTTTCTCACCTCTAGTGATTATTACGCATTTTTTCATGACATCCGCGTGGTTTATTATGCTAGCATGTCCGGTCTTTGATTGAGGCAGTGAATTGCTTGTTGATTCGGTGATCTACTTAGTTTAGTAATGAAGCTGACTCACTTACAGTGTTTTGATATTAATCAAATTGAGTAGGGTAAGGTGGTTGTCCGAAATCTTGCGATAAGAATATGAAGCGTAAATTGAAGATTGAGGCACAATCCAAATAGTTACAAATGCGTCATGGTGTCCATATCGTAAATTTGGCGAATAACTCCACTAGAATATGAGTTCATGTGTTTAATGAATGGATCGGATGCTTTTGGTTGCTCTTTGATGCGTCCACCAATTGAATAAGAAATATAAGGCAAAGAACTATCTAAGAAGGAAAGATATAATACAAGCCTGAACTTACAAAAGCAAGCACGTAGGACCAAGAAAATGGCACAGGTTACTATTTAAGATAATTCGGTGAGAGTAGCTTTCTCAAGGAAAGCTATGCTTCGTTACACAATATGGTGCAGACCTAAAAAATAGCGTATGAGCCAAAACTGAAGCAAGTTATATGTGCCGTTGCATCCGAGGAGGTTCCAATTTTAAAACTTATCTAAAAGCCAAAATGATTTTGAAAATTTCAGATAACTATCGATGCAAAGGGCATTTTTGAACTCAAGATGCTAAAAGCTCTTCTTGAAAGATTGCCTCTTAAAGGGATAGCTTTGCAAGGGATTGATCGTCCTCGTAAATATTTTTGCTAATCAATCATTTTTACAGTAATTTACCCTTTAAACATACATAGTGATTAAGCAATTCTTGTTATTTGATCTTGATGCCTTTTTCCCATTCTAATAAATTTGAATTTATTTTTTAAAATATCTTACTTTGTTATATTAAGGTGGCTATATTTATTTAATTTTGAAAGATTCTCATCATTCAATATGATTATCGATATTTATTATTTTGATTATTAGTATTTTAGTTAATTTATTTCTCTTCCATTTTCTATATTTTTCAGTCTTTTAGAGAAAGAGGCTTCCTTAGAAAAAAATGAGATAAAATTATATTTTTACCCCCTTAAAATTCACAAGCATGTGCATGCTAATGACAATATAATGAAGAGTTAATTGCTTAAACAAAATAAAAGTTCAGACGTTATTGTATAACAATTGAAAAATCGGAGACAAATCTGCATTACCCCAAAAATTCAGAGAAGTTGTGCGTAATTTACCCCCATATAGTGGAAGGGGTTGAACCATCTTTATTTACACAAGTGGGCCTTCGACTAAACTCAATCGGTGTTCATCGAAATTCCTTAGCCTTCAATAGTGTCGAGCACTATTGATGCCTTGCCTTAGTTTACCAATATTCGAGACTGTCCTGCGATGGCTTTGGTAATCAAATCGAGAGAACCTAAAAAGAAAAGTTTAAAGAAGGGAAAAAGAAATGGAAAACTTCTCATGGTGGAGGTCATCATGCTCGCTGGCCATGATTGACAACGTTGCCAATTTTCCACGTGAAACTTATTAGCTGTATGCCCTAAACCAACAATGTAATAGTTACATGTTAGGGATTATTTAACAATGGCAAATAAGTTTTTTCATTCACCATCCAATTTAAATGAATGAACTCCATAAGATCAATTACGACTGAACCTATTCTTAAGGTATTAAGAATATGTGTGACAGGTTACAGTTATGCTGAATCTTTAAATAGTTTCCGGTCGATGGATCATTGAGAGGATATTGATGATCTTGTTGAGATTGGTGTGTTCTCAAGCTTCACTATTCAGTATTGGATACTTGAGGGGATGATAAGTCACAAGTCATTGGGTATTATGATATCCAAGCTAAAACACAGGTGCTTGTCTTGGACAAGTTCATTGAATGTGACATACATATAATGATTAGTGACATAGAAGCTTTTAGCGGGGTCAATGTCTAACCGTTTATGCTTTGGTCAGGTGTAAGATCCTTAGACCTAAGGCACGATGCTAACTTGTATGTTAGATGGCTATGGTTCACAAGTGCGCATATTGACGCTTCATTGAACCATCTCTGTACTTGATGGTCATAGTTTGTTCACATACAAAGGCACATGTGTGCACGTGCACAATATGGAATTTGTCTTCTTGTTATATATGGATATCCAAGATTGATGTCATATGTGATCTAATCGTGACATTGTATTGAAATCATCGGCTGGGGTTGTAATAAAGAATGAATGGTTTATATTGAATAAATACATGTTAATTAGATTTGTGCATATGATCGAATTGGTGGCTTGACCAATAGTTCTATGGCCTTTGTTCGATCAGGACATGGTGAGACAAAGGGATCGAATACATGATCACCAAAGCTAACAAGTTCATTATGTTTTGAGAAATTTCACACTGTCTGGGTAGCCATGATATATTACTAGATGTCACTCATGATTTATAGGAACACGAGATTGATTTAGATAATCAGTTCTCTTAGTTATGCTAATGTGTTAATACAAGTCTTGTTGCTAACTCATTGATGAACCTAGGGATGTCACACACCATAATCAATTAGAATGACGTTTGAATAAGAGAGAGAATATTGCAAATGTGTTTGTAATTGAGCCAATTAGATTGAGTCGGGTTAAAAATAAAAGTTCTGATGAAGGGGCATCAGAGTTTACAAAGTCTAAAGTGGGTTTCAGACTTTACAGCCGAATCAAAGATCTGAAGCATGTTAAGATTCAGTGACCGAATTAATGATGAAGTGAGTTCAGAATTAATAGATGGATTAATGATCTAAAGTGAGTTCAGAATTAATCGCATCATTAATGATCTAAAGTGAGTTCAGAATCAATAGCCAATTAATGATCTAAAACAGTTTCAGACTTAATGGCTAAATTAAAATTTTGAAATGGTTTCAGATTTAATGGTCACATCAAGTTCTGAAGCGGTTTCAAAACTTAACGGTCACATTAATGATCTAAAACGGTTTCAAAATAAATGAGTAGCTTATGATCTAAAACTATTTCAAATTAATGACCAATTAATACTCTAAAACAGTTTTAGAAGTAACGGCCAAATTAAGTATTTGTGATGGTTACAAAATTAATACTCAGAATAAAGACTTGTAATGGTTACAAATAATTGTCTAGAATAATGCTCTGTAACAGTTATAGAGTTAATGCCCGAATTGGTGTCTGAATGGTATCAGAACTTATGTCTGTCAGGAGTTATGGCCAAATTAATTCTAAAATGGTTTAGAGTTAATGCGCCGATTTAAATGTGATATGCACTATCTATCAAAAGATAATACAAAGAGTAGATCAATGGATGATGGACGATCGGCAATCGACAATTGATAATTGATAGTGCTGGTACTGATCAACAAAATCACTCGCACGAGAGCAATTGCTAACATAATTGTAGTTGTGAGATATCTCAATTACTCTCTTCTGTTTAATATGAGAATTGGTGGTGTGTTTGAACTAGAGGCCCAACACTTGTAAGGCTGGATCTGAAGAACGTCAGAGCCTATGAAGAGATCAGACGTTCGGCATCTGAAGAATATCAAAACCAGTATTATCGGAAGACGTCGGACGCTTGTGGTTAAGAATCCAAGAACGTCAAAACCGGTGTTAACAGAAGGCATTAGATGTTCGTAGCCAGAGTCTGAAGAATGTCAGAACTACTACTGTGAGGATATCAAACATTCGTGTTTGAAACCCAAAGAAACTTCTAAAGCAAATTTTGGAGCACAATACAAGATTAATATAATTAGCCCTTTTAGCTCTTCTATGTGTTTTTGTTAAAATGCACATAAATGCTATGGTAACATGTGTATAAGTGTTTTTACTTCCGCTATGATCAGACTCTTTGTCTGAATTTACTTATGCACATAAACTTGTTTATCGAAACAAATACCAACAAACTTGACTTCAAGATTGGAGCTAACATTCTTAATTCTCCACCAAATTCTAGAATATCTTTCTCTTTGTTTAATTTCTAACAAAGTACTTTGCATAACGTTCATTACCAGGACCATAACTTTAGTTTCTGTACCACACTGGCAATTGCACATCAAAATTCCCCTTCTCCCACAAAATCTGAATTTGACTCATATACTCATGCATTATTTTGCAAACTCTTTGGTTTCAAATGGCCAAATAGAATTGAATTTCAGCATCTTGCTTTTCCTAACATATATGTTTATAAAACCCCTATCTAAGCATGGTAATTGAGTTGTGCTGGCCCACACAAACTGACCCTCTTAGTCTTGGGTTGGGTTCGAGCTTCGCACGGGGGTTCTAGCCTGATGAAGTGTAATTGCAACAAGAGTGATAGGATCTAAGTAATGAACTTTCAAGAAATTTAACTTTGAAAAGAAACTCTTTGTAGTACGGGAGAAGTCGGGGAATCTTTTGACTAAAAATCTTGCCAGCAACATAAAAACATGCTAAAAAGCATTGGTGGGACTTATTTTCCACATGACCCACCCATCATCTCCTTGTTTGCATTTTTGCTTTATTTCCTTTTCATTATAGGTGAGAAGTAACCCTCATGGTAAATTAACAAACGGGGAAGCTAATAAGGATTTTGTATTTAAGTCAATGGAAAATCACCAAAAAAATTAAATGAGTAATAATAAAGGATTCAAAGATTTACATGATTCAGTTCGAGTGTTGACACCTAAATCTAGGGGAGAGCTAGTAATAAAAAATTGTTATAATTGGAGAATCGGAATTACAATTGCCTAATATGCTCGAGTGTTTTCCATATCTAAACTAAACCTGAACCCAAGGTTTTAACAATTTGGATGTAAAAAATTCACAGCACAAATTACACGCTTTGCCCGAGAACAAATAAGATCTCTCTTTGAAATGGCTGAAAAGTAGGGACCACGTCTATTCTTGATTTCCTTTCTTCATGGCACGGCTTTCCAAGAAGTCATTGGGCAGCCATCAAATCCTCCATTTTGACGTAATTGTGTGCGTGTGCCCTTTCTTTGGTTCCGCCAATCTGCAATACTTTTAAAGTCCAACCCTTTGTTTGGGTTAAACTTGCATATTGGGTCGGTTTTTGCCATGTAAAAAGGTGTCTTTTGATCAATGGAAACGCATATGCTTTTAAAGGTCTTCATTTCTTCTTTAATTCAATCTAGAAGAGACTTTGCTTGTAGCTTGTTAGGACATAGAACCCACTCACAATGGAAAAGCATATGGCGATTATGTTCCTATTTTTCTATGCCTAGCTCCCATTATGGACGAGTCCAACGATGCAAACCAACCAGATGGATCGGCTCGCTTTAATCTACTTTAGACACAATGTGGATGAGGATCCACTTGGAGCTTTGAGCTCGTGGAATGACACTTTTCATCACTGTGAGTGGCAAGGTGTGATATGTGGTGGACGGCATCCCGAAAGAGTCGTGTCCCTCAATCTGATGTCGAAAGGCTTGGGGGGGGGGTCTTCTATCACCTCATGGCGAAAACCTCTCTTTCTTGAGAAGCCTCGTTCTATAGAATAACAACTTTTGCGGTGAAATTCCACAAAGCTCTCTTTAAAATGGCCAAAAATCAAGGACCACGTCCATTCTTGATTTCCTTTCTTCGCGGCACGGCTTTCCAGGAAGTCATTGGGTAGTCGTCAAATCCTCCATTTTGACGTAAGTGTGTGCGTGTGCCCTTTCTTTGGTTCCGCCAATCTGCAATACTTTTGAAGTCCAACCTTTTGTTTGGGTTAAACTTGCATATTAGGTCGGGTTTTGCCGTGTAAAAAGGTGTTTTTTGATCAATGGAAATGCATATGCTTTTGAAGGACTTCATTTCTTCTTTAATTCGATTTGGATGAGACTTTGCTTGTAGCTTGCTAGGACATAGAACCCACTCATAATGGAAAAGCATATGGCAATTATGTTCCTATTTTTCTATGCCCAGCTCCCATTATGGACGAGTCCAACGATGCAAACCAACCAGACGGATCGGCTTGCTTTAATCTACTTTAGACACAATGTAGATGAGGATCCGCTTGGAGCTTTGAGCTCATGGAATGATTCTTTTCATCATTGTGAGTGGCAAGGTGTGATATGTGGTGGACGGCATCCCGAAAGAGTTGTGTCCCTCAATATGATGTCGAAAGGTTTGGGGGGTCTTCTATCACCTCATGTTGGAAACCTCTCTTTCTTGAGAAGCCTCGTTCTACAAAATAACAGCTTTCGTGGTAAAATTCCACAAAGCATTGGCCACTTGTTTCACCTTCATCATCTCATCCTTAGTAACAACTCTTTCGGTGGACAAATGCCCGCCAATCTTTCTTGGTGCTCAAACCTTGAGATTTTAAATCTCATCAATAACCAACTTGTGGGCAAAATTCCTGATGAGCTTGGCTCCTTGTCAAAGCTTCAAGCTTTAGGTTTGGCTATAAACAGTCTTACAGGATCTATTCCTCATTCTATTGGAAATCTCTCCCAACTTTCCAAGCTTTCACTCATGAAAAATGGGTTGCAAGGAGATATTCCCAAGACATTGTCCAAGCTTCATGGTTTGAGTTTATTTCAATTGGCATATAACCAACTCATAGGCGAGATCCCTCTTACGATCTTCAACATGTCCGGCATCTTCTATTTCTGTGTCGGTAACAATCAATTGAGAGGGAGCATTCCTCCTTATATTGGTGATACTCTTCCTTCTCTCCTTTATCTTGATTTTAATAGTAATTTGTTTACTGGGGTTATACCTCCGTCCTTATTGAATGCCTCTGGCCTTCAGTACATCTATTGTAACATTAACAGTTTTCACGGACCGATGCCCGCAGATCTTGGAAGGCTGAAAGCTCTTAGAGTAATATCCCTTACTTCTAACAAGTTGCAAGATGACTTCAGTTTCATTACCCCATTGACTAATTGTTCAAGGCTAGAAGCTATTTTGTTGACCTTCACTTTTCTTGAAGGTCAATTGCCGGATTCCATTGGCAATCTTTCCAATAGCATTAGTTTAATTTCTATGTCATCCAACACAATGTACGGAACCATTCCTCCAAGTATTGGCAATCTCTTCAACTTGTCCTATCTTGACTTATCAAACAATTTGCTTGGTGCTCGTGTTCCTTCTTGTATTGGAGCACTCCATAACTTGCACAAATTGTACTTAAGCAGAAACATGCTAACGGGTGAGATTCCGTCATCGATCGGCAATTTGACATTATTGAATTGCTTTTACCTACCGTTCAACGACTTCTATGGGGAAATACCACAGAGTCTTGGTAACTGCAGGCAGCTAATCGAGCTTGAGCTTTCCAATAATAATCTGAGTGGTTCAATCCCAGGGGAGGTTCTTGGCCTTTCTAGCATTTCGATTATCTTCAGCTTGGCACATAACCGGTTGAGTGGATCTCTCCCGTCTCAAGTTGGGTCCTTGATCAATCTTGGCGAATTGGATCTATCTTACAATAAGCTAATGGGACCAATTCCTAGCTCCATCGGCAAGTTCTTAGTATTGTGGCGGCTCAACTTAGCATTCAATTCCTTTCATGGCGAAATTCCTCTTGCTTTAAGCACATTACGAGGCTTACAAGAGTTGGATGTTTCCCATAACAACTTATCTGGTGAGATCCCAAGCTTTCTCGCTCAACTTACAGATCTAAAGTACTTGAATCTATCTTCAAACAAGCTTGAAGGAGAAGTTCTGAAGCAAGGAGTATTTCTCAATGCTAGTGCAATGTCTATCTTTGAGAATGGGAATCTTTGTGGAGGTATTGCAAAACTAAACCTTCCTTCTTGCAAATCGAATACCTCTAAACCATTATGGACTAGCAAAGTTAGAGTAATTGCCACAGTGACGGCTATCTTGTCATACTTCATTATGTGTCTTTGCCTGTTTATCTTTTGGTATCGAAGAAAGAAGTTGAAAAAGAATACCTCTTCGATTGAATTTCCATTTAAACACAGATTTTCGGTGGTCTCTTATGAGGAGCTCTTTAGAGCCTAAGACAGATTCTCTGAGATCAATGTGATCGGTAAAAGGAGATACGGTACTATCTATAAAGCAACCACAAAAGAAGGTGGCTTGGTGGCAGTTAAAGTGCTCAACTTGGGCCACATAGGTGCTTCGAGGAGCTTCATCTCAGAATGTCGGACCTTAGGGGCTATACGACACCGAAATCTCATGAAAATAGTGAATGTTTGTTCAAGCATGGACTATCACGGCAACGATTTCAAAGCTCTATTGTACGAATACATGGCTAATGGGAGTTTAGAGAATTGGATACACCGAGGAAACGAAGAGGATGTTGAGAATGAACATGAACATGGAAAGCCAGGGCATTTGGGACTAATGCAAAGGTTAGACATTGCCATTGACATAGCTTCTGCAATCAAATATCTTCACGAGGTTTGTAGCCCAAAGATTGTACATGGAGATCTGAAACCAAGTAACATCCTTTTGGACAACGAGATGATGGGACGAGTTGGGGATTTTGGGCTAGCAACAATTAGCTCCCCTATGAAAACAGACGCCATGGACATTGATGACAACGGTAGCTCATTAGTAGTGAGGGGTTCCTTAGGTTATATACCTCCTAGTAAGAAAATTTTCTCACTAATTGTCTAAGTCTTATTTGTGTTTTGCTTTCAGATAAAATATTTATTTTCATTGTATATTGCTTGATGTACACTATTTTAGAGTATGGCATGGGGGATATGGTATCCACACAAGGCGATATGTACAGCTACGGTATTCTTTTATTGGAAATGTTAATTGGGAGGAGACCCACGGAAGAGACTTTCAAGGACCATTCAAATCTCCACAACTTTGTCAAGGTGGCTCTACCAGACCAAGTGATGGAGATTGTGGACTCGGCCATTTTTAATGGAGAAAGTGAGAATGACTTTGAGAGGATGAGAGGATGCGTTGCCTCCATCCTAAGAATTGGAGTTGCATGCTCAATGGAGTTACCGCAAGATCGGATGGATGTGGCTGAAGCTCTCAAGGAACTGCATAAGATTCACGCTAGGTATGGATCCAAGTAGGAGCTTGATTGAAGGAAGTTCAGCTCCCAGACACTTGGACTAAACTTTGTCTTAGGATTAATTTTGCTCTTTGAACAAGAAAAATTCAGATGGTTCTATTCTTCATCTTGGTTGTAATCCTTTTCACTAGACCCAAAGCCAAACTCATATACCATTCAAATTTATGTAATCCATCTCCATCTCCATTCCCCCTCCCCTCTTTATGATCTCCCTATTTTCTTCATATGAATTTCCTGTTTCTAATTTTTCCTCAGATAGTCCATCTCTAATAATTTTCTTTAGATGCAAAATTTTAATATATATATAGATTTATAAATGTAGAAAAATATAAAGTAGAGGTGTATCTTATAAAAAGTTATAAATTATGTCAGTGCCAATTAATTTTTAAATGATAATTCATATTGTGGATTAATAAGACAAGTATAAGTAAAGTCAAATGAGATTAATAAATTTTGCCAAGGTTGATTTTAGGTGGTGGCTTTTTTTTTTTTTTTTTTTTTTGCAATGGAATGATGGTCATTTTAACAATATAAAATCTTAGGTCATACACTTAGATGTTAAAAATCTAAGAATTCAATTGGATAATTTAAATGAGTTGAAGAACTACAAGTGAGATTATTAATTGATGTAATACCATGAAAAATCTCAAGTTGGTTTACTTGTGACAAATTTATCAAAACTAATTTTTTTTTACCACAAAAAACTCCAAACTATACATCCATAACAAATTTATTTTTCATTAGTATCCGTGTTAAATTGCTAGGTTGAATGACATATGGCAATAGACACTTGTACCAATTTGGAATTTTACTCTCCGTTTGTCACATGTGTATCAATTTGTGGCTTTTTGTGATAGTAATCAAATATAACAGAAACTAACGGAGGAAAATTTATCACAAATTATTAATTTGAGGTTTTTGGTGATTTATTATAAATGTATTCTGAATAGTTAACCCTAAATTTTATTATAGCTTTTTTATAACACATCAACGTCTAGAAGAGCTTCTCAGTTTCTCTTCGTCCCTGCGCATCTCTGTCTGTCTCTTCTGCCCTCGCCGTTGCAGTTCTTATAACTCATGCCTTCACCTTCGAAGCAGCTGCCATATTTATGCCGAGTGCTGAATTGTTTTTGCAACTTTTGCTTTTTCACCAAAGTTTCCTTGGATTCTGTCGGACCAGTTTCACAATGAATGACGGTCAAGGTCCCCCAAAAAATGGTTTTATGCCGTCATCAAATCGGTTCTGTGATAGAATTGACTATTTTGGATCAATAGGACTAAAGATACAAACTTTGTGGAGCAAAAATTGATTTGACTTTGTAAAATTCATCAATATTAATAAAAACCCGATATCTCATTATCTAATCCATTGTTGCTTTTTAGAAGATTAGGTCTGATAAAAATTTCAAGTTAGAGGTTTCAAGAAAAAAGGAAAATATCAATCCTTAGGTACCAGTCTGTTCTATAACAAGCTGGTCTAATCACCAGTTTTGAGCTCCTAAAATCCGTCACGGGCACAAAAGGGTCTCATCTCCACTTCAGAAACTGGATCTCTTGCCAATTTGCCAGGCACGCTCTTGGAATCAATTGGCATTTGTCTAAGGTTTTCACTATACACTCCTATCAATTATATTATGTCACATCGACCGTGTCTCGGGTGAAAAAATCTCGGGTCGGCCTCTAGAAACACGGCCAGTTTTAGGGGGGCGAAAGGGACCATCCTCCTCGATACTTCTGACGGTTTCCCACCAGGAATCTGAGACGTAAATACTTCGCGCATGGATTTACATGAGGTCAATCATTGACCCACCCACGACAACAAACCGTGTATTATTTACATCCTAAAAATATATTCACAAAAATACAATGTAAATGAAGAGACGAATTTTCAATACGGGACGCACGACAGTTTGGCGCGGAACTTCCTCGAAGCTTCATCTCCCACCCAGCTTTGATCTGAAAGCAGGAAAATCCTCTCCTCCTTTTTTTTTCTCCACGCGGTTGGGGACGCTCCATGTCGTTGATTATTTTGATAGTTTGCTTGATAAATTATTCTTTTGGCCACAATTTGATAAATGATTTTCTTTAGGATTAATATGGGAAAAGTGTTACAAAAGTCATAAACCTTTTGCATTTGTGCCAATTTATTCCTAAACATTTTTTGGTACCAATTTAGTATTATACATTTTTATGTTGTGCCAATTCAGTCATTTTTGGCTAATTTTGGCTGGATTTTGCTGATCAACACCGGCCGATTGACATAACCTAATCGGCGCTAACGTGGATAAATTTTAATAATATTTTAATATTTTAATATTTTAATATTTTTTATTTTTCCTTCTCCTTCCTCATGCCGGTCGCCAGACCTTGGCAACTGGTCAAAAACGACGGCCGGCTAGGTCGAGGTCAACCTCATTGGCCATTTCACTAGTGGCCACAAGGGCAGCCTTGCGCTAGGCGGCCTTGCACTAAGTGGTTCGGCGAGGCTCGGCCCTCGCCAGATTCGACGAGGGTGAGGCTCGCCCACCCGGCGCGAGGCCACCCTCGCGACCATTGGCGAGGTGGCCGGCGAGGTCGAGGTCAACCTCGTCGGCCGTCGTCTTTAGCCGTTTGCCGAGGTCTAATGACCGGTGGGAGGAAGGAGAAGGAAAAAAGAAAAATCAAAAATCAAAATCAAAAATCAAAATCAAAATCAAAATCAAAATCAAAATCAAAATCAAGAAATCAAAAATATTAAAATATTATTAAAAGTTGTCCATGTCACCGACTAGTGTCCATTCAGCAAAATCCGGCCAAAATTGGCCGGGAAGGACTGAATTGGCACAACGTAAAAATGTTTAGGACTAAATTGGCACAAATGCAAAAGGTTTCAGATTTTTTTAACATTTTCCCGTGCATTTGAGATTGTGCTTTATTTGGAATATTGAAGTTCAATTGTAAAAAAGGTTCAGCTATCATCTACATGCAATTTTGGAATCCAATTGACCATTTATCTTGCAAAAACAAATGTGCAATAATTTGTCATGCCCCCTGTCAGTAATTGGAGCAGTCGCATGTGCTCAGATTACTCATTATCCCAGTTGCACTCTGATTAGTTAAGCTTGGTGCACTTTCTGTTCTTAGAATTTTCTTGACCTGTCTTGATTCTACAAGTTGCCCATGATTTTTCCTCCTTGAAATGTTATCTGTCGAAATTCTATTTCAGCTTGCATCATATCAAATCGGATACTAAGTTTACAAACAGTAGAGGTCTATAAATCAGTTCCCTCATTTGGCATCAGCTAATAATGTGCGTCATTCACTCATATGACCTTCTAATGATCAAGAACCTTTGGTGGCACCAACGCCTCAAACTATGCCTAGTAGGCTTAAAGAGACATGATAACAGAAGGAGGAGAATCCAAAAATGAATTTGAAGTGTCAAGACAAGGCACTGAAATCGCATTGAAACAAAAGATAGGTAAGGTTCAATCATTCTGTGTCTCTAGTTTCTGTTTATGTCATTATTTTCAGACTCTACTTTCTTAAGTGAACAGGATGAAGAGAGAATGAGACAAAAAGAAGTCAATCAACTTATCACGGAGATGTCATAATGATGCCTCCACTCAAAAGGTACTTTCAACCCTGCTTTGAAGAAACTATGTACTTGAATGATTATAAATGCCCTATTAAGTTGAGTATGTGGTTCCTAGCAGCCTGGATGGGAAGACAATCGAGTCATATCTCTACTAAGAAATACAAACGATGTTGTGGTTAATGCTGAGAATGTCAGAAGATCATCTCACAAATTTAGCATAATTAGAGGTACAACTTTATTGTAGTAAACGAGTTGTTATGTAAAGATGTGAAATTTGATTTGGTAGCATGCATTTCTTTCATCCGGCAGAACAAGGACAGTATGAAAAAGAAGCAAGAGAAATGGAAACAAGCGGTGGAGCATTTGAAGGACATTGGAAGTGGTTCGTTCTACGAGATCACCAAAAAAGAGGAAAATCAATTAGAAGTAGCTGTTTAAAAAGTTGGGAGCATGATATGTTCTATTACCTTATGTTGATATGATACTCTCGAATTTAAGATCAAGAGATGGAATTTGTTGTTTGTATTTTCTGCAAGTATTTAAGATGTGGGAATGGAACTGTTAAGGCCGCAAGCGCTCTGGGCAACAGTTTTCTGTGCTTAGGAGTCCAATTGATGTTTGAAAAGAAGTGCAGTTGGCCTTATGTTCGCCTAATCTTTTGTTTATAGACAAGGCTCTGTCGTCAATAACAAGCCAAGCTTGTTCAAAAGGAAGGACGTGAATTTTCTTACCTAAGAATTTCGACAAATATTTGTTCTAAAAACATCAATTTTCTTCGCTAATATGAAAGAATCTGACATTTTCATTGTAAAAATTTGACTTCTTACTGCAAAAAAAAAAAAAAAAAAAAACAGTAATTTCATAGATATCATCACTGGTAAAAGTGCATATCCTAATCCTTGACTATTCAGCGGTTCCAGAAGTGGAGTATTGTTCTCACCCAAGTAAAAATCAAAATCAAAATCCACACCATTCATCCGATGGCTTTTCTAATTGTTTTTCGCTTTCCAATTCCAGCGATATGCATAATTATAAAGGAGAAAAATATAGTAATAATTAAAGCTAAAGTTCCTATGTAGCAGCTTTCCATTACATCAATCATCTTTTAGCTGTCAGTTAGTCGGCCTTCATTGTTTGGCTGGAGAATCGTCACAAGAAGGGAAAAAAAAGTGATTGCATACTTTTCAAAAAAAAAAAAAATTCAAATAAAGACATGAAAATGACCTTATTTTTTTAAAGTAAAGACATCAAGTAGATCTTATTTCAAATAAATGTCTGAAGAGGCTATATAAATCTCAAAGAAGAACTTGAAGAGGTTAAAACTGTTTTAAATAAAGGTCGAATCTTAAAGGATATTTTCATTCAAACACAATTTAAATTAAAATTTAATTAAAAATTAAAAAAAGAAACAAAAATACAGTAGGAGGACTCCTATGGTCATTGCCCCATCGTTGGTGGGTCGACAACGCTAGCCAACAAGGTTGCGAATGCCTAGGTAGTAAGGTTTGGGGCCCTTGGGCGAGGGCCACCATGCCTACACAAGGGCCGACGACCCTCACCCAAGTGCCAACGACCCAACCAACCATCGCCGCTACCTCATTGGCGGTGGGGCAACAACTACAAACTGAAGGAAGCCCTCCCACTTGTATTTTTGCTTCTCTTTTTCTAAAGTTTTTGTTTTTTTAGTTTTTTTTTATGAAAAGAAAAAATAGAAAAAGAAATAAAGAAGGAAAAAATTAAAAGACAAAATTGCCCTTCACTAGTCAATGAGTTTGAGTCATTCTTTAAAATTGATATAACTACTTCAAACTCTTATTTAAAATAAAGGTACTTTGAGCCTTTATTTGAAATAATGTCCACTTCAAACTTTTATTTGAACAATTAATGATATTTCTTGCCCTTATTTAAAATTTTTCTTATTTTCCAATCTAAACTTTAAAAAGCCACGTCATCGACTCATCATATATTATTTTTTTTCACAAATAAAATAATATTAAACTATCTAGTTTTGCAAATCGGAAAGAAAATCAACCCACTATCCTAAGAAGACAAATACAATCCGTACTCGTCGTTCCATCTTAATAAAATATATTGTGTTACAATAGACATTGGAATAAAAAACTTTGGGTAGGAATAATAAGAGTATAAACACATTTACTAAAGAGTGTGACATATGGAAGTAATTGGACTTCTGCAATCCTGATCCAAGAAGGAAGACAACTTTTGTATAATCCAAAAGTTCATCTAATATATAATTTAAAAAAAAACAATAACAAAATGTTTAGGACTAATTTCTTCAAAAACCTTAAATTGACACATTTATCTTAAACTAATATATTCATGTCACATTTATTTCAAACATTGGGATCTTTTCACCAATTTGAGTTAAATACGACTTGGAATACTAGTTCGAGATTTTTCACGACACAACAATTGGTTGGGGTAAATGTGACATAAGCGTACTGGTATGGAGTTTTTTTTTATGACATGTACATTAGTTTTGGGTAATGTGGCACAAGTGTACCATTTTGGAATTTTTTTGTAGTATTAATCCAAATGCTTAATGGTATAATTATAACTAAGAATATAATAAGTGAAGCCTGAAATTACCCAAAAAAAAAAAAAAATCCCCAACATGCTTTATCACTATTTCACTATTCAAATCTACTTCACTTAATACAGTTTAAAATACACAGCCCTTCCCAGAGATAATAGCTGCTTTGTAGAGGGGAAGCAGTAAAGTGTTGAATTGATTAAAAAGAAAAAGAACAAAATCATTGCAAATTCATCAAGAAGTCGCATCACCGATTACTATTCACACCTCTGCAGTCTTATAATATACAGATGTGCATTGTATCACTGGAGCATTAAACACAAGCACAGTCAAGAACTAAATATGTTGCATGCCTATTTCAAAAGTTTTAGTTTTGGGTTAATACTACGAAAGGACAGCGCTAAATACAGCCCTAGATCGACTCCATACTCTACCCTCAAGTACTTGGGGATCTCCCTTCACTAGCAGAGACTCCATAGTTCTCTCTCGTCCCCTTCTCTCTCCCTGCTGCTCACGCCATGCCCTTGCCAGCTATCCCTCTCACTATTTCAAGCCAATGATTAATCACGAAGAGCATCAAGGGTTCCGGACAAGGCATAACTCTCGAAGCCGGGAGCAAGGTTGATGGGAAACGGCGAGAGCGGATCTGGCAGCAACTGAGGCCATAGCGCTCTTGTCACGCCCTGATCCTTAGTCACGTGTCCATCCTTCATTTTTGGTCGATTTTAAAATGCAATATCTCAGGACTACGTATCGCCGACCCTTTCTTTTTCAATAGCACATGCGGAAACAGTTATAAATCCCCAAACAATAAAGCAATAGGATAGAAAAACAGGACCATAATTTTCATACTAAAATTCACAATCACACTTTTATACAAGCACCTCATAATATTTTACCATACTATTCACAAAGGCTTGATTTAACACTTATCCACATATAATCAAAGTCTAACAAAATAGGATGGAATCTCAGTTCTCATCCGGGTTGTACTCAGGATCCTCCTTTAGATCATCTTCTTCTTCTAAATCTTCCTCCTCCTCAGGTTTCACATCAGGGTTCTCCTCCTCAGGCTCCTCATTAGGGTCTTGAAATGGTTATATAATAACCATTGAGATCACGTCTCAATGAATTCTACCCCCTAAGACTCAATTAGTAAACCAATACTCTATCTGGGTTGCCTATGCACACACGTGTCAGAGGACTTACCTTGACCTCAGATTCCATCTACATATTAGCACAATTCAATAGGCATCCAAGCAATCACACTACATATCAATATCTCGATCAATCGACCCAGTCAATTTCATGTCAATCAGACCATTCATCGGTCATTTCAATTCAATTAATCAATTCACGACATTAGATCAAAGCAATGATCAATCGACCTAGTCGATTACATGTCATCTCGACCATTTTTTGGTCGACTTATCTCATACTATCTATAAGTCCATTCATATCAGAATTGCTCATTGCTAAGCTGATAAATATATAGTATAGCTTGCTTCTAAGATGATCAAGTATATTGCTCTCTGTTAAGCTGCCATATCGCCCTTAGGCTAATATATTATACCGACAATGCTCAATCTAAGCTGACAATGTATACTGCTTTCTACTAAGTTGACATATTGCCCGTGAGCTGATATAATGTACCAACATTTTCAATCAAAACTAATAAGGTATACTACTCTTTATTAAACTGACATATCGCTCGTAGGCTGATATAGTATACCGGTATACTGTTCTCTACTAAGCTGACATATCGCCCGTAGGCTAATATAGTATACCAGTATACTACTCTTTGCTAAGTTGACATATCGTCCGTAGGTCGATATAGTATACAATCACAATCATACAACCAATTACATCTTTTTATCATTCTCAATAAAGTAGTCGTGTGTGGGGACACGGTCGGCCTTAACGAAGATATAATATTTTCCTTTCCATAACTCCCACATTTTCTGTAGTCTACTAAAATATTTTTGGTTATCAACCGATGTCCGGTTATTTTTCAATTAATAACCAACATTATTTAATTTAGGAATAAATCCCAAATTCACAAATAATTATTTCAGCACAAAATAAAGCTCAATTAAATAAATGGACTCCGCCACGACAATCTACATGAAATTCCAATCATCGGCTATCCTTGCCTAATTTTCGGAAAAATAATTAATTAATTAAATTAATTTCAAAAATTAATAAATTAATACTAAAAATCCAATTTAGGCCCGTAATGCTTAATTGAAGCTCGAGATGGGTCGAGAAAAATCCCGAGATGAATTCAATAAATAATAGTACATCTTTAGTTGCTAATTGCACAATCCAATTGCCTAACATGCATCATAATTAATTAATAATCAATAATCTACTCTAATCTAACCACCTAATCATACTTAATTAACACTAATAAACCCTTAAGAATAATTAGTAAACTAAAAAAGCATTAGTGAGCAAAACTCACTTGTGCAAAGTGAAGACTGGAACACCGCGATGGCGGTCGAATCTCAGGTTTTCGGCGACGTTGACAAGCACTCGGCCCGGGCCCAAAAGCCTCGCAAGCCCACAGCAAATGCTGGGCTAGGTTGATGGGCTTGGGCCTGCTGAAAATGGACTGAACTAAACGGACTTCGCTGAACTGGGCTGCTGAAATTCTTAGGCTTCAAATGACTGAAGCTTGCTGCGAGTGGGCTTGAATAAGAAAGCCCGAAGATGGGCTGTTACTTCTTGCAAGCTGGGCTACTGATGCGAGCTGAAGAAAAAGGCTTCGTGGGCTGTTGAACTGCTGAAGATAGGCCTCACTGGTTGCCCGTGAAGATGGCCCGTGAAGATGCGTGGGCCGCAGGTCTTCGTTGCTGGATCCGTGGGTGTGAGGGCAGTAGTCTCGTTGGCGACGTGGACTGAAGACGCACACGTGGAGATGAAGACATGAACAATGGGAGCAGGCGGCATTGAAGATGGACTAGCATGTGGATGTTGGAGAAGCAGACGTGCGGGCGCAAGTTGCTGGAGTTGTCGAAGCGGTCAACAGACCGACCAAGGAAGGTGGAGACTTGGACGTGGCAGAGAGAAATCGGCAATCTTCGGTGGGGCTATTGGTGGTTCAACAACCGAAGCTAGCTGGGGAAATTTTGACTTGGTGAAGGCATGGCTTCTTCAAGCGACGTTGCTGGCGTTGGACTCATGGCAGGAGCAGCAAGGAAGTCGAGCTGCAGACGTGAAGACCGAAGCTGCTGGTGTCTTTGGTGGATGCTGAAGTCGATTCATTGAGGTTGTCTTCGGGCATGTGGCAGTTGGATTTGGTCAACGTCGTGGCCTGCTCCTAGGGAATTTTGACCGAAGAAGATAAGATGGTGGAGATGGGTTGTCGGCAATTCGGTAGAAGCTGAAGGAGAGAGTTGGAAAAAGGAGCGAACCAATCAAGGAAAAAGAAAACAGGGGCAACTGGTCTTTTGCTGGAGGAGGAATCACACGAAGAAGGCGGTGAGCAGCTGGCATTATAGTGCTGAGGAAGCTAGAGAAGAGGGCCCCAAAGTCAAGCAATCCTATCCTTTAAATTGATTGCATGTCCCCTAAAAACCTTCATGTATATCCCATGAGTCCCCCTTATTACTTTCTAGCAACTTAAGTCCATAAAATAGACCAATTGTTGCCAAAATTCCAACCCTTCTCCTTAGTTTCGAATTCTTCAAATTGGGACCTCAACTTCTTCGAAATTCTCTCCAATTCGACATCCGATCTTGTTGGGGAAAGGTCCACAAAATTTCTACAAGTGCCCCTCGTCAAATAGCTCGGCTTGGAAGTCCAAATTTTCCTTAATTTGGCCCATCCGAATTTCCGTTAATTTTCTGCGACGTCCGAAACGATTTTTCGTAAAAATCTCGAAATCTCCGAAAATTCTTCAGAGGGTGAGTTGACATTCATAAAATAAGTCGTGACAAGACATAATCTTCAATTTCTGAAATCGGACTTAAATTCACGATTAATTTCCACTTGACGCGTTTTTAGCGTGACGTAGGCTACTGGGTAGTTTTCAGAGATTTTTAGTGCAAATGACCCGTGGTCGATTTTCTTTGAGCCACAATGAACCCACTTGACACATTGGCGACTCTCGGTTGTCATGAAAATCTCGATGATTCAAATATAGACACAAGGTACCGAAACAATAAGAAAATCAATCTAGTGTCGGCCAATGAGAGTTTTCCAATTTAGTGGTGTCACCCACAATTAGTCACACATCTCAATCGAACCAACTTATCTCTGATCTCGAATCAATTTATATCTATGCCGTAATGACCTTTAAAGATAGTCACGGTCGAGAAGCCAATTCCTGGTCGAATTCTCAAGTCTATTTGCCTTAAAATTCTTAATGACTTTCTCTAATAGTCTAATTATCTCGAGAGTGATCAACTCTGAGAATAGCTTTATAAGCGCGTTAATGAAATGCCCGATATATTCAATAGAAAACAGGACTGAAAATCTGGGATATCACAACTCTCCCTCTCTCCATATTCCGAATTTATCCGTCTCTCTTTCTCTTCCATCTCTCCTCTTAGCTGGCACCTCCCCGTGACTAGCAATGGAGGTTGTCCCCCGGGTCCTCGCAACCTCAAATCAAGATTGTGATGGGAGAATAGTAACAATTCGAATAATATCGAATCAACGCAGGTGGAATAAAATAATCTCTCATCTTGTGTAAACCTAATATAAATCGATATAGTATAATAAAATAAATACCAATCATGCGAGACACAAGACGATTTTTTTGGGTAGAAAACTCCTCGATGTGAGGAAATAAAAATCACGGGACTAGAGTCCACCCGAAAATCTTCACTATCAACAAAATTGAGTAAACAATGTTCTTCTCTAGTAAATACTAGAGGTGCATAACAACAAAGACCTTAAAAACATAATTCTTGGCAATACACATGAATTTTTCAAAAGAGATCAATGATAAATCTGACAAAAAACGCAAGTTTTGATCACTCCATGAAAAACCTGATGTAGGAAGTTTCAAACGAAAATCAAACCGTTTAGATTCAAGAAAATTACGCCATGAACATGCTGACAAAATTTCAGCTCAATCGGACAACAAATCGACCTCTGATGCCATCTTGATGTAAATCATATATTGCCCAAACTCCCAGATTTTTTGCTTTTTCTTTTTCTCTTATTATTATTTCCTTTTGCGGCTACCACTTTATAAATATAATGAGAAATCACCACCACCCGCGGTGGTCGCGTTGGTTTCGACCTTAGTACCCCACCGCCGGGGGAGGAGTTTGAAATTTCGCATGGTCGATGCTTCAGTGCAAGCTACGTGATTCACCTGTGCCTGGGTCTATAGTAGTGGCCCAGTCCACCCCAGGGTTTACTCCGCCGTGAAGCGGCGTACGGAGATTCCCTGGGCCTCATTCATATAACTTATCATATGAGCTCAAGCCTTCTTTGGGCTTGCAACTCATTGGGCCTCATTCACATATGAGTGAACCCAGCTAACAAATCTCCCCCTCATGACAATGTGGAGGGATTCACCATCCCTGTTATCAATTGGCAATGTTCAAGCTTCTCTCTTGGTAGAGTCTTCATCATCATATCAAAGCCATTATGATCCGTATGAATTTTCTCAAGTTCCAACAACTTTTCATCTAGAACGTCTCTTATCCAATGATATTGAACATCAATATGTTTTGATCTAGAATGAAAAGATGAATTCTTACCAAAATAAATTGCGCTTTGATTATCAAAAAAAAGCACATACCTCTTTTGCTTGAACCCAAGTTCTTCTAAAAACTTCTTCATCCATAGCATATCTTTACTAATTTCAGTCGCTGGAATAAATTCAGTTTCGATTGTAGAAAGTGCAACACACTTCTGCAACCTTGATTTTCATGACACAGCTCGACTTGCAAAAGAAATCAAATAACCAGAAGTAGATTTACGAGTATCAATATCTCCTGCCAAGTCGGAATCTGTGTATCCAACTAACTCAAGTTTCTCGATCCTGAAACTAAATTTCAAATTTGAAGTTTCCCAAAGATACCTCATAATCCACTTCACTGCATTCTAGTACTCTCTGCCTGGATTTGACAAATAGCGAATAACAACGCCAACTGCATGCGCTAAGTCTAGACTATACATACCATTGCATACATTAAGCTTCCTACAATTGAAGTATATGGAACACTTTCCATATCTTTCTTCTTTTATCAGTCATAGGACTTTGCTTCACATTTAACTTAAAGTGGGCAACAAAAGGAGTACTAACCACTTTAGCCTTGTCCATGTAAAATTTCAGAAGTATCTTCTCGATATATTTCTCTTGCGACAAAAACAATTTCTTAGCATTTCTGTCTCGAGTAATCTAATGCCAAGAACCTGCTTCACCAAGCCCAAGTCTTTTATGGCAAAAGACTTAATTGTTTTTTCAATAACTCAACTCTTGAAGCATTCCTGCCAACAATCAACATATCATCAATATAAAGCAAGTAAATAATAAAGTCATCATCAGAAAATTTTTGAACAAACACATAGTTATCTAAGGAAGTTTTCTTATAACCATGTTCTGTTATAATCAACGCAAACTTTTTGTACCATTACTTCGGTGCTTGTTTTAGGCCATAGAGACTTTTCTTTAATTTGCACAGATAATTTTCTTTCATTTTCACTTTAAAACCCTCAGGTTGTTTCATGTATCTCTTCCTCCAAGTCACCATGTAGGAAGGCTGTTTTGACATCCATTTGCTCAATTTTTAAATTTAGGGTAGCTGTCAAGCCTAGTATTATACGAATAGAAGACATTTTCACTACCGGAGAAAATATATCATCAAAATCAATATCATTTCTCTAATCGAATCCCTTAACAACCAATCTAGCTTTGTACCGTCGTTGTGAGGTATGTTCATCTTGCTTTAACCTATATACCCACTCGTTCTTCAAAGCCCTTTTACCTTTAGTATGATTATTATAAATCGACTGCATCTCATCTCACATAGCATCAAACCAATTGCTTTTGTACTCATCTTCTTTTGCTTCTGTATAGCACTCTGGTTCACCTGCATCAATCAATAATACATACCCATCTTCAAAATACCTAGTAGAAGGTCATCGGTCTCTAATGGATCTCCGGACTTAAACATCCAGTGAAACATCTAATTGAGCCTCTAGTTCAGGAATATTATTATATGTTTCAACATGTTCAGGAACATGTGCGTTATTTGGAACATTGACTTCCTGCTACTTTTCATCAACTTGTGTAAAAATATTTGTAAGAGGAACCGGATCCAAATCAACCAAATTATCATTAACCTATGGTGATGAAATCATCTCTCGCTTTCTCAATATCTTCTATTATTTGATCTTCCAAAAACACAACGTCTCTACTTCTTACAATTTTCTTTTTAACCAGATCATAAAATTTGTAACCAAACATATCCTGTCCATAACCAATAAATATGCATTGTCATGATCACATCAAGTTTAGATCTCTCATCTTTAGGAATATGCACAAATGCTTTGCACCCAAACACGTGCAAATAATCATAAGAAACATCTTTACCTGTCCAAACTCTATTAGAAACATCAAACTCTAAAGGAATGCATGGAGTAAGATTTAATACATGCACAATTGTACTTAAAACCTCACCCCAAAAGGATCCAGGTAGTTTTGACTGTGAAAGTAAGCATCTTACTCTCTCAACCAATGTTCTGTTCATTCTCTCAACTAAGCCATTTAACTAAGGTGTCTTGGGAGGTATCTTTTGATATCAAATACCTTGTTGTCTGCAATATTCATCAAAAAGTCCAATATACTCTCCCTTGTTATTGGTTCTGATGCATTTCAATTTCTTTCCATCTGTCTCTCAACCGAAGCCCGAAATTGCTTAAAGGCATCTAATGCTTGATCTTTAGTTTTCAAGGTATATATCCAAATTTTCCTTAAAAAATCATCTATGAAGGTAATAAAATAAAGAGAGCCACCAAGTGATTTTGTTTTCATAGGACTCAAACATCATAATACATTAAATCTAGTATACCGACTTTCTTGAAGGAGGGGAGCTTTTAAATGCAATTATGTTCTATTTTCCTGCTAAACAGTGATCACACTTCTTTAGCATTGAATTTTTCAATCCTGAAAGGAGTTTCTTCTTGGCCAATAGTGACAAACTCTTCTCATTAATGTGACTAAGCCTCTCATGCCATAACTCAGCTGTATCTTCGCTATCTACTATGTTAATTTGTCTGTGGACAACTTTGCCTGCATAATGTACAACGGAGAATATTTTTCACCTCTAGCCACAACAAGAGAACCTTTGGTGAGCTTCCATTAACCATTATTAAAGGTGCTGCAATACCTCTCATCATCCAACTTGCCTGTAGAAATCAAATTCAAGCGAGTATCAGGTATATATTTAACATTATTCAATACTAACCTTGTGCCATTGCTGGTTTCTAAGCACATATCACCGATGCCTACAGCTTGAGCTAACCCATTGTTTCCCATCTTCACAGATCCGAAGTCACCTGACCTGTATGATGTAAAGAAATTCCTATGAGACGTAGCATGAACTAATGCACCACTATCAATTACCCAATTGGTCTCATGAGATATAAAATTCACCACATCACCATAAAAAATAATGAGAAAGTCTTCTTTAAGTGCAGTAACACAATTGTCATCACTGTCATTATCACTTTTATTCTCTTTACCTTTCTTCTTTTGTTTCTCCTTTTTTAACCGGCGACAAAATATTTGAATATGTCCATTTTGATGACAATAATGTCACTCAACATTAGCAAATTTATTATACCTACCTCTGCTTTTATCTTGATTTTTATTTCTATTTCTCGGACCTCGAGACACATTTCTTTCCATTTTCTCAACAACCAAGGTATCGAATATAAAGATGACGATCATTGTGTCTTCATTTTCATCTATTCATTCAAAATACTATTATTGGTCAAATCCATGATAATCGTACCATTCGGGCGAATTAGACAAAAATGTTCGGAACGTCTCCCAAGAGTCCAAAATCTTGAGCAACCATAATGCTTGTATTTCATCATCAAACTTGATTCTCATCGCAGCTAACTCGATTTATAATTTCTTGAAAAGAATTTAAATGATCATTCAAACGAATATCATATTGATATCTCAAAGCCATAATCTGTTTTATAAAAAATAATTTATTATTCATAGTCTTTCAAGCATGTAACTGTTCGAGCTTATCTTATAAACGTGTGCATGTGTTTTCTCAATAATATGGTTCAAAACATTATCATCTACCTACTGCCTGATATAACCACACATTTGACGATGAAATATAGTCCATTAAACATTAGTTTTATTCTCTAGTTTCTCCTCGGCAAATACGAGCAAATAAAAATCTTTCACATATAAAAAATATTCCATGTTCCCTTTCCAAATATGATAATTCGAATCATTCAGTGTAACCATTCTACTTGTATCTGTTTCCATTATTTAACACAAGGCAAAAAAATCAAGCAATAACCAGATGCTCTTATACCACTCTGATGGGAGAATAATAACAATTTGACCAATATCGAATTAACGCAGTAGAATAAAATAATCTCCCCTCTTGTGTAAACCTAATAAGAACGATATAGCAGAATAAAATAAATACCAAGCACACGAACACAAGACAATTTTTTTACATGGAAAAACTCCTCCATGTGAGGAGATCAAAAACCACAGGACTCGGAGTTCACCCGAAAATCTTCACTATTAACAAAATTGGATAAACAATGTTCTTCTCTAGCAAATACTAGAGGTACATAGCAGTAAAGACCTCAAGAACATAATTCTTGGCAATACACATGAATTTTACAAGAGATCAAGGATAAATCTAACCAAAAATGCAGGTTTTGATCAATTCACAAAAAACCTGATGTAGGGAGTTTCAAACGAAAATCAAACCGTTTAGATTTAAGAAAATTGCGCCACGAACATGCTAACAAAATTTCAGCTCAATCGGACAACAAATCGACCTCTGATGCTAGCTTGATGTAAATCAGATATTGCCAAAACACCTAGATTTTTTGCTTTCTCTTTTTCTCTTGTTACTATTTCCTTTTGCAGCTACCACTTTATAAAGATAGTGAAAAACCCTATTTCTCTATATAACTTATCATATGGGCTTAAGCCCTTTTTGAGCTTGCAACTCATTGGACCTCCTCCATATATGAGTGAACCCAACTAACAAATCTCCCCCTTATGACAATGTGGAGGGATTCACCATCCCTACTATCAATTGGCAATGTTCAAGCTTTTCTCTTAGTAGAGTTTTCGTCATCACATCAGAGCTATTATGATTCGTATGAATTTTCTCAAGTTCCAACAACTTTTCATATAGAACATCTCTTATCCAATAATATTGAACATCAATATGTTTTGATCTAAAATGGAAAAATGAATTCTTACTAAGATGAATTGCACTTTGATTATCACAAAATAGCATATACCTCTTTTGCTTGAACCCAAATCAAGTTTGCAACTCATTGGGCTTCCTCCACATAGGAGTGAATCAACTAACAGATTGATCACTACCTTGAACAAGCCTCAATTTAAGTGATCGTGGTGTCACAGGCTTGGAGTTCGAAGCTATGCTGGGCGGCCGACGAGGACAGAGATGGGAATCCACCCCAAAAAAGATAGCATCCACTGGCTCCACTCGAGAGCAAAGACCAGTAAACAAGTAGAAGACTTTCGCATGGATTCAAGATCGAACTCTTTTCATTGTTCGGAATTTAGTTCGGATGGCTCCTATCCGGGGAGCTTTCGAGGATCTGATGATCTCCGTCATTGTTGGTGCAAGAGAGAGATGAAGGAAGCTGCAGCTTTGTACGGGAGGGGATTGCTCAAGTCGATTAATGGCAGTTACACAATATGAAATAGAGGCCTACAAAAATCCCTTTTCATTTTGCTCTTGGAGGGGAGTGCTCAAGTTATTTGACCAATATTGTTTGTATCGTCTCTATTACTTTTACACAAATGCCACTGCTAACAGGAAATTCTCACTTTGTGGCGAAACTTCACACGAGTTTATGCGGGCGCACGATGGAAAGAGAGACAGAGACAGAGAGACAGAGAGAGAACCTGCGAGGGGAATAGCGTGGCGTGGCGTGGCGTGGTGTGGCACGAAGTGAGAACTGACGAGAGAGCGAGAGAGACAGATCAGAGACACAGAACCTGTGAGGGGGGGGGGGGAGAGAGAGAGAGAGAGAGAGGTGAGGTCCCTGGGATATTTTCAAAAGAAGAGAAAGAAAGGGAGAAGACGCAGAGCAAGAAGAGAGTGAGCGTGCAGCAGAAGAGAGACAATAGAGAGGGCACGTAATTAACGAAGAGAAAGGACGCAATGAAGGGCTCATCATCTCACAGTCTGAGCCGCCCCGCTGCGGATACCAGTGCTTCGTCAGGTTCCACGTTTCATCCCCTCGCGTAAGTTATAACTTACAAGCAATCTAAAAGAGAACTCAGTTCTCTGCTTGTGCTAGAAGATGATGAACAGCGTACGCTTAATACATAATCTAAAAGCCACAGATCAAATGCAGAAATTGCTGAAGAAGCGAAAAAGAGGCCATAAGCTTCAGAGACGCATCGCCCTATGGACAAGAGAAGATAAAAAAGGTATCGCATGGTGATTTGTCATTCTGCTATTCGAAGCCACAGATGAGGACAAGGATATCTAAGGAGAACAGACTCAGAGCATCAACCAAATTCTTGCCAAAACCAATTACGTTTGGTCAATCTCTCTTCATTTCCTTTGTTTTCTTTCTTATTTGATAGAGGGGGTGGGCTGACTGTACAGAGAATGTTAGCGAAAGATTCTATACAATGCTCTTGCAAAATAAACACGACAAGCAGCGCTAATGAGGCATACACTTGCTGCTGGTGTAAGGGACTACTGGAATCTCACTAAGGTATCGCAAGGATGGACTAGAAAACTGCCAAAATATCAACAATTAAATGTGATAACCAAATATATCATTATGAATACCCTCTCCACAAACTTTTCCTTCAAAAACTGTGCACGGTGAAAGGCGCACCAGCACCGACAAATCTTGGACCTCAAGAGAAATATTTTCATGCCATCTGCACATTCTTCGGGGTCAAATTGAGAACTATATCAATCTGTTCACTGATAATCTTCAGATAACCTACCCATCATCCTTCCTATCCTCCGAAGACACTTTCATCGCTTCAGCAGTCATGAGAGCAACGACAGCTCTGTGAACTGCCACATCTGCTTTGCAAAGAAGTCTCTGTGCTCTCTCTCTCTCTCTTAAGCTTAGCTAAATTAGATGCATACCGTGCTGCACCAGATGCATCCAACAATTTATATTCATCCATGTCCATCTGGTCCCACTGCTCACTAGATGGTCTCTAGAGCCTTCAGACGAAAACTGTTGATGAGAATTCCAGTGAAGGGTATTCTTTTAACTGCCCGTGGCTCCCCTGCTGTAGGCAGTGACCACCTGTGAATGTCGAGGAGATGCAACAGCACCAGATTTCTTTTACTTATATCTCTGTAGTCTCGGAGGATAATTTCGATTGAATCCATCATTGCCAATTGGAAAATATCCCAGGCCAGGGACATCTCGTGGAGAATATCCCAATGGAGATGTCTGTGCCATTTGAGAATTGTCTGCATGTCCATAGTTATGTCCCAAATAGATGGCCCTATCATCTCCAAAACTAGGTCCGTTCAATCTCCTCCCTGAAAGGAACAAAAAGATAACGACGTCAAAATTCTGGATCCAAGAAAAAGTAACCCAAAAGTGTTCCGCTTAGTAAAATTCACTGAACTCACCAAAAGCATGGAAATTGTTGCGAAAGGGCGAGCGATCGAACAATAATATAGACAGAAGAAGAAAATAAATCAGACACCAAATTTACGTGATTCAGTCGTAAAGACCTACGTCCACGGGGAGAGCAGCAGCGAATTTCACTATAGATCAAGCAATACAAGGAGATTACACACTCAAATCACTCAAACACTCTCTCGGTGGTTCCCAAGCCCCAATTACACCTAACAACGCACATAGTGTTTAGCCCCAAAATTTCTAAAAAAATAATCTCTCAATCTCACGAATCAATTACACGCAAATCTTACTGTAAGATTTAATTTTCTTGAACACTAAATCTTCTTGGATATAATTCACGACAAAGAAGATCCCTCCCAAGCACTCGATGACTAGACGGCGCTTCAAGACCAATTCTTCATGATCAATCCTCTTCCATCCATGGCCACAAGTCTATATATAAACTTAAACGAATTTATCTAAAACATATCTTTGTATATTTTAAACAAAATCCAAGTCCTAGTCAAAGTTGGAATTTCCTATTTTAGCAGCTAGACTCTCCAATGCGTATTCAAATTTGGAGAGTTGATCTTCGGATCTTCTTTGCTCGATTTCAAACATCAGCAACATATTCAATTCGGAATATTCAAAACTTTCACATCGGGCTCAAACTCAATACATATTTTAACAATTTCCACCTTGGCTCAACATTTGAGCCAAGTTATAATCGCTTCGCAAATATTCAAACTTTGCCGCTACTTTCCGATAGCCCCCAATAGGCTCAACCGCCATAGATATTATCCAAGTCTAAGCCTCGCTTAAACTTTGCCATAAGCGAGGACTTCATCAGAATACCAATTCCACATGCACTTTTAACTGCTCCACAAGGATTTTCCGACGCAACCTCCTTAACTGCAAATAAAAAAAAAACCATTATTGCATCCATATCTATCAGGAGATCGAATACGTACCTTCTCAATATTAGCAGTTACATCAACCATTGGCTCTATAGGCTCCGTCTCGCTATGAGCACTATTTGTGTTGATTACTTTGCTAGTACTTGTACTTGCTACCTCAGGAGTTTCTAGTCGCAACTCCACCTCAAGCTGAACATCGTCCAGATCTATATTAACACTGCCATAAATGCTCCTAGCTAGAAGTACTGGAGATTTGTCAAACATAACTTCTCTGCTGTTAACAGGTGAATTTATATCTAGGCACCACAACCGATCGCCCTGCTCACCTTGTGCATAGCCACAAAATATGCATCTTACCCTCCCATCGAGCTTACCATCACTTACTCAAAAACAACACGGGCAACCAAACATTCTAATAATAAAATGATCGGCAACATTGCTTGACCACACTTCTTCAGGAGTCAACCATTCAATAGCAATTGATGGAAATCTATTCACCAGGTAGCTTATCGTACTAAGCACATTAGCTAGAATTATCCTAGCAACACCAGCACTAGAGATCATTTTATGGGCCGTCTCTAGTAATATTCTGCTCATCAATTCTACAAATTATTGTGATTTACCAACACTAGTGCGGTGTTTCACAATGCCTTCTTTTATGCAGAATTTATTTGCTAGCTTCGAGCAAAACTCCATACTATTGTCAATTCGCACATGCTTGATTGACTTATCAATCTCCGTTTCGATCAAAGCTCTCAACCGCGTGATCTTGGCACCAGCATCAAACTCATGCATTGACACAAACACCCAGGTCTTCCTTCGAGCAGTTAAAAGACTCTCGAACAGATGACGTCTCCACAATAGATGACGTCTCCACAACGAAACTTGTCACTATCTCACCTTGAAGTTTATACAGGCCTGTATGCTTGATTCCTTTCATTATCACTAGGGCACCTCGAACAACCTTCAGAACTCCACCTTTTGAAGAATACCTGCAACCAGCTGAATCTAGGGCACCCCCTCCAGGAAATTAAGTTCTTTTTCAATTCTGGAATGTGTTTTACTACAGTCAATGTCCTCACAATACAATCATGCATTCTAATTTTAACATTACCAACACCCACAACATTGCACTTAACGTTATTCCCTAACTGAATTTTACCACTACCCGTGCACTGATAAGTAATAAACCAGTTTCTATTTGATGTGACATGAAAAGAACAACCAGAATCCATAATTCATCCATTAAACGATGAATTATTAGTGACAGACAATACATAATAGGCATTATCTACTACAGCCGCAACATTATCTGCAGAATCAACTATAATTCCCTTACCCTTCTCATTCTTCAGCTTAAGGCAATCCCTTCTAAGATGCCCCCTCTTGCCACAACTCCAACAAACAACATTACTAGTCCTAGACTAATTATACCCGTTTATATTAGTACTACTATTACCTACATGTGTTCTAGATCTTCCTCTATTTTCACCTACTAAAGCAGCAAATACAGGTTTGCCAGATTCTCTTCTACGAATGTTCTCGCTCAAAATCAAATCTTGAACTCCATCAAACATTAAACTTGTTGACCTAGAGGAATTACTAAAGTAACAGTAGTATTCCAACTATCAGGCAATGAAGATAATAAAATCAAAGCACGTACCTCATCTTCAAAGTCAATCTCAACTGAACTCAATTGACTAACAATCACATTAAGTTCATTGATATGATCTGCAACTGACGCACCTTCGCTTATCTTCAAATTAAACAGACGTCGCATCAAATAGACATTGTTGATCGCAGAGGGCTTCTCGTACATATCCGATAGGGCTTGCATCAAATCAACAGTGGTCTTCTCCTTCAAAATGTTAAACGTGATGTTACGAGCCAACGTTAGCCGAATAACACTCATAGCTCATCTATCCAGCAAATCCCAATCAACTTGCTTCATCGACTCTAGTTTCTCCCTAGATAAGGGCAAGTGCAGTTTCATCTGGTAAAGATGATCTTCAATATGCATCTTCCAGAAACTAAAATCATTCCCATCAAATCTATTGATTCTCACTTTTACTTCTTCTGTCGCTATCAATTCGTTTCAACTTAGCCAAGCCTAGCTCTGATACCACTTGTTGTGAAAGGGCGAGCGATCGAACAATAATATAGACAAGAAGAAAATAAATCGAATACTAGATTTACGTAATTCGGTCTTAAAGACTTACGTCCACGGGGAGAGTAGTAGCGAATTTCACTATAGATCAATCGATACAATGAGATTACACACTCAAGTCACTCAAACACTTTCTCGGTGTTTCCCAAGCTCCTATTATACCCAACAACGCACGCAGTGTTTAGCCCTGAAATTCCTCAAGAAATAATCTCTCAATCTCACGAAGGAATTACACACAAATCTTACTGCAAGATTTAATTGGCTTGAACAATAAATCTTCTTGGATGTAATTCATGGCAAAGAAAATTCCTCCCAAGCACTCGATGACTAGACAGCGCTTCAAGACCAATTCTTCATGATCAATCCTCTTCTATCCATGGCCACAAGTCTATATATATAAATGAGACCCTTATTCTTTTGCCAACTTTAAACAAAATCCAAGTCCTAGTCAAAGTTGGAATTTCCTATTTTAGCAACTAGACTCTCCAACGCAGATTCAAATTTGGGGAGTTGATCTTTGGATCTTCTTTGCTTGATTTCAAACATCCGCAACATATCCAATTCAGAATATTCAAAAATTTCATATTGGGTTTAAACTTGAGACATATTTTAACAGAAACTGTCTTGATCTCCATGAAAACCATTGCTTTGCCCCGTGACTGAGAATCGTTTTTGCGATCTTTGCTTTGAGCCTTTATTAGAGACTTCTAAGCCCCTAGGTTTCATACAAAAGGCAAACATGGGAGGTCTTTCAGCAGCTGAGGCCTTCTGACATCCATCAGAAGCAGCAGAGTTCCCTTTATTCAAAGCTAGCTCCCACTCTCTAAACTACTGCTGGTACATTTCCCATAATGGTGACTGCAAAGCATGAGCACGAATTGAATAATTGATACCATGACATTTAAATCACAAGTTCAAAAAAGTGCACACTATGTGCACACAAAGGTAACAGACAGGATTAATCATGACAGGAAGATCTAATTAACAAAAAACAGACATACAAATTAGCATCTGAATTTTAATAATAATGTCTAACCAACTAATTAATAACTGAACTATTTAAGAGCTAATTTCAAAGGCTATTTGTTTCTTTATTCATGCTCAATGCCCTATTAATTGAAAAACCAAGCAGTACCATCATGCATGAAGGCCTAAGAAGTTGATATTACTATATAACAATTATGCAAGAATGAAAAAGGAAGATCACAAAAACCAGATATTTCCACATGCTCCAGAGCAGAAAGCAGCCCCATATCAGACAAAATTCCAAAGAACGACTCCAGGAAAAGATAAAAATGAAACGGGCATGGAAGAGAGGAACAAAGCAATCACATACCAACAGGTCCCACGACAATCCTTTGCAATTCACTCAAACAAAGTACACCCCAAATTAAAACAAAACGAGCATCTCAACATGGAAACGTTCATCTGGAAAACCGAGTGACAGAAATTGTTCCCAATGGCAGATTAACAGTAATTGCAGAAAGCCAAATTAAATGCAGCAACTCGCATAAATGTGTATCTGGACAAAATCAATAAACGACAATAAAAAGGATTTTAAAAGGCACCTGAAGAAGTCGAATCAATGGCATTCCCTTCTTTTGCCTCTTCTGCCGCCAATGTTCATAAATACCTCTTACAACTGGTCCTGCACCTAACTTCAAATCGTCCATTTCCTCGGATGTGAAATGGTCACACTGTAGAACATGAGCTTTCTTCTCAAGCATGTCCATTGTCCTCTCAAACATCTCCTTAGAAGGAGAAAGTTTCTAAACTAGCAAACAATTCTTCCTCAGTATCGACTCCAAACACAACCTCTTAGAACGTTTTAATCTCAAAAATTTGTAATATCCAAAAACAAGTTGGCTTTCACAACCTTAAACACTGGAGAATTTGAATCTAACAGAAGTTATCGGAGATCGCAAGCTTACAAATTTCACCTCCCCATTAGACTCACAAGCCATCGCTGTGGCAACGAGGACTTTGGCAAGGGCTGCGATACCCTCACCTCACCAGATCTATCAAGGGCATCACGACACTTGCTTGGTTTGGCGAGGGCATGACAAGCTCTTGCCCTAGCCCTAGCTAGGGTCGACAATGGCCTACGCAAGAGCCGTGACACTCTCACTAGGATCAGTGATGGCCTATGCAATGGTTGCGAAGCCGTCACCAGCGACAAGTAGCCCCGCTGGCCTTTGCTTAGTGGCCAATGTAGACTACTGGCTCTTGGCCAGTGGTTGGCCCTGCTGGCCATGTGTAAAAAAAGGCAAGCGTTGATTGGGTTGTCACATCTGCGATGTCCGGTCAAAATTAACCGAAATGACTAATTTGGAAATTTGTTAAAAGGTTGAGACTAGTTTGGCAAATCATTTAAAAGACTATAGCTAAATAAACACAATCAAAAGGTTTAAAACTGAATTTATCACCGTACAATAAGCATAGGACTTTTTTTGCCAATTTTTTTGATACTATGTAGTAGTCAAAAATATGAGGGCATTACTCCCCTTACAATTCAGGGGGATTTTGCATAATTTTCTCTCAGTTAATGAAATGCGAACCATAATTTAATTACTTACATAATTGGATTTTGGACCAAACTCGATTGCGAGCTCCTCCCCCCCCCCCCCCCCCCGGGCATGCGGCCCAACTATATGTACGTCCTGTTCATGTCCCAGATTCTAAAGATTACGAAAACACATATAATAGAGACCAAACTAAAGAAAGTAAATATGTAGGACCAGCAAAATAGTCCAAGGTTCCTATTTAAGATGACATAGGTAAGAGTAGCTTCCATAAAGAAAGGAGTACCTTGTTATATGATATGATTCGGGCTTAAAAAATTAGTTCTGCAAATTTATCTAAGATAATTTTGTTATATGATATGATTCGGGCCTAAGATCATTTTTTTGGGTTTTCATAACTAAAAGATTAGTTCTACAAGGGAAAAAAATTGATGCATGAGCCGAAAATAGAGCAAGTTATATCTGCCTTTGCATCCGAGAAGGTGCTAATTTGTATCTAATAACAAAACGATTTTTGAAATTTTTGAATAACTATAGATGCGAAGGCGCTTTTTAGTTCATGATGCCTATCATATATGTGTTAAGTGATTGATTATTCTCCATATGAAATTTTTTGTTAACCAATCAACTTTACATTAATTAACCCTCAAAATATACATAACAATTAAAGCAAATTTTGTCACATGATCTTTATGTTATCGAGGCCTTTTCTCTTTTTATTTAGTTGTTGTTTATTATATTTCTTAAGATTTCTTAGGAAAACTTCCAAAGGAGGCCCGAGTGCCATAATTTTCTCAAATAATGATTTAAAGTAGACTTTGTTTCAAATAAAGACTTGAAGTAGCTATATCAATCTCAAATAAGTACCTAAAGTAATTACGGTTGTTCCAAATGAGGGCCTAGTTTTGCTGACTCGCCAACCAATAAAAAATTCCGACTAATCAAAAGTATTTTGTCAAAATACAATTTAACATTAATTTAAAATTAGATTAAAATTATAAAAGAAAAAAAATAGGGGTGGGAGAGCCCTCCCACCGGTGGCCACTGCCCCATCACTAGTGGTGCGGGCCCGGGGGTCGATGACCTCATCGGCCATTGCCACATGGCCCACCAATTATGTGGCAATGGCCAGAGATAGGAGGGAGCCCTCCCTCTTGTGTGTGTTCTTTTTTTTAATTAATTATTTTGAGTTTGGGAAAAAAAAAAAAAGAGAAAAGGAAAACATTTAAAAGACAAAATTATCATTCACCATATAGTGAGTTCGGGTCTTTATTTAAGATTGATATGATTACTTCGGTTCTTACTTGAGAAAATGATAACACTTCAAGTCATTATATACAACAATGTCCACTTTATATCCACTTCAAGTACCTCATGCCCATCGAGAGCTTGGCCGGTAGGGGAGCTCTTGTGGCAGATCGAGCACTCATGAACCTTACTGGACATACTGGAGGAGGTGGTCGAGGTGGCCGGCTGTTCGTCCGCACCGGCAAAGAGAAAGTGTGTTGGTATAGAGGAGAGAGGAGAGAGGAGAGAGAAAAGTGAGGAGTCGGGCGAGAGAGCGTGCAGAGGAGGAAGAGAGAAGAGAGAGGAGAGAGGAGAGAGAAAAGTGGGAGAGAGGAGAGAGAAAGGTGGGGAGAAATTCATCGAGAGCGCGTGCAGAGGGGGGAGAGAGGACAGAGAAAAGTGGGGAGTGAGGTGATAGAAAAGTGAGGGGAAATTTCGTGACAACGCAGGCGCACACTGGGCATGTGGCACAATTCAACACGCCTTCTTATTTGTCACGTTGGAGCACAAGACGTGATCAATATTTTCTCCATCGGGTTCAACCACTTCATACAAATCATCTGTCCTTTCAATGGCAGATTTTTTGTGCCCTTACAGCAAAATAGAAGACTCGCGAGGTAGGACCTCAAGTGCAGGGTTCATGGGACGTTAGAAAACAAAATTACATGAGTTATTCGGTGAGAAACTTGTCTAAAAATTTTAAAATTTATTATATGTAAATTAATTCAATTAAATTCAATTTTTTATTATGCTAATTTTATTTTAGATATTTAAACGATTTATCAAACTAGTCATAAACTTTTTAAAGAATTATCAATTTAGGCTCTGCTTCGTTTCGCAAAAATAATTTCTAGAAAAACGTTTTTCGGAATTTTTGACGTTCGTTTACCTAAAATGAATTTCTTTGAGAAAATGTTTTCTATGAAAGGAAAAAAGTCTTCTAAATTAAGGGAAAATTTTTTTCACTTTTGAAAAGTAGAAAACATTTTCCTCATTTGATCTCTCTTACCTCACATGTCTACAAATCATCACTTCCTCCTCCCCTTTCTTCTTCTTTTCTTTTTTTATTTGAATTATTTTTTAATTTTCTTTTTCTTTTTAATTCGAATTATTATTTTTCTTTTTTATTTTCTATTTCTTTTCTTTGTTTCCCATCTTCTTCTTTCTTAGCTAGTCATTGGCTATCGATAGGGAAACCTTGAGCTTGTCGATCTCAAGCTCGCGCTCGTCGATTTGGCGAGCCTTGAGCTCGATGCTTGTGCTCGCCAATTTGACAAGCAGCAAGCCTCATGCTCATCGGCGAGCTTAAGGCTCACCTATGGCTGGTCACAAAGCCATCGCCATGGCCGACGACCGACCAAGAAAGAAGAAGATGGAAAACAAAGAAAAATGAAAAGAAAAATAAAAATGAAAAAAATTAATAATAGCTTTTGAAAAATAAATAAAAATCAATTTTTAAGAAATATGAAAAATCCATTTTAAAAAATAAAATAAATGAAAAAGAGTATATGAAGAAAACGATTTTCCTTACCAAACAATAAAAATATTTTCCACTTCATTTTCAAGCTTCATCTGAACCGAAAAATAATTACATTTTTTCTGAAAAATGACTTCCTAGAAAATATTTTCTAGAAACACCACATTTTTTGCGAAATAAACGGAGCCTTATTAATGTTTTCTTTTCTTTTCATTTTCTTTTTTTCACACATGGCCAATGGGGTCTCACAACCCCCAGGCAAGGGCCGCAATACCTTCGTCTCACCAGATCTATCGAGGGCATTATGGCCCTCAATGGGTTCGGTAAGGGCATTGCAATCTCTCATCTAGGCCCTCACTAACAATGGCTTGGGCGAGGGCCATGAGGCCCTCATTGGGGTTGGCAAAGGTTGCAATGCCCTTGTTGGCAATGAGCAACGGCTCACAAGCCCTTCCCAGTGACTCTAATAGCCTTTACTTAGTGGCTGACACAGGTTGCTAGCTCTCGACTGCTGTAAGCCAAGTGTAAAAAAATGGAGAAAAAAAGAAATAAAATGAAATAAAAATCGAATTTAATTAAAAAAAATTGTCTATGTTATCATCACCTATGCCTCATAGAAAGATTGGCAGTAGGAGAGTTGTCATGCCAACGACATCTAGTCTAAATTAGTCTAAATGACTAAATTGACAATCGTTAAAAGATTTAAGACTAGTTTGACAAATTATTTAAAGGTTTTTAACTAAATTAACACAATCGAAATGTTTAGGTTTGAATTAATCATTATTCAATAAGCTTAGGATTTTTTGAACAAATTTTCCAATATTACATAGTAGTCAAAAAATTGAGGGCAGTACTACCCATAAAACTCATGGGGATTTTGCTTATTTTTCCCTAATTTAATGAAATGCGAACCATAATTACTTACATAATTGGATCTTGGACTAAACTCCCCCCCCCCCCCCCCGGGGCATGAGGCCCAACTATATGTTTGTCCTCTTTCATGTCCCAGATTCTAAAGATTAAGAAACTCTACCGCATATAATACAGCCCAAAAGAAGAAGTAAATATATAGGAACAGCAAAATAGCTCAAGGTTCCTACTTAAAATGATATAGGTGAGAGTAGCCTGCACAAAGAAAGTGGTAATTGTTATATGATATGATTCGGGCCTAAAAATTTAGGGCTGCAATTTGTATATGTAAATTTACCTAAAATAATCTTGTAATATGATATGATTAGAGCCTAAGATAATTTTTCTTAGTTTTGCATAACCAAAAAATTAGTTCTGCAAGGGAGAAATATGATGTATGAGCCGAAAATGGAGCGAGTTATATCTGCCTTCGCATCCGAATTATCTAAAAGCAAAAAAGAATTTTTTGAAAATTTTTGAAATTTTTGAATTATTATAGATGCGAAGGCAATTTTTAGTTCACGATGCCCGTTATATATGTGTTGCGCGCGCATATGTAAAGCTCCTCCTTAAGAATTATCTCTGAAAGGGTCACAATTCGCAAGGGATCGATTATCCTTCATGTAAAATTCTTTGTTAATCAATCAAATTTACATTAATTAACCCCCGAAATATAAATACGATGAAAGCAAATTTTGTCACGTGATCTTATGAGGCCTTTTCCCTTTCTGTTTAGTTGTTGTTTGTTATAATTCTTAAAATTTCTATTAGTAATATCGGAGTGGCTATTTTTATTAAATAGTAACAAATTCTTACTGTTTAATATAATTATGGCTCTGTTTGGTAGTTTGATTTTGAATCTCGATAAGATAACAAATTATCTTATTTGATACTTGGTGGCGTTTTCCAAACCGGATAAACTTGGATACATTCAGATAAAATGCCAAATGAGAAATGTAGTCTAGGGGATGGGATAAACCCGAATTAGATATAATTTTTTTTTTTTTTAAAATCACTAATAGAGTGACGCATCTTATATTGCTTTGTCGGCGGCATTGCTCAAGGACACCAACAAGATAGCTTATCATCATCACTTCTGACCATAGCATGATCATTGTCACCTCACTAGGTCAGTCATCACCACCAACCGGCAATTACGTTCTGACAAGCGAGGGTGAAAAGGGTCTCAAGACAATGTCGTCCTAGGTTTGCATAGATCATCCTTTCCATTCCAGTTTCATACGTCCTTCATGTTGAGCTCAAACCTTTCACGTGTGACTCACAAGCCACTTGTTCACTAGTTGGTCGACAAAGAACGGCCAACACACCATTGGCTTCATGGGGACCTTTCTCTCAAGCATGGAGTTTCCATTGATGTAGAATCTCCTCTCGCGGGCCTTCTTTGGTGAAGAAGTCCGGTTGTACAACCCACAAGAAGTGCCTCTCGTTATCCACGAGGCTTTTCCAAAAATTACATGAACTCGTGTCGGTTGGGAGTTGTCATGCATCGAGATCGATTTTCCAACTAACTACGTGATTGGAAGGGTTTGAAGCCCTAAGGAGATGGGAATTTCAAAGATTTTCAAACGCTAAGGATTTTCAAAGATTAACAATCCTATTAGGTTGTAGATTTTCAAATATTTTCAAAGATTTTTTCAAAAAGATTTCAAATCCTATCTTAGGTAGCAGAAAACATATAATGGGATATCTTTGCAATCCAGGGATATTTGAAGGATTTCAAATTCCCCTTTATCCAATCTTCTTCCAATTGGAATTTGGACGATCGGACGTAGCTTATAAATATTTATTTTTTTCTGATTATTAGTATTATATCCAATTTATTTTTCTTTGATTTTCTATATTTTTCATTTAATTTACATCAAATAAGAGTAAACGAGAGATTTTCTTTAAAAAAAAAAGTGATAAAAAAAATACTTCCATGTTTTGAAAGTCACATGCATTGAATAGGTTAACGAAAAAAATAACGGAGCCTTTACAGTTCAAACAAAAATGAAAGTTAAGAGCATATTAGATAATAGTAGAAAATTTGGGGACTAACATATAATACCCCAAAGGTTCGGAGGGGTTTAGTGGAAGTGGCCATGCTTGCTGGCCATGATTATGTAACGTTGCTAACTGTTGGAGAGAAATTCCTTGAGCAGAAGAAATGCTTACTAAACCCTTTTTTCTTTCAATTACGATGGAGTAGCTCAAAATCAAACACGACCACACCAAATTTAGGCTACCCTTGAATTGGGTCATTTGGTCTTAAGCGTTTGGATTTGGCATGAGGAGTTAGCATCACGGGACTTTGCGAGTGAGGGTGTCTACGGTCGAGGCAGCAATGTCATCATGCTTAGAGTGCAACATCAATTTTGGGAAGCTACAATCTTCTCCTTAATTGGAGAGTAGTCTACAGATTGTCATATGCACTAATGCATACTCTGCAAGACATAGGAGGTTTAGGTTCTAACTTTGTGTTCATCCAAGTGACATGCTTTCTGACCTTTGCCCAATGATTTGATTCTCAAGTGAAGAATGTTAATGGTTTAGATGATAGTCAGCCTTTCCATCTTTTATAGGATGTAGATTTTCTCCCTTCAGGAGTCTTGCAAATTTTGTTTTCAGGGGAAGGTGGAGTGGGTACAATTGCTTTTCACGTTTTCCTCTTTTTAGAGATCTCCTAATGATTGGAGCAGTTTTTACCCATTTTCCTTGTTGGAAATTTGCAGGACAATGTAGAATCCAAGTGTCATGAGACTGAACAATAAACGTATCAAATGACATGTTGAATTCATTTGGAGAGTAGTTTACAGATTGACACGTGCACTAATGCATACTCTATGTAACATGCAGATGTATAGGTTTGAAGTTTTCTACTCATTCGAGTGACAAGCTTTCTCACCTTTACGCTAGATCCTAGTTCTCATGCAATGTAGCAAATTGAGAACTTCAAGAAATATCTGCTAGAATGGTTGGCTTTTAGACATATTTAAGATAAATGCATAATGTGGATATTGTAGTTTGGGTTTCAAAATAGAATTCTGGAATCTCTATGCTCGTGCTCTGCCTTTTTTTTCCTTCTTTTTTTTTTTAAATGTGCAATGAAAGGAGATTTAATCAAGATGGTAGACCATGGCACAGAAGAGAGGCTGGTTTATATAGGCTAGTGTACATGAAATGGAACAAAATTCCCATTGCCGATGATTGTTGTTGGAAGAGGATTACTGAAGTAGCATTTGCAATGATTGGAGATAGATCATTGCATTGTTTTAAAGCAACAGTCCGCCATGGCAATGGATGGCGGAATTCACTTGTTTTGTGACACACAAATAAAGTGGTTGCTTCCTAGTGTAGGCAAAATTTTTTAGATGTGAGCTATGATTCTGTTTAGTGGGGCTTCGACTATAATTCTAGGCTTAAAAAGAAACATTCTTCCTCCAACTAACCCACAAGCTTGATTCCTACACATGGAAGACGCATATGCTCATACAGCATGAAATAGGAAATGTTGGACTAGAGTGATAAAGACAATTTGATTTGTGTTGACTCTTGCATAACATGTGGAATAAATGAAAAAGTTGATCAATTAACCTGGATAAATACCTTCTTCATGAAGGTTCTTACTTAAGGACATGTATGTCTATCCTCAGCAGATGTACATTATGGAGTCAATTAGTCAACTTGGAGGTATTTGTTTTGTTGGAAGAGCCTTCTGACAGGAAAAGTCTCGTGAGTCAACACGGTGGAATGTCTGAGGCTTGAGTTATTAGTAGTTTTCGAAGGAAGCTTCAAGTAGAATTGCAGAAGGAGGTAGTATATCCTTGATGGACAAGGTTTGCTTTTGCAATCTTTAGCCATATTCTGTTGTCTTACTTCGTTTTAGAGCAATTGATTTGTGTGATTTTCTTGGCTCATTCATGGTCGCGTCAAGTATAGTTTGTTCCAGACTTCAAGGAATTAAGTGATCATAATTCCTTATTATCCATGGCAAGATGCCCTGGTGTTCCTCAATCCTTCACTTATGTTATTATATGGGAATCTTTTAGATCTACTTGTTTTGATGATTCCTTATATTGGAGCTCTACTGATTGGAGCTGTTCCACATTAATTGGACGGTCTTATTGCCAATGTCAAATGGTCTTGAGCCTTGTGGAAGAAATCAATGTTGCAGAGTCTCCTTGCTTGACTGGCCAAGTAAAATTCTTAGGAGGCTATGGAATGTTGATAAGTTTGCTCATCTCTGCAGATACTTCTCATCGCTAGCCTAGGTAGCTGGTAGTCTCAGTAGAGTCAAACTAAAATGGATGAACTAGCTATTGAACAACCAAGGTTTCATCAGTTTGATGTGGGAACCTTCAGCATGTCTTATATGAAGAAGTCCGACAGACAATGAGCTGGCAGTCCTTTAGCAGATGGATGTGGAACAGATGCCTGTTGAAAAAGCTGAAGAAGATGCTAATGCTACCAGGGTGCTAGATAGAGGGTACTTGCAGTACAGGTGATGTCTTGGCTCATTCTTGAGCAATATCGGTTCTAGGTTAATTCCTGTTGACTTTCAGTTGATATCAAAGTTGATGTTGCTATAGATGTCCTCATTACCACTGAAGATGCTGCATTACAGCCCCCTGTTGCAGCAAGATCTTTAATTGCCATCACTGTTGTAATGATGTGAAGGTGATCCCTTCTGCCTTTCGTAGACTTAAGAATGCTTAGTAACTTCCTTTGTCATGACATGAAGAAGGCATTAGATATATATCTAGGAGATCCTTTAGAGCAAGCTTAGTTGATAGATTGCAATTCAAATTTTACTTGCCATACATTAGAGAAAAATCATCAACCGAATGGAGGCATTGCTTCAGCTACCTGTAGATTTTGGGCACTAGCGTCATGAGTTATCTTCATATGAGATTGCATTATGACCTTATGATAACTTTGAAATGTGTGCGCTTATATTGCGACGTGCAATTTTCCATTTTTATGTGATGAATATGTGCAGAATGTTGCCATTGATATTCTCTAGAAGTTAATTCTCTAGTTAATTGCATCAGACTTCCTTTGTATCATAAATGAAAGTCACCATGTGGATTGAGTTCAGATAAGTACTCCATAGTTCGGTTAATATGATGAATGTGATTCTTCAATCTTTTACCCACGGATGTGCCTTTCATAACCTGACATACTGTTCTCATATGCCCTGGATAATATCAATGTAAACAAAAGGCATAAAAATGCTGAACAATGGGCAATCATGCTAGAAAGGAAATTTCTTATTTGCATTATACAGATTGTCATAAGTGTTAGGTGTCATATCCTGCAGCAGGAGACAATATGATTACATGGACCTCACGTCTTACTTTTTTTTTTTTTTTTTTCCTGCAAACATTCAAGCGGTATCGTTAAATTATGTCTCGAGTCTGAGTCATTTATGGAATCCAACCAGATTGAATAAATATCCAAGTTTGATAGCACAACAAAATTGAAGAGTTGGACGAATGACAGGAAAGAAGTCCCCTACCACTGCAAGACAAAAGGGGTTCCTTGTTGTGTGAATGGCCGCCAGTGGCTTCTTTCTTTGAGAAGCGTGGAGTGGGTTCCTTCAGCAAAGTGTAGCCGCACAAGAAGAAAGAGAGTACAATGGCCGCACCGTGATTTCCTGGGGACCCCCGCACAAAGAACGAAAGGAAGAATCAGAGTGTGGGGCGCTTGTTGCTTGGCCGTGAACAAGGCTATACACACCGTTGGATTTTTGTTGTGAGTATTTTTGCAAACACTTTAAATTTGAGTCTAGTTTAGGTGTGAGAAACATTCGAAAGTGTGAAAGAATCGCAAACTTGGATTTTCGCAATTGCCGACACCTAATTTAGATTCATTTTTTAGAAAATAAAAGATTAGAGGGAAATTTTGAAAAGAAATTTTGAATTCAAAATAATTCAACAGCCGGATTTTGGAGCCATTTCTTTGTTGGAGAAGTTGAGCGAAAATCTCCACCGGCGAGAGGTGGAGCAAAAATCTCCACCGGCGAAACAAACTTGAATTTTCGCTTTATAAATAGAGGGGTTCTTCTTCACCTTTCGGGGGGAAGTTCAAAAAAATCAGAGCAAAAATTCTGTTCATTAGGGGCTTCTCTTCATGGTTCGTCCAAAAAGAATAGCAAATTGAAGAGGAAGAGAAGAAAAAGTCAGTAGGGGTTCTCTCTTCGTCTCGGTAGAAGGAAGAAAAAGAGTACAAATGTGGAAAAAGTGAAAACGTGAAGCAGAGAGAAAGGTGAGAAGGGTCAGAGAGTTCGTAAGGAAAGAGAGAGGTGAGAGTGAGTGTCAGATGAAAAGTAAAAAAGAAGAGGAAAAAGCAAAAAAAGCAAAAGAGTGAAGAGGAAAAGTCAAATAGCAAAAAAAGAAGCTTTTCTTCTGCAAAAGGAACAGAGAAGAAAGAGACGTGCGGGCGGCAAAATAGGAGAAATCCTGTTCATCTTCTTCCCTTTCGGCTCCGCAGTCACTCCACTTCACAGCCGTTCGAGTTTCTGGTGCACCGGTCGCTGCGCGGTGTCGTCCGTGATTTCGCCTTGCTGCCTCGCCTCTCCGTGCTCTTTCCGAAGTGCCGCTCGAACCGTCAGCCAGTGACCCGCGAGCCTAGTGCCGCCTGAGTCGAGTCGAGCCTCCACAGCCCGACGCCGCCTCTAACGCCTGCTCCACCCCACCGAGCAACGCCCACAGCAATACTTCACCGGTTTTTGCCGCGACTTGTAGCAGCTGCAGCTAATCCCAATCGTCACACTAGCTACCACCACCTCGCCGGATTCTTCCCTGACGACCTCGGCTCTGCTCGTGATTTGCCCAGCCACTTGCCTACACTCGCTGAAGCCGCGACCGCCGCGCCGCTCCGCGTCACCAACGTCCCCTGCAACCAACGAACGCACAGCATGACCTATTGCTGTCCTTGTTGCGCCATCACTGTCGCTGCTCCCATTTTTCCAAGCCTTAGGTAGCTTTTTTTTATTATTCTTACTTTTCACTAACTTTTATCTTATTTTATTTATTTTGTTATTATTGTTCAATTTAGAATATTCAGATGTGCTTTTCTCTTATAAATCTCACAGACATTATCCTTAAGGCTTTATCCAAAATTTTTGTAATAATTAGTTTGATCCGAGAGACATCGGATCATTTTTTTTATTACATTAATTATGGGCTTCTTGGTGAAATTTTAATTATTAAATCATAATAATTATTTAATTTGGTCCGTAAGACTTCGGACTAGATTATTTAATTATTTTGAGTTGTTGTGATGATCAGGGTTAAAATAATTGTTAATTTAACCTGTGAGACGACAGGTTATTTTTTCAATTATTTTGATCCTTTATTTAGTGGCTATATTAATTGTTTAGATTTAACCCTAATTTAATAATTATTCAACCTAAAAAAAAAAACTAAAAGAAACTAAAAAATCAAAAAAATCAAAATATTCAGAAATTGCATAAGAATATAGGACATTAGGGTTTAATATAATAGACACGTAGTTTAATTAATCAAATTTTTAGGATTATATTTCTAGGATTGCATTTTTAGATAATATTTTTAGGACTGCATTTTTAGATATTTTAAAAGAAATAAGTTAGGATTAGACTTAAATAGCCTTTTTTAGAGTCTTAGATATAATTGGCACATTTTCATATTCTCATTTTTTTAAAAAAATAAAAAAAATAGTTTTCTAAAACGGAATAGGGTTTAAGTCAAATTAATCCCAAAAATGGATTAGAAAATTACTTTAGATAGCTTGAGTAGGGTTTTTATTAGTTTTGAATTTCAATAAAAAAATACAAAAATACAAAAATTTAGGTGCATGTTAATTAGTTGCATATTATGATCATTTAATTAGAATTTATTAATAAAGTTAGGTCATAAGGTGCATAATAACTAGTTCGCATAATAGACCCATTTAATTAGAATTTCCACATTAATAAGATTAAGTCATTTAGTGTTAAAATGCATTTTATAAAAGAACTCTAATTTTTAAGAAAAATCCAAAAAATGAATGCTTGCTTTATGTGATGCAATTTATTTACTTGAATATTTTAAATAATGGATGAGCACCCATGTGGTCATCACATTTGCATGATAGTAACTTAGGTTAAAATAAATCAGCCGCTTGCAAAAACATTTTGAAAAATTAAGAAGAAATGGTATCGAAAGGGCATTAGAAAATTCTAGTGTAACCAAGTCCCCGTACCCTTAGTCTCTGGTTCGTAGGAGTAAAATAAATCTCCCTTTATTTTACTTAGGTGTCTAATCGACCTACCATAAACCGATTAGTGGCGACTCCTAATTAATAACATCTTGCATGTTAAATGTTTGAATCTTAAGTCGCGAATTGGTATGGGTTTGGGAGAGCCTGAGCTAAGTCTAAAAGCTTAGTAGTCCATTAACCTAGTTTTAGGTGGTGAACCCGAAAAAATCAGGTCGCGACAGCTTGGCGGCTCCACTGGGGACTTGTGTTAAAACACTTAGTGGATTTAGGCCAATTTTTTTTTTTTAAATGTTTTTGTTTGGCGGCGAGGATCCCAGGTATGTCCCTAACATTCCTAAGGTGTTAAATGTTCTTGCAGATGGGAGGTATAAGGGGAGTAATCTTTGTTAACCCTTGTTTTGTAGATTGGAATAGGGATGAATGTTTGAATTAAAATTATAGAAGTGTTGTTTGTATTTAAACTGTTGTGCATGTTTTATTGTTTTTAGCACTGCACTATTGCACACACAACCTGCTGCCGGACCTGGGTTGCGATAGGATTCTTAGGATGGTGTTGAGAAGGATACTTCCTCTACAGCGAGACTGCTATATAGAGGTTGACCTTCTCTTCTCCGAAAGTTCTTCATGGTGTCAAATGTGTTTGTCCATATCCGCGAGACTGCGTGATTATTGGACATTCCATTCGATTGAGCCGGGGTTAGGAGGACCTGACACGTTAATGCGAGACTGCAACGGTCAGATCATCCTCTTAGCTCCATTTTGTTAAGCCATCTAGATAGAAATCGAGCCCCACATTTCATGCGTGTGTCTATGTGATTGTCATCATTTCCTAGTGAAAGTAAGTTGTTTAAATTTTCACTTCTGCAATTTACTTAATTGTTAATTCGTCGGTCCATGACAATAGGTTTTGTTATCCATCTTGTTCTATATGTGATGGGGAAAATCGATTTGCAATTCATTTCCACTCCCAAAAACATATAAAATGAGATGTTTTGGTTTCTTAGTTCAATGTTTAGAAACCTTGATTTCAATTCAAAGCTTTCAATTTTTAGTTCAATGTTTAAAGACTTGAATTTCAATTCTTAGTTCAATGTTAGGAAGTTTGGTTCAATGTTTAAAATAAATTTTGAATAAAATCAGGCGATTAGATCATTGTCATGGACCAGTCTCATTTGTTATGATACTTACTGTATTATTTTACATTGGTTAGGTGACAACACGGCTCACCCAAGTTCGCCAATCCGTACCCGTTCAAGAGCAACAATGGCTGATAACACCGAACAAACACATGTTGCTGAACAAGCTCGCATTGCTGCCCTTGAATCGGAGATGAAGCAGGTCCTGAATGTTCTTGAGCAGCTCTCTAAGCAGATCGATTCTCTCCAAGCAAACACTGCTCCACCAGCTCCGCAAGATGAAGTGGTGTTACCACAACATGTTCCCATGGCCGATCCGAGAGATAAAGGCAAGAATATACCCACAAGTGGCCCATCAAGCTCTAAGGATGTCTCCAAGGAGAAAATTACTGACACGCCTCAAATTGTTGTTGATGAGGAGATACAAGTGATACAAATGCCTGTATCAAGACCGAGCAAGAAAACGCTTGGCGAAAATCGAGGAGAAACTTAAGCGGCTATGCCGGTTCGTTTATCCAAGACCCAACCGATCTGTCTCATTATGCAAAGATCAAGATGCCAAAGAAGTTCAAAATGCCGACTTTGAAAAGTATGATGGCACCTCTTGCCCGAAGATCCATTTGCGGACATATGTGGTCGATGACCCAATATGTTGATAACATCCCCTTGATGATTCAACAATTTCAAGCAAGCTCCGACAGACCGGCGCTACAATGGTACATCATGAAGAAGATTAATCTGAGACTTGGGAGGATTTGACGGATGCCTTCTTCAAGCAATATAAGTATAATATTGATGTCACTTCATCTCGAGAAGATTTACTTCGCACTGAGAAGAAGAGGACGGAATCTTTCAAGGCATATGTCACAAGATGGAGAGCCGTAGCCGCTCAAATTACTCCTGGAGCCGACGTAAAAGAGCCGATGGATTTGTTCATGAAGACACTCCCACCCGAGTATCGAAATCGAATGCGGGATCGATCGCGAGTCATTCAATCGCTAATCCCCGTTGGCGAGCGAATTGAAGTAGCATTGCGTGATGGATGGGCGTCGATCAAACCAGCTCATATGGGAGAGTCTCAACCAAGAAGGATAAGGAACTTGTAGCGAGGTTAATGCAACTTATGTGCAACCACCTCGCCCTACCCCGAACACCCATCGGGGAGGAGCACGACCATTCTTTGGCCAACAAGAACTCTTCCGTACGTCAATTTACGCCTATTCCTAAGCCATTGTCAAAGATCTTGCCAACCCTTCAGAAGAAATGATTACTCACTAAGGAGCCTAAGCAATCTAATCCCGAGCGTTTCCCCAACTATGATCCGTCCAAGACATGTGCTTATCATATGGGAGAGGTGGGGCATTCTGTTGACGATTGCCATATGTTGCAACACAAAATCCAAAATCTTTTGGATGCCAAGGTAGTCTCATTCCGTGATGCACAGCCGAACATCCAGAATAACCCACTCCCTGACCACCCGTGCCGTGAAAGCCATTTTCAATTTTGATGCTGAGCCCACCATGTTTCAGATGATGCATAAGGAAGCAGAAGTGATGGACACCCTGGGGCAACCAAGTGGCAAATTCGATTACTATGCAAAGTATTCAGCTCCTTCCAACTCCTACCTCAACCCACGGGATATCATCCCAGATGGATGGGGTGGCATAGATGATCCCGCACACACTTGAAGGAATGACTGAATTGTTCATCGATGAAGCTCGAGAGTAGGACACTCCTCTGCGCAGGAGTCTTTATTGCTTTCTGTATTTGCATTTTCAATTCTAGGATTTCCCTCATTTCAGTAATGTAATTTGCTTTTCATCCAATAAAACGCATGGAGATTTTTCATGTTTTAAGGGCATGTTGAAGTATACCAAACTAGCCCCGTGATGGAATCCTACCAAAAGAAAACGGCAAGGAGCTAATTCTGAAGGTTGGGCTTCTTCATGTTCCCTTGAAAAAATTTTCAAAATAAAATAATTTTCCAGCATGCATCTAATTTACCTTGTTTGTTTCATTTAATTATTTGCTTTATGTTTCAGGTGCAGCCTTGCGCATATTTAAGGAACCTCTATGAGCTCCCTTGCAAAAAGGGGCAAGACATAGACACTTAACAGCTTTGATTTTATGATTTGATGTGCTAGAATAGAGCATGGCCTTTTTATCATTTCAGAATGTTTTCACCAAATCCACTTGAAATTTATCAAAATGGATAATTCAGTGAAGGATGTTGAGTTACTTGAACATGCTAAATGATGTTAAATGAGGCGTGAAAGGCAAGCCTTATCCCATACACAGTCCCTTGTTTACACATTGTGAGGTGAGTATGGAAACGTTTTGTGTTTCAAGGTGAAGAGTTTTCTTGCAAGAAGTACGGCAGCTGAAATGACGAGAGGCAGTCCATTTGTCTGTCCCAAACGCTACAGATAATCCCTTGTTTAACCCTCCTTTGAGCCAAAATACTTGAAGAATTTCTTTCATACTACCCCTGTCAAGGACCACCCCACATCAGGGCAAATGGAGGTAAGTTGACATTGAAGGAGAATGAAATGGATAGAAATTTTCTTGCTCTCACTTGCATCAATCTTCAAGTCATGCTATTACATTGAATTCATGTGGTAATTTAAGTGCCTTAGGATGATGAAGAGCATTTTTTTCACTACCCTACACACTTATACCATTTGCATAGCCCACTTGAACCTGCAATTTCATTTCTATAAACCCAGTTGGCGATCATCCCCCGCATTGGGGCAAGGCAAAAGATAGATGAAGACCTTTGAAGGTTCGAGTGTCATTTAAAATATACTTGACACATGCATTGTGTGCAAGAACTAAAATCAAAATAGAATTAAGGGGCATGAAAAAGCAGTGTGCCTGGTAAAAGCAAGGCCAATGCCCATGAAAAGAAAATAGAAATGATTGATTGGGGGGCATATAAAAAGCGGTGTGCCGATCGATACCCATCATCAAAGAAAATGATTTTGAGAAGAGATCTCCAGTTGAATAATCATTGGCATAAACTCTTGAGCCAATAAAGAAATCTGTCAAGAAGACAATCCGTGGCGAAGGAAACTGGTGGTAATGATCACCAACTCTCACCCTTTACACACATCTTTGAGCCTAACGATCCTTTCGTTTCTCAAACCCAAGAACCAAGCCTATGTTACGTCCCTTACAAAGTCTCTTCAGATTAGGGCACTTGAATTAACATAGGAATTCATATGTTTTAAGCATTGCTCGAAGAAGTGCGAGCAATATTATTTCTTTCTCATTTTGCAGGGTTCTTGACTTGTAAACCCGGAGATGATTACAGAATGGTTCTTTCAATAGCCTTGACTCAAAGAGTCCCTTTTGCTAAGCCATTGACCAGACCCACGTTACAATCCTTGTCAACAACCTCTCAGATTGGTAAGGTCATACTAATTGCAAGAAAATTCGAACTCTTGTCGACAAGATGATGATAAGTTATAGAGAGCATAGATATAATTAATGTTATTATCTCAGTTGCTTATAATTAGAGATTAATTATTGATAGTAATTCAAGTTACTACTAATAAAATAAAAATTACATGTGATATTAAAGTAACTACTATCACAAGCTTAGTTACGTACAGTTAGTCATTACTCCATTGGAAAAAACAAAAATGAGTATAAGTTATACTTTTATTAATTGTAAGTAACATAGCTGAGTAATATACACGAAATTTAAACCTAAGAAAATACGGAAAAGAAAAGATGGACTTCATAAGGATAAATTTTTTTATATTAAGAGAAGTTTTTTTTTCCCAATTGTCACAATAATCACAATAAGTTTCAATTTTTTGCATTGTAATTTAATTGAATTCCATGCATTGCATGTGCGTCCTAACTAGTATAGCAACAAAACTACATTACAATAGAAGAGGATTTACAAGTTGTGAAGTTTTACCCTATAGGTAGATCAAAGGGTAATAGTACGTTTATAATGGGTATAAGAAACTATAAACTATTATACATGATAAAATAAAACTAGAGAACATCATGATTCTTTCAAGATCTAAGTACTTATGGCCAAATTTCAAAATCGGAATTGACATCTTTCACTTTGTTAGACTTTATAAATATTGTTTATCTGCCAAAAATGGATTTGCTAGTCTCTTGTAGAGATCGATGCATAATAATAGCAATATGAACAAATGATATTAGATGGCTTAAATTAGATATAAATAGTATTAATGAATGTTGACTCCTACTAATAGGGAACAAAAAAGATTGAGGCCATTTGTCTTAGCCCTGGTGAAACTATTGACCAAGGTGACAATATCCTTACGGGAAAACAATTCAAGACGTTAAGGAATTTAAGGTTCCTCGATGCAAGTGGAGCACATTTTAGTGGAGATTTTGAGGACTGGACTAAGAAGTTAAAATGGCTTTGATGGCAGAATTGTCCCTTAAGTTTTGAAGCAAAAGAATTCCATGTAAAGGAATTAGTTGTACTCGAATTGTCGAGAAGCAAGATTTCTAACAAATGGCAAGGATGGAATTCTGTGAAGGTAAGATGGTTAAACAAGCCTTTTTCTTTCTTTTTCTTATTGATTTATGTTGAATCAAAATTACTTTTGGCTAACCCCTACACAATTATTACATTTTTTATCAAACGGCAGAAAAGCTCAAATTTCTTGACCTAACACATTGTCAATCTTTGGAAGGAGCTTTCTTCCTCTCGGCTTTTAAGAACTTAGCGGTTCTTATCCTCAAAGGTTGTTGAAGTCTGAATCAAATTGACTCTTCGATTGGAACTATGAAGACTCTGGGACGCTTGAACTTGTCGAGATGCATTAGTCTTAAGGAGTTGCCGGCAGAAGTGACTAAATTAAAAGCACTGGAGCTACTCCTCCTAAGAAATTGTCGTTGCATTTCTTCCCTACCGGACAACATAGGGGCTTTTACAAAATCTAGAAATTCTGGATATTTGTGGCACTGAAATAAAGGGATTACCCAATGACGTCAGAAGGCTGAGAAAGTTCCAAAGATTGGAAGTTTTAAGGTGCTGGGAGCTCCAATGGCTACCGAAGCTTCCTTCCAGCTTAACATATTTGAGCGTCACCAGTCAAAGTCTCAAAATGCCTTCACTTTCCCACTCGACTGATCTCAAGGAACTACAACTTCTTAATTGCAAAATTCTTGAGTGCATCATGGAGCTTCCATCAACATTGCTAGAGCTTTCAAAATGTCCCCGAGTAACAGATTTTGAAGATTCAATTTTACAAAAAACTCCAAACAGTCCCTTCAAGTTAGAATTTGTGGAAATATTGTTTTGTGAATCTATGGACACACTAGACGTTTCACAATTAAATCATCTACAGACGTTATTTGCCCAGGGTTGCTATAATATACGTGAAGTTCCCAGTCTTGACAAATTGAAACATTTGGAAAGCATGATCATCAAAGGGTCAATTGAAAGGTTTCCAAAGTCCAAGGGCATGGAGAAATTAGATGTTGAGAGTTGCAAAAGCTTAATTGAAATTCAAGGCCTCAATAGGTTGGAACATTTAGAAGAGCTATGTATCTCTAAGTGCACTTTAATTGAAAGGTTGGACCTTCCAAAAGCGAAGGACATGAAAAAATTAGGCGTTCAATATTGTGAAAACTTAACTGAAATTCAAGACCTTGATAAGTTTCAAAACTTGGAAGAGTTGTGTATCGTTGGGTGTGCTTTAATTGAAAGGTTGGACCTTCCGAAATTTGGTGGTCTAAAGATATTACATGTTGAAAATTGCAACCACTTAGTTGAAATTCAAGGCCTCGATAAGCTAAAATTCTTGGAGAAGCTATCCATCGTTGGGTGCACTTCACTTGAAAGGTTGGACCTTTAAAAGCCTAGGGATCTGAAGACATTACATGTTGAAAATTGCAAAATCTTAGTCAAAATTCAAGGCCTCAATTGGTTAGAGCTCTTGGAAGAGCTATGTCTCGTGGAGTGTGTTTTAATTGAAAGGTTGGACCTCCCAAAATCCAAGCACATGAAGAGATTAGGTGCTTAATGTTGCGAAAACTTAGTCGAAATTCAAGGGCTTTTTTTTTTTTTTTTTTTTTTTTTTTTGCCGAAAGGATAATAATTGCATAACTAGCCCATAAAAAGGGCACCATTAGATGGAAAGTCTAGACATAATATGGAAATTAAAGGCTGAGGAGGAAATAAAACCCAATTGGTAGGGAGAGAGTTTGCTTCATAGGCTTTGGCGACCCAATTCGTGGCCCTATTGTTTTCTCTCGGTTTGTAGAGGACCAAGACTTCACTGAGTTGGGCCATAATTCTTTTACAATCGTGTACTACTGTTTAAGCCAGCCAAGGAGGCTCAGCCCGGCCCAATACACACTCAACCAATGGTAAGTTATCGGATGATATGCACACCTTCAATTCTCTTCCTTTGAAGGCTTGCAATTGGAGTCCCGCATGAGCAAATCTTCTTTCCCTTACCCTCACCAAGTCCTCTCTCAAAGCTAGGGATTCGGCCACCGCAACCATCGAAGCTTGGATCTTTTTTGCAAATCCGTCCATGAGAACTCCAATAGCGTTTCTACAGACTCCGACTACCATTCCCGTGAGTGAGGATTTGCACCAAGAGGCGTCAATATTCCATTTTAGTTCATGCGGGCCAAGTGAGACCCATTTCGTCGGGATCTTTGATTCGGGTTGCCACCGTCGGCTTCGGCTTAGACCTTTTTCTGCCCTTTTCATGTAGAGTTCAGCAGCTGTTCGAGCTTTTGTTCTGGTGGTCAATTGGTCGGGTTTCCTTCCTTGAAAGATCGCTGCGTTGCAAGACTTCCAGATATGCCATAGTATACCGGCAAAGAAGGTCTTTTCGTGTGAATCATCTCTTGAGGTAAGATGTTCGAAGACCCATTTGTCCATTCAAGTTATCCTTGCTGGAGAAGTAACGGCTTTGAGCTCCAGATCTGACCATAGCCTTTCTGTCCATTCGCATAGGAGAAATAGGTGCTCGGTTGTTTCTGGTGCTTGGCCACAAATTTGACAAGTTGGATCAAGTATCATTTGCCGTTTGTACAAGTTTTCTTTTGTTGGGAGAGAGTTGCTGCATATCTGCCATAGAAAGAACCGAATTTTTGGGGAAGTCAGAAGTTCCCATATCTTACTCCATAGTGCTCTTGGAACCTGGTAGGAGGAGGATGGAGTGTTTTTGGTGGATGGGTTGTCTCTGATGTGTAGTCGGTTGTAGCTGCTTTTGACGGTGTAGGAACTCGAGCTATTTGCTGTCCATATAAGCTTATTTGAGTTGGGATGCAGGCTAAGAGGCTGCGCAAGAATATCTTTCACAACATTTTCATCAAATAGTTCAGTTACTCTGCTTAAATTCCAAGCCTTAGCGTCATGATCAATTAAATCAGCCACCATTCTTGGATCATCCCTATTAGCTAGGCCTATAAGTTTCCCAAGAGGGAAGCCAAACATCTTCTCTTATTCTTATTGACCGACCATCACCAACCTCCCATTTAGTGTCTGTTTCTATTATGTCTCTCCCCACCAATAGGCTTTGCCATCCCCACGAAAGACGGATACCTTTTTTTGCTGTCCAGATATCGCCTCTAGGATAATAGATGCTTTTAATAACTTTGCACCATAAGGCGTTCGATTGTTGGAGTATTCTCTAAGCCTGCTTCCCTAACATAGCTTTGTTAAAATCCACCAAGTCTTTAAAGCCTAGTCCACCACAGTCCTTCCTCATTTTCAAGTCTTCCCATTTCTTCCAATGGACTCTTCTTCTATCGGAATTCTATTTCCACCAAAATGAGGCTATTCGCTTCTTAATAGCATGACAAATAGAAGTTGGAATCTTGAAAACAGACATAGCATATTGGGGTATAGCTTGAATGACAATTTTAATGAGGACTTCTTTACCTACCTTAGTGATCAACCTTTCTTTCCACACTTCAAGTTTCCTCTCGACCCTAGCAAGTATCCAAGCGAGCACTTGTTTTTTTGTTTGGCCCCAATTGAATGGAATTCCCAGATATTTCCCTAAGTTTTCAGAGATAGGGACTCTCAATTCAGTGGCTAAATTCCTTTTAAGGTTCTGAGGGCAGTCTCTCCCAAAGAGAAGACCTGATTTATTGAGGTTTATAGCTTGTCCTGATATAAAACAATACTGGTTCAGTATATTTGCAACATTCTGAGCTTCTAGTATCGTTCCCTTTAGGAAGAATATTGCATCATCAGCAAAGAGGAGATGTGAAAGGGTTGGGCATGTGGGGTTTAGACGAATCCCTTGAATACTTCCATCTTGTATAGCTTTTCTCGTAAGAGTTGAGAGAGAGTTGGCCATGATTATGAATAGATAGGGGGAAAGGGGGTCCCCTTGCCGGATACCTCTAGTGGGCCTAAAGTCAGCTAAAGGTTCACCATTGATTAGTATGCTGAAAGACACCGATGAAATGAAATATTTAATCCATTTGACCCATATCTCATGGAATCTCAACCTTAGCATGTAGTCACATAGAAAGTCCCACTCTACTCTATCATACGCTTTTTGCATGTCTAATTTTAAAATGGCTTGAAACTTGCGCTTCCTCCTTCTCACCCTTAGTTGATGAATCACCTCTTGGATGATAAAGATATTATCTTGGATCTACCGATTACTAATGAAAGCAGTTTGCTCCTCAGAGACTATATTTGGCAACCATGGCTTCAACCTATTAGCCAACACCTTAGCAATAATCTTATAACTGAAATTACAAAAGCTGATAGGTCTGAATTGGGTGATGTTCTCAGGGTTTGTAACTTTAGGGATGAGAGTTAAACGTACCTTGGCTAAAAAAAGAATGCACCATTCTGAATATGTCATCACTGATGATAGACCAATGGTTTTGATAAAATAAGCCGTTTAAGCCATTCGGTGCCGGTGCCTTTGTTGCCCCCAAAGCAAATACAATTGCTTTAACTTCCTCTTTTGTGACTGGTCTAGTTAATTCTACATTCATCTCCTCGGTAACCACTACTGTACATTGATCTAATACAAGTTGGTAGTTCCGGCCTCCCACTGAGGTAAACAAAGATTAATAGAAGCTGCAAATATGCTGACTAAGAGTTTGGGAGTCCCTACACCAAGGGTGATCATCAATTCGCGGCATTGATATTTTATTTCGTTGTCTTCTTTGAACTGTTGTTGCATGAAAATACTTAGTATTTTGATCCCCCCACTTCAGCCAATCAATTCTCGACTTTATACACCAATACATCTCTTCTTGCCTCCACAGCTCTTCAATTTTCCCAACAATGTTGTTGATTTCCTGTATGTTTTAGTTCCCATTTGTTGTATTTGTTAACTCCACAAGTCGAAATTTAAGGGGAGTGATATGTTTTTGGGCATTTTGAAACTTCTATCTACTCCACTTGTGAAGTTCCTCAGCAACCAGGCTTATTTTATTAGTAAGGCTCCGTCTTGTGGTTCTATTTCCAAGCCAAACTTTCTTTATCACCTCCTCACACTCAGGGTCTTCGAGCCAAACCGGTTCAAATCTAAACATTTTCTTGCTTTTCTTCTCCTTTGGTGTCGGGATAGAATAATTGATAAGCTAGAGTTCTTACAAAAATAGTCTATTGTTGGGTGCGCTTCAATTAAAAGGTTGGACCTTTCAAAATCTAGAAGTCTAAAGATATTACATGTTAAAAATTGCAAAAGCTTAATTGAAATTGAATACCTCAATTTTTTAGGGTCTGTGAAAAAGTTATATATCTTCAAGTGTTCTTCAATTAAAAGGCTAAATCTTCCAAAATCTGAGGTACTGAAGGTACTAAATGTTGAAAACTGCGAAAACTTAGTTGGAATTCAAGGCCTCCATAGGTTAAAATCCTTGGCAAAGCTATATATCTCTGATTGCACTTCAATTGAAAAGCTGGATCTTTCAAAATCCAAGGGTCTAAAGATATTGATTGCTCAAAATTGCAAAAAAAAATTGACTGAAATTCAAGGCCTCAATAGATTGAAGTGCTTGGAAAGATTGTGCGTCTAAATGTGCACTTCAATTGAAAGGCTAAACCTTTCAAAATTCAAGAGTCTAACGACATTAAATGCTCAATATTGCAAAAACTTAATCAAAATTCAAGGTCTCGATAGCTTAGAGTTGAATTGAAAGGCTCAACCTTCCAAATAGCCAAAGGCCTGAAGATATTTGGACTAGATGACGGATGGGATGAGTTAGAATAGCTTAGATGATCCACATTTCCTAACAAAGGTACATAAAACAGGTAAGCTACCCTTTTCTCTTTTGAGATCTATTGCCTAATTCTCATTTGTATTTCTTGTTTGCAATTTCTTTTTAGATTTGTTACCTTTTCATTAATATTTCATGGTTGACTGTGTTATTGTTTTCTTATATGATTTCAAGGAATCCGGGAGAGATTAATGTGTGCTTTGGCAAAATGTTTTTTAACATCATGCCGAAATTGGAAATAGATCTAAAAGCCTTCTAAGTGCATCATTTTTCATTAGTCTTCAGGTAGATTCTTCATCCATTGCAGGAAAAAAAAATTCTTCGTGTTTGATTCTAGAATGCTAGAATTATTGAATAAAACCTAATGTATAAGGGCGTTTAATATATGCCAAAGGTTATCGTATAGATTGAGAAATGCTTTTTTTAAAAAAAATGTGGAGGTCAATCTGATGTGAGGTTTTATTTTGCTCTATGCTGACTATGCAGTTCACATGAGAATGAATTTATGGTGCGGAAGGAACATATTGCGAGGGCATCTCTTTGTATGTATACGATACTAAGTTGGGACAAAATTAGTCCAACCATTGTGTTTAGCACATTTTATCTCATAGAATTGTCTACAATAGATTATTGAGGTCATAAGTGATATCCAGATTTTCGGGTTCTAATTTCGATTGGATAAATAGGGCTGTTTTTTGTTCAGTTGAAGCCAGGGATTGTGAAATTGGGATGCAAGTGAACTACATTGGTAAGGAAAAATACCAATTGGAATGATGAGGTGTTGAATGAAATTATGGGAGTCAATTTAAATTGAATCAAGAGGGATTAAGGTCCAATTGGGAAGAAAACTTAGCAAAATTCGTATGCCACCTCTACCCCCACATTTTGGCCTACCTTAAAGCTTCTAGAAGGGGCATTTTTGGCAAGGAAAAGTGAGTGTAAGATAGCTGGAATGGTGGGGCCAGAGAGAGAGAGAGAGAGAGAGAGAGAGAGAGAGAGAGAGAGAGAGAGAGGAAGAGAAAACTAGTTTTTCCTCCCTCCTCTGTCGAGCATCTCCATCCTCTTCCCCTTTCTTTCGGTTCCTTCTTCAGCAGCAATCGAAGACCAGCGAACCAATAGGCCGAAGCAGCGATTCCTCTCGGCACCATCGCAACAAGCAACCAGAGCCGAAGTCGCCGCTGTCGCATGTCGTCACAACCCATGACACCGCCATCGCTACTTCGCCCTACCCGCGCGCACCTCCATCTCTCTCCCCTGTTTCCTTGCTGTTCGACAACCCTGCAAGCAGAAGACCGGTGGAGCTATCTCATCACTGAGGCCTCACCGCTGCATGCCGTCCTCGCCGTTGCTCGCTCATGAAAGCCAGTCGGAGCCAGCTGCTGCCGTCGCGCCTCCCCAGCTTGTCCAGTCACTACTCCGCCTGGATATGCTTGTCCAAGCTGTCGTGCAAGCTAGGCCGGCCACCGTCAAAGCCATCAAGGATCGCCGAAGCTGCCGCCCAGCCAACTCGCCGTCTTGTGCACCGCCGCGGCTCCGTCTGTCTCTGTCTCCCTCTCACCGTCGTCCCTGCTTCAGCCAAGTTCCAGCGGCCATTTCAGATCTGGTGGAGCTCCGCCGAAGCCGTCCAGCCCACCTCCGGCCACTATGAAGCCTCGCATAGGTTCAGTTCAGCTCCTCTGCCCATTCCCAACCCCAACCAGCTTTGAATCCGCCCTCCTTCGCCCCCAACCAGTAGCGGGCAGAGAGAAGAAAAATGGGTATTACAGTGAGGTTTTGGCCCGTTTTGGCCGTCTTCCCGAGCTCGAACGCTCGACCCACTATTGAGGAAAGTCGATCCTTGCGTCAAGCCCGTCGTTTTGAGTGAGTTTTACTCACTAAAACCTTCTTAGTTTGCTAATTACACTTAAAGGTTGATTAGTGTTAGTTAAGTGTAATTAGGTTGTTAGATTAGAATGGATTAGCGATTATTAGTTAATTGCATTGCATATTAGTTAGGTGGTTAGTGTACTTAGATAGAAAATTGCCTATAATATTTATTGGATGCTCTGTGGGATTTTTCCCTACCCCTATCGAGTGTTAATCAAGCAATTCGGGCCTAAATGGTATTTTTAGGAAATAAATATTAATTTTCGAAATTGATTATTTAATTATTTATTTTTCGAAAATTCAACTAGGATGGCCAATGACTGGGATTTTATGCTGATGATCGTGGCACAGTCCGTTTATTTAATTGAGCTTCATATTGTGTTAAATTGGAATTATTATGTTTATTTATTTAATTTTCGAAATTAATTATTTAATTATTTATTTTCCGGAAATTCAACGGGATGGCCGGTGACCGGAATTTTATGTTAACTGTCGTGGAGTGGTCTATTTATTTAATTGAGCTTTAATTCGTGTCGAATTGATTTAATGGTGCATTTTTGAGTTATGTTATTAAATAATGTAATTTTGGCCTTATGATTGAGAATTGGTCGGGTATCGGTTGTCGTCGGTATTGAAAGTGAGTTGGTAAATCACCTAAAGAATGCACGTGACCCAGTGAATTGGAATGTCACCTAGGAAAGACCGTGGCCTAGTGAATTGAAATGTCATTTTCGACACCCCTGCAAGCAGAAGACCGGTGGAGCTATCTCATCGCTGAGGCCTCACCGCTGCATGCCGTCCTTGCCGTTGCTCGCTCATGAAAGCCAGTCGGAGCCAGCTGCTGCCGTCGCGCCTCCCCAGCTTGTCCAGTCACTACTCCGCCTGGATATGCTTGTCCAAGCTGTCGTGCAAGCTAGGCCGGCCACCGTCAAAGCCATCAAGGATCGCCGAAGCTGCCGCCCAGCCAACTCGTCGTCTTGTGCACCGCCGCGGCTCCTTCTGTCTTTGTCTCCCTCTCACCGTCGTCCCTGCTTCAGCCAAGTTCCAGCGGCCATTTCAGATCTGGTGGAGCTCCGCCGGCCGGGCCCACCCCACCTCCGGCCACTATGAAGCCTCGCCTAGGTTCAGTTCAGCTCCTCTGCCCATTCCCAACCCCAACCAGCTTTGAATCTGCCCTCCTTCGCCCCCAACCAGTAGCGGGCAGAGAGAAGAAAAATGGGTATTACAATGAGGTTTTGGCCCGTTTTGGCCGTCTTCCCGAGCCCGAAAGCTTGACCCACTGTTGAGGAAAGTCGATCCTTGCGTCAAGCCCGTCGTTTTGAGTGAGTTTTACTCACTAAAACCTTCTTAGTTTGCTAATTACACTTAAAGGTTGATTAGTGTTAGTTAAGTGTAATTAGGTTGTTAGATTAGAATGGATTAGCGATTATTAGTTAATTGCATTGCATATTAGTTAGGTGGTTAGTGTACTTAGATAGAAAATTGCCTATAATATTTATTGGATGCTCTGTGGGATTTTTCCCTACCCCTATCGGGTGTTAATCAAGCAATTCGGGCCTAAATGGTATTTTTAGGAAATAAATATTAATTTTCGAAATTGATTATTTAATTATTTATTTTTCGAAAATTCAACTAGGATGGCCAATGACCGGGATTTTATGCTGATGATCGTGGCACAGTCCGTTTATTTAATTGAGCTTCATATTGTGTTAAATTGGAATTATTATGTTTATTTATTTAATTTTCGAAATTAATTATTTAATTATTTATTTTCCGGAAATTCAACCAGGATGGCCGGTGACCGGAATTTTATGTTAACTGTCGGAGTGGTCTATTTATTTAATTGAGCTTTAATTCGTGTCGAATTGATTTAATGGTGCATTTTTGAGTTATGTTATTAAATAATGTAATTTTGGCCTTATGATTGAGAATTGGTCGGGTATCGGTTGTCAGTATTGAAAGTGAGTTGGTAAATCACCTAAAGAATGCACGTGACCCAGTGAATTGGAATGTCACCTAGGAAAGACCGTGGCCTAGTGAATTGAAATGTCATTTTGGCAAAAAGGTAGCCTTAGAGAATGCACGTGGCTCGGAGGCTCGGCATGTCTTCTTGGAGAATGCACGTGACTCGGTGACAAAGTATGACATCGTAAAAAGGGTTGGATGGAACCATAAAGCCACTAGATCTTGAGAAGGTTGGGTGGGATCATAAAGCCACTAGATCTTGAGAGGGTTGGGTGGGACCATAAAGCCATTGAATCTTGGAAGGGTCGGGTGGGACCGTAAAGCCACTAAATCTAAGAAAGTTGCTTGGTGGGGCCGTGATTACCACATATAGATAAGTTGTGTCATAAGGACCGTGATTTATAATTGGGAATTGAGTTTGAATAATTGAAATGACCGTGAGTGGTCTTGTTGGTACGTAATCGATTAAGTCGATTGATCATCGCCTTGATTTGATGTTGTGGATTGAATGATTGAATGGAGATTACCATGAGTGGTCTTCTTGGTGTGTAATTGACTTGGTCAATTAGATCGATATTTTAATATATGATGTGATTGCTTGGATGCCTATTTGATCTGTACTAATATGCAGATAGAATTTGAGGCTAAGGTAAGCTCTCTAACTCATGTTGTGCATAGGCAATCCTAAGGTGTATTAGTTTACTAATCGGGTCTTAGTGTGGTAGAACTTGCTGAGACATAGTCTCATCCCGATTTGAGGAAAACATTTTAGGACCCTGATAAAGAATCCGATGAGAAAAAACTCGAAAAGGAGTATCTGAAGAAGAATCCCGAGGATGATCCAGAGTAGGATCCTAATGACTTTTGCTATAGAATCAATTTGAGTAGAAACCAATCGTTTTAGTATGGCTTGTATATGAACATAAGGGTGTTGGTTTTTAGGTTCAATTTCTTAGTCTTACTTGTATATCCCATTGCTTTATTGTATGAGGATTTTATAACTGTTTCCGCATGTGCTATTAAAAATGAAAAAGGTCGGCGAAATGTAGTCCGGGGATATCGCATTATAAAATCGACCAAAATTGAAGGATGGTCACGTGACCGAGAGTCGGGGCGTGACATCATCATATTGGTCGAGAAATAGTAAATGCAAGAACAGACTCTTCCTGGTATGGTTGTGAATAAACCAGGGAACAGGCCAAAAGCAAAACCATTGTAAACTATTTGGATCAATAGAGAAAATTGCAACTTGAATTTTGCTGAATATGAATTCATGCTCATTTGCTTTAAATCCGGGATATACTTGAAAGTCCAAAGCAAATAACTTATTAGCCCAAAGAATACTTATTGTTTGTGTGGCACCCCCGAAACGGCTCCCGATTCGTTAGGGTCGCTACAGTTCACTTGTCTTTCCTCTTGCCTTAATAGTATGTCACTCTAATACCATAGAATTATAGTGGGTCCATAAGTCCTGGGGGTTTATATCATTTAAATTGGTCACAACGCAGTTCATATAGCGGAAGCATAATCAAAATCTCCCCATCCCATACTCAACAAAATAATGCAATGTACACCAACTACACATTTTATATATAAGTTAGAGCCAAACCACTTTTATTTATATAACTTGATGAACATTATGAGTTGGTACATCAAAAGGCCAAGGCTTTATTGAGCTCGACTATAACCAAAAGTACCCGACTCCACAGCAGTCATGTACATCGGTCCATCATTCAATGTCGGCAGTCCAAAAAGAAGCTTCATCCTCCCTCCATCGCACTCAATCATAGCCAACCTGGTCCGTTAGCCGGCGGCGGTGGCAGTATCCCCAACATAACTCAGTCGCAGCAGACATGCACAAACAAGAACTCCTGAATGACAGGGCTGGTGGGTGATCCAACGTTGTACAAAATTAGAACCCGCACACAAACAAAAACTAACCCCCGTATCTCGGGGTGATGATGCTCCGAACACTCGCACTCGACATCAGTCGGTATGCCATAGAAAGTACCGGGGGTGACTAGTGACAGAGACATAACTCCTAGTCTGAAATGTTAGTCCCCAAAATAGGTGAGTACAACCACTCAGCAATAAAAGATCCATCAAACTACATAGTGCAACAAGCAAGACAACCAAGATTTAATGTGAAATGCACATATCATCTATGCAATCATGCATATATCCCCATGAGATCCATTGAATGCCTTAATGACCACATTTTCAATGCCAAATAGTACAAACTCAAATTCATAGACAATTTATGTACAATGCCATATGTGCACACATGCGCGTGATTTAATTCCCATTTTGATACTCAAAAGGATCTCATTTTTTCCTAGGGATCAGTATTTGCATCCCTCATGGCTCTCACATCCAACCTGGCATCGTGAGACCTCTGGCACACACCTTCGGGCATCTGGCACACACCTCCGGGTATCTCGCACCCCAATTGGCATCACAAGGCCTTTGGCACACACCTTCGAGCATCCGGCACACACCTCCAGGCATCTCAAAACTCCTGAGGACATCCGGCACACACCTCCAAGCATCCGGCACATACCTCCAGGCATCCTGACACTCTCGGGGCATCGTCGACTTAGCCGTTCGACGGTATCATCAACATCATAATGTATACATATATGTCTCACTTTGAAAATAGCATTTGATGCAATGATGTCAAAAGTTTCAATCAATTTTTGATGTCATATGATATGCTAAATGTCACCACATACACTGTATAACTAACAACCCAAGATATCACATCTCATAGAGCAATTCATTTGTTCTTGAAAATAAAACAATTTTCGGATAAAACAGAATACACTCCTTTAATTGAAATTCTGGAAAAATTAGTAAACGATCTTAATAAATTCTAAGAATTTAACATGTTATAAAAGAGATCTAGAGAAAAAGTTTTTATCAAGGACACCAAGTCAAGAAAACTTTGTACAAGTCGCAATGGTTCATGCATCACAGCCATAAAACTTCAAACATTACTATTGCACAGTTTTAATAACAAATTCGGTATAACCCCTAAATAAACTCATAAAATTATGAAATTTTGATATGTTATAGATAAAACATAGAGGTTAATGTCTCATGAAGAACTCAAAGTCGGATTCATGATATATCATGAGCTATAATCACTATAACTCTCCCTAACCCTCGGTAACAGTTTCCAAATTTAACACTTTCAAAGAAAACAAATTTCACCGACCAATACTTGTCCGTTTCTTCTCAAATTTTAGTATGTTATTCATCAAGATGTCATCTACAACTTTCATCAAGGACAAAAAATCAAGTTTCAAACGGATAATTGCATAAAATTCATGGAGTCGCCAAAGGTCAAGCTGTTTTTCCATGAAACAGTTTACTAACCTAAAGAACTACTCCTATACTTTCGAAATTCCAACATCCAGCACATCCAAAATCTATTACATTTCACACACAACCACAGCAAGCATAGTGTAGATCAATGGACTTCACTTGCCTTAAGTCGAACGCAACCACAACAAGCAAAACAGGGACTTAAAGACTTCGAGCGCGGCTCGATTGACGGCGAAGCTAGGCGTCGTCAACGGCGGCAACAGGCATACGCACGGTAGGGCTGGTCTCCTTCTTCCCCTCGCCGATGCTCCCTCACAACTCTCTCTTTCTTTCAGACTTTCTCTCTCTCTCTCTCGGTCACTCTCCCTTTCTCTCGGTTACTCTCTCTCTCAATCACTCCCTTGTTCACTCCACCCCCTTCTCTTTTTCTTTTTTTCTCTTGATTAGCTATTAATCATGAGGGTCTGCATAGAATACCTCCGGTGAAGCAAGGGGTGGCGACACCTCATGTAGTCCCTCTGCCACTTGTCAAATTTCATGCAACTGATATGGCCTCATTGGGCCGGGCCTTGGTTGACCAAATGAAGAGGGAATGTGGGCTGGTTTGGGCGGTTTTGGGCCTTAAGTAATCAGCCCACATTTACTCCTAATATCTCACTTTAATCTCCACTTATAATTACATAATCACCAATATTCGCATGGCCATAAATATTACAACAATACACAAGGATCGTTCAATTCATAGGGTTCACGGCCAAAAATTTCTTATCAACCCATCTTATAATACAACCTCGGTCTCACAAAAGCGTATGATATGTTTCCAACAAAGCAATAGTCCATTAAATGCTCGGCCCTTGTTTAATTGTAATCTATTGGTCTAATGACTATAATAGAGTTCGATGGCGCTTTCATCACCTATTCATGGGTCGTAGTGCATCTAGAAATCGCTATGAAATTTTAGGATGCCACAGTTTGTGAGTTAATAATGCCATCTGCCATTTACCTGAACTTTTGAGTCAAGCAAATATCAAGATGGCAGACATGAAGGAGAACATCATTTGAAATAATCAATTGCACTGTATATATGGACGATTATATTTTAATTTGGTATAGTAATTGGCACCTGCATAGAGGTCTTTTGGGGTCTTTATGCAAAGAGAGTTGTTTGTGACTAAGGTTTGGATCTTCATGAGAAAGTGGAATCGATTTTTACTTCATGAAGCTGCTGTCATAGTTGGCTTGGAATGGTTTTATCCAATGTAGTTGGAAGTCTTAGAATCAAAAGTTTGCAAGGTTGACATCTTATTATAGTTGATTTTGCTATCAAAATGATAGAGGTTGCTATTGATACCAAATTCGAAAATGTTGGTGTGAAGAATAAGGTAGCCAGAGTCCAGTGAGGTACATTTGAGATTGCGCTCTATTTGGGATATTGAAGCTCAATTGTAACAAATGTTCAACTATCATGAACATGCAATTTCGGAATCCAATTGATAATTTATTTCTCAAAAACAAATGCACAATAATTAGTCATGACCCTTGTCAGAAATTGTAGTAGTCCTCGTGCTCAGATTGCTTATCATCCCAGTTGACTCCAATTAGTTTAGCTTGGTGCACTTCCTGTTCTTAGACTTTTTTCGACCTGTCTTGATTCGACGAATTGCCCATGTTTTTTTTTTCCTTCATTTTTTCTCCTTGAAGTGTTATTTGTCGAAATTCTATTACAGTTTGCATCATGTCAAATTGGATATTACATGTACTAATAGGAGCAGGTCTAAAAATCAGTTCACACATTTGGCATCAGCTAATGATGTGCACCGTTCACTCATTTGGCCTTCCAATGATCAAGAGCCTTTGGTGGCACCAAAGTATATTCAAAGTATATCCAGCATTCATTTCTACTACCCCTCCTCTTGTCCCTTCATATCCACCTGGGTTGGATCAATTTGAGCTTGCTCATAAGGCGCTAAAGCACCTTGATTCACTGGAGTTTCAGAAATAACCTCTACCTCTTCTTCCTCCACAGTTTTCGCCTCATAAAATACATTCCAAAAATATATTTCTGGCTAGAAATTGTTCTTAGGAACAGAATAATTATCATTCATGTCTTCAAGGAAGAGCTCCCAACTAAAAGAAACATTCTTTGGCGTCAATTTATACCAATTCCAGTCATTTTTAATGCATACTTCATATTTAATTCAAATTTCGTTGTTCTGAAAGGGGAAGGATGTTAGTCTGAAACGGAACCGATTTTGGGTTTGTCAGTGTCATGTTGAGACAGTGAATGAAGATTGTTCAGAGGCATTTTTGTTATCTTCTTTTGGTTTTTGACGTAGCTGAATGTATGGGATCTCTTGAACATACAGACATAATTGGAATGTGAATACTAGCTTGGTGATGATTTCATTTGAACGGAGTCCTTTGCATTGGAAGAGGTTTCTCTCAAGCAGAGAGAGTTTGTGATAATTTTGATGGTATTGTTGTTGATGTTAGTCTGATCTTATGACCTTTTGAACTGTCATTCATTTGGCAGTTTTTATCGCATCACGACTTGATTCTCGTTGATAACTGGAGGACTAGCATGGTCTTGTTTTTCCTTTGTCAAAATGATGGACTCCCCACCGCTTTCTTTTCTTTTTCTGCTATCCCGTGTGATTAAGGATGTGGCATTGCAATCATTTCCCGAATCATTGGAAAATTTGTCATGTGATTCCTTGGCACATGCATTAGAGGTTAGATATGCTGGGATTTAATAACTCTGGAAATTCAATATGTTTTGGAACATTTTGTGTAAAGCATTGTGTGTTGTAGCGTTGTTAGAATTTTAGCTTGCAATTTGGTTATTGATCACGAAATGCTATGTACTGCATTTAGATTTCACCCCAAGCAGCTGATAGCATACTATGCTAGGTGGCTTTTGTTAAGTGAGAAACAAGAGCCAAGGTGAATGTTGATGCAAATTCACCTAAGTTCCTTGTAAGAAGATGAAGAGGAGAATTGACTGGCTGCTCTTTTACACCTAATATCATCTATTATCCATGGCTGGCCTTGTCTGACGAGTCAATTCTCAAATGAAGAACGTTAATGATGGCTAAGATGAAAGCCAGCCTTTCCATCTTTTATAGGGTGTAGATTTTCTCCCTTCAGGAGTCGTCGGGAATTTAGTATTTAGGGCAAGATAGAGTAGCAGTTGCTTTTCATGTTTTCCTCTTTTCTACATATGACTGAGGTCTTGGCTCAAGGGGATGTCCCATTGGCTGGAGCAGTTTTTTCCCCATTTTCCTTGTGCTGGAAATGTTGCTAGAAAACGTAGAATCCAAACATCATGAGGCTGAACGATAATTATATCAAATGATCTGCTGTATTCATTTGAAGAGTAGTTTACAGATTGCCATATGCACTAATGCATTGCATGACATAGGAGGTTTAGGTTCTGACTTTTGTGCTCATCCAAGTAAAATACTTTTTGACCTTTGCCTGATGATTCGATTCTTGAGTGAAGAATGTTAATGATTAAGATGAGTCAGCCTTTCCATCTTTTGTAGGACGTAGATTTTCTCCCTTCTGGAGTACTTGGAAATTTTGTTTTCAGGGGAAGGTGGAGTGGACACAATTTCTTTTATGGTTTCCTCTTTTTAGAGATCTCCTAATGATTGGAGCAATTTTCGCCCACTTTCCTTGTCCTGAAAATTTGCAGGACAATGTAGAATCCAAATGTCATGAAGCTGAACAATAGATGTATCAAATAATATGCTGAATTAATCTGGAGAGCAGCTTACAGATTGACACATGCACTAAGGCATACTCTATGTAATGTACAAATGTATGGGTTTGAAGTTTTTTGCTCATTTGAGTGACAAGCTTTCTGACCTTTACCCTAGATCCTGGTTCTCATACAATGTAGCAAATTGAGAACTTTGGGAAATATCTGCTAGAATGATTGTCTTTTAGACATATCTAAGATAAATGCATAATGTGGATACTGTAGTCTGGGTTTCAAAGTAGAATTCTGGAATCTCTATGCTCGTGCTCTACCTTTTTTTTCCTCTGCATGATGAAAGGAGATTTAATCAAGATGGTAGACCATGGAACAAGATTCCCATTGTTGATGATTGCTGTCGGAAGAGGATTACTGAAGTAGCATTTGCAATGATTCGAGATAGATCAATGTGTTGTTCTAAAGCAGCAGTCCGCCACGGCAATAGATGGCGGAATTTACTTGTTTCATGACACACAAATGAAGTGGTTGCTTCCTTAACTGTTTGTGTAGGCAAAATTCCTTGGATGTGAGCTATGATTCCGTTTAGTGGGGCTTCGACTATAATTCTAGGCTTAAAAAAGAAACATTCTCCCTCTCATTCTCTCCGTGCCTCCCTCCAACTTAACCCACCCATTTGATTCATGCACATGGAAGAAGCATATGCTCATACCGCATGAAATGGGAAATGTTGGACTAGAATCATGAAGACAATTTGATTTGTGTTGACTCTTGCATAACATGTGGAATAAATGAAAAAGTTGGTCAATTGACCTGGATAAATACCTTCTTCATGAAGGTTCTTACTTAAGGACATGTTTGTCTGTCCTCAGCAGATGTACATTATGGAATCATCTAGTAAACTTGAAGGTATTTATTTTGTTTGAAGAGCCTTCTGACAGGAAAAGTCTCATGAGTCAGCACAGTTGAATGTCTGAGGCTTGAGTTATTGGCAATTTTTGAAGAAAGCTTTAAGCAGAATTGTGGGAGGAGGTAGCATATCCTTGATGGACAAGTTTTGTTCTTGCAATCTTTTGCCATATTCTATGGTCTTACTTCATTTTAGAGCAATTGGATTGTGTGATTTTGTTGGCTTTCACCAGAGATTGGCTCATTCATGGTCATCTGAGGTATGGTTTGTTATAGACTTCAAGGAATCAAGTGATCATGGCACATAGTTCCTTATTACCCATGGCGGGATGCCTTGGTGTTCCTCAATCCTTCACCTATGCTATTATATGGGAATCTTTTAGATCTACTTGTTTTGACGATTCCTTCAATTGGAGCACTGCTGATTGGAGCTGTTCCACATTAATTGGACGGTCTTATTGCTAATGTCAAATGGTCTTGAGCCTTGTAGATGAAATCAATGTTGTAGAGTCTCCTTGCTTGACTGGCCGAGTAAAATTCTTAGGAGGTTATGGAATGTTGATAAGTTTGATCATCTTTGCAAGTGCTTCTCATCGCTAGCCTAGGCAGTTGGTAGTCTCAATAGAGTCAAACTAAATTGGATGAACTAGCTATTAAAAACCAGGGTTTCATCAGTTTGATACGGGAAACCTTCAGCATGTCATATATAATGAAGTCAGACAAACAATGAGCTAGCAGTCCTTTAGCAAATGGATGTGGAATAGATGCCTGTCGAAAAAGCTAAAGAAGATGCTAATGCTACGGGGTTGCTAGAGAGAGGGTACTTGCAGTACAAGTAATGTCTTGGCTCATTTTTTAGCACTATCATAATGATGTGAAGGTGATCCCTTCTGCCCTTCATAGACTTAAGAATGCTTGATAACTTCCTTTGTCATGACATGAAGAAGGCATTAGATATAAATCTAGGAGATACTTTAGAGTAAGCTTAGTTAATAGACTGCAATTAAAGTTTTACTTGTCATACATTAGAGAATGATCATTAACCAAATGGAGACACTGCTTCGGGTGCCTGTAGATTTTCGGCACTAGTGTCATGAGTTATCTTCATATGAGAGTGCATTCTGACCTAATGATAACTTTGAAATGTGTGCACTTATATTCCGATATGTGTAGGTTTCCATTTTTATGTGACAAATATGTGCAGAAGGTTGCCATTGATATTCTCTAGAAGTTAATTCACTAGTTAATTACATCAGACTTCCTTTGTATCATAAATGAAAGTCACTATGTGGATTGAGTTTTGATAAGTACTCTATAGTTCGGTGAATATGATGATGAATGTGATTCTTCAATCTTTTACACACGGACGTGCTTTCCATAACCTGACATACTGTTCTCCTATTCCCTGGATAGTATCAATGCAAACAAAAAGCATAAAAATGCTTAACAATGGGCAATCATGTTTGAAAGGAAATTTCTTATTTGCATGGTACAGATTGTCATAAGTGTTAGGTGACATATCCTACAGCAGGAGACAATATGATTACATGGACCTCACATCTTACTTGATTTTTCTGCAGACATCCAAGTGGTATCATTAAATTATGTCTCAAGTCTGAACCGTTTATGGAATCCAACCAGATTGAATAAATATCCAAGTTTGACAGCACAATAAAATTGAAGAGTTGGACTCACCTTTGCCGAAGGTTGGACAAACGAGAGGAAAGAAGTCCCCTGCCACTGCAGACAAAAGGGGTTCCTCGTTGTGTGAATGGCTGCCAGTGGCTTCTTTCTTTGAGAAGCATGGAGTGGGTTCCTTCAGCAAAGTGTAGCCGCACAAGAAGAAAGAGAGTACAATGGCCGCACCGTGATTTTCTGGGGAACGCCGCACGAAGAATGAAAGGAAGAATCAGAGAGTGGGGCGCTTGTTGCTTGGCCGTGAACGGGGGCTATACACACCGTGGATTTGTGTTGTGAGTAATTTTATGAACACTTTAAATTTGAGTCTAATCTTGGTGTGAAAAACATTCGAGCATGTGAGCGACTACAAACTTGGATTTCTCGATTATTAATGAATTATCTGTTGCCGGCTCTCTCCGTGGATGTAGGTATCGACACTTGGTACTGAACCACGTAAATCTTTGGCGTCCTTTATTGTTTCTCATTTATTTCTCTAATAATTTCGCGTTAATTTCCTGATAGCTTATGCAATGATATGTTACAACAAGTATCATTGCAATGGACATGACATTTGCTGGTATGGCTACCGTTGGAAGTAAGACTCAACAGTGTCAAAGCAATTATCCAAGCGAATGATGGGATTGTTAGTATTTGTAAGAAGATAAGAAACACATATAAACACTTGGCACCAGGTGATTGGTCAAAGCCATTAAGCATGAGATTAATGAGAGTCCTTTGCTGCCTCAATGCATAACATTCGCTCTTGAGTGGGTTCAGTAGTTGGGGTGTGTAGAGATGCTCATGGGCTCTCGTGGCCGGCTTCGCCAATAAAATCCATGCTCCGACGGCCCTCGTGCCTGAAATCCTAGCTGTGAGAGAAGCCTTGGTGCTCCTGTTGAAGATAGGGTAGAACTGATCTGGGGAGGAAAAGTGGTGATCTGCAGGTGAGGATGGAAAGTGAGAGCTTATCTCGGGCCAAACTGAAAGCCCATGGGTAGTCCGGTCTGTTGTTGAGGATTGTCGGCATCTTATGGCCCAAATGCAACGAGTATCTCTAGCCTTTTGACCCAAGGAAGCTAATCAGCCTGCGAACTAGGTTTCGAAGGCCCATCAACATAGTGCACTAAACTCGAATGGGCTCGCCAATCTCCCTATCCTCTTTGGTTATGTTTAGTCATTTGGAATTCTAATTAAGTTAGAATTGAATATGATATGATATATAATTATTGGATTTTATCATATCCTATCTATCATTTGATGATCGCAATAATATTTTTATTGCGACTACTTTATTTTTATTTATTTTTTATTTTATTTTTCCTCTCTTTTTTAATCAATTTCTTTTTTATTTCTTTTTTTCCATCATTCTCTAATAAAAATTTATTAAATAGTAAACTATATTGATATACCTAAAATACCTAAAATATGTACAAAATAAGTTTGGCTTCTCATATTTCCACACCCAACATACCTAAGTACACACTAATCCTGTGAATGTATTAGAAATTTGGCATTGCATAATAAATTTGTGGAAATATTACAAAAGTTACTCCAAACTTCGGAAAATACATGTTTGACATAAAATTTTGATTGTTACACATTACTTCTTCTACTTTTATTTGGTGATAGCCATTAAGATTTCACTATATTCTCTATTCAAATGTGCAATGTAGATGACGTTAGAGGGATAAACTTGTTCTTCATCTCAATTTTTCTCGAAAGAATGCCTTTTACCGTTGATTTCTATAAGAAAAATAAAAACAATACAGTAAATGGAGAAAAAATTAACTAAATTATCAGTACCATAAAATTTGACTATCAATAATAATATAGATAATAAAAGTTGGTAGAAAATTATGGATATATTAATAGAACTAGTAAGTATTTGAACAAAAAGAAACGCAATTAAGTAGAAAGGAAAAATGCCTCAAACAACTAAAAATCAAATAAAAAAATTTGACGCTCATTTTGTGTTGTTAAATGGTTAATTAATGTAAGAGAAAATTGATCAATAAAAATATTTTTTAACAAAATCACCTTAGATTTTGATTCATCTTCGTTTTTTATGAGTTATGGACATCATTTTCATTGATAAGTTCTTTCTGGATTTTTTTGTAGATCAATCACTTTACATTAATTAAACCTTTATATATACATAACACATGATCAAATATTATCATTTGAAGTTTTTGTTATCGAGGCCTTTTCCCCTTTTTATTTAATTTGCGTTTCTTAACCTGAGCTATTATAAACTATTTTTTTTACTTTTGTAAATCAACCCATTCATCCCTTTGTTAGGTCGCATTGTTGACCTCAATAATTGGTATTAAGGCTTTGTTTGTTTCTCGAAAAATGTGGTGTTTCTGAAAATTATTTTCTATCAAGTCATTTTCCAGAAAAATAATCATATTTTCTAATATTCGGTTGAAATTTGAAAATGAACTAGAAAATATTTTTTGCCGTTTGGTAAGAAAAATCTTTTCCTACATTTGCTCGATTTTAATAATTTTTTCATTTTTCATTTTTTTAAATCTATTTTTTAATGTTTAATTTTTCCTTTTTCTTTTTGCCTTTTCTTTCTTTCTTTCTCCTCTTCTTCATCAATCTACCAAGGTCAAAGAAGAAGAAGAGAAGGAAAGAGAGAAAAGCAAAAAAGAAAATAGAAATTAAAAAATCAACGTAAAAAAGAAAACATAAAAATGGAATGAAAATGTGTTTGGTGAAAGAAAGTGAGGTGGAAGAAGTTATGAAAAATGTTTTCCACTTTTCAAAAATAGAAAATATTTTCCTCATTTTGAAATGTGTTTTTTTACCAGTAGCACAAAACGTTTTTCTTAATTAGTTCATTTTTTGTGAAATGAACGCTGGAAAATTCAAAAAGCATTTTTTTAGAAGTTATTTTCCGTTAAATAACATAGCCTAAATATTGCGTTGCTTGTACTTTGAAGTGTTGTTTACTTCTGATTATAAAGATCCTATTCTATGTCTACCAACCTTAGTCCAATTTTTTATGAGGGTCAATCTACCACCAGACCTCCATACTTCAACAGAACCAATTATGGTTACTGGAAAAGGATGAGCGTATACATCCCAATCAACAGAGTTGGCAACGTGAACGTTGACACCCAAACTTTGCTAGCAAATTGAATCTGCATTTATGTGAAGATAAATGAAATTAACAATTTTGTTTTTTTAAAGGAGAGGACTAATAAGACCTCAGCCCAGATCCACAACTCGAGCTTCCCGACGGACAATATCGGACTTGAGCCCAGATCTCTTTAGATTTGTCCAATAGCCCATCGAATAAGGCTCAGCAACAGAAAGGAGCTGAAAAATGGAGCCCATCCGAGGTCCAAGGCCCATGCCGAGAGAAGGCCCAGCCTCTTTCCTTCCTTACTTTTATCTCTCTCTCTCTCTCTTCCCCCGAACGAAGGCACGTGCGCGCGCAAGAGGGGGAACTGAAAACAGAGAAACGTTCTCCCAGTCCCGCTTTCCCTCTAGTTCCACGGCCGCTCCATTTCCGATCAGGCGATCACCACCACTTCTGGCTCATAATTAACGTCGCTGTTCCTCCTCATCGGCCGCCACCTGGTTCCCTCCTGTTGTTACAATTCCAGCGCTGTCCGACCGTGCTCTGTTCTGACCGTGAAGATGCTATTGTTACTGATTTGTTAGCGAGCGGTACTTGCCGTACAAGTAACGTCTCGACTCATTCTTGAGCAATAGTAGTTCAAGCTTTGTCCTTCTCAACTTTCAGTTAATATCAAAGTTGCTGCTGCTGCTTCGGCAGATGTCCTCATTACCGTCGAAGGTGCCGCAATAGATCCCCCTGTTGCAACGACATTTTTAATTGCCTTCACTGTCATGATGATGCAAAAGTGATTCCTCGTGCCCCTCATAGACTTAAATGTGCTTGAGAGCTTGCTTTTGTTATGACATGAAGAACGCATTAGATACCTACGAGATACTTTCGTGCAAGCTCGGTTGATAGATTGCATTTTACTTGCCATATATTAGAGGATGATCGTTAACCAAAATATAGGCACAGCTTCAGCTGCTTCTGAATTTTGGGCGCTAGTGACATGAGTTATCTTAAGATGAGATTTTACTCTGAACCGTTGTTGACTTTCTATTGTGTGTGCCAATATTTTGATATGCGCGGTTTGCCATTATTGCATGACGGATATAGGTAGAAGTCGCCATGCAAATTGAGTTCGAATAAGTAGTCTACAGTTTGGCGAATATGAAAAATATTCGATTCTTCAATCTTCAACCTGTGGACATGCTTTTCATAACAAGATATACCGTTCTCTTATGAGCAGAATAACATATCAATGTAAACAAAAGCAAGGCATTGACTCGCCTTGCCATTAAGTTCAGTGGGTGGATGCTATTGAATTTCTATTATGTTTATAGACTGACTAATTACTTGATGTTTCCACTTACCTACATGTTTTGTTTTAGGTTGTATGCTTAATATGTGATAGTGCACAAGAGGTAATTTTAAACATTCTATCCTTCGTTACCTACTTTAATTGCACTAAAGAGCTTTTCGAAGGAGGGTAAAAATGTGAAGTTGTTTAAAAAGACTGGCCAAAAATAAACTACAGTGCAGATGTTGATTCTCAACCTTTGGTTTCCATGTTTGCAGGTGGTGTTTGCATGGGGAAGTACTTTTGTTGGACTTGTAAGTTTTTAGCTGATGATGTGCGTCAAATCTTTCTTATCTCGCTGCTCAATTTCTTTCATGTGTCTCGGACAGTGACATCGGTCGAGTCTCTCTCTATGTCAGAAGTAGTGTCTGTCCGCCCTCTCCCCCTAGCAAATATTTTAAAACCTTGAGCATAAAAATGCTGCATAACGTGCAAACATGTGAAAGAAAAAAGTTCATTAATTGCATTTTACAGATTCTCAGAAGTGTTGGGTGCTATATCCTGCAGTTGAAGACGATATGATCACATGGACCTGACATCTTACTTTATTTTTTCTGCAGACATCCAAGAAGCAGAATCGCTGCAATGGATGTGAAATTTGTAGGTATGGCCACCATTAGCAGTGATACGCAATAGTGTCAAAGCCATTATGAAAACGTAGTGTTTCAAGAGCACCCAAAAAATTTTCACAAATAATAGCTAGATGATTAGATATAGCATGAATTTATGACAAACTAATAGTTTGAGGACGTTAGATAAAATTCCTGGATGCATCTCATTTTCTGTCAATCATCACCCTTGGAGAAGATTATTAGTTTCCTTTTAGGTATTTATCTTTCAATTTATAGAGTTCCCCGCCTTTGAATGTTGCTCTCGTCATTTCTTTGTCGTTGATGATGTTGCACGTTTGATACATGTCTAACTGTATTTTCTTTCTCAGAATTGTGGGGCGAGAGAATGTGGTAAGCTTCAGTTATCCGGTGCTGAGGCCAGCATAAATAGTGATTGAAAGAACTGAAGTTAATCTATTTCACTTATTGTCATGCTGTACAGGTTGTTGCTATTCAATCTGGCTGGAAAAACAGCCATTGCATGGAAGCAGTGACGCGTCATGACTCTCCTTTTTGCTTTGAGGTAAAGCTCTGTGATTGAACGGTTATTGTGCGTGCATTGCAGGGTGTATAAATTGAAGGTGGCGGAAATGGCAATTTGCAGTTTCTATTTGATTCGAGAAATGACGTGACAGTCTTGCCTTACTAACACAAATTCGTAAGAGAATATTCTCCGGTGAGACTTGTTTGTAGAAAGGTGTTTGCTGTTCTACAGGTTTGGATCCATTGCTAACACAAATTCGTAACAGAATATTCGCCGGTGAGACTTGTTTGTTGAAAGGTGTTTGCTGTTCTACAGGTTTGGATCCATTGCGTGAAAACATCACCAGTTCCATGCGGCCAGGACTACGAAATTGTGATTTATACGAATGTCCTTACTCAAGGCTGTGAAGTCGGATGTCCATCGATTTTTGTCGGGCCAACATTGTAATGGGCTTACACTAATCATATACCTTATATTATGTGGTTCCTTGGTGACTTTGATGAAAAAGTTGAGACGCTTAGTTAGAATATAAGTTTGGCTTCTCATATTTCTAAACCTAATTTTCTAAATCCATCCTACCCTATCACCTTGCGAAAAATGTTTTAGAAATTGGGCATCACATAATAAATGTACAGGAAAATGACACAAAATTACCCTAATTTAAGGCGGTAATACAAGGTTCCTTCTAAACTTTCAATTGTTACACATTACTCCACTAAACTTTCATTTTATAACCGAAAAACAAAGTGATGAAACCACCTATCCAAAAGACTCACTGAAATGGTTGGAACGGGCTGGAGCTGGACATGCAAAAGGAGACATCGAAGCAGTCCAAAGCATCAAGTTAATTATTTATCCCTCTGATCTGTTCTAAGAGCTTAGCTTAGCTACTCTCCTTATCCACACGTATGCGATATCACACGCTACTTACAATAATTAAATTCCTGAATAGCATATTTACTGGATTGTCTATGCAATGGATTAGGTAATCCATGTGCTAACTTGAGGGATTTGCTAAGAGATACTAACTGTTTTTTTTTTTTTTTTCAATAAGGCATTAAAACAATTTAAAATGTGATGCTAGACGTTTAAATATTTTTAAGAACGAATAGTTCGAGAGCATTCCTCGGAAAGTTTTTCCGGCTTATGATGTTTTTTTCTTCCGTCTGTGTTTGTGTGTGTTACGAAAGGAAGACCCAATGGCAAAAATACGATGAAACTGTTGAGGGTATCAGAAGTTGCTTCTAAGATCTAGTACATGAACTCTTGGTTTACACCATGACTCAAAGCACATTTAGCCGACCAATTGCACGGAGGGCGTACAAATTATTATTATTAGTTATTATTGTTTTCATTGTTATTATATTATTGCCATGAAATGGTGCACTCTTTTAGTGAGGTCCGTTCTTGATTTCTTCTGACCATATCTATGATTAGTGAAATAAGTATAGGTGATGTCCATGTTAGTGTCGCACCACATTTAAGAGTGGCTTGGGATTAAAAAAGAAAAAAGAAAAAAAAAAAAAAAAAAGAGTTTTAGACCTCCCTTTTATCACAGATAGCTAACAACTCATGTTATTACCAAGTCATTGAATCTGAATTACAATATGGGTTCATCATCCATTTTCTCACCTTTAGTGATTAGCATATATTATGCATTTTTTCATGACATCCACGTGGTTTATTATGCTAGCATGCCCGGTCTTTGATTGAGGCGGTGAATTGCTTGTTGATTCAGTGATCTACTTAGTTTAGTAATGAAGCTGACTCACTTACAGTGTTTTGATGTTAATCAAATTGAGTAGGGTAAGGTGGTTGTTCGGAAACCTGCGATAAAAATATGAAGCGTAAATTGAAAATTGAGGCACAATCCAAATAGTTACAAACGCTTCAAGGTGTCCATATCATAAATTTGGCGAATAACTAGAATATGAGTTCATGTGTTTAATGAATGGATCGGATGCTTTTGGTTGCTCTTTGATGCGTCCAACAATTGTATAAGAAATATAAGGCAAAGAACTATCTAAGAAGGAAAGATATTATACAAGCCCGAACTCACAAAAGCAAACACGTAGGACCAACAAAATGGCACAAGTTACTATTTAAGATAATTCGGTGAGAGTAGCTTTCTCAAAGAAAGCTATGCCTCGTTACACAATATGGCGCGGACCTAAAAATTAGAGTATGAGCCAAAACTAAAGCAAGTTATATGTGCCGTTGCATCCGAGGAGGTTCCAATTTTAAAACTTATCTAAAAGCCAAAACGATTTAGAAAATTTCGGACAACTATGGATGCAAGGACATTTTTGAACTCAAGATGCTAAAAGCTCTTCTTGAAAGATTGCCTCTTAAAGAGATAGATTTGCAAGGGATTGATCGTCCTCCTTGTAAATATTTTTGTTAATCAATAATTTTTACAGTAATTTAGCCTTTAAACATACATAGTGATTAAGCAATTCTTGTTATTTGATATTTTAGTTATAGATGCCTTTTTCCCATTCTAATGAATTTGAATTTATTTTTTAAAATATCTTATTTAGTTATATTAAGGTGGCTATATTTATTTAATTTTGAAAAATTCTCAACATTAAATATGATTATCGATATTTATTATTTTGATTATTAGAATTGTAGTTAATTTATTTATCTTCCATTTTCTATATTTTTCAGTCTTTTAGAAAAAGAATGAGATAAAATATATACTTTTAGCCCTAAAAATTCACAAGCATGTGCATGCTAATAACAATATAATGAAGAGTTAATTGCTTGAACAAAATAAAAGTTCAGACATTATTGTATAACAAGTGAAAAATCGGAGGCAAATTTGTATTTACCCCAAAATTCAGAGAAGTTGTGCGTAATTTACCCCCATATAGTGGAAGGGGGTTGAACCATCTTTATTTACACAAGTGGGCTTTCAACTAAACTCAATCGGTGTTCATCGAAATCCCTTAGCCTTCAATAGTGTCGAGCACTATTGATGCCTTGCCTTAGTTTACCAATATTTGAGACTGTCTTGCGATGGCTTTGGTAATCAAATCGAGATAACCTAAAAAGAAATGTTTTTTTTTTTTGGTCGATCATACTCTAATCCTACTCTAACACTAACTCTCGACTTTTTTTCTCTATCTCCTTGTAGGACGTGGGAGTTAAAACCCACACCTCCCCCTTCCACCCTTCCAACTTGGAAGGGCGGCCACTTGGGCGAACCCCCAATGATTCTAAAAAGAAAAGTTTAAAGAAGGGAAAAAGAAATGGAAAACTTCTCATGGTGGAGGTCATCATGCTCGCTGGCCACAATTGTACAACATTGTTAGATTTTCCATGGGAAACTTGACTTCAAGATCAGAGCTAACATTCTTAATTCTCCACCAAATTCTAGAATATCTTTCTCTTTGTTTAGTTTCTAACAAAATACTTTGCATCACATATTGTTGACACCTATTCTTAAACAAAGAAAAAACCCAAAAAACAACAACAACAACATTAATTAATTAAAAAAAAAGCTTACGCGGGTCGGGTAGGGCCGGATCTGGCTTTGGCTCGGCCCGCTCCTCTTCCTTTCTTTTCCCCCCCGCATGGGCCTGGGCCCAACCTTTTTCTACCTCGCGAGGGCCACCAGCCCGGCCCACCACGGCTGGTCGTCCCCCTCCAGCCTGTCTCCACGGCCAGACCTGCAAGAAAAAAGAACGCAGTAGCAGAAAGGGGAAGGGAGCAGAAGAGAGGACAGAGGGGCAAGGCAGAGAGAAATCGAGAGTGGAAAGCAAGAGGGAAGCTTGGCCGTGCTCGAGACCCGGCTTCCCGACGTCCATATTTCCGGTAAGTCTTTTTCTTTTTTCTTTTTTTGTTTCCAGAGTTTAGTACCCCTTTGACCCGAGGATCTCGTTCCCGCGCTCGATCCGTCTCGGGTCCGCCCTGCTGGCCGCCGCCGCCGTCGAGCCGAGTAGGGCCCGCCAGCCAAGCGCACCGGCGCGCTCCATGTTACCCTGTTCTTGATCTCGCCGGATCGGGGGCTCGCCGTTCTTCCGTCCGCTCGTGTCCCGACCTCGGCGGTGCTGCGCGTCGTTGCCTCTGGACCCTGCTTGTTTGTCTATGTTTATCTCAGTCGCGTTTTGAGGTCCCATCGAGTTATCGTTTGCCTCCGGCCCGGTCGGTGTTGTTCGATGAAGTGTCTTTGTGATACCCATGCAAGTCACGTTCGTCTCCCTGAAATCGTAGATCCCTTCGTTCATATTCTGTTCGTCACGGTCGCTTGCGCGTACGTGGTGTGTTTTGTGTCCTCCGTTCCGGCGATGGACGGTGGCGGATCGCGACTCTCGCAGGGAGTGAGGGCGGACGGCGGTGTGAAGGAGGCGCTGGGGAGAGACGAAGGGGCCGGCGGCGGCAAATCTCGGTCGAAGGTGTTGGTGCGGTGAAGGGGGGTCTTCGGGAAGAAGGAGCGTCGGGCGTGCAGAGAACGCACGAAGAAGAAGACCAAAAGGCAAAAGAAAAATAAAAGGAAAAGAAAAGAAAAGAAATAATAAAAAGAGAGAAAAAGAGAGACAGTGGCTTCGGGAAGAGGAGTCGCTGAAAAGGGGGGAATGCAGTGAATAGGACAAAACAGAAAAAAAAAATCAATTTTAAAAAATAATAAAAAATTTCAAAAAATAAATCAAAAAATTAGAAAAAATAATATAAATTCAAAAAATTTTCCGAAAATTCAACAACTTTCTGAAAACATTAAAAAATTCAAAGAAAATATTGAAAATTTGAGTTTTTTTAAAAAAAAATAAAAAATTAGAAAATTAAAAAAAAATTCAAAATGTTAGGAAATTCAAAATTTCTTTTGAAAAATTTTACAAAAAGACTTTGTGAGATGTTTTCTCAAAAAATGGAAGTTTCTTAACTCTAAAGTTGTGCTAAGAAATTAAGTAAACCTTTAAGGCTCTACCTTGGGGTTTCTTTTGTTCTCAAAGATAATTGCTTTTATTTGCATGCTTTTGCTGTTTTGATCCATTTAGTCTAGTTAAGATTAGTATTTAAATATTTGCTCTTTCATGCAATTTATTTAAACGTTTTCCCTGGTTGCCAACTGTTATCTTAATTATTGCGTAGCCGCATTATCACCTCATGTGTTAGTAAATATGCCTAAAATTAATTCAAATTGCTCGACTAAAATGAACAAGATTAGGTACTGAAATGACACTAATTGGTTAATTAGTATAATCAAGTCTCCAATCCTAGATTATCTGGTTGTGAGGTACACTCCCAATACTTCACTTGGTTTCTAGCCGACCCTAATAGGCTAGTGGTGACTCATTTTTGCAAAATTCTTAAAATACCCCAATGTCACATGAGGTATGGATTTGGGAGAGTCCGCATCTAAGGATTGGCCTTAGGTCTATTATTTAGGTAATACCCCTAAACCTGTTCCCCCCTTGAGGGGTAAGTCGCGACACGTATTCTTTGTTCATTACCAAGACCATAACTTTAGTTTATGTACCACACCGGCAATTGCACGTCGAAATTCCCCTTCTCAATTTGAATCATATACTCATGCATTATTTTGCAAACTCTTTTGTTTCAAACGGCAAACAGACTTGACTTTCAGCATCTTGCCTTTTCTAACATGTATATTTATAAAACCCCTATCTAAGCTTGGTAATTGAGTTGTGCTGGTCCACACAAACCGGCCCTCTTAGTCTTGGGTTCGAGCTTGGCACGGGGGTTCTGGCCTGATGAATTGTAATCGGAACAAGAGTGATAGGATCTAAGTGACAAATTTTGAAGAAATTTAACTTTGAAAAGAAATTTTTGTAGTACAGAAGAAGTCAGGGAATCTTTTGACTAAAAATCTTGCCGCCAACATAAAAAACACACTAAAAAGCATTGGCAGGACTTATTTTCCACATTAGGATGACCCACCCATCATCTCCTTGTTTGCGTTTTTGCTTTATTTCCTTTTCATTATAGGTGAGAAGTAACCCTCGTGGTAAAATTAACAAACGGGGAAGCTAATAAGGATTTAGTATTTAAGTAAGTGGAAAATCACCAAAAAAAAATGAGGAATAATAAAGGATTCAAAGATTTACGTGATTCAGTCCGAATGTTGACACCTATATCTACGGGAGAGCAAGTAATAAAAATTTGCTATAATTGGATAATCGGAATTACAATCGCTCAATATGCTCGAGTGTTTCCCATGTTTAAACTAAACCTGAACCCAGGGTTTTAACAATCTAAATGTTAAAAAACTCACAACACAAATTACACGCTTTGCCTACGAACAAATAGGAGCTCTCTTTGAAATGGCCGAAAATTAGGGACCACGTCCATTCTTGATTTCCTTTCTTCATGGCACACCTTTCCAGGAAGTCATTGGGTAGCCATCAAATCCTCCATTTTGACGTAAAAGTGTGTGTGCGCCCTTTCTTTGGTTCAGCCAATCTACAGTACTTTTAATGTCCAACTATTTGTTTGGGTTAAACTTGCATTTTGGGTCGGGTTTCGCCGTGTAAAAATGTGTCTTTTGATCAATGGAAATGCATATGCTTTTGAAGGTCTTCATTTCTTCTTTAATTCAATTTGGAAGAGATTTTGCTTGCAGCTTGTTAGGACATAGAACCCACTCATAATGGAAAAGCATATGGCGATTATGTTCCTATTTTTCTATGCCCAACTCCCATTATGGATGAGTCCAACGATGCAAACCAACCAGACAGATCGGCTTGCTTTAATCTACTTCAAACACAGTGTGGATGAGGATCTGCTTGGAGCTTTGAGCTCGTGGAATGACTCTTTTCATCATTGTGAGTGGCAAGGTGTGATATGTGGTGGACGACATCCTGAAAGAGTCGTGTCCCTCAACCTGATGTCGAAAGGCTTGGGGGGTTTTCTATCGTCTCATGTCGGAAACCTCTCTTTCTTGAGAAGCCTCATTCTGCAGAATAACAGCTTTCGCGGTGAAATTCCACAAAGCATTGGCCATTTGTTTCGCCTTCGTCATCTCGTCCTTAGTAACAACTCTTTTAGTGGACAAATGCCCACGAATCTTTCTCAGTGCTCAAACCTTGAGATTTTAAATCTCATCGATAACCAACTTGTGGGCAAAATTCCTGATGAGCTTGGCTCTTTGTCAAAGCTTCAAGCTTTAGGTTTGGCTATAAACAGTCTTGCAGGTTCTATTCCTCATTCTATTGGAAATCTCTCTCAACTTTATGAGCTTTCACTCGCAAAAAATGGGTTGCAAGGAGAGATTCCCAAGACATTGTCCAAGCTTCATGGTTTGAGTTTTGTTCTATTGGCGTATAACCAACTCACTAATGAGATCCCTCCGGCAATCTTCAACATGTCTGGCATTTTCTATTTCTGCGTCAATAACAATCAATTGAGAGGGAGCATTCCCCCTTACATTGGCGATACTCTTCCTTCTCTCTTTTATCTTGATTTTCATAGTAATTTGTTTACTGGGGTTATACCTCCGTCCTTATCAAATGCCTCTGGCCTTCAGTATATCTCCTATGGCATTAACAACTTTCACGGTCCAATGCCTGCAAATCTTGGAAGGATGAAAGCTCTTAGAGTAATATCCCTTCCTTCTAACAAGTTGCGAGATGACTTCAGTTTCATTACCCCATTGACCAATTGTTCAAGGTTGGAAGTTATTTTGTTGGCCTTCAATTTTCTTGAAGGTCTATTGCCGGATTCCATTGGCAATCTTTCCAATAGCATTAGGCTAATTTCTATGTCGTTCAACACAATGTACGGAACCATTCCTCCAGGTATTGGCAATCTCCTCAACTTGTCCTATGTTCACTTATCAAACAGTTTGCTTGGTGGTTGTGTTCCTTCTTGTATTGGAGCCCTCCATAACTTGCACGAATTATACTTAAGTGGAAACATGCTAACGGGAGAGATTCCGTCATCGATCGGCAATTTGACGTTATTGAATCGTTTTTACTTGTCGTCCAACCACTTCTACGGGGAAATACCACGGAGTCTTGGTAACTGCAGGCAGCTAATCGAGCTTGAGCTTTCAAATAATAATCTAAGTGGTTCAATCCCAAGGGAAGTTCTTGGCCTTTCTACCATTTCGATTATCTTCAGCTTGGCACATAACCAATTGAGTGGATCTCTCCCATCTCAAGTTGGGTCCTTGATCAATCTTGGCAAACTAGATCTATCTTACAATAAGCTGATGGGACCAATTCCTAGCTCCATCGGCAAGTGCTTAGTATTGGGGCAGCTCAGCTTAGCATTCAATTCCTTTCATGACGAAATTCCTGTGGCTTTAAGCACATTAAAAGGCTTACAAGAGTTGGATGTTTCCCATAACAACTTATCTGGTGAAATCCCGAGCTTTCTCGCTCAACTTACAGATCTAAAGTACTTGAATCTATCTTCAAACAAGCTTGAAGGAGAAGTTCCGAAGCAGGGAGTATTTCTCAATGCTAGTGCAGTGTCTATCTTTGAGAATATGAATCTCTGTGGAGGTATTGCAGAACTAAACCTTCCTTCTTGCAAATCGAATACCTCTAAACCATTACGGACCAACAAAGTTAGAGTAATCGCCACAGTGACGGTCGTCTTGTCATACTTCATTCTGTGTCTTTGTCTGTTTATCTTTTGGTATCGAAGAAAGAAGTTGAAAAGGAATACCTCTTCGATTGAATTTCCATTCAAACACAAATTTTCGATGGTCTCTTATGAGGAGCTCTTTAGAGCCTCAGACGGATTCTCTGAGATCAATGTGATCGGTAAAGGGAGATATGGTACTATCTATAAAGCAACCACACAGGAAGGTGGCTTGGTGGCGGTTAAAGTGCTCAACTTGGGCCACTTAGGTGCTTCAAAGAGCTTCATCTCAGAATGTCGAACCTTAGGGGCTATACGACATCGAAATCTTGTGAAAATAGTGAACGTTTGTTCAAGCATGGACTATAATGGCAACGATTTCAAAGCTCTATTGTACGAATACATGGCTAATGGGAGTGTAGAGAATTGGATACACCAAGGAAATGAAGAGGACATTGAGCATGAACATGAACATGGAAAGCCAGGGCATTTAGGACTAATGCAAAGGTTAGACATTGCCATTGACATAGCTTCTGCAATTGAATATCTTCATGAGGTTTGTAGCCCAAAGATTGTACACGGAGATCTGAAGCCAAGTAATGTCCTTCTGGACGACAAGATGATGGGACGAGTTGGGGATTTTGGGTTGGCGACAATTAGCTCCCCTAAGAAAACAAACGCCATGGACTTTGATGATAGTAGTAACTCAATAGCAGTGAGGGGTTCCGTAGGTTATGTTCCTCCCGGTAAGAAAATTTTCTCATTAATTGTCTAAGTTTTATTTGTGTTCGCTTTTAGATAAAATACTTATTTTCATTGTATACTGCTTGATGTACAATATTATAGAGTATGGCATGGGGCATATGGTATCCACACAAGGCGATATGTACAGCTATGGTATTCTTTTATTGGAAATGTTAACTAGGAGGAGACCCACGGAAGAGACTTTCAAGGACCATTTAAACCTCCACAACTTTGTCAAGGTGGCTTTGCCAGACCGAGTGATGGAGATCGTGGACTCGGCCATTATTAACGGAGAAAGTGAGAATGACATTGAGAGGATGAGAGGATGTGTTGCCTCCGTCCTAAGGATTGGAGTTGCGTGCTCGATGGAGTTACCACAAGATCGGATGGACGTGGCTGAAGCCCTCAAGGAACTGCATAAGATTCGGGCTAGGTATGGATCCAAGTAGGAGCTTGGTTGAAGGAAGTTCAGCTCCCAGACACTTGGACTAAACTTTGTCTTAGGATTAATTTTGCTCTTTTAACAAGAAAAATTTGAATGGTTCTATTCTTCATCTTGGTTGTAATCTTTTTCACTAGGCCCAAAGACGAACTCATATACCAGTAGAATGTATGTAATCCATCTCCATCTCCATTCCCCCTTCCCTCTTTATGATCTCCCTATTTTCTTCATATGAATTTTCTATTTCTAATTTTTCCATGGATAGTCCATCTCTAATAATTTTCTTTATATGCAAGATTTTAATATATATTTATAGATTTTTAAATGTAGAAAAATATAAAGTAGAGGTGTAAGGTTAAAAATTATGTCAATGTCAATTAATTTTTAAATGATAATTCATATTGTAGATTAATAGGAGAAGTAAAAGTAAAGTCAAAGAAGATTATTAAATTTCGCCAAGGTTGATTTTAGGTGGTGGCCCTTTTTTTTTCTGGCAATCGAATGATGGTCATTTTAACAATATAAAATCTTAGGTCATACACTTAGATGTTGAAAATCTGAGAATTCAATTGGATAATTTAAACAAGTTGAAGAGCTAATTTTTTTACCACAAAAATCCCAAGACTTCAAACTATATACTTGTAAAAATCAAATTTATTCTCCATTAGTATCCTTGTTATATTGCTAAGTTGAATGACATGTGGCAATAGGCACTAGTACCAATTTGGGATTTTACCCTTTGTTTATCACATGTGTATTATTTTGTGGCTTTTTGTGATAGTAATCCAATTTAACATAAATTAACGGATGATAAATTTATCATAAATATATTAATTTGAAGTCTTTTGGTGATTCATTATAAATGTATTCTGGATATTTAACCTAAATTTTATTATCGCTTTTTTAGAACACATCAACGTCTAGAAGAGCTTTTCAGTTTCTCTTCGTCCCTCCGCATCCCTATTTGTCTCTTGCACCCTCGCAGTTGCGGTTCTTATAACTCTTGCCTTCGCCTTCGAAGCAGTAGCCATATTTATGCTGAGTGCTGAATTCTCCTTGCAACTTTTGCTTTTTCACCAAATTTTCCTTGAATTCTGTCGGACCAGTTTTGTAGTGAATGACATTTGAGGTCCCCCAAAAAAATGGTTTTATGATGTTATCAAATCGGTTCTGTGATAGAATAAAATTGACTATTTTGGATCAATAGGACTTAAGGTACAAACTTTGTGGAGCAAAAATTGATGTGACTTTGTAAAATTCATCAATATTAATGGAAATATGATATCTCATTATCTAATCCATCGTCACTATTTGGAAGATTAGGTTTGATAAAAATTTCAAGTTAGAAGTTTCAAGAAAAAAATAAAACGTCAGTCCTTAGGTACCAGTCTGTTCTATAACAGGCTGGTCTAATCACGAGTTTTGAGCTCCTAGAATTCGTCATGGGCACAAAAGGGGTTTCATCTCCACTTCAGAAACCGGATCTCTCGCCAATTCGCCAGGCACGCCCTTGGAATCAAGTGGCATTTGTCTAAGGTTTTCATTGTACACTCCTGTCTGTCTCGGGTGAAAAAGTCTCGGGTCGGCCTCTAGAAACACGGCCAGTTTTAGGGGGACGAAAGGGACCGTCCTCCTCCTCGACACCGCCTGTTTCGGGATACTTTTGACGGTTTCCCACTAGGAATCTGAGACGTAAATACTTCGCGCATGGATTGGCATGAGGTCAATCATTGACCCGCCCACGAGGACGAACCGTGTTTTATTTACATCCTAAAAATATATTCACAAAAATACAGTGTAAATGAAAAGACAAATTTCCAATACGGGACGCACGACAGTTTAGCGCGAAACTTCCTCGAAGCTTCGTCTCGCACCCAGCTTCGATGTGAAAGCAGGAAAATCCACCTCCCTTTTTTTTTTCGTTTTTTTTTTTTTTCGTTTGTTTTCGTTTTTTCCACGCAATTGGGGACGCTCCACGTCGTTGATTATTTGATAGTTTGCTTGATAAATGAGTCTTCTCGCCACAATTTGATAAATGATTTTCTTTAGGATTAAAACCACAAAAAACTTCAAATGGGTACCCATATGTAAATTCACCCCAAATTAATTTTTAATTATAAAAAAAAACCCCAAATCACTACATATATGATAAATTTACCCCAAATTAATTTTTGACAAAAAATATTAAACTAGTATATTTGCGATAAATTTATTATCCGTTAATTTCTGTTAAATTGAATTAATACCACAAAAGAGCACATATCAAATTGGTACATTCGTTAACCGACATGCCATCCAACTTAGTAACTTAATGGTGAAATCTAACATAAACTAATAAAGGGTAAGTTTATCATAAGTGTATCAATTTGAGATTTTTTGAAGTCAAAAAATTAGTTTAAAATAAATTTGTACCAATTTAGATTTTTTTGTGATATTAATCCTTTTCTTTATTGGTGAGCAGCGTTTGATAAATGATTCAAGACCACAATTTCAATACTTTCCATGGATCCTCAATGGGAATTTATAAGATGACGTGCCTTCACCGATTCATGTAATGCATTCTAATTAATGGCGTTTTTTATATTAAAATTGCTAGCAATACGTGGATTTTTCTTTTTCAATTCCGTTAAAAATAAAGATGTAAAATTCTACGTAGTAAGAATGCACTCTTTATCATTTGAAGTTTGACAAAAAAAGTTCTGGTTTATTTTCAAGTAACGTTAATAAGTATACTGAAATCGATATTAAGTAATATGACCAAAATCATAATTTAACATTTAGCCAGTGCATAAATAGATTTGTGAACGTATATATTATACAAGCATGGAAATCTAGACAATTCTTATTTTCTTTTAAAAAAATAATTTTTGGAAAAATAAATCTTCCAATTCTCTTTAGCCTAATCTTCTAGAGAATCTTGAACTTTACACTTATTATTAAAAATGTCATGAACTTTCAACTTTATCATGTGGAATATAATCTTTCATTTTTGTATTATAATATCATGAAATCTTAATTTTTTCGCAATATGTCCTCAACTTTCAACTTTATCAAGTTAATTTAGATATCACTAGATGATGTCCATATCTATATTTGATGAGTGAGCACGTAGATCAATTCATATCCAAAGACTTTAGATGCAAACCCCTCAAACTAAGACTTATAAAACTACTATTTCTGATTTAGACGAAGATTTGCAAGAAGATACATTTTGGCGGCATTTATGGGCATAGCTTACCATTTCTTTTACCATAACAAAAGAAAATCTTACCATATCTACAAAATGGCACTGCATAATAGTTTCATTGCTGTTTGAGGTTTTTAAGAATAAAGTAGGAAGAGAGAAGACACTATTTCCTTCTGGAATTTGAAGGAGAAACTAAGGGAAGAACTAAAGCAAAGAACTTCTTTGCAAGACACGCATTAGTGACATAATTTTGTGGCATAAGTGATCATTAATAAAATAATAAGAATAATATCTTCAGGCAAGCCAAACGTTGTTTTAGAATATTGGTGAGCGGAGAAGATTCTATATCTCCAGGAATATGATTCTATGTACCATTTGATCATCATTTATACTAGCCACGACTTAAAGTGCAAATGGACCATCACCACGAAACTTGAGTAGGAGGAGAACAACTAGACACTTTCAAATCAATGGTCGGCACAACTATGGAGGTGCACTATGCAACGATTTAGGTCCGCTATAAGGATGGTTAAATACTTGACATCTAAAAGTTTGATGAGTTCTTAAATATTTTAAGCATTTTGTCAACAAGAATATATACATATTGAAATGTAGGAACTTGAAGCTGCAAAAACTATTTTGACTTGGGTTTATACCATCAAAAACTTTCAATTATGACCATTGTGACATCAACACCTCAAACTTTTTCTTGTGTTATTAAAAATCCCAAAGTAGACACCAACACCCTTCTGGGCTTGAGCTCGGCACGACCCCTCATAGTTAGGTGTCATTCCAAGCCAGGCTAGCTAGCAATAACAAGTTGTGCTAATGTTCGAGTTCTAACTTAGGTTCATTCATTATTTGTATTTGGGTTAATGTCACGAAAAACTCTCAAATTGGTACACATGACAAATTTATCTTAAATTAATTTTTAACTACGAAAAACCTCAAATCGATACACCTACGATAAATTTACTTTAAACTAATTTTTTGACCATAAAAAATCCCAAATTTATATAGTTGTGATAAATATACCTTTCATTAAATTGGATTAATACCATGAAAAATCACAAAACCGATACACCTATGATAAATGGAGGATAAAACCCCAAATTGATTCAATAATTTGACAGCAAAATATCCAAAAAGGCAAATATGTTACAAGTTTACTAGTTTGAAATTTTTACTAGTCAAAAAATTAATTTTGAGTATATGTATCAATTTGGGGTTTTCATGGTCAAAAAATTACTTTAGAATAAATTCATCATAAATTTACTAGTTTCGAATTTTTCATAATCAAAAAGTTAATTTATAGTATTATTTATTATATATACCTTAATTTAGAGATTTTTGTGGTATTAACTTTTTTATTTCTAAGGAGTGATTGAATTGTAATCGGAACAAGAGCAGTAGGATTAACGAGGCACAGAAAAAGAAGGGGCACGAGAGCAAAAATGATTAATTTCTTGTCATGATTTTTTGCTTGAGGGAATCTTTTGACTAAAATCTTGGCGACAACACAAAAGCACGATGAAAAGCATTGGCGGGTCTTTTTTCCACGATAAGAGGACACGCCTTTTTTTTCTTTGCTTTTTTTGCTTTTATTTCCTTTTCATTATCACTTTGCGTCTTCCTCAGATTCCCTCGGGCCACTTTGCCATGAATGATGGGTTGAGGTCCACAAGAAATGGTTTTTTGCTACTAGTCATCAAATCGGTAGGTAAGGGTGTGCATGATAACACTTCTTAGTTGAAGAACAATTTCTTTTTAGAAATAGTTCTTTTCATTTTTACTTGGGAAACAATTTCTGAGTAAAAAAGATATTTGATAACTACACAAAATTTTTACTTTTAAAATAAAAAATGAATAAGACGCGTTTGGTGCGAAATAATTTATTTTTTGTATTTATTTATTTTTTATTTTTACTCACGGATCGCCGACCGCTGACCGCCAGCGGCAAGTAGCTGCGAATGACGCCACCGCCGCCTTCGCAACAGGTAGGTGATAGCGGACGGCGACGGTAGCGACGATGGTGGTTAAGGCGGGCAGCGGTGGCAACGGACAACGACGGCTGGCAGGCGACAACGGCAGTCGATGACGGCGGGTGGCCACTGCAGCAATCAGCGGTGGCTCCAGGCGATTAGAGGTGACTGCGACAAGAGAGAGGAATAGAAGAAAAATAAAAAAGAAAATTGATTTATTTTTAAAAATTATTCCCTAAAGCAAGAAGCTACTTTTTTTTTTATTTCTTGTTTCTATTTCAAAACTGTTTCCATAAACAAAACAAAAAATAGAGAAATTATTTTTGGAGATAAAAGTTTTACCAAATGGATTTTTGTTTTTTTTTTGTTTCGAGAAACAAAAAAACAAAAATTAAAAAAAAACAAAAATGTTACTATACAGACCTTAAATTATCATGACAGTTTGCTTTATAAATGATTCTTCCGGCCACCATTTTATAAATGATTTGCTTGATAGGATATAAGTGACGAATTTTTCATAAAATTTAACTTTGAAAAGAAGCTCTTCCTGGTACGGGAAAATACGGGGCAAAGGAGCAATGATGAAAAATTTATACTCACCACAAAGCAATGTCGTGATCATTTTCCTTGAGGGAATCTTTTGACTAACATCTTGCCGACAACAAAAAATCACGCTAAAAAGCAATGGCGGAACTACTTTTCCACGTTAGGATGCCCCCATCCTCCTTGTTTTTCTTTGTTTTTTAGCTTTATTTCCTTTTCATTATCACTTTTGCTTCTTCACAAAATTTTCCATGGATTCTCTCGGACCAGTTTCGTCGTGAACGATGGGTCAAGGTCCCCCAAGAAATGCTTTTATGCTGTCATCAAACCGGTTCTGTGATAGAATTTTCTTTTTGAATAAGAGGATTTAAGACACAAACTTTTTTAGCAAAAATTGATTTGACTTTGTAAAATTCATCAATATTAATAAACTATTTTTTTTTTGATTTTTTATTATTCTAACACTCACTGTCACGTGGGAGTCAAAAAAACCTACTTTCCCGAAACGAATCGTCCCCACCCCCAACCTCTCGAGAATGTGATTGAACCCCCACCTCCCTTCGTATTGAAAAAGTGGCAATGCGTAAATTCAGTGGTATTTTGGAATAAGAGGATTTAAGACATAAACATTTTTTAGCAAAAATTGATTTGACTTTGTAAAATTCATCAATATTAATAGAAATATGATATTTCATTATTTAGGTTTGATAAAAATTTAAAGTTATAAATTTCAAGAAAAGAGAAAATGGGTCCCTGGGTACCGGTTCTTTCTATAACAAGCTGGTTTAATCACATGTTCTGAACTCCTAAAATCTATCACAAGCCTGAAAAGGGCCTCGCCTCCGCTTTAAAGAACCAGATCACTCATCAATTCGCTAGTGACAGCCTCGGAATCAAGTGGCGCTTGTCTAAAGTTTTTTTTCTATACACTCCAATTAATTATATTATGTCACATCGATCGTGTCTTGTGTGGAAAGATCTCGGGTCGGCCTCTAGAAACATGGTCAGTTTTAGTGGGGCGAAAGCAACTGTCCCCCTCCTCGACACCGCCCGTTCCAGGATACTTCTTTGCAGTTTCCCATTAGGAGGCTTGAGACGTAAATTCTTCGCGTATGGATTGACCAGTAGGTCAATCATTGATCCACCCTTGTCGACGAACCGTGTACTATTTAAATCCTAAAATATATTCACAAAAATAATTTTAACGAAAATACAAATTTCGAATGCGGGACGCACGGCATTTTGGTGCGAAGCTTCCTCGAAGCTTCGTCTTCCACCCAGCTTCGATGCAAAAGCAAGAAAATCCTCTCCTCTCCTCTCCTTTTTTCTTTTTTTTTTTTTTTTTGTCTTTTCAATGCAGTCAGAGACACTAATGTCATTAATTATTTAAAAAATTTCCAAATAAAATTCGAAGTACCTTCATTTTCTTAAATAAAAGTTCAAAGTGAATCTTATATCAAATAAGTCTGAATGACTATATTTGTTTTAAATAAAAGTCTTAAGTTAACAAGGTTATTTTAAATAAAGGTCTGACCTCCCCAGGTTGCCAACCGGCTAAATATTCTTACTAGTCAAAGGGCATTTTTATCCAAATACAATTTTAATTTTAATTTTTTATTTTTATTTTTTATTTTTTCTTTTCTTTTCAATGAAGGCCGACAACTACTACAAGGGCTGGCGAGGGCTCGACAACCCTCACCCGATCGTCATCGGCCACTGGTAAGGACCATCGGTTGCAGGCATAGCAACCCTTGCCAAATATGGCAAGGGTGGCCTCCCTAGGGTAAGGGTCGCCTTACCTAGGCAAGGCTATCCCTTGTCGACCATTGGCAAGGCAACCCTCGCCCATATCTGGCGAGGTTGGCTTCCCTTAGTGCGCGACATCATCCCTTGCTTGTGGCTGGCGAGGGTAACATCGCCTAGCCCTCTTCGAGTATCTGGCCACTAATGAAGAAAGAAGAAAAACCAAAAAAAAAAAAAGGAAAAAAAAAAAGAAAAAAAAATTTAAAAAAATATAAATGATGAAAATGTCCTTACCAACCGGAAAGTTAAGTTTTTATTTGAAACAAAAATAATCACTTCAAGTCTTTATTTGAAATAATATAACACTTTAGGCACTTATTTAAGAAAATGATAGTACTTTAAACTCTTATTTAAAATAATATTCACTTTAGATCTTTATTCGAAAAAATAAAAATACTTCAAGCTCTTATTTAAAATTTTTCCAATAGTCTCCTTCATAAATGATTCTTGTCGCCACAGTTTGATAGATGATTTTCTTTATCAGCCCAGCAACGTTTGATAAATGATTGGAGACCACAATTCAATATCTTCCATGGATCCTCAATGGGAATTTGTAAGATGACAGTGCTTTCACCGTTTCATTTAAAACGTTCTAATTGATGGCGTTTTTTTCTTTAATTAAAATTGCTGGCAATATGTGGGTCCTAAACTTTCAATTATTACTCATTACCCCACTAAACTTCAATTATGTTGTGGCTGTAAAACAAAGCCGACCCTCAAGCTTACGAACCCACCAATACTCTTTTCTAATTCATTCGATAACTGTCTTATGACTGCCTCGCAATGCAAATGCAGCTAGGGCACCCTCGACTGGTCCCGACGACATGAAAATCTACTAATTCAAAATGTTTCTGAACGTGGAACTTTTCTTTAAAGCATCGTAATCATTTGAGTGCAGGTGCAAGTGGCATCCAAAAGGACCCACCAAATGGGTTCGAACGGGCTGGACGTACAAAAGGAGACATCAAAGCATTCCACAGCACTAAGGCATCTGCAGTATTTCATGAGCATAGATATAATCATGCGATACCATTCCACGTCATAATCTTCAAGTTATCATTTATCTATTTGATCTATTCAAGAGCTTAGCTACCAACTTTATCCACGCGTACTTACCATCCGATGTAGTGGAAGGGGTCGAGCCATTTTTATTTACGCAAGTGGTCCTTGGACCACACTCCTGTGCCCATCGACATTCCCTAGTCTAAGCACTGTCGGGTACTTGTTGATGCCTTGCATTAGTTTACCGGTGTCCAAGACTGCCTTGTGATGGCAATCAAACCCAGAGAACCTAATAAGAAGAGTTTAAAGAAGGGAAAAAGAAAAGGAAAACCACCCATAGTGGAGGTCATCATGCTTTCTGGCCATGATTATACAATGCTGCTGATTTTCCACCAACAAATTGACTCCTAACATCAGAACTAACATTTTTATTCTACACAAAATATAATTTAACATTTAACAATTAAATATATTTATAAAAATATGTACTATACAAGCATGGAAATTTGAACGGTCCTCATTTCTTATTTCAAATAAAAAAACATTTTTAGAAAAAGTGAATTTTCAGATCTCTTTAAGCTATTATAGAGAATCTTGAAATTTTCACTTGCTATTAAAAATGTCCTGAACTGTCAACATTATAATGGGGAATATAAACTTTTAGTTATTTATTAAAATGTCATGGAATCGTAATTTTCTTGAAAAATGTCCTGACTTTCAAATTTATCAAGTTAATGTAAATATTGCAAAAGGATATTCATATCGTAGATTTAATTAAAAGTATAATAGATCAATTTCAAGTTTTTGTCTAAAGGCTTTAAATGCAGATTTTCTTCCCTTAAACTAAGACTTATAAAACTATTGTTTTCCGATTGAGACCAAGACTCGTAAGCACACGCTCTCATCATTAAAGTTGGACAAATAAGTCCAGGTTATTTACGGGTAATGATAATAAGCATACTAAAATTGATAAAGAGATATGACCAAATCATAATTTAACATTTAGTAAGTGAATAAATACATTTTATAAGAATAGATGTTATAGAAGTGTGGGAATCTATACAGTTTCATTTTCTTTTAAAAAATCATTTTTTCAAAAAGTGAATTTTTTGCATCACTTCTGCCTAATATTCAAGAGAATCTTCCATTTTCCACATGCTATTACAAATGTTCTAAACTTTCAACTTAACAATGGAGAATATAAACTTTCATTTTTGTATTAAAATGTGTAGGAATTTCAATTTTCTTGGAAAATGTGCGGATCTGTTGACTTTTTGAAGTTAATTAAGATATTGCATAAACATGTCCATTTCGTAGATTTGAGGAATAAGTTTAATAGATCAATTTCGAGTTTACGTCCATTAGAAGTTTGTTTATTTGATACTACAATATGTAACAGGCTCAAAATCAGAGGGCAAAATTCCTAAGAGGATCAAGAGCTTTAATATATATTAAACAAAATGCCTTTTTCTGATGGAAAATAGATTAACAAAAGAAAAATAGTTCAACCGTGCATCCACTATGCGGAGCGTGCCCTTACCCCATTGTATGTATTTATCTATTTTGACCACTTGTCTGGAAAAAATGCACCGACTCTAGTCATTGCTAGTCATGTGTGCAGATCTGGTCAATTCATATCTTATTTTAATTTGGACTTAGACCGGACGGAACACCTCTCTCTCTCTCTCCCAACGCTCTCTCTCTCTCTCTCCACTTTTCATCAATTGTGATAAATTTATCTCACAGTCTCATCCTGTTAAAATGTATTTATCTCTCCATTTCAAATGTATTGAAATTTTAACAGCAGTTGTCTATTTATATTTGGTTTTTTCTTTCATTTACTCCTGCATCGGAATTTTTGTGCATGGTGTCTGCTATTAGGATATGTATCGCCTTGGATTCTCTTGTGCATTGAGATTTTCCGCCACGTCAAGGTAACGACTCTAAGCATGTGGTTACTGTTTTCCGGCGAATAAGCTACTAATTTGTGTGTATATGCGGCTTGACAAGTGCAGCTACGGTTGCCAACTGTTTTGACTATGTAAATCAATCCAAGGAAGAGACAATGGGAAATAAGAAGGCATCTCGTGTTTCTTGAGCGGCATTCTGGTTTCCTTCTCTGTCGGACTTGAAAGCAAAGATCAAGTGCAAAGTCGGAGCAAAGACGAAATGCATCGTCTTATTTTTGGGCATTCTTTCGCCGAGCTCGTGGCACTAATCCTTCTCCTTGGGCTCGCGTTCTATTTTCTCAATAAGAAGAAAGCTAATGTGCACGCAAATGCAGAAAATTCTGATACTGGCGCATTTGATTCGTTGACTACACCGACGGAAACTAATTCTGGTATATCTAGTTCGACTCCAATAGAAACTACTAATGGTGCATCTAATTCGTCGACCGAGTCATCTGGAAACTATTACGACGTGTTCTTGAGCTTTAGGGGTGAAGATACTCGAGATAGCTTCACCAATCACCTCTACCACAAGCTCGTTGAGGCCGGAATCTCCACTTTCAGAGACAATAACGAACTCCGCCAAGGCAAGAAGGTCAGCTCAGATCTTTTTGGAGCCATCAAGAACAGTAAGATCTCAATTCCCATTATCTCCGTGAATTATGGTACGAGTAAATGGTGCTTGAATGAATTGGTCCAAATGATGGAGTGCCAATATAAGACGGAGCATATAGTGTTGCCTATATTTTATAAAGTGGAACCATCTCACGTGCGACATCAAATCGGAGGTTTTGGAGATGCGTTTCTTGAGTATAAGAGGCGTTTGCTTGATAGGGGTTCCGACCCAATGATATTGCAGAAATGGAAGGAAGCACTCAATGACGTCAGCGACTTGAAAGGATGGATAGTCACGGGGTAAAAATTTTCACCACAACATTCTGTACTTTCTTTTAGTTTGGGTGGATGTTTACTAGTTGTATTCCTGTCTGCTTCATTTTCTTTCTTTTAGGTTTTTTTTTTTTTTTTTTTTTTTTCAATAATGAAAAAGCTGTAAGATCTTGCTAGTAGTAATATCGACGATGCATGACTTCCATGAGTTATTTTTTTTAAGAATTACTTTAATGATATTGACCAATCTAATTTTAGATTTCATTGTAAGGATCCCATTCGCTTGAATAATATAAGATTTTTAAATGAATTTTTACTGTTATATCCAAAGATTTTATAACATAGTGCCCTTCTTTTTTCATGTTTGAGTATGAGCTACGTTAATCTTCAAACTAACTTTTCTAATTTCAAATTCATTTTAGATTAATGGTACAACCTATTGGTGGTTTCAATTTGAAGCCGGTAACCTCATATTCCGTGCATGTGATTGTCAAAGCCATAATTCTTTATTTTCCCAAGTTACATTTGTTAAATCATTAAACTCAATAATAACTTATTGATAAAACAAATTTTCAAAAAGTACAATCAAGTTCTAAAACTTATCATATACGATTGAGTCCAAAAAAAAAGCATAATTATTTGTCATGAAAATGCCATAATCCTAAAACATTTAAAATCGCAAGTTATATTTTGAAAAATTTTAAATCATTAAAGTTTTAGGACTTAGTTGCATTTTAGTTTTTAAGACTATTAAAAAAGTTTTATGATTAAATTTTTCAAAAATTTTAGAAATACTTGATTGGTTATTATGAAGAAATATTTGATTGATTATATATGAAAGGTAATATAAAAAGGAAAAAAGATTATCTTTATTATATGTTTGTAACTTTTCAATGCATTTTCCTATCTTCAACACATAATTTCTATCTCATACACCTGCATAAATTGAAGCTTTGTTCTCATTTTGGGTAAAGATTATTCTTCTACTTTTCAATAATATCAATATCAGATTGACTAAAATCATTGAACATAAATACTCAAATGGAAAATAACGTACACATGTTATGTAGAAACACGCGTAGAATCTTTTAAGCATGTGCAATTGCGCAAATAAGGAACTTTCTGGATTGGCATTATAGGACTTGAATTCCTCTTGTATAAAAAGTTGTGACTTGTTTATTGAGTAATGGCTGAACTCTCAAACGAGGCTGACTTATTGGATTTTTGCTTATTCAACTACTCTAGAAAGTTTTCAAAGTCACATCCACGTCATACTAATATCTTTAGCAGCGGCAGGTTTAAAACATAATTTCAACCCATAATATATACAATATTCAAGATTCAATAGCGATACCCTCAAGTTTCTTCCTATTCAATATATTATGTTGGCCTAATAATGGTATGAGGCACGCTATATGAAGCAACCACTTGCATTTCCCAGTTTAGTCTTAGCATATAAGATAATGTATGGAGGAGTGACAAAAACAATTCTTGAAGTTTTTCGATTTATCCATAGATTTATTTATTACTCTATTCTCATTAGATAAGCAATATGAAATTATTGTTGCAACGTATTTGAACTCTTGTCACATTTGATAGGCCTGAAGGAGAATTGGTGAAATCGGTTGTTCAAGAAGTGTTAAGTGAGCTGATTGAAAAGTTTGAGTTGGATACTCCTGAGAATTTGATTGGAATTGATAGCATCATGTGGAGAAGGTTATGAAATTTATAGATAATAATTCTCATGCCCCCCTATTTGTTGGCATCCACGGAATGGGAGGCATTGGTAAGACAACTATTGCTAAAACCATCTATAACAAGCTCTTAAAAGAATTCAACTATCGTAGCTTCATTGCTAATATTAGAGAAAAATATAAGCATGGTGTTGAGAACTTGCAGAAACAGTTAATCTATGATATATTGAAGAAGGAAAAAGTAATTCCTAATAAGGATGCAGGGATTAAGTTCCTCTCATCCAACTTTAAAAATAAGAAAGTGCTGATTCTCTTTGATGACGTGGATACTGATGATCATTTGAATGATTTAGCCAGAAGTCATAATTGGTTTTCTCCAGGAAGTGTGATCATTATTACCACCAGAGATGAGAGTATTCTTAAGAGAGCAAATGTGAACTACAAACATGAGCACAAGGAACTGGATAAGGGTAATTCTTTGATTCTGTTTAGTAGACATGCGTTTCGAAAGGACACTCCTCTAAGTGAATTTGAGGAACTCACTGATGAAGTTGTGTCTACCACCGGAGGACTTCCCTTATCTCTTAAAGTTTTAGGTTCACTTTTGCGCAATAAAGAGCAAGGAGTATGGGAAGATACAATAAGACAGTTAAAAAATGTCCCTAATAAGGAAGTGCAAGACACGCTAAGAATAAGTTACGATGCATTAGTGTATGAAGAAAAACAGATATTTTTGGACATCGCTTGTTTCTTTGTTGGCACTGACTGGAGAATCGCATCCTACATGTGGAACACTTGTAACTTTTACCCAAAAAAAGGAATTGAAGTATTAAGATCAAGGTCATTAATAAAAGTTGGAGAGAATCATGAGTTCATAATGCATGATCAATTGCGAGATCTTGGTCGGCAAATTGTCCGCAAGGAAGACATAAAGAAGCCTCAAAATCGCAGTAGGTTATGGGACTCCGAAAAAACCTTGGAAATGCTAGAGGAAGATAAGGTAACCTTGTCTCTTCTTTTGCTCCCTTTGTCCATGTTCTACTATCAAAGTGACATTGGTCCTCTACTTAGTGCTTGCTCTAGTGAACAAAGAACCTTCTTCTAATATTGTCATCCTCAATGTCGTTTCATTGACATGATTGGAAATTAGGATGTCACTCTCTCTTAATGAGTATTGCAGCTTATCTAAGATTTTTCTTACACAAGTGTACATTACAAAATTTTTTAGGAAAAAGTATCAAAAAAGTCATAAACCTATTATATTAGTATCAATTCAGTCATAAACATTTTAATTTGACCAATTTAATCATAAACCTTTTATCCAGCCAATTTAACCGGATGTTGGTATCCTACGTGGCATTGCCGACGAGGATTGTTGATGTAATGTGGACATTTTAAAATATGTTTTTGCTAATATTTTAAAAATAATTTTTTTATTTTTAAAAAATTTCTTTTTTTTTTCCTTTTTTTTTTTTTTTCACCAGTTCCGGCCACTTTGGATTGTGGCGACTAGCCACCATGGCTATCAACCGGCCATAGGCAAAGGCCAGCTAGGGTCACCCATGGCCCTCTAGCATATGGCGATATCAAGACCCTTGTTGCCTACGCGAAGTCTTGCAAGGGCTTGACCCTCATTGTCTAGGAAGGGTCACCCTTCCAACCTCTGGTGAGGTCACCCCTCACCCTCGCCGCCCTCACCCGAGTTTGCAAGGGTCTCACCCTTGTCAAATCTTACGAGGGCCATGATGCCCTCACTGGCCCCCAACCTAAGGCCATTCACCGACAATGGCCGATGCGCCCACGTTCAAAGAAAGGAGGAAAAAAAAAGGAAAAAATAAGAAAAAAAAAATAAAAAATTAGTAAAAAATCATTTTAAAATATCTATGTTAGTCGACACCACATAGGATTGCCAATGTCCACGTCATTGATTTATGGCCTAAATTACTTGGATGGACTGAATTGGTATTAATGTAAAAATTTTAAGACTAAATTAATTTTATTAAAAGTTTAGGTAAATTAAGTTTATGAATTGGTATCAATGCAATATGTTTTTTTACTTTTTTGGTACTTCTTCCAAATATAAATAATTTACTATTTGTTTGATGTCATTTTTCAAAGAGAAATGTCTTTTCGTGCAATAATAAAGTCAATGACACTAATCGATGGGTACTTCTTTTTGAATTCGAGAATAAGAGAAATGTTTGTAGAATAATAATAATAATAATAATAATAATAATAATAATAATAATAATAATAATAATAATAATAAAAAATGGTATGAAAAATCAAAGGAGCCCAACAAATCATTAAAAAATTTGGAAAGTGATGCATTCTTAAATGTAATACTTTGAATAGACAAGTTCGTTAATGATGAGGGAAGCTCTACTTGTCTACGTTGTTTAATATAACAGTACTATTTAGATTAAGTAAATAATATTAGCAATATATTATTTGGGAGATCCTATTTTTATCATTACAAAAATAGTGTATGGTCAAGAGTAAAGACCACAAATCTAAATGACTTCGTTTAGAAGAGTAATGAACACTTCCCAACATATATTCATGATCCCAAAATGTTATGGAAGAATAGTTATTACGATATCTATGTATACATAGATATATCAGAAAATTAATTCCCAAGTCAAATTCCGTGAAAAGTGTATACAAGAATTTTTAGGAGGTGAGATTATAGATTTGTTTACAACGTTACATTATAGTTCTATAAGAATATATACTTGCAATGATATGCTATTGACAATACTTTTATAATATAATTTGAGATCCCTGCATTTTCAACAAAACATATATTAACAAACATACATCTTCAATCCCATAATTTAAAAAAAATGTTGAGATATCATCAAAACTAAAATTTTAGGATTAATTTCATGAAAAACTTAAACTAGTACATATGTAATAAAAAATTTTCAAATTTTTTTAGGCTATAAAAAAACCCAAATTGGTGTATCTATCACAAATTTACCATAAACTAATTTTTGCATCATCAAAAACCCCAAACCGATATAAATTTCCCCAAATTAATATGAATTTTCAATGTCAATTGAGTTATTGTCATGTGCCATTTAGTTCAATAATTTCATGATAAAATTTAACAAAAGTTAATAGATGGTAAATATATTACAAATATATTTAGAGATAAATTTATCACAAGTTTGAGATTTTTTGATTACACAAATATTAATTTAGGGATAAATCTATTACAGATGTATTAGTTATGATTTTTTATTACCCAAAAACATTAGTTTATTAAACTTGGAAGTTAAACAATTTAACTCATAAATGTTTAGAGTAGTTTGAGGTTTTTCGGGTTTTTTCATTATTAACCCAAAGTTTTAACATGATAATTATTAAACTTGGAAGTTAAATATTTTAACTATACATACATGACCTATTTTTTTTTATATAGAGAACCTCTAAGTTTATATCTAAGTGATAAAATAGCTTTACACTTACAACCTTTTTAGAAATTTTTAAAAGAATGATAATAAGTAATAAAACTAAACAACTTCACAACCATATGCTTGCACAGAAATAATATTAACATAATGTAATTAATCTTCATGTCCAATATGTCTATTAGAAAGATATTGTTAATGCTTGGGAAAATTGATCAAAAAATTAGATGACTGCTATTTATTTGTAACAAAATCAACACGAAATGAAAAGATAGCATCAAACATTTGTAGTAATGAAAAAGAAGTACAAAACCATTTATATAACATTTGATATATGTTTTCTTCCACATACAATGAAAAACACTCATTGAAGAAACAAAACACATCATAAGAAAGGAATGTAAAACACGTTCATACTTCTTGGGATGGAATTCTCTTTTTCATTTTGCTATAGAGAATTGCAAACAAGATACATAAGAAAAAGAGGGGGATTCTAGAATTGGAATTCTTTAGTTTTGATACATGTTATGATGGCAAGTTTGATAGATGTGTTCGAACTGCAACAGTCGTGTTGTTTCACATATAAAGGATATGAGTTAGGATTTTGTTGTTTCCTAGATAAAAGGGCATAAGATTTGATAGATATATTTGAAGTAGTGTTTGCATGAAGAGATGCTTTCTATTGTAATTTTCAAAGGATGTGCCTTTTGGGTTTTCAAAACGTGCAAATTGTGAATGGCATAATTGGAAGAGGAAAATTCGGGGTACCACCCCTCCTTCAAACTTTTACATAAATCCCCATAAATGGGGATTTGCAACCATAACCTATCATGTCATAAAATTGGAAGGTGAGAACTACATCATAATAGTATGACAACAAATTTAAAGTCAATACATCTTTTTTTTATGTATAGTTGGTCTCATCCCATCATTCAATATTACGATTTATAATGTTTCAAATTGCAGGGCACTAGTGAGATTGAGGCCCTTTGTGTTCCTATGGGAAAAACCTACATAGCTGAAAGGTTTAAAAACTTGACCAACTTGAGGTTCTTTCGAACGAATGGTGTGAGCTTCAGCGGAGATTTTCAAAACTTGCTTCCTCAATTAAGATGGCTTGAATGGACAAGTTGTTGCTTGGATCTTGAAGCGGCCATCTTTCGCCCAAAGAAATTAGTTGTTCTTGATCTATCGTTTAGTAAAATTATGGAGGATTGGGGAGGATGGGATCCACTAAAGGTAAGATGCAGAGAAGGCATATCTCTTAAGAATAATGACGTGTTGTCGACAAGTCTAATTGCACCAAGTTCGCCTTTATTTCTTCTGAAAATCCTTCCTCATATTATGGATTTTCCTCTAAACATAAGTAGAATTTTAGGCACTTAAATATGCTAGAAGCTTCTGCCCCTTCATGCTTCCCATTAGACATACTAATTATGTTTAACTATATTAATTAATAGCTATCAACATTACTGTTAACCTATCTAAATTGTTATGGCTTCGAGTTAATTTCTTCCCATGCAAAAATGTCTGTTTAGCAATTCTTGTTATATGTATTTATGGATCATCTTTCATGGAGAAAAAAAGAATTCCTTGCAATGACATGTTTTACATACATACTAAAATTTTAAATTTAATGTTACTTTTAGAGTAAGGGAAATAATTTGTGAACTGCTCTGACTTGTTGCACACAATATTTATTTTTTATAATATTTCATAGTTGAAGTCACCGTACAACACAATTATAATGTAGTAATTTTATATGAGAAATTAAATTATCCTTCCCATTGCATTTAAATATTTATAACATTTTTTTTTATCTTGTACATATAGCATTTAAACTTTTTTTTCCATAAATAAAGTAGCCATTTATTTTTTTTATAAACCTTGGATATCTCTAATCAATAAATAACAGCAACACCATAACTTTGAAAAACTAAATATGATATTTTCTATCAAATGTTATTCGCAAATAATTCTAGTTAGCACTTACACATCTCTAACATTCTCTTTGTAATGATATGCTTTAAAAAGTTTATACGTTGGTTGGCCAAAACACTACTGGAAAGGACCATTAAAATTAAATAAAACAACTGTGAAGGAGCAATGGAGCATTGGCATTTTTGTCTAATCTCATGGTGGTATCCTCTCTTTCTTTCAGATGGCAACCGAACTCAAAGTTCTCAATCTCGCGTATTGTACTTTGAGAACAACTCCGGACTTGTCCGCTTTCAAGAGCTTGGAAATTTTGAGTCTTGAAAATTGTGAGGCTCTAGAAGAGATTCATCCTTCTATCGAGGGCATCGAGACCCTTGTCTCCTTGAATGTCGGAGGGTGTAGGAAATTGAAGGAGCTACCTCGAGGAGTAGGCAAAATGAAAGAATTGAGGGAGCTTCGCATAAATGGCACTAATATACAGAAGATTCCTATTCGGAGAGGATGTTTGACAAATCTAGAGATTCTACATGCCTCATGTTGTGAACTACTTGCTCAACTTCCAAAATCCTTAGGCTCCCTTGTCTCGTTAACTAAGCTAGACCTATCTTGTGACATCCTAAATTTCGGCCCCGTCCCGAATATATGAAATGGGCATTATTAGAGGAATTTTGGGTCACCAAATTTAAGTAAATGGTGAAGAGATGGTGCAAATTCGTAGGGATGATGGACTACCGCAGTTCGGTCCTCAAATTGACTTCATTTGGTGTGGGAATTGATCGAAGAAATTGGAAGTTCAAAGTGGGAAATTCGGAACTAAGGGTGGGCGCTATTATTTTGGACTTTAAATTGATTTACCGGTGGAAATTATGCTTGAAAATGATGGGGGAGACATAGAGGATGAGATTGAAGCTTGTGGGACCAAAGCAATTAATGAATTGGCTAAGATTGTTGAGTTTTTGTTCCCCCTTAGCTGGCTTCTCCATCTGCGTACGCCACCCCTCCTTCGGACGTTCTCGGCCGCACAAGCATCACAGCTGGAGAAGACAAGAAACCCTCACCATCTGCTCTCTCTCTTCGTGCGCCAACCCCCACCAAACGAAGACAGATCACTCAGCCAGCATTTGTTTTTCATTTTTCCTTGAAGTCCATGGACGCCCACAGCTTCTCTCGCACCTGCTGCCCTCCATCTTCAGCGGAATCTCTCCACCAGCTCGCCAGCAAGCTGCCACACGTCCGTTTCTCTTCATCTCCGGTCAACGTTCAGCAAAGAGGAAGACCGCGTGCTGGCTGCAGCGCGTCTGCCGTAGTTCGGACGAAGCTGCTTCTTCATCAACGCCACCGAAGAGCAACTTCCCTGCTCCACCGCTTCTGCCAGTCAACCCGGTTGCCTCCTCGCCGTTTGTTGACCGAAGGCCGCCATCTCCACGAAGCAAAACCCACCGAAGCTGCCACATCCAGCGTGTCTCTCTCTCTCTCTGCTCCTCACACTGCTGCTCCACTACCGTTTGCTTCTCCACGCGTTCAAGCTCAGCTTCGGTCAACACTCAATAGCACAAAGCCACCGGTGTTGACCCAAGCATCCACGTGGCCACCGACCTTCAACCTTTGAGAGTCCCGGGTGTCGACCGAAACAGCACCGAACAAAGCAACTTGAAGACTCCACCGTCTTCTGCTCCTCCACGCGTCCACGGCCCGGTTCGTCTTGGTCAACATCAGCAACCACGAAACCTCCGGTTGACCGAAGCCAGCGAAGCTGGAGCTGCACGCGTCTTCCCCAGTTCGACGCTGCTTCCTTCGTCCACAAGATTCCACCGAATTCCTGCAACTTCTTTGGACAGCCCGGCCTGCTCATCTAGGCCTTTGGAGGTCAGCCTCACGTCCAACCCAATTGGGCCAAAGTCAAGCCCAGCAAAGACAGGAAATTTGCAGCCCATAGCTTCAGCCCATCTCAATTTGAAGCCCAGTTCAGTTTAGTTTCAAGCCCAGCATCATTTGTATTTCAGCGAGGCCCAGCAAGTTTAGCCCATCTTGGGCCCGTGAAGCAAGTCGGCCCAAGTTCGGCCGCCGTCGTGTCGCCGTCGCGATTTCCGATCTTTCTTTGCCAAGTGAGTTTTACTCACTAATGCCTCCTTAGTGTGCTAATTACACTTAACGGTTGATTAGTTTTAATTAAATGTAATTAGGTTGTTAGATTAGAATTGATTAGTGATTATTAGTTAATTTCTTTGCATATTAGTTGTGTGGTTAGTGTAATTAGATAGAGAATTGTCTGTAGTATTTATTGGATGCTTCTTGGGATTTTTCCCGTCCCTTATCGGGTGTTAATTAAGCAAATCGGGCCTAGGTTGAATTTTTAGGAATTAAATATTAATTTTGGAAATTAATTATTTAATTATTTATTTTCGGAAATTCAACTGGGATGGCAGCCAGTGACTGGAATTTTTCGTCTTGATGATCATGGTGCAGTCCGTTTATTTAATTGAGCTTTATATTGTGCTAAATTGAATTTATTGCATTTATTTATTTAATTTTCGAAATTAATTATTTAATTATTTATTTTCCGGAAATTCAACCGGGATGGCCGGTGACCGGAATTTCGTGCTGACTGTCGTGGAGTGGTTCGTTTATTTAATTGAGCTTTAGTTCGTGTCGAATTGATTTAATTGTGCATTTTTAAGTTATGTTCTTAAAGAATGCGATGTTTAGTTATGTGATTGAGAATTGGTTGGGTATCGGTTGTCAGTATCGAAAGTGCATTGGTAAATCACCTGGAGAATGCCCGTGACCCGGTGAATTGGAGTGTCACCTGGGAAGGACACGTGGCTCGGTGATTAGATATGTCATCTTGGCGAAAAGGTAGCCTTAGAGAATGCACGTGGCTCGGAGACTCGGTATGTCTTCCTGGAGAATGCACGTGGCTCGGTGACATAGTGTGGCATCTTGAGATGGTCGGGTGGGACCGTAAAGCCACTAAATCTTGAGAGGGTCGGGTGGGACCGTAAAGCCACTAGTTCTTGAGAGGGTCGGGTGGGACCGTAAAGCCACTAGTTCTTGAGAGGGTCGGGTGGGACCGTAAAGCCACTAGTTCTTGAGAGGGTCGGGTGGGACCGTAAAGCCACTAGATCTTGAGAGGGTCGAGTGGGGCCGTAAAGCCACTAAATCTAAGGAATTGCTTGGTGTTGGATGAATGACCTAGAAATGGTCGATCGACTTAATGTCGACTAGGTCGATTGATCGATGATTCGATCGAGAGTGACTTGATGATTCATTGCCTTGGTTTGATGTTGTGAATTGAATGATTGAATAGAGATGACCGTGAGTGGTCTTCTTGGTGTGAAATCGACTAGGTCGATTAGATCGATGCTTCGATCTATAATATGATTGTTTGGGTGCTGTATGATCTATGCTAATATGCGAGGTGGAATCGAGGCCAAGGTAAGTCCTCGACTCATGTTGTGCATAGGCAGCCCTAAGGTGTATTAGTTTACTAATCGGGTCTTAGAGGGTAGAACTTGCTGAGACGTTGTCTCAGTGGTTATTGAATAACCATTTCAGGACCTGGATAAGGAGCCTAAGGAGCATGAATTTGATGAGGAGATCCCTGTTGAGGAACCTGAAGAGGAGTACGTGAAGGAGAACCCCGAGGATGATCCAGAGTAGGATCCTGATGACGATTGTTATAGAATCAATTTGAGTAGAAACCAATCGTTTAATATGGCTTGTATATGAGCATAAGGGTATTGGTTTTCAGGTTCAATTTCCTAGTCCTACTTGCGTATCCCATTGTTTTATTGTCTGGGGATTTATAACCGCTTCCGCATGTGCATATAAAAATGAAAGGGTCGGCGATGCATAGTCCTGGGATATCGCAATTCAAAATCGACCAAAAGTTAAGGGATGTGTGCGTGCCTGAGGGTCGGGGCGTGACATCCCCTTTTTGTGGTATCAGAGCAATGGTTAGGTATTGGAGTGATAAGGTGCGATGACCTATGGGATAGTAGTAGGAAAGACGTTTAAATTCATGACTGGTGCATGTCTTTGATAGCTGATTGGTAGAATTATTTGTTATGTGTGAATTGCTTGCTTTTAATTATTGTGGCTTCGGAAGGCAGAGTGTTGACTCTGGCCAGTTTGAGCGTAAGAGTGCCACTGCGGGTTGGTACTAGTGTAGCAGCATTGATTGATCTTAAGCTCGATAAGATTGATTTGATGCAAGTGCTTCTTGGGATCTGGATGAGCCAGTAAGATCAGAATCGGGTTATTGTTGTTGCTACCTTTGTTGAGGTCCAACCTGGAAGGATAATCAGAGAATAGAATTTGATATTTGAGTCCAGATTCCGCGAGGCAGATTTGGAATTCGGTCAGGGAAAAGACTGATGTTGAGAGAATGGTATTCTATCCCACCCAATAGGAAAGGTGGCATAGTCAGGTCAGTATTCAGACAAATGGAACATGTTGTTCTATGGAAGACGATATAGATCAGTCTCGTGTATTCTGAGGGCGAGAAATTGTGGTAAGCGTTGTCAGTACGGACAGTGATTTATGGTGCATCCGCATAAGAAGATGGAATCTTGACACCAGTTACTGCTGTGACTGTTGGTAGAACAGTTCAGGAGAAGTGCGCCATAGAACGCACTGTGGAATTTCTGGGATAGATCTCTTGTACAAGAAATAGTGCATGTTGGCACTTGACAAGAGGTAAAAGACTCACTGGGTAAGTGCCAAAAGTATGGAAGAAAGGCATGGATTAATCATGTGTTCGGGAATGGCTAAAACGTGCTACGATGGTAGCCAGCACGGCTATCAAGTGAAAAACTATCAGTGTGCGTCCAAGGGAGCATTGATACCGATACCGTAGATAAGACGCCATGAGGATGGCAATATGAACAGAAATGGAACCGACCTGACATTAGACAGAGGAAGAATGTTTTGGGGAAAATTTTATCAGAGTATCGAAACAGAGTTTTGATGAAGTTTGGGGAACTTCAGTTTATTGAAATAAGTGGAAGAAAGGGGAATCACTAGTTATCGTTGTTTGAATTGATAGAACCGAAGGTACGGATGTGAAGATTGATGAATGAGGAATTCATACATGTTAGTGCATTGCTTTATGGGACATCAGTTTGTGGAAAGAGAAATGAAAATGGTTCATTGCAATCATGTATCAACCATTGTCAACTTAATGGGGTGACTTGTTATAAAGAGTGTTGATGTCTTCAAGGATCGACTTGAGGACAGGTTATCTTCAATTGAGAACCAGGAAGGAGGTTAGACTGAAGATAACATTTCACACTTGATTTTGCCCTTGTGAGAATAATGTGAAGTCATTTGATATGACGAACGCTCCAGCCACTGTCATGGATTTGACAAACTGAATGTTCAGAGAATATCTAGATCGATGGTGATCGCGTGGTGGAGAGACATTCTAGGGTGTTCATTAAGTGATGAGGATCACGAGAGCCCTTAAGAATGATCATGTGATTACAAATAAAGGAATCTTCATAGACCTAGCCAAGATCGAATCAGTTGTTAATAGACCGGGACTGACTTCAGTGTCAGAGATCAGAAGCTGTGGAGATTGGACAGATTACTACAGAAGGTTTGTGAAAGAATTTTCAGTATCAGTATCATCGCAGGATTGACCTCTTGAGAAAGAAGAGAAATTCATCAGCATAAACAAGTACGAGGATAGTTTCCAGAGCTTAAGTAAGAACCGACTATCGTACTTGTGCTAAACTCTTCATTTGGCTTTGAAAAGCATGAAGTATTTAGTGATGTGTCTTGTAAAGGACTGGGTACGTATTGATACAACATGAGAAGATTATTGCATCACTGTTCCGTCAGTTGAGACCCAACAAGTTGAACATGAAGCAGTATCGTGAATCAGGATTTTGGCAGAACTGTAATGGGGTTATCTAGTATCACCTTGGGAGAATGAAAGAAGTAATTAATGTGTTAAGCCGAGAGTCTTCAATTGTGTATAGACTGGCTAAAGTATAGACTTTACTTGAAAAGGGTTTGAAATTTGGTTTTCAAATTTGAGGTAGGCTACCTTTTGAATTTTATAGCCACCCTCAGAATTGAGCCAAATGTCCAAGTTGGAATCATCACCTAGTTGATAGACAGAGATGTTCAGAGATCTTATAAGATGATACTAGCAAGAAAGAACCTGATTTTAAGACTTTTGAAGGTGGAACGTTCGGGTTCCATGAGGAATTGAGTGCACTTGACAGTGTAGCACTCAGGGAAAAGATCTTATCGGAAGTTTGCTATAGTATTGCAGTTTTGACCAGATGGTATAAGTAAATCAGAATCGGCATCAGCTAGATTAGTAAGCTGATATGAAGATAGATATTGCTGAGCAGGTTGCAAGTGTCAGAAGTGTCAGTAAGTGGAAGCTCGGTAATGTGAATCGGGAGAAATTTTACCATCACTTGAGAGTCCCAAGTCGGAATGGAAATATGTCACAATGGAACATTGTGATGGGCTTACTAAGGATTCAGGGGATTACTGATACCATTTGAGAATAGTGGTTGATCGATAGATGGAGTTGATCCACTTTGGTACAGTACGGATAGATCTTGTTTTGAGTGTGTAACATCTAGATTTCGGACTCTGATTTCGATTAGATAAACTGGGCATTTCATCGACGCGATTACAGTGTTTTTCTCTGAGTTGATCACTCATGAGATAACTAGACTAGCTGGGTGAGTTATTAAGGACCTTAAGGCAAATAGACTTGAGAATTCGACCATGGATCGACTTCTCGACCGTGCTCATCTTTAGAGATCATTGCGGCATAGTATAAAATCGATTTGAAATCAAAGATAGATCGGTTCGACTGAGATGAATGACCGATCGTGGGTGACTCCACTAAATTGGAAAATTCTCATCGACCGACACTAATTTGATGTTTCTATCGTTTTGGCGCCCTGTGTTCGTATTTGAATCTTTGAGATTTTCACGACAATCGAGAGTCGCCAATGGCTCGAGTGGGTTTATTGTGGTTCGAAGAAAATCGACCACGGGTCATTTGTCCTAAAAAGCTCTGAACACTACCCAGTAGCCTAGGTCACACTAAGAGCGTGTCGGAGTGAAATTAACCGCCAATCTAAATTCGATTTCAGAAATTGAAGATCCTATCTTGTCACAGAGTGGGTATATCGAAATGTGTGTGCATTAGATAATTCGCCGGCATGGAGTGTCGAGGATAAATTATATTTCGAATCTAGATCAAAGATTACAAGTTTGGCAGAGTTTTCAGAGGGTTATTTCTTAAGCAGTGTATAGCAGAGGGTACAGAATTTCAGTGGTGAAAAGAAAGTGAAGAAAGATGTCAACTCAGTAATTAGTATTTGCAGTTGTCAGATCAGTGTTAGAGTAAAGACTGCTCAGAACTGTCAGAAATTTTGAATTATTGAGGTTCGAAGGTTTATTAGGGAGTCGAGAAAAAGAGATCAGATGTGGATGACAGAGTGTCTTATGAGAGAAGTTCAGTTCAGTTGTGATTCAGAAAGAGCAGAGTTTGAGTACTAAAGATGATCTCCTTAATCAAAATGGTCGGACAACATCACGGGACCGAAGGATTGGCATGGAGTAGTGAGACTCGATGAAACGACGATACCCCCACCTTTCGTAAAAGGATTGGTAGAGGTTTAAATTTCGAGGACGAAATTTTTATAAGAGGGGAAGAGTTGTGACATCCTAAATTTCGGCCCCGTCCCGAATATATGAAATGGGCATTATTAGAGGAATTTTGGGTCACCAAATTTAAGTAAATGGTGAAGAGATGGTGCAAATTCGTAGGGATGATGGACTACCGCAGTTCGGTCCTCAAATTGACTTCATTTGGTGTGGGAATTGATCGAAGAAATTGGAAGTTCAAAGTGGGAAATTCGGAACTAAGGGTGGGCGCTATTATTTTGGACTTTAAATTGATTTACCGGTGGAAATTATGCTTGAAAATGATGGGGGAGACATAGAGGATGAGATTGAAGCTTGTGGGACCAAAGCAATTAATGAATTGGCTAAGATTGTTGAGTTTTTGTTCCCCCTTAGCTGGCTTCTCCATCTGCGTACGCCACCCCTCCTTCGGACGTTCTCGGCCGCACAAGCATCACAGCTGGAGAAGACAAGAAACCCTCACCATCTGCTCTCTCTCTTCGTGCGCCAACCCCCACCAAACGAAGACAGATCACTCAGCCAGCATTTGTTTTTCATTTTTCCTTGAAGTCCATGGACGCCCACAGCTTCTCTCGCACCTGCTGCCCTCCATCTTCAGCGGAATCTCTCCACCAGCTCGCCAGCAAGCTGCCACACGTCCGTTTCTCTTCATCTCCGGTCAACGTTCAGCAAAGAGGAAGACCGCGTGCTGGCTGCAGCGCGTCTGCCGTAGTTCGGACGAAGCTGCTTCTTCATCAACGCCACCGAAGAGCAACTTCCCTGCTCCACCGCTTCTGCCAGTCAACCCGGTTGCCTCCTCGCCGTTTGTTGACCGAAGGCCGCCATCTCCACGAAGCAAAACCCACCGAAGCTGCCACATCCAGCGTGTCTCTCTCTCTCTGCTCCTCACACTGCTGCTCCACTACCGTTTGCTTCTCCACGCGTTCAAGCTCAGCTTCGGTCAACACTCAATAGCACAAAGCCACCGGTGTTGACCCAAGCATCCACGTGGCCACCGACCTTCAACCTTTGAGAGTCCCGGGTGTCGACCGAAACAGCACCGAACAAAGCAACTTGAAGACTCCACCGTCTTCTGCTCCTCCACGCGTCCACGGCCCGGTTCGTCTTGGTCAACATCAGCAACCACGAAACCTCCGGTTGACCGAAGCCAGCGAAGCTGGAGCTGCACGCGTCTTCCCCAGTTCGACGCTGCTTCCTTCGTCCACAAGATTCCACCGAATTCCTGCAACTTCTTTGGACAGCCCGGCCTGCTCATCTAGGCCTTTGGAGGTCAGCCTCACGTCCAACCCAATTGGGCCAAAGTCAAGCCCAGCAAAGACAGGAAATTTGCAGCCCATAGCTTCAGCCCATCTCAATTTGAAGCCCAGTTCAGTTTAGTTTCAAGCCCAGCATCATTTGTATTTCAGCGAGGCCCAGCAAGTTTAGCCCATCTTGGGCCCGTGAAGCAAGTCGGCCCAAGTTCGGCCGCCGTCGTGTCGCCGTCGCGATTTCCGATCTTTGCTTTGCCAAGTGAGTTTTACTCACTAATGCCTCCTTAGTGTGCTAATTACACTTAACGGTTGATTAGTTTTAATTAAATGTAATTAGGTTGTTAGATTAGAATTGATTAGTGATTATTAGTTAATTTCTTTGCATATTAGTTGTGTGGTTAGTGTAATTAGATAGAGAATTGTCTGTAGTATTTATTGGATGCTTCTTGGGATTTTTCCCGTCCCTTATCGGGTGTTAATTAAGCAAATCGGGCCTAGGTTGAATTTTTAGGAATTAAATATTAATTTTGGAAATTAATTATTTAATTATTTATTTTCCGGAAATTCAACTGGGATGGCCAGTGACTGGAATTTCGTCTTGATGATCATGGTGCGATCCGTTTATTTAATTGAGCTTTATATTGTGCTAAATTGAATTTATTGCATTTATTTATTTAATTTTCGAAATTAATTATTTAATTATTTATTTTCCGGAAATTCAACCGGGATGGCCGGTGACCGGAATTTCGTGCTGACTGTCGTGGAGTGGTTCGTTTATTTAATTGAGCTTTAGTTCGTGTCGAATTGATTTAATTGTGCATTTTTAAGTTATGTTCTTAAAGAATGCGATGTTTAGTTATGTGATTGAGAATTGGTTGGGTATCGGTTGTCAGTATCGAAAGTGCGTTGGTAAATCACACGAGAATGCCCGTGACCGGTGAATTGGAGTGTCACACAGGAAGGACACGTGGCTCGGTGATTAGATATGTCATCTTGGCGAAAAGGTAGCCTTAGAGAATGCACGTGGCTCGGAGACTCGGTATGTCTTCCTGGAGAATGCACGTGGCTCGGTGACATAGTATGGCATCTTGAAAAGGTCGGGTGGGACCGTAAAGCCACTAAATCTTGAGAGGGTCGGGTGGGACCGTAAAGCCACTAAATCTTGAGAGGGTCGGGTGGGACCGTAAAGCCACTAGTTCTTGAGAGGGTCGGGTGGGACCGTAAAGCCACTAGTTCTTGAGAGGGTCGGGTGGGACCGTAAAGCCACTAGATCTTGAGAGGGTCGGGTGGGACCGTAAAGCCACTAAATCTAAGGAATTGCTTGGTGTTGGATGAATGACCTAGAAATGGTCCGACTGACTTGTAATCGACTAGGTCGATTGATCGATGATTCGATCTGAGAGTGACTTGATGATTCATTGCCTTGGTTTGATGTTGTGAATTGAATGATTGAATAGAGATGACCGTGAGTGGTCTTCTTGGTGTGAAATCGACTAGGTCGATTAGATCGATGCTTCGATCTATAATATGATTGTTTGGGTGCCTGTATGATCTATGCTAATATGCAGGTGGAATCTGAGGCCAAGGTAAGTCCTCTGACTCATGTTGTGTATAGGCAGCCCTAAGGTGTATTAGTTTACTAATCGGGTCTTAGAGGGTAGAACTTGCTGAGACGTTGTCTCAGTGGTTATTGAATAACCATTTCAGGACCTGGATAAGGAGCCTAAGGAGCATGAATTTGATGAGGAGATCCCTGTTGAGAAACCTGAAGAGGAGTACGTGAAGGAGAACCCCGAGGATGATCCAGAGTAGGATCCTGATGACGATTGTTATAGAATCAATTGGAGTAGAAACCAATCATTTAATATGGCTTGTATATGAGCATAAGGGTATTGGTTTTCAGGTTCAATTTCCTAGTCCTACTTGCATATCCCATTGTTTTATTGTCTGGGGATTTATAACCGCTTCCGCATGTGCATATAAAAATGAAAGGGTCGGCGATGCATAGTCCTGGGATATCGCAATTCAAAATCGACCAAAAGTTAAGGGATGTGTGCGTGCCTGAGGGTCGGGGCGTGACATATCTTGCACAGGAATTGAAGAATTACCCAAATCAATTGGTTCTCTGAATGAGCGCAGGACACTTGATGCCTCCTATTGTACATCATTAGCTAGCCTACCCAGCTCCATAGGCGATCTAGCATCTCTGACTCTTATTGACCTAACAGGATACAACAAACTTGCTCAACTTCCAAACTTCATAGGCTCTCTCGTGTCGTTGCAGTGCTTGCTATTATCGGGATGCAGCTTATTGGGAGAAATCCCAGACTCAATTGGACAATTAGAATCATTGACTGAATTGCACTTGAAATCTACAGCGATTGAAGAATTACCCAAATCAATTGGCTCTCTGAAGGAGCTCAGGACACTTGATGCCTCCTATTGTGCATCATTAGCTAGCGTACCCAGCTCCATAGGCAATCTAGCATCTCTGTCTCTTCTTGGCCTAACAGGATGCCACAAACTTGCTCAACTTCCAAACTCCATAGGCTCTCTCACATCGTTGCAGCGCTTGCTATTATCGAAATGCAGCTCATTGGGAGAAATCCCAGACTCAATTGGACAATTGGAATCATTAACTGAACTGCACTTGGATTCTACAGCGATTGAAGAATTACCCAAATCAATTGGTTCTCTAAAGGAACTCAAGACACTTAATGCCTCCTGTTGTGCATCATTAGCTAGCGTACCCAGCTCCATAGGCGATTTAGTATCTCTGTCTCTTCTTGACCTAACAGGATGCAACAAACTTACTCAACTTCCAGACTCCATAGGCTCTCTCGCGTCGTTGCAGCACTTGCTATTATCGAGATGCAGATCATTGGGAGAAATCCCAAACTCAATTGGACAATTAGAATCATTGGTTGAACTGCACTTGAAATCTACAAAGATTGAAGAATTACCCAAATCAATTGGCTCTTTGAAGGAGCTCAAGAAACTTAATGCCTCCAATTGTGCATCATTAGCTAGTGTACCCAGCTCCATAGGCGATCTAGCATCTCTATCTCTTCTTGACCTAACAAGATGCAACAAACTTGCTCAACTTCCAAACTCCATAGGCTCTCTCGTGTTGTTGCAGTGCTTGCTATTATCGGGATGTAGCTCATTGGGAGAAATCCCAGACTCAATTGGACAATTAGAATCATTGACTGAATTGCACTTGAAATCTACAGCGATTGAAGAATTACCCAAATCAATTGGCTCTTTGAAAGAGCTCAGGACACTTGATGCCTCCTATTGTGCATCATTAGCTAGCGTACCCAGCTCCATAGGCGATCTAGCATCTCTGTCTCTTCTTGGCCTAACAGGATGCCACAAACTTGCTCAACTTCCAGACTCCATAGGCTCTCTCGCATCGTTGCAGCGCTTGCTATTATCGAAATGCAACTCATTGGGAGAAATCCCAGACTCAATTGGACAATTGGAATCATTAACTGAACTGCACTTGGATTCTACAGCGATTGAAGAATTACCCAAATCAATTGGTTCTCTAAAGGAACTCAAGACACTTAATGCCTCCTGTTGTGCATCATTAGCTAACGTACCCAGCTCCATAGGCGATTTAGCATTTCTGTCGCTTCTTGACCTAACAGGATGCAACAAACTTGCTCAACTTCCAGACTCCATAGGCTCTCTCGCGTCGTTGCAGCACTTGCTATTATCGAGATGCAGATCATTGGGAGAAATCCCAAACTCAATTGGACAATTAGAATCATTGGCTGAACTGCACTTGAAATCTACAAAGATTGAAGAATTACCCAAATCAATTGGGTCTTTGAAGGAGCTCAGGAAACTTAATGCCTCCAATTGTGCATCATTAGCTAGTGTACCCAGCTCCATAGGCAATCTAGCATCTCTGTCTCTTCTTGACCTAACAAGATGCAACAAACTTGCTCAACTTCCAAACTCTATAGGCTCTCTCGCGTCGTTGAAGTGCTTATTATTATCGGGATACAACTCACTAGGAGAAATCCCAGACTCAATTGGACAATTAGAATCATTGACTGAACTGCACTTGAAATATACTGAGATTGAAGAAATACCCAAATCAATTGGCTCTCTGAAGGAGCTCAGGACACTTGATGCCTCCAATTGTGCATCATTAGCTAGCATACCTAGCTCCATAGGCGATCTAGCATCTCTATCTCTTCTTGACCTAACAAGATGCGACAAACTTGCTCAACTTCCAAACTCCATAGGCTCTCTCACATCGTTGCAGCGCTTGCTATTATCGAAATGCAGCTCATTGGGAGAAATCCCAGACTCAATTGGACAATTGGAATCATTAACTGAACTGCACTTGGATTCTACAGCGATTGAAGAATTACCCAAATCAATTGGTTCTTTGAAGAAGCTCAAGGCACTTTATGCCTCCAATTGTGCATCATTAGCTAGCGTACCCAGCTCCATAGCCGCCGCTTCTCCACCGTTCCTCGCGCCCAAATCGCCGCCGAGCAGCCTCCATCGGCCTCAACCAGCAGTGGATAGCAGCTGCAGAAAATGGGTATGGCAGCCCGGTTTTGGCCCGTTTTGGCCGCCTTCCTGGCCCCGGATGCTCGGCCTGCCTTGAGGAAAGTCAATCCTCACGTCGTCCTCGTCGTTTTGGTCCGCTTGGCTCGCTAATCCGGTGAGTTTAGCTCACTAAACCTTGATTCGAGGGTTAATGATGTTTTAGGTGTGTTTAGTTTATGTTAAGTGTTATTAGGTGGTTAGTTTAATTTATTTAAGTGTAGATTATATTAATGTGCTTGATTAACTTAAGTGGGTTTAATTTAAGGTTAAATGAATACTTATATTAATATAAGCCTTGATGTGACATAATAGGTTTTATTTTTGAATTATTTAAATGTTTCGAAATTCTGGAATTTATAATAGGGTTAATACCTTGAAAAAGCTAAACCCAAGACACTTGTGACAAATTTACCCCAAACTATTTTTTTGACTATGAAAAACCCCAAACCGGTAAACTTGTGACAAATTTACCCCGACCGATTATAAAAAACCATAAACTGGTACATTTATGACAAATTTACCCAAACTAATTTATTCGATCGCAAAAAACCATAAACCGGTAATTTGTGACAAATATACCCTATGCTAAATTGGATTAATACCACAAAAAAATCATAAAAATTGTAAAATGTGACAAACGAAATGTAAAATCCTAAATTGGTATACTTGATTAACTCATCACGTGTCATTTAACTTAATAATTTGAGAATAAAATTTAACGAAAAACTAACATAGGGTAAATTTGTCACAAGTGTCCAGGGTTGGGATAAGTTTGTCAAAAGTATACCGGTTTGGGGTTTTTTGTGGTCAAAAAAATAGTTTGGGGTAAATTTGTCACAAGTGTCTTAGGTTTGGGGTTTTTTAGGGTATTATCCCTTTATAATATTATATTATATTCCGAAACTATTAAAATATTATTATTTTTTTAAAAAAAGGAAAAAAAAATTATTTTTGACCCCGTTTGCTCGAAATTTCGTGCCGATCACTCATCAGTGCATTCGGATTTTGAAATTGATGATTGGATATTATAAATTGAGTGTGGATTGCGAAAACTAGGGATATTATTATTTAATTAATTTTTGGAATAAAATTAATTCTTTATTAAATTTCCGAAAATTTTGTCAATTACCCTAAACTCTCAGAATTTTGTGCCAATCGCTACTGTGTATTTAGAATTTGAATTTGATGATTGATTGTGGCAAATGGAGTGTGATTATGATAAATAGGGATCCTCTTTATAAAATCCTAAGTGTGGAAATTGATGGGCGATTGGCTGTGATATGCCACCTATTAGAGGTCACGTCCAGTGGGACCGTGATATGCCACCTGATAAAGGTCGCGCCCAGTGGAGCCGTGATATGCCACCTATTAGCGGTCACACCCAGTGGGGCCATGATATGCCACCTGATAAAGGTCACGCCCAGTGGGGCCGTGATATGCCACCTATTAGAGGTCGCGTCCAATGGGGCCATGATATACCACCTATTAGAGGTCGCACCTAGTGAGGCCATGAATTGCCACCTGATAAAGGTCGTGCCTAGTGAGGCCGTGAATTGCCACCTGATAAAGGTCGCGCCTAACCGGGCCGTAATCTACCACCTTTTTAAAGGTCGTGCCAAGTGGAGCCGTGATGCCACTAATTCTAATTTTGCCGAGTGAGGCCGTGATTGCCACTGGTTGTCAAACCTTCCTATAGGGCCGTGATTGAGAACAATGATTAATTTGCTAGAATGACATGTAATCGGCCGAGTCGATTGATCGCTGAGACGATCCACGTGATTGAATTGTTCTGATAATGTGATTGTGCCTCAGTTGTTGGGTTATTAAAATTGCACGTGGTTAAATTATATAAATTGTGCTAACCTGCAGATGAAGACTAATGCGAGGTAAGTCTTTGTGTGATGTGGCTAGGCCACCCGGGGCGTATTTTCTTTCTAATAGGGGTTTAAGGGGTTGAACTTGCTGAGACATTGTCTTATCCCGGTTTGGGGATTACAATTTCAGGTCCCTGGTGGACGGAGCGGCTAGATAGCTTTGGTTGATCTTGAGGAGTTGCAGAGGTGAAGTCATGAGGATTGGAGAACGTGTTCGACTTGTAGGTCGTAGGACAGCTCATTTTTAAGAGCCGGTCTTTTATAGACTTTTGACAGTAGACCTCTGTTTGTAATTCTGTTGAATCATGAAAGTATTATGTTGTGGTTTTGCTTCCTACTTTTTTATCTCGTATTTCATTGTCAGGGGTTTTATAATACGTTCTGCTTGCGCAATAATAAATGAATAGGGTTGGCGACACTACCTGGGAATATCGCATTTGCATGACCATGGTGGGATGTTGACGCGCTCGAGGTTCGGGGCGTGATAAGACACTTGATGTTTCCTATTGTGCATCATTAGCTAGCTTACCCAGCTGCATAGGCAATCTAGCATCTCTGTCTCTTCTTGACTTAACAGGATGCGACAAACTTGTTCAACTTCCAGACTCCATAGGCTCTCTTGCGTCATTGCGGCGCTTGTTATAATTGAGATGCCACTCATTTTGAGAAATCCCCAACCTAATTGGATAATTAGAATCATTGAATGAACTGCACTTAAAATCTACAGCGATTATGGAATTACGTGAAGGCATTAGAAATATGCAAAACTTGTAGATGTTGAATGATAGGAGAATTCACATAACATAATTGCTTGATGACAGGGGAATATTGGCGAAACTCCAAGACTTGAGAGCTTTAGGGGGGGGAAAATCCAGAAGGATTACCAAGTACACAGGTGAAATGGTTTCACCAGATGATCTTCATTTAGATGTCACCTGCCAGATCCCGCAATTGCCGAATCTTTCCCAACTAACATTTCTTAAGAAACTCACTCTTTCTAGTTGGCTTGAATGTCTCCCAGACCTTTCTTTAACACATAGTGGAAAAGTTGTGAAACTTTATTTTTTAGTTTCCATAAGTTCAAGCAGTTAGTTTGGCATTCTATTTACTTTTTGTCTTGTGACACAGATCTCTTAAAGCATCCCTTAAAGCGTCGTAGGATGACTACTGCCAACAACTTAGCCATGGACTACCGAACAACAGATTTTGAACTTGTTTTGAAGAGATTGAGAACTTCTGGAATCTCAGATGAAGTAGTTATTTCATCTTGCTTTTTCTTTATTGTTCTTCAGCTTTTAATGGATGGTTCCATCTACAAAGAATAGTATTTGTGATCAATTATCTATTATGTATGGAATGCTTTTCTCAAAATTCGTAACTATATCTCCTTCGACTTGTTACATGTACTTCTCACGGCTTTAAGTCCTCTATTCATGAAGTCAGGATTTTCAGAATTCCTAAATTATAAAGTGGCCTGGAATATATTGCCCCTTCTTATGCATTCTGTTTCTTAATTATCTTTCTATCAATGCCATTAAAAGAAAAATCTTTTGAAAACGCTCTCACTTCGGTGCAATTGCGGCATATGATCATGCGTTGAGAATCTTCAAGGGAAACTTTAAATTTTGAGGTTTCTAATATCCTTAATTTTATGGTGATAACCTAATGATCATTATATGCTGCAAAGTGAACTAATTGAGGATTGGAAGGATTACAACAAAGTATGATGGAGAAAAAAGTAGCAAAAGGGCTAAGGTTCTCAATTTGTGTCTGCTTGTCTTAAATGTGTTTGTGATTGTGTCAATTCATGATCACTTCTATTAAACATGTCAACCATTAATTAAGACCAAAACATGAAAATATCTTGTTAGTAAACTGGTTAAACGTATTGTGATGTGTCACATTGGGTTGTGTCTTGTGTTTTTTGCGTTTGGTATTATCATGTAATATTGGCAACATGAGGAGCAGGAATTGAATAGTTATGAATCACATCTTCTTTCCATCTTGCATGCATTGTGCTCATGTATGCTAGTAACAGAGAGGCTCTCATATGGGTTTTGCATCCTCTACCATGTCTTTGATTGATTTTCTATAGGACTCACTGGTTTGTTGATCTTTATGACTTTCTATTAGAGGAGTCCTATAGAACAAATCAAAACTAGTGAGTCCTATAGAAAATTAATCAAAGCCATGGCACTTGAAAGATGCATTTTGATTACATCTTCTTCCATCATGAACATACAGTATGTAATCTCTGGTTTTGATTAACTTTCATAGAGATGAGCTTACTAAATGTCTTGAATCTTATGTAGCCATCAGTAATCACAATATTTGGTTCTGGTAATGCTATTGTTGGGGCAAGCCTGGGTTATAGAGGTGCTCCAATGGCAACAATGGTAGGCATGGTAAGTGGTATCGTTATTAGGTAGTTAAATGTTTTTAAGGGGCTTTATTTGTTGCTTACTCTGTTACTTAAAAATGATGTAATAATTGCATTTGTATGTGCATGTTTATTTGACGTCTTTCAATGACATGCTCTCTTTTGAGCTTTATAGGACAGTGAGAGCATGGCCGATGTGAAGCCCAAAATTGCTGATAAGTCACAAGGCAAATCACGAATTTGGAAACCGATAGAAATCAATGAACCATTACAATGCTGGTCTATAAGGCTGCTTGATATCTTAACGGCTACAAGGGTACAAATGATTGCCAAATTATGGTTTTCTTATGGAGCATTTCTTTTCCGCATTAAATTGTCATGTTTCTACTAGATAAGCACAAATTTGAATAGGGGTCGCATTTTATGCACTTGCTTTATTAGTTTCATTCACTTGTGGTCCAATTAATTATCTCTAAAACCACAACGCCTGGAAGGCTTTGTCATCTCCTCATTTTGCCTTTTAATGTTAATTGATTGTTTCAACTATACAAATAGGAAAAGGATAAGATCAACATTAATAAATCTGTGATTATGGTGTGCCAATTGTGCTTGAGTTTCATTGGCCATGGAGGTCATGAATTTCATGATAACGATAATTAGCGAGATGGATGATGCTTGATTTAGAATGTAGAATCTCATGCAGTTACATGTGGTGGAAGGCACAGATTCTTCACGAGATGAGTTTGGCTTTATACATGGCAAAGTATATCATCGTGCACCACTTGGATGCTTGTCCAGAATGCTAAGATTATGAATTGAGCTATTTTGAGCTTGTCAATTCCCGGAAAATTTGAGGGGGAAATTGCCTGTTGAATCTAAGCACACGAATACTAGAGGCAAAAGGATAGGCATTCCCAGAAAAGAGTAGCATGGGTGAAGGCACTGTATTTTTGCACGAAGACCGCACAGAGTTCTCTTGGTTCTATAGAGATACAGCCAGACGGTTTAAGCCGAGGTTCTAGTTTTCTTTTGGTAACTGTTTCGATTGGGTTTTGGTGTCAAGTGTATCAAATGCTCTGTTCTCTCTCTCTCTATAGATATGGTGTCACCAAGTGTCTCTTATACATGAATTTATGCATCTATCATTTAATGCCCGGTTCTTTGAGCTCTTTCTTTTGCATTTTCTTTTAACTCTGTGTCTTATATTTAACTGTCACCACTGAAGCTGATAAAATGAAGCAGGTCTCGAGATTAACCTATTCAAACTCAGGTCATGCCATTCGGGCATCATCATCGAATGGCGTGCACAAGCCCTGGGAATGGCAAAAGAAAATGCAAACTTAGAAGGCAGGGTAAGGAATCTTCTTTTTTTCCTTGAAATTGGCAAACTGTTTTATTGTGTAGCGTGCTGTTAACTACATTGATTCTTCTTTTTGCAGGCCACGATTAGTGTAGAATTAGAGTTATGGCAACCTCCTGCTAGGAATTGGATGACCAATGACACAAGCGATACAAATCCTGAAGATGCAGTTCTGTGCTATGCACTGTCAATAGAAGATCATCTAATGTTAGCATCAGTGGAGACGATCTTTTGGTCCGATGTGATCTCTTCTACGGCGAATTGTTTCCCAGAGGCATGTCCATATCTTCTTGTCATTTTCTAGTAGCACTGTCCACAAGGCACGAGATGATGAACTACTCCTTTGTACTGAATATGCTTGCACTATTTCCTTTTCACATTTTTATGGGAGCTAAAATTGATTAATTCTATCATATATGGAAAGTACTAAACTCTATTTTTAGGAGGTCCAGGAAAGCAATTACTATGATTTTCATGTGGATTACATGGTAGAGTCACAAGTGCAGCATATATCCTTCACTTTCTAAGTGAGACAAGGGCTTTTCTCTATTCCAGTGGAATCTTTTTGCTCTTACTGATTAAAGAAAAGAAGGTTAGAGTTTTTTGTTAGACGCAAATTGCGCAACCCCAAGATCTCCATAACCAGAACAAGAATATGCATAATTGAGTAGAAAGATTAACGCACCTGTTTTGGGATCCATTAAACATAAAACGGAAGCAGAAAAAGGATTACCCACATATATCAAGGGGATCCACGCATCAAGTCCTTCTCCTCTATTGCCCTCCGTATCACTGGCTCAATGAGGCGGCCCCCCTCACGTGTAGCGCTAGGTAAACGCCCCTTAGGTGAGGATACAGGTGAGAATTAGGGTTAGAGGAGAGACTTGAGCACTATTTATAGAGTTTCCAACCAGTCCCTCTCATTACGGGCCAGGCTCAACTCGGCCCACACTAGTCAGCCCATATTAGACTAATTAAGAAACCTTCTATCTCACCTTAGACCAAACCCCATAAAACGGTAAACATTAAACGGTAAATTACAATATCAATTAATGTAGTCCACAATTAGAAAAACTCTTACATTCTCCCACTTGGACTATATTAATTGAAATCGTACCTTATGTGCGCACATTTGGTCAAGAGATAATTCTTAATAGTCAATCATATCCCATAAAGTCTTAAACACCGAATCATGGCGGTAACTGCATGTATACACACATAGCCTTCCATGGTCACGAGTGTTATCAACTTTATTGATATGGATTCAATATGGTAGTGTGTCAAATGGATAACGTCTCTCATAGAGAGATCCCATTTGTCAGTCACCATTCTCTTACCTTAGGTGTCACAAAAACTTGTGCCACAAGAGAATACTTTATGGTTCCAATGAACCCACATATGTCTTGTCCTTATGGTTAACCTTTCTTTATGTATCACAAGACATATGCACAAGGCTAATAACCAGATGCCCGGATGCCCCTAGCCTTCACTCAAGGTCTATACAATCCCTTGAGACTTTATCAATATGTATTCAACATAATAACAACACATTCAAAATATTTTATTGAATGTAAAAGTTGATACATATCAAACTGTTACTAAGTGTAACAACACGATGTGAACTTTATCGATTAAAGCCAAAATAGCTTCCACTAAACAACAGTATCCGAAGATACTCCTAGGCCCATGTTAACGATATGTTACTAAAATACACATGGGCGTAGGCCTTTAGTTAGTGGATCTGCAACCACATCATCTGTGAAAATATGTTATATTATAAGTCACCTTTACTGTACCGTTTCTTTATGGTCAAAAATATCTTACCACCATATATTTAGACCCCTTGAGACCTCTATAGTAAATAAATAATACTACAAATTTATTATCTCAATACACAACCGTATGGGTCTATCCATCAAGTTAAAACGATCAATTTCGTCATGAGGTTTTGGAGCCTAATAGCCCAAGTAACAACCTAAAAGAATGTTACTAACACTGCATACATAGTAGAAGATATCAAAGAACTTTATTTACTGTACTTCCTACTAACATAAATCTGTATTCCGTTATTGATTGCATGTCATCGGAACAGTCAGCAAAGTTTACATCTAAATACTCTACTAGCTGCAAAAATTGAACATGTCTATAAATTAGCATATAATTTCTTGTCTTCTTTAAGTACCTTAAAATCTTCTTGACAACAACCCAGTGATCATGTCCTGGATTTGACCGATATCTGCCTAGAAGTCCCATCACAAAGACAACATTTAGTCTAGTGCAAATTTGAGCATATATTATACTTTTAAGTGCACTGACATAAGGTACACCATTTAATTAGATTTTCTCAATATCTAAATAAGGACAATATGATAGATTTAGTCCATCACCCTTAACAACGAGAGCAATTCCTGGCTTGCAATGATGTATATTGAATATTTCCAATATACAATCAGCAAATGTCCTCCGAGAAAATCTAATATAATATGACAAAAACAATCCTTAACAAAGGATATAAGATGTCTCAAGGTCACAACTTGTAAGCAAAATATTATGTTCATAGAGTATGAGAAAAAATAAATTTTCTCCCACTGACCTTGCAGTATATTGAATTACTTTATTCCCAAAATAACAACACTAAGAAACTTTAATAATATTGTCTAGAAACTTGCTTAAGACCATAGAACTTTTCAGTCTATACATAAGTTTACTTGAATTTGCTGCAAAATCATCCAGTTGCACAATATATATATTTTGTATCTATTTGGCGTAACTTTATATCAAAATAAATTATTAATGCCATATTAACTCTGAAAGAATATTTAAAGAAATAATTATTTCTTCACTATAAACAATCCACCCATCTTTCAGAGTTAAAACTTTAATTACCAATTTGGCTTTAAATTCCACAATCTTTCTTTGAAATTCTTTTAATTTTGTACGCCAATTTGCAACTAATGAACTTGTAATCTTTAGGCAAGTAAGTTAGTTTCCAAACACTATGATGTTTCATAGATTGTATATCGCATTTTATGACATCTAATCACATACTTGATTGAGAATAAGAAACAACATTTATAAATATGTCATTACATCAATTATATAGTGGATATTATAATCATGCTCTCACAAATAGACTATATAGTCGATGGTATAATTAATCGTCTTTCCTTAACAAATCTCATTAATAAAGCTGCAACCAATTCATTCTACACTTGAGAGGTTTAAGAAATTTCATTATAAATTATATCAAGAATAGTACCTTGAACCTCAACAAGTTTAGTCCATGGTATAGGAGATTCCATAGTTATTGTACCTTCTTTAGGGTCATAAAATCAATACCCCTTTTGTATATGAAAAAATTGTTTTCATAACATCAGCCCACAAAAGACCAGATAAATTAGTCTTACTAATCATATTCATCACCATGTTCAATATAGTGCATTTATGCCTTTCGATCAAATCTTTTTGTCAGAATTTTCAGGTATAGTAATTAAATTACCACCCTAGAATCTACCAAATATTTGACAAATGACCCTTTAAGCTATTTCGCATTGTCATACTTGCCAAAATACTAACGACCACTGTTAAACCTGACAACCTTTTAAGACATTTATCTCGGTCATTTTCCTTAAATAAAAAAAAAAAACTTTTGAAAACAACCTTTTAATCATATACGAGATGTATATGTCATTAGAACTTAACCACAATCTTTGCAGATGTGTCTTAAGTTCAATATCAGATAAGACATAATTTCAAGCAACTAAGGCTTCCATCATCTTATAGTAGTGCAGTCCGCAGGCAAACCTCTTTTTAAGTGTTCCAGAATGAAACGCTTCATGGACAGTAAGCAAATTCAATTGATCTTTTCTCAAGCAACAAATCATATGTTCACAACTTAAAATTTGAAGCAGTAAAAACCTCAATGATGACGGAATTATCATTTACAGAAAAGGTGACTGAAAAACAAGCAGTGTATAATTAGCATCATGTGAGCATTGTGTAACTTGACGTACAAGTACACATTTAGAGAGTTACATGCAAAGTCACATAATCACCTTTGGGCAGAATACATGACATGCAATTGTACACTCCCCACATGATAAGGGTTATGAGAATATGTTCCAATTCTTCGTGAATTCATCACCTTTGGGCATATGAATCACTGGAATCAGTCACTCCTCCACCACACTATCATGTATCCCTCCATGAACTAATACAAAATCACCTCCTTTGGGAGTATGATTACGCATTAGACTAGGAGACATCCCAATCATCATACGAGACCGAAATTTCTCAAACCCAATTAAGCGTACCACTTTGGCGGTCACTACTCAATTGAATCATTGAAATTCTCTCATACCAGGGATATAAGCTTTACTCCTCACATACACCATAAATATGTGATTTTAACTTTAGTGATAGGGGCATCATATCACCAAAATCACATATCATGCTAATTACATTGCTTTATTCATTAATAAAAATAAATTTTATCGTATATTATTAATGAATAACACTTATAAAGTTCATGTGATAACATACACATATCCCGGCACCTGTATTTTCAAGAACATAGAAAATACAAGAAAAATACGCGAAAATACACTAAAAAGCACGTATTTAGGATTTTGCATGTATTTTCACATCCATAAAATCATCAAATATGCAAAATAAATACACCATGACGTAGGGAATGATCATATGAATCCATCGCCGCCGGCCACGCGCGAATCGGAGCCTCCACGCGCCCGCACGCACCGCCTGAGTGCATTGAATGAATGTCCTTCCCAATTAGTTGATAAATGGAAGTCCATCTTATGTTATCATTTTTTGCATTATTTATTATGGTTTTTATTTATTCACATTTTTGATAAAACTGCCTAAATTGCCGATTTTGCTTAAATTATTCACTAAAAATCAGATGTTGACACCACCTCCAACATCTCAAAATTGGGTGAAGCAATTTCCTAAAAAGCTGTAGTAATTTTGAAGGGGCTACAATTGCGAAATATTTGCCAAACACCTCAAAAAGTTAAATCACCCATCTTTTATAGCGAAGTTATTGTCAGGAAAGCTTATCGAGTAGTCTCTTGTAAAAAAACAAAGCTCTTTGTACACCTAGCATTAATCATTTTTACTCTTTCCAAAATCATTCATATACTTTTAGATAGTCATAATATGAATCAATTATATAATAATTTCTATGAGAGTCAAATTGTTAATTCGAAGCCTTCAAGAAAAGAATAACAAAAAGGAGGTTGTCAATGGCATTGGAGGCAATTTGGTAAAAGTAGTATTTCGAAGTCGGAACTCGACAAAAACGTCCACGGAAGTGTTTAATCATGAATAAGAAGAAGCATTGCCATTCACTAAGGGAGAACTCACGCAAGCAGAAGGGAGGAAGCAAGGGAAAATGGCTCCATATTCAATCATCTCCGCTCAGCATTAGATAACCTTTCGTTATCACAAGTTCCGATATAACCACTAGCTACCATTGCTTGATCATTACAAGTTCCAACTCCTTCGCTGGTTGCCGCCGTCGACCATCAGTCTCAGGAGGAACACATTTGGTTCATTTCATCGAGAGCACCATTCCAGAACCAAAAATAAAAAATAAATAAATCGAGCAACAAAAATTCATCTCAAAAAAGCGATTCCGTTCGTTCAGTTGGCGATTTTAAGCATTCTGAATTGATTCCAGTGGCCGTCGCTGGCAATGGCATCAGCAGCCTCTTCAATGAAGCGACTCGTCTACTTTGTTTCACTCTGTTCTGTGGCCAATAGCTTCGTGAATGTTCCCGTTCTGCTCGAAGCTTCTCCGCCTGTTCAGGTTTTGATCGTCGACACGTTCTAGAGCTTCTTTCAGTGATTCGTGCGCCCAACCGTGTCCTCTTCTGTTGTCACACATAAGAGGCGGACAATCCGATTCTCTAATTATGATGAGATTGATCATATTTCAATCTTTTTTCTTCTTCTTTTTTTTTTTTTAATTATGATGTCCTGATTTAGCTTGAGTCTATTTGTACATTTGAGTTCAAAATGGCTATGATGTGTTCCTCAACCGATTGACCATAATGTGTTAGATGACATATGTCTAAGACCTTGTTGTGAATTGGTTCCAGTACTCGTCCGATTTGAAAGCACATTAGTGATGTTCACATGATATTGTTTGATTTGTTCATCTTTAGACATGATTATGAGTGTATGCCATGGTTTCAAAGAATGAGACCGACCCTCCATTTGTTTTCTCTGTCCTTCTTGTGATCCTTTAGTGATCGATGCTGGTCGCCAGTAGGAGGAAGGCTTGGAGTCGCTGGTCCTTGCATTGATCTTTGGTGATGATCATAGTACGCCCTTGTATAGAATCAAGATGACGTCACTGAGCGTTAATCGTGATCATGTCGATTCAGATCACGAACTTCGGCCAACACCTGTTATGGTCACTAAGAGCAATGTTATGGCCGGTCGCTATCCCCGTCCTTGTCGCTGAGTCACCGTGCAATGTCCTCGACCACCTAGCTTTGCTTCTGTCCATGCCTTGCAGTCCATTGTTGCCCTTGTTATCGCTGTGGTAAACGTAAACCTTACCATAATGGCTTGATACTGCCGTAGATTACCACCGCAAGTGGTCTCCACTTGTGACAGCATTGTTATCAGAAGATACTGCCATAGATTACCGCTATGGATTGATGTGCCAATAGCCCTATATCCACCGCACGTCATTAAAATCGGATCGCCTCATACCACCAGGTTATTTCTGTTCCCACTGAGTTTAGAGTTGATTGTATGTTCAGATTTCCTTCACTGCTTTGTTTTCATGCTCAGGTTTCCATGCGTCTTCTTAAACCAATTCGTGGGAAAGCTAAGTTGTTTGAATTCCAGTCATCATGGGGTCGATATTTTGTTACAAAATCACTCTGCATTACCTGCTTCACGATTCCTGTCTTGTCCTTCAGTTATTGATTACTCCACCTTCGTCACTTTCATTGTCCAGAAGCAGATAATCGATCTAAGAGCCACTAAAATCACATTTTATCTGGGCCATCTGCTTCCTGCTCCATTCTCTGTGCATGACATATTACACTTCAAGCGTCCTGTTGGGGGAAATCGATGGTTGACGATCAATATGAAATGAGCAAGTAACGCTTATCCCCTGTCTTTAGTTGATACTTTCCGCACGATCAATGAATAAAACCAGTTAATAGGTTGCTCAGAATTAGTAAATTGAGGATTTGCTTCTTTCTTGGAAGTGTCAATATCGTCGCTTTGTCTCTGATAGTGGAAAGAGTTCATTGTTGTTTTTGAACTTGCCTAAGAATTGATGGAATGCTCATGGAGAATGAGTACCAAAATTTCCAAGTTATGAATGGTGGTGTCCTGTTGTTGCATATGCTGGAGTTTAGCTGTTATTGTTCATTTGTCTGCTGGACCGTTTGATTTATCACTTCAGTCGACAAAATTCTGATAAAGACACATGACAATTGCGAGAGATCTTGAAACTAGCGCTTTGGTGATGATAGTACTCCTTCATGCCGACTTTATGTGCTTGTTTTAGGAAAAATCATTCATGATGTTGTAGAAGTGAATATCGTCGAATGTACCTTGGATTCATAAGAGTAAAACCCTTGCGATTTTGGACCCACTCATTGAAGAAATGGAAAAGTATGAACGTAATTACTTTCCCTCTCTTTGCAACAATTTTCTGCCATTCCCATAGAAGTTGCAAGAGTACAACGAGGTCACTTAAAAATAAGAAAACAGAAAATGGAGAAAACATTTTGAATCAGAAGTAACTAAACTAATGTTCTATTATGGTTTTCTCCTAAAATATGTGGTGCTTAGAACCATTGAATACCTAAAGCAAAACACAAGTGAGAGAGAGCTTTCAGGAGTAGTGCTCAGCGGTGGCTGATCAGTCAAATGGTACATTGAACTACGTACAAGACTGTATGTTAAGCAGGGAGAATTAAGATAGGTATAGCCGTGCTTACTTTTCTTTGTGCTTCCAGCTGAGTTGAAGCTAGATGTATAGAGTCGGCGTGCATCTACAAAGAAGTATATCTACAGTGTCAGAGTAAGCGAGGGAAGTCTGATAATTACAATGGAAATAATATAAATTTTCCGGGCCCAATAATGAACATGTGACGTTTGGCCAACAAAATGAACATATGAAGCGCAAAACCAGAAACAAAATCTTCCATTGTCACCGTCAGCACCGGTAAAAGCATCACGCACCTGCAAACTTCAAACATCTCACTTAACTGAGTCCAAGCTCCAAATCTTTGCGTGGAAAGTAGAATTGGATAACAAAAATGTTCGCAGCGTACAAATAAGAGGGCGCATTTGTATGCGCCCTCTAATTTCGGAATCCTCACTACAACAGCAACTACCACAATTTCTTTCAACCGCAACTATTGATTCAATTTTGCTGATGAGAGCACCCCACTAATTTCGGAATCCTCGCCACAACCGCAACTACCACAATTTCTTTCAAGTGATTCACAGTATGAATTCATCTCCCAAAGCTTTCCGTCAACTTTTGATTCATGGAGTCGATGAACTTAAGTGTCCCCAACATAGTCCCAAATATGCTGTGTTCTTAAATCTAGAGAATAGCAACAATGTGTATTTTTCCATGGTTGATTGCGTGCTTATCTTTGCATCTGCAAATCCAAAAAGGAAAAGCTGTAATAAGACAGCTTATCAAATCGCTAAAATATAGAGAGAGCGAACATTCCAGCACATCATACACCTTCCACATCCTACGAAGCCACATATCAGACAATTGCAAAGAATTTGCATTGTTCCGCAAATAAAGCAGGCTGGTACCTCATCTTGCTGCTGGCATAGTCGGCAAAACTGAGATAGAGCAGAACGAAAATATTCTTCAGTCAGTTCACAGATGGGCATCCCTGATGATGTTGCAATATGAAACGACATGTCCGCTAATGTTTAATTCTCGCAATCAGATCAAGTATGTGCCATACTTGAAATCTTTAGCAATGCAATTAAACCTTGCGATAAAATCAAAGGAAGACCCTTGGCACATCACCAGCATGGGAGAGTATCATATTGACTTATTTTTAACATAAAGATTGACGAATCAAGCAAAGGTTAGTAAGCACGTGTCCATTGATGTATATCTTATAGTGTCTACTGTTTGTGTCAATGTTGCTTTACTTTATTTCTTTAAATGAATAGGATGAAGCGATGGTCTTACAGAAAGAAGACAATCAATTTGTCATAGAGATGCATCATAATGATGCCACCACTCAAAAGGTACTTTAAAACTTATTTAACTAAGCGACTCTGTACTTCAATGATTATAAGTGCCATTTTAACTTGAGTATTGTTTGGTTCTTAATAGCATGACATGGGGGAGGCAGTCGAGTCATTTCTCTGTTAAGAGATACCAACAATGTCGTGGTCAATGCTGATAAGGTAGAGAGTGCATCTCGCATATTGATCACGACAATGGGATTAGAGGTACAGCTTTATGGTAGTATACGAGTCCGTACATAAAGATTTGAAATTTGATTTGATAGTGTGCATTTATTTCGTCCAACAGCAAGAGGACAGTATGAAAAAGAAACAAAAGAAATGGAAACGAGGGGCAAAGCATTTGAAGGACATTGGAAGTGTTGGATCAACAAGATCTCTGAGAAAAAGAAAAATTGACCGTAAGTGGCTGTTTAAAGAGTTGGAAGTCTGATAATGTTTTAGCACCTCTTGTTGGTATGATACTCTTCAGTTTAAGATCAAGGGATGGAGTCTTTTTTTCACATTTTCTGCTAGTGTTTAAGATGTGGGAATGATACTGTTTAAGACCACAAGCATTCTAGGCAAAGGCTATTTGTGCTTGGGAGTATGTTTGATATTTGGAAAGAAGTGCAATTAGCCTCATGTTCGCCTAATATGTTGGTGTTATAGACAAGGCTCTGTCCCCAATAACAAGCCAAGCTTGTTTAGAGGTGGGACATGAATTTTCTTTCCTAGCAAATTCGACAGATTTTCATTCTGAAAAATATCGATTTTCTTCGCCAAATGAAAGAATCTAACAATTTCCTTCTAACAATTCGATTTTTTATTGCAAAACACCAGCGACTTTATAGACATCATCACTAGTAAAACTGGAGATCCTAATCTTCCAATTATTCAGCAGTTCCAGCCGTGGAACATTGATATCATCCAAGTAAAGACCAAAATGAAAATCCACACCATTTTTTCAGTATCTTTCCCAATCGTATTTGCTTTCCAAGACCTCAATGTGATCTGTACGCCAACGACACCAGCTCCTTTACAACAAAGATTAGCTCCGTGGCACAAGCGAGCTTGTCACCATCGATCCATTTCTCCCTTCCATATTCCTCAAATTCAAAGTGCCTAAGCAATGCAGAATTCTCCGACTTGAGCAATCTCGCCTTCAATTTGGTTTAATTTAACGTCTTCACCTACACGGGCATATATAGGTGGCGCACCCTCCACTACCTCAAGATTTGCATCGTCGCCAGCTAGACCTCAACCCATCAAACCATCTTCGTCCTTGAGGCTCAAAGCAGTTCGTGTTCGAAGTTCGAAGTGTGAGTTGATGAAGAAGATGAAACGTTGATGCCGAGGAAGGGGTTTATTTGAAGCCCAAATGTTTTGTTTTTCCTCTTTTCCAAGTATGAGAATAAACGTAGATGGATAAAATAATGGACGTGCAGACTCAGCACTTTATATATCCAACTGAGCACACGAGATTTCATGTCATTAAATAATCTCTTATTTGTCTTTTTATCAAACGGAGTGACGTCATAAAAAATCACAGACACTTCAAAAAGAGAGAAAGACGCCCAATACTTATGTTACAAAGCCACGTGCACTAGGTGTAACAATAAAATATTATGTTATATAATAGATTGAATGAGATACATATTACATCTTCTACCAACGTCCTCAACTTTATCAATTTCAATAGAACACCAAGAATGGTACTGTCTTATTGGGCTTTAATTGTTTTAGACCAATTTAAATCTTTTAAACCAAAGTTAGGTAAACCATAGTCTTAATTACCAGGTAATTGAATCTGAATTGCAGAACGAGTTTATCATCCATATTCTCACCTCCAGTGGTTAGCTGTGTAATGTGCATTCATTCTTCAATGGATCTTTCGTGTTAAAAGGGATAAACAAAAGTAACGTATGAGCCAAATTGGAGCATGCAGTTGCATTCGGGTAGGTTTCAAATTAAAAACTTATATAAAAACCAAAATGATTTACAAAATTTCGAATTACAATTTTTTTCTTTTGGTCAGTAGAATAACTAAAGATGCACAGGTGCTATTTAATTCAAGATATATATGTGCGTGTGTATGTATGTATGTATGTATATATCTATGTATAACAGCAAGCTTCCATTGTTTAAGCTGTAATAAAATTATCGATCACCAAAATCCTCGTATATCTATTGTAAAGTTCATGATGAAGCATCGTAACTTCTTGAACTTGGGTAAAGGTGATGTATCAAAATAACATAAGATATGCCCAAGATGACTTTGTTATTATGCGGAAAGCGAAAAGAGTTATGCACGTTTAAAAAGGAGAAAGATGTAGTTATAATTAGAGCTAATGTTCTTATGTGGCTGGCTTCCTATTACATCAATTATTTTTTACCTTGTTAATTAGTCGGGCTTTATTATTTAGCTAGAAAATCACGGTAAGTAAGAAGAATATCACTGATTACATACTTTCTTATTTGAAGAGAAAAGCAAAAAGAAAAATTTGAGGGTCGCATTTTTTCCACTCTCACCGTGGCTAAAACACTTCCTATCACAATGTTTTGACAATACTAAGATTTGTGTATCCCACCTTCTTTAAAGCATTTCATTATGTGGTGTTCCGTTTGTTTTCTTCTCTCTTTTCTTGTGAGTCGTATTTTTCTTTAGGTCTGTCCCTCTGCTCCTTTCCATTAATCGCTTCAACATCCTTAGTAATAAAATGACCAATACCTGTTCATGGATTTTAAAGTAAAATATAGATTAATAATTAATATAAATAATTAATATACGTGTTCTATGTAATGTAGGACATAAAGTAGCGCCGTATAAAAACTTTGAATTGAGATATTAATAAATACACTAGGTTGTACGGAAAATGATTTTTGCACCAATTTAAAGCGCGGAAAAGGTTGTAGAAGACCAAAAAAGTTCCTTTGCACGGTGGCGATGCTGGGGCTCAGAGGCTTTGCTCTCTTGATCCTGGCCCGTTCCGACCGAAGGCTCTCCGGCAACTGGAGCAACACCCAGAGAAATGAAGAAAACAAAGGCGAAGCCCTCGCTGTCGCCGTGCCTGTGTAGCAGAGTCCCTTCTTTTGGCGATTCTCAAGGCAACAGCAATGGCGATGGTCAGAGCTTCAAAGCGAAGGCTAAGAAGGAAGAGAGTTTCGACAAGACCAGGGAGGTTAATGAACGTTAACAACGATGATGGCGATGACTGACGTCGGCAGACATGTTGCTCATGGCCATAGTTGAGAGGTGAAGATGTAAAGCGCCGCAACTTTTCGCCGGCCGGGAAGACAAGTTCTGGCCGAAAGCCTCTCCGGCCGAGGAACTCTCTGTGACAACGAAATGAGGAAGAAGCTGAAGAGGGAGACGTTCTTGGCAACGAAGATGAGGGAGCTTGAGGAGAGGCGAGGTCGGGAGCTGCTCGAGATCGGGAGGTCGATCGGTAGATCGGTTGAAGCACTGAAGCTTGCGCTCGCGATAAATGCACTTGGAACCGTTGATGTGGACAGTGATTTTTGAACTCGATTCCGACGAGAATTTTCGATCCAGAAGTTTTTGTGTTATTTTTATGTTGAATGAGAGACTGTCTGTCGCCACTTTGATTGCTGAGAAAGAGGTCTCATATCAGTCAGATACCACCATGGCTAAAACCATGACCGAAATTAAGAGGCGACGAAGAGAGAATTACAGAAGAGGAGGAGGAGGAGGAGGAGGAGAAGGAAGTGGGATCCACAAAAAGAGAGTAGAAAACAAACGGGAAACAAATAAAAAGAGGAAATACTTTTTGTGGAATAGCAATCAAAGGATGCTTAAAAGGTAGGACTCAATATTGTCAGAACACTGGGGAGTGTTTTAGCCATGATAGGGGTGGAAAAAGCGCGACTCTATTTAGTATATTTTAAAATAATTTTTTCCACATAGTAATAGTTATTTTGGGTTAGGTAAAAAGCATAGAATGCTGAATTAAGAAATAAAAAATAAAAAATCATTGCAAGTCCATCGAGAAGCCACTTGACCGATTTACTAGCCACGCCCCTTCCCTCTTAGTATATATAAGATTCATGCGCCTTGGATCACTGGGAATATAAACACAAGTACATGTCAAAAACTAAAACCTTCGAAATAGAGGGGCCATATATTACGGCAAGTAGTTTGGATCACTGACTAAAATTGTGCTCCAAATTTCAAAAATGGTCTGCTTGCTAAGTTTCTATTTGTTTTGCAATCAAATATCGGAAAAAATGCACATTGGATTCGATTTCAGTCTAAAATTGTCCACAAATGCATCAAGGAAAGCCAAGTTATCTATCATCTTATGCACAAAAAAAAAAAAAAAAAAAAGAGATAGGCTATCCCTGAACAACACCAGACCCGCAGTAAACGTCATGACACTGGGAGGCCAAGTTAACTCACTTTCTTGTCTGGCTCTTCATTATAGTCAGATGGGTAGGACTTCAATTCCTCTATGGTATGCTTGTAAGACAAGTCTGTTTTGTGAAAAAGAACTTGAAATTGCAGTCAAGTGTGCCACCATGTATCGAGTTGAAGACCATCATCTTACAGTCTGAACTGGCCCGACACTGATACCAATGCTTCGTCAAGTTCCACGTTTCATCCCTTCACATAAGTTATAAGCAATCTAAAAGGGAACTCAGTTCTCCATTTGTGCTAGAAAATGATGAACAGTATAAGCTTAATACATAATCTAAAAGCTACAGGTCAAATACAGAGAATGCTCAAGAAGTACAAAGAGGGCATAAGCTTCAGAGACGCATCGCCCTATGTACAAGTAAGAATATAAAAGGCATGTCACATGATGATTAGTCATTCTGCTGTTCAAAGTTACAGTCTGCAGATGATTTCAAGGATATCTGAAGAGAACAGGCTCTTAAAGCATCGAGCAAATTCTTACCAAAACCAATTAAGCATGGTCAATCTCTCTTCATTTCTTTTTTCTGTCTGATTTGATAGAGGGGGTGGGCGTACAGAGAATGTTAGCAAAAGATTCTACAAATTGCTCTTGCAAAAAAAAAAAGAAACACGACAGGCAGCACTAATGAGGGATACACTTGCTGCTGGTGTAAAAGACTACTGGAATCACTAAGTATTGCAAGGATTGACTAGAAAACTGCCAAAATATCAACAATTGAATGTAACAGAACCAAATATTTCTTTATTTCATGGCCTCTCCATAAACTTTTCCTTCAAAAACTGTGCTTGGTGAAAGGTGCACCAACATCGATGAATCAAGGACAAGCCCCGACTCAAATAAACATTCTTTGGGGTCAAATTTATACCAATTCTGGTCAAATTTAATGCACGCTTCAAATTAAAAAGAACGCTTCAAATTAAAAAGAATAATGGAATGAATATATAATGAGAAATCCTAGGATACATAAAAGCTAAAAACCCTTAGAAGTCCACCTGCAGCAAACTTCTCCATCTTCACTTGGTTGAGGATCGCGAGTTCGGATTGAAAGTTCGTCGTTAGTTGAACCAGCCTCGTTTGAGTTCTCTACTGCTTTGTGGTGGATGCTTTGAATTCTAGTGTCTCTGAAAGAGGAAAGATCTTTGTGTGAATCGGAATCGATTTTGGTGTGTTTGTTTGTGTTTCTTTTTTCTGTTTATAAACACAAATCTTGTTTTTTTGTTCCCGAGAACAAAAAAAGAATATAAATGCGTTTATTTGCGTTTTGTTCCAAATCTTTTTTTTGTTCTCGGAACAAATTTGGAACAGAAATAAAAAAAAAAAGAACTTGTTTCTTATTTTTGGAACACTTTGGAGAAATAAATTTTCTCTCTCTTCTTTCTTTTCTTCTCTTTTTTTTTTTTTCTTTTCTTTTTCTTTTTCTTTGACCGGTCGCCGACCTTGGCCATGACCGACGACCAGCCATCGAGGGCCGGTGACCTCGCTAAATCGCCTAGCCAAGGCAAGAGGCCGAGCCTCGCTGTGGTTGGGCGAGGCCGCCCGCCCTCGTCGGGCGATCGCTGGCCATGGCCAAGGCCAGCAACCGGTCAAAAGGAAGAAAAAAAGAAAGAAAAATAATAAAAATAAAATAAAAATATTTAAAAATTAAAAAAAAAACAAATTTACTAAACATGTTTATGTTCTTTTTCTATTCTAGGAACAAGTTTACCAAACATGTTTTTCTGTTCAAAAATTGTTCCCCGGAACAGGAATAGTTTTTTTTTTTCCTGGAAAATTTTTGAACTGAAACGTTACCAAACGCACCATTTGTGACTACCTGTATCGTGTTGAGGAAGGGAACAAGGACAATTAGGATGCATTGAGGCATTTGTCGTCTTTTTCTTTTATTTTTTTTTCTTCTATGGAGTTGAATGATTGGAATTGATATGCTGGCTAGGTGATGATTTCATTTGAACAGAGTTCTTGCGTTCGTTAGTTATAGCGTTTGATTACCGGTCCGATTTGCTGTTTGGAAGGGGCAAAATAGGAAGGATAAATAATTTCTTCGCATTAGGATGATCCGTCTTACTTTCCTCTTCTTTTCTTTTTCTTTATTTCTTTTCGTTATCACTTTGCCTTTTACACATGTGCAAAGGTACCGGGACTGGCAATGGAGGTTGTCCCCAGGTCCTCGCAGCCTAGGATCGAGATTGATCTCTACCTGGAACAAGCCTCGATCCAATCAATGGTGGAGTCACATGATATGAAACAGAGGCCTACAGAAATCCCTTTTCATTTTGCTCTTGGAGGGAAGTGCTCAAGTTATTTGACCAATATTGTCCGTATCATCTCTATTACTTTTACACAAATGCCACTGCTAACAGGAAATTCTCATTTTGTGGCGAAACTTCACGAGAGTCCATGCGGGCGCACGATGGAAAGAGAGACAGAGACAGAGAGAGAACCTGCGAAGGAATAGCGTGACGTGGCATGGCGTGGCGTGGCGTGGCGTGAAGCGAGAACTGACGAGAGAGAGACAGAGAGACAGAGACACAGAGACACAGAGACAGAGAGAACCTGTGAGAAAGTGGCGTGGCCTTACGCGAAGCGAGCAAACCGACAATTGGCATCGAACTGAGATAGAAGCCAAACGGGCCTCGCCAACACTCCAAACCGACCCTTTGAACTTTTCTTCTATAAAAGAAATGCCTCTTCTTCGCGGCTTGCGAAGGATCACGGTGGCAGCGATTGTCGTTTGCTTCCTGCGGGACAAAGAAGAGGGGGGAGAGAGAGAGGTGAGGTACCTGGGATATTTTTAAAAGAAAAGAAAGAGAGAAACGGAGAAGACGCAGAGCAGGCAGAGAGAGAGAGCGTGCGTGCGGCAGAAGAGAGACAACAGAGAGGGCACGTAGTTAACGAAGAGAGAGGACGCAATGAAGGGCTCATCATCTTACAGTCTGAGCCGCCCCGCTGCGGATACCAGTGCCTCGTCAGTTTCCACGTTTCATCCCCTCGCGTAAGTTACAACTTACAGGCAATCTATAAAGGGAACTCAGTTCTCTGCTTGTGCTTGAAGATGATGAACAGCATAGGCTCAATACATAATCTAAATGCCACAGATCAAATGCAGAAATTGCTCAAGAAGCGGAAAAGAGGCCATAAGCTTCAGAGACTCATCGCCCTATGTACAAGAGAAGATAAAAAGGTATCGCATAGTGACTTGTCATTCTGCTATTCGAAGCCACAGATGATGACAAGGATATCTACGCAAAACAGACTCAGAGCATCAATCAGGTTCTGGCCAAAACCAATTACGTTTGGTCAATCTCTCTTCATTTCCTTTTTTTTCTTTCTTATTTGATAGAGGGGGTGGGCTGACTGTACAGAGAATGGTAGCAAAAGATTCTATACAATGCTCTTGCAAAATAAACACGACAAGCAGCACTAATGAGGCATACACTTGCTGCTGGTGTAAGAGACTACTGGAATCTCACTAAGGTATTGCAAGGATGGACTAGAAAACTGCCAAAATATCGACAATTAAATGTGATAACCAAATATATCTCTATGAATACCCTCTCCACAAACTTTTCCTTCAAAAACTGTGCATGGTGAAAGGCGCACCAGCATCTGATAAAATCTTGGACCAGCTCCCGCCTCAAGAGAAATATTTTCATGCCATCTGCACATTCTTCGGGTTCAAATTGAGAACTATACCAATCTGTTCACTGATAATCTTCTGATAACCTACCCATCATCCTTCCTATCCTCCGAAGTCGCTTTCATCGCTTCAGCAGTCATGAGAGCAACCACAGCTCTGTGAACTGCTACATCCGCTTTGCAAAGAAGTCTCTGTGTGTGACATCCAGATTTTCGGGTTTTAATTTGACTGGATAAATAAGGCCGTTTTGTTCAGTTGAAGCTAGAGATTGTGAATTCGGGGTACAAGTGAGCTATACTAATAAGAAAAAGTACCAATTTGATCGATGAAATATTGAATAAAATTATAGGGGTCAAATTGATTTGATTCAAGTGGGATTAAGGTCCAATTGGGAAGAAAAATTAACAAAATTCGTATGCCACACATACCCCTATATTTTGGCCTACCTAAATGCTTCTAGAAGGGGCAAATTTGTCTTTGAATTGTGAGTGGAGGGCAGCTCATAGTGGCCCACGTGCGGATGACATAAGAGAGAGAGAGTGAGAGAGAAAAAAAAAGGGAAACCGGTTCCCCCTTCTCTTCCTCGTCGCTGCCTCTCTCCCCTGCATCTTCATCTTCATCTGCACGACACCATGGAAGCTGGAGACCAGCGAACCAGCAAGCCGGAGTAGCAGTTCCTCTCGGCGTCGTCGCACGCCCGCAAGCCACCGGAGCTGCTCCCGTGCACCCGAGCCTGCCGTCAAGCTGCCGTCCGCGCGCGTCCGCCCCTCTCCTCCCTCTGGTTCGGACAGAAACGGAAGCAGAAACAGAAGCAGCAACCATCGTCGGTTGAAGGAGCTGCAGTCACGCCGGAGCTGTCGGACCGCCGCCTGCTCGACCGCACGCCGCCGCTCCGCCGTTCGCCTCGCCTTGTCGAGCTGCCACCTCTGTTCCAGCGACGTTTCAGATCTGGTGGAGCTCCGCCGGAGCCGTCCACCCCACCTCCGGCCACCGTGAAGCCCCGCCTAGGTCTTATTCAGCCCCTCCGTCCATCTAGGTCCGTTGTTGCTTCAATTCGAGCTCGGATCCGCCCCCAACCAGCCGCGCACAGAGAGTGCAGAAAATGGATATGACAGTGGGTTTTGGCCCGTTTTGGCGTCTTCCCGAGCCGGATGCTCGGCCCGCTTTGGGGAAAGTCGATCCTCGCGTCGAGCCCGTCGTTTTGAGTGAGTTTTACTCACTAATGCCTTCTTAGTTTGCTAATTACGCTTAAAGGTTGATTAGTGTTAATTAAGTGTAATTAGGTTGTTAGATTAGAATTGATTAGTGATTATTAGTTAATTGCTTTGTATATTAGTGATGTAATTAGTGTAATTAGATAGAGAATTGCATGTAGTATTTATTGGATGCTTCTTGGGATTTTTCCGTCCCTTATCGGGTGTTAATTAAGCAAATCGGGCCTAGGTGGAATTTTTAGGAATTAAATATTAATTTTTGGAATTAATTAATTATTTATTTATTTCCCGGAAATTCAACTGAGATGGTCTGGAACCGGGATTTTATGCTGATGATCGTGGCGCAGTCCGTTTATTTAATTGAACTTCATATTGTACTAAATTGGAATTATTATGTTTATTTAATTATTTTCGAAATTAATTATTTAATTATTTATTTTCCGAAAATTTAACTTGGGTGGCCAATGACCGGAATATTATGCTGATGACCGTGGTGAAGTCCGTTTATTTAATTGGGCTTTATTTTGTCTAAATTGAATTTTTAATATTTATTAATTAATTATTTTTCGGAAATTAAGATTGAGATGGCCGACGGCCGAAATCTCGTCTTGATCGTCGTAAATGGCGCGTTCGTTTATTTATTTGAGCTCTACGTTGCATGGAATTAAATAAATTGTGATGTTTTAGGGATTTACCCTAATTTGATTTGGAATTTATTGAGATTAAATGATTGATTGGTAGATGGCGGTCGTTAGAATTTCGTGCTGATCGCAGATCTGCGGTCGGTTTGTGTTAATTGTATGTTTAAATTGAGAAATTGAGTGATTGATGATTATGGTTAATAATTCCAAAAGTGTGGAATTGTGTGAAATTGATGAAGTTGTGGTATTTAACTTGAAAATACCCGGTGTTGGGCTTTTAGCACCGTAATTGGTTTGTATGACCAGTTTGAATCGATTGGATTGATTGATTGATTGAATTGAGATATGAGTTGGTTTATTATTGAATTATCAGCTTTGGCGAGCAATTGGTTTATATATGTATCGGCTTGTGTGAGCATCATTGTCGACTTGTGTGAGCAGACTGTATATCAGCTTGTGAGAGCAATGATCATTTATCAGCTTGTGAGAGCAATGATCGTTTATCGCTTGTGAGAGCAACGATCCATATATCAGCTTGTGCGAGCTATCATCTATGTATATATCAGCTTGTGCGAGCTACCATCTATATCGACTTGTGAGAGCATTGCATCCATATCGAACATGTGCGAGCCGTAATTGTATTGATGGATGAATAGATGGTATGGTTTAATAGATGATATGAATTGATAGATGTGTGGATCGTATGATATCAATTGATTGACTGAATGGAAATGACCGTGAGTGGTCTTGTTGGCATATAATCGACTAAGTCGATTAGATCGATGCTTCGATCTATAATATGATTGCTTGGGTGCCTATATGATCTGTGCTAATATACAGGTGGAATCTGAGGCCAAGGTAAGTCCTCTGACTCATGTTGTGCATAGGCAGCCCTAAGGTGTATTAGTTTACTAATCGGGTCTTAGGGGGTAAAACTTGCTGAGACGTTGTCTCAGTGGTTATTGAATAACCATTTCAGGACCTGGATGAGGAGCCTAAGGAGCATGAATCTAATGAGGAGATCACGATGAGGAACCCGAAGAGGAGTACGTGGAGGAGGACCACGAGGATAACCCCGAGTACGACCCGGATGAGGATCGAGATCCCATCTGTCTTGTCGAGACCTTGTTTGCATGTAAAAAGTTATAGTTGTGAATTTTCAGTATAAAAAATGTATGGCCTGCTTTTCTATCCCATTGCTTTATTGTGCGGGGATTTATAAGCGCTTCCGCATGTGCAAATATAAATGAAAGGGTCGGCGATACATAGTCCTGGGATATCGCATTTTAAAATCGACCAAAAGTAAGGGATGTGTGCGTGCCTGAGGATCGGGCGTGACATCCCCTTTTTTGTGGTATCAGAGCAATGGTTAATAATTAGAGTGATAAGGTGCGATGACCTATGGGATAGTAGTAGGAAAGGCCTTTAAATTCATGATGGTCGGTGCATGTCTTTGATAGCTGATTGGTAGAATTGTTTGTCGGGTGTGAATTGCTTGCTTTTAATTATTATGGATTCGGAAGGCGAGTGTTGACTACGCCGGCTTGAGCGTAAGAGTGCCATCGCAGTTGGTACTAGTGTAGCGGCGATGATTGATCCTAAGCCCGATAAGATTGATTTGATGCAAGTGTTTCTTGGGATCTGGATGAGCCAATAAGATCGAATCAAGTTGTTGTTGTTGCTACTTTTCTTTGAGGTCCAACCTGGAAGGATGATCAGGAATATATTTCGATATCTGAGTCAAGATTCAGTGCAAGCAGATTGGGAATTCGGTCAGGGTAAAGACTGATGTTGAGAGAATGATATTCTATTCCACCCAATAGGAAAGGTGGCATAGTCAGGTCAGCATTAAGATTAATGGAACATGTTGTTCTATGGAAGATGGTATGAATCAGTCTCGTGTATTTTGAGGACAGGAAATTGTGGTAAATATCGCCAGTACGGATAATGATTTATGGGTTGTCTGCATAAGTAGATGGAATCTCTACAATGGTTACTGCTGTCACTGTTGGTAGAACAGTTCATGAGAAGTGCGCCATAGAACGCACCGTGGAATTTCAGGATAGGTCTACGGTATAAGAAATAGTGCATGTTGGCACTTGACAAGAGGTAGAAGACTCACCAGATAGGTGTCGAAATTGTGGAAGAAAACCTGGATGAATTCAGTATCCAGGTATGGTGAGAAGATCAGAAATGGAACCGACCTGGCATTAGACATAAGAAGAATGTTTTGGGGGAAAATTCTATCAGAGTATCGTAGCAGAGTTTTAATGAAGTTTGGGGAACTTCAATTTATTGAAATAAGTGGAAGAAAGGGGAATCACTAGTTATTGTTGTTTGAATTGATGAAACCGAAGGTACGGATGTGAAGATTGATGAATGAGGAATTCATACATGTTAGTGCATCGCTTTAAGGAACATCAGTTTGTGGAAAGAGAAATGAAAATGGTTCATTGCAATCATGCATCAACCATTGTCAACTTAATTGGGTGACTTGTTATAAAGAGTGTTGATGTCTTCAAGGATCAACTTAAGGACAGGTTATCTTCAATTGAGAACCAGGAAGGAGGTTATACTGAAGACAACACTTCACACTTGATTTAGCCCTTGTGAGAATAATGTGAAGCCATTTGATTTGACGAACGCTCCAGCCGCTGTCATGGATTTGACAAACCGAGTGTTCAAAGAATATCTAGATCGATGATGATCGTGTGGTGTAGCGACATTCTAGGGTATTCATTAAGTGCTGAGGATCAGAAGAGCCCCTAAGAATGGTCATGTGGTTACAGGTAAGAGAATCTTCATGGACCAAGCCAAGATCGAATTAGTTGTTTATAGATTGAGATCGACATCAATGTCAGAGATCAGAAGCTGTGGGGATTGGACAAATTACTACAGAAGGTTTGTGAAAGAATTTTCAGCATCAGCATCATCGTGAGGTTGACCTCTTAAGAAAGGAGAAATTCATCAGCATAGACAAGTACGAGGGTAGTTTCCAGAGCTTAAGTAAGAACTGACTATCGTATTTGTGCTAAACTTTTCATTTGGCTCTAGAAAGCATGGAATCTTTAGTGATGTGTCTTGCAGAGGACGAGGTATGCATTGATACAACATGAGAAGATTGTTGCATCACCGTTCCGCCAGTTGAGACCCAATAAGTGGAATACGAAGCGGTGTCGTAAACCAGAATTTTGGCAGAACTATAATAATGATATCGGGTATCACCTTGGAGGAACGAAATGAGTCATTAATGTGTTGAGCCGAGAGTCTTCAATTGTGCATAGACTGGCTAAAGTGTAGACTTTACTTGAAAATGGTTCGAAATTTGGTTTTCAAAATTGAGGTAGGCTACCTTTTGAATTTTATAGCCACCCTCAAGATTGAACCAAATGTTCAAGTTAGAATCGGTGCCTAGTTGACAAGCAAAGATGTTCGAAGATCTTATAAGAGGATACTGGCAAGAAAGAATCTGACTTTAAGATTTATGAGAATGGAAAGTTCAGATTTCATGAGTGATTGAATACACTTGACAGTGTAGCACTCAGGGAAAAGATCTTGTCGGAAGTTCACTATAGTATTGCAGTTTTGACCAGATGGTGCAAGTAAATTAGAATCGGCATCAGCTAGATTAGTAAGCTGATATGAAGATAGATACCGCTGAGCAGGTTGCAAGTGTCAGAAGTGTTAGTAAGTGGAAGCTCGGTAATGCGAACCGGGAGAATTTTTACCATCACTTGAGAGTCCCAAGTGGAAATGGAAATATATGGCTTACTAAGGATTCGGGGGATTATTGATACCATTTGAGAATAGTGGTTGATCGATAGATGGAGTTGGTCCACTTTGGTACAGTACGAATAGATCTTGTTTTGAGTGTGTAACATCCAGATTTCGGGCTCTGATTTCGATTAGATAAATTGGGCATTTCATCGACATGATTACGGTGTTTTCTCGAGTTGGCCACTCACGAGATAACTAGACAAGCTGAGTAGGCTATTAAGGACTTTAAGGCAAATAAACTTGAGAATTCGACCAAGGATCGATTTCTCGACTGTGCTCATCTTTAGAGATTATTGCGGCACGGTATAAAATCGATTTGAAATCAGAGATAAGTCAGTTTGACTGAGATGAATGACCGATCGTGGGTGACTCCACTAAATTGGAAAATTCTCATCGACCGGTACTAATTTGATGTTTCTATCGTTTTGGTACCCTGTGTCTGTATTTGAATCCTTGAGATTTTCACGACAATCGAGAGTCGCCAATGTGTCGAGTGGGTTCATTGTGGCTCGATGAAAATCGACCACGGGTCATTTGTCCTAAAAAGCTCTGAACACTACCCAGTAGCCTAGGTCACACTAAAAGCGTGTCGGAGTGAAATTAACCACCAATCTAAGTTCGATTTCAGAAATTGAAGATTATGTCTTGTCACAGAGTGGGTATACCGAAGTGTGTGTGCATCAGATAATTCGCTGGCATGGAGTGTGAGGGATGAATTATATTTCGAATCTAGATCAGAGATTATAAATTTGGCAAAGTTTTCAGAGGGTTCTTTATTAAGCGGTGTATAACGAGGGTACATAATTTCAATTCTTTGAGATGGAGTCGGGGAAAGAAAGATCACGAGCCGGGTCGATCGGTGAGTCGATGATTGCGTTGCGAGATCGGTGTCGAGTTATATCGAGATCTTGACCGAGGTTCCCGTTTGATAGATCGGTCGATAGTTTCTGTTTAATCCGTGCGAGCGAGTGTACTGAGAACTTCGATCGTTGAGATGAGATCGAGAGATCAGAAAATCGCAGTCTAGAGTTGGTTTAGAATCAGTGATTCAGTCGCAGTTATTAGAGACAGATTTGAGACTGCTCAGAATCGCCAGTTAGCTTCGCAGATTTTGTGTTGAAGACCTTTGAAATTTTAAGTGGGGAAGTGTATTTTTCCTTGGGTGTCGCCCTTGGTGAGGACGTCTCGATCTGTTAAGGAAGGGAAGATGAATCGGCATTTAAATCGGAATCCATCGAAATTTGAGTTCAAAGGAGGTTTTGGCTTTAAATGAATTAAAGAAGCATTTCGAGACACCGTCGGCGCTTGTAGCCGAGTGGTACCCGGGAAGAAGCGAAAGGTCCGAAGTCGGGAGTTCGAATCCCGACGCGGCGTTAGCCGCTTTGTGGAAAAATAAAAAGAAAAAAAAAAGAAAAAAAAGAACCAAAATTTTTGCAGTTTTCATTTTTGTAAAGATGGACAAGTGCTTAGCCTTTTTGGGGATCAAGATTTGGTTTGGTCAATTTAGGAATGTTTCTGCAGCACCGAGGATCTTGGATAGCATTGTGAAGCAGAATGAAGGAGCATAATTGATGAGACGACAATACCCCACCATTTTGAAGAAGAATTTTAATGGTTTAAATTTCGAGGACGAAATTTTTATAAGAGGGAAGAGTTGTGACATCCAGTTTTCGGGTTTTAATTTGGCTGGATAAATAAGGCCGTTTTGTTCGATTGAAGCTAGAGATTGTGAATTCGGGGTACAAGTGAGCTATACTAATAAGAAAAAGTACCAATTTGATCGATGAAATATTGAATAAAATTATAGGGGTCAAATTGATTTGATTCAAGTGGGATTAAGGTCCAATTGGGAAGAAAAATTAACAAAATTCGTATGCCACACATACCCCTATATTTTGGCCTACCTAAATGCTTCTAGAAGGGGCAAATTTGTCTTTGAATTGTGAGTGGAGGGCAGCTCATAGTGGCCCACGTGCGGATGACATAAGAGAGAGAGAGAGAGAGAAAAAAAAAGGAAACCGGTTCCCCTTCTCTTCCTCGTCGGTTCCTCTCTCCCCTGCATCTTCATCTTCATCTCGCACGACACCATGGAAGCGGAGACCAGCGAACCAGCAAGCGGAATAGCGGTTCCTCTCGGCGTCGTCGCACGCCCGCAAGCCACCGGAGCTGCTCCCGTGCACCCGAGCCTGCCGTCAAGCTGCCGTCTGCGCGCGTCCGCCCCTCTCCTCCCTGCGGATTTCGGACGAAACGGAAGCGAAACGAAGCGGCAACCATCGTCGGTTGAAGGAGCTGCGATCCACGCCGGCTGTCGGACCGCCGCACCTCGACCGCACGCCGCCGCTCCGCCGTTCGCCTCGCCTTGTCGAGCTGCCACCTCTGTTCGCGACGTTTCGATCGGTGGAGCTCCCGCCGGCCCGTCCACCCCACCTCCGGCCACCGTGAAGCCCCGCCTAGGTCTTATTCAGCCCCTCCGTCCATCTAGGTCCGTTGTTGCTTCAATTCGAGCTCGGATCCGCCCCCAACCAGCCGCGCACAGAGAGTGCAGAAAATGGATATGACAGTGGGTTTTGGCCCGTTTTGGCCGTCTTCCCGAGCCCGGATGCTCGGCCCGCTTTGGGGAAAGTCGATCCTCGCGTCGAGCCCGTCGTTTTGAGTGAGTTTTACTCACTAATGCCTTCTTAGTTTGCTAATTACGCTTAAAGGTTGATTAGTGTTAATTAAGTGTAATTAGGTTGTTAGATTAGAATTGATTAGTGATTATTAGTTAATTGCTTTGTATGTTAGTGATGTAATTAGTGTAATTAGATAGAGAATTTCATGTAGTATTTATTGGATGCTTCTTGGGATTTTCCCGTCCCTTATCGGGTGTTAATTAAGCAAATCGGGCCTAGGTGGAATTTTTAGGAATTAAATATTAATTTTTGGAATTAATTAATTATTTATTTATTTCCGGAAATTCAACTGAGATGGTCTGGAACCGGGATTTTATGCTGATGATCGTGGCGCAGTCCGTTTATTTAATTGAACTTCATATTGTACTAAATTGGAATTATTATGTTTATTTAATTATTTTCGAAATTAATTATTTAATTATTTATTTTCCGAAAATTTAACTTGGGTGGCCAATGACCGGAATATTATGCTGATGACCGTGGTGAAGTCCGTTTATTTAATTGGGCTTTATTTTGTGCTAAATTGAATTTTTAATATTTATTAATTAATTATTTTTCGGAAATTAAGATTGAGATGGCCGACGCAATCAAATCTCGTGCTGATCGTCGTGGCGCAGTTCGTTTATTTATTTGAGCTCTACGTTGCATGGAATTAAATAAATTGTGATGTTTTAGGGATTTACCCTAATTTGATTTGGAATTTATTGAGATTAAATGATTGATTGGTAGATGGCCGGTCGTTAGAATTTCGTGCTGATCGCAGCAGTGCGGTCGGTTTGTGTTAATTGTATGTTTAAATTGAGAAATTGAGTGATTGATGATTATGGTTAATAATTCCAAAAGTGTGGAATTGTGTGAAATTGATGAAGTTGTGGTATTTAACTTGAAAATACCCGGTGTTGGGCTTTTAGCACCGTAATTGGTTTGTATGACCAGTTTGAATCGATTGGATTGATTGATTGATTGAATTGAGATATGAGTTGGTTTATTATTGAATTATCAGCTTTGGCGAGCAATTGGTTTATATATGTATCGGCTTGTGTGAGCATCATTGTCAGCTTGTGTGAGCACTGTATATCAGCTTGTGAGAGCAATGATCATTTATCAGCTTGTGAGAGCAATGATCGTTTATCAGCTTGTGAGAGCAACGATCCATATATCAGCTTGTGCGAGCTATCATCTATGTATATATCAGCTTGTGCGAGCTACCATCTATATCAGCTTGTGAGAGCATTGCATCCATATCAGCTTGTGCGAGCCGTAATTGTATTGATGGATGAATAGATGGTATGGTTTAATAGATGATATGAATTGATAGATGTGTGGATCGTATGATATCAATTGATTGACTGAATGGAAATGACCGTGAGTGGTCTTGTTGGCATATAATCGACTAAGTCGATTAGATCGATGCTTCGATCTATAATATGATTGCTTGGGTGCCTATATGATCTGTGCTAATATACGGGTGGAATGCGAGGCCAAGGTAAGTCCTCGACTCATGTTGTGCATAGGCAGCCCTAAGGTGTATTAGTTTACTAATCGGGTCTTAGGGGTAAAACTTGCTTTGAGACGTTGTCTCGGTGGTTATTGAATAACCATTTCGGGACACGGATGAGGAGCCTAAGGAGCATGAATCTAATGAGGAGATCACGATGAGGAACCCGAAGAGGAGTACGTGGAGGAGGACCACGAGGATAACCCCGAGTACGACCCGGATGAGGACGAGATCCCATCTGTCTTGTCGAGACCTTGTTTGCATGTAAAAAGTTATAGTTGTGAATTTTCAGTATAAAAAATGTATGGCCTGCTTTTCTATCCCATTGCTTTATTGTGCAGGGATTTATAATCTTCCGCATGTGCAAATATAAATGAAAGGGTCGGCGATACATAGTCCCGGGATATCGCATTTTAAAATCGACCAAAAGTAAGGGATGTGTGCGTGCCTGAGGATCAGGGCGTGACACTGTGCCCTCTCTCTCTTAAGCTTAGCTAAATTAGACGCATACCGTGCTGCACCAGATGCATCCAACAATTTATATTCATCCATATCCATCCGGTCCCACTGCTCACTAGATGGTCTCTGAGAGCCTTCAGACGAAAACTGTTGATGAGAATTCCAGTGATGAGTATTCTTTTTACTGCCCGTGGCTCCCCCGCTGTAGGCGGTGACCACCTGTGAATGTCGAGGAGCGCCCCATGAAGAACGAAAGGAAGAATCAGAGAGTGGGGCGCTTGTTGCTTGGCCGTGAACGGGGGGATATACACACCGTGGATTGGTGTTGTGAGTATTTTTGCAAACACTTTAAATTTGAGTCCAACCTGAGTGTGAGAAACATTCGAGCATGTGAGCGACTGTAAACTTGAATTTTCCCATTATTAATGAATTATCTGCTGCCGGCTCTCTCCGTGGATGTAGGTACCGACACTCGGTACTGAACCACGTAAATCTTTGGCGTCCTTTATTGTTTCTCATTTATTTCTCTAATAATGTCGCGTTAATTTCTTGATAGTTTATGCGATAATATGTTACAACCAGTATCATTGCAATGGATATGGCATTTGCTAGTGTGGCCACCGTTGGAAGTAAGACTCAATAGTGTCAAAGCAATTATCCATGCGAATAATGGGAGTGTTAGTATTTGTGAGAAGATAAGAAATGCTCATAAACACTTAGCATAAGGTGATTGGTCAAAGCCATTAAACATGAGGTTAATGAGAGTTCTTTGCTGCCTCAGTGCACAACACTCGCTCTTGAGTGGGTTCAGTAGTTGGGGTGTGTAGAGATGCTCACGGGCTCTCGTGGCCGGCTTTGCCAAGAAAATCCATGCTCCGACTGCCCTCATGCCTGAAATCCTAGCAGTGAGAGAAGCCTTGGCACTCTCGTTGAAGATAGGGTGGAACTTTCTGTGGAGGAAAAGTGGTGATCTGCAGGTGAGGATGGAAAGTGATAGCTTATCTACAACCCTCCTTATCTCGGGCCAAACCGAAAGCCCATGGGTAGTCCGGTCTGTTGTTGAGAATTGTCAGCATCTTATGGCCCAAATGCAACGAATGTCTCCAGCCTTTTGACCCGGGGAAGCTAATCAACTTGCGAACTAGGTTTCGAAGGCCCATCAACACAGCTCATCGAACTCGAAATGGCTCGCCAACTCCCTATCCTCTTTAGTTATGTTTAGTCATCTATATTTCTAATTAGGCTAGGATTAAATATGATAGGTGAGGAATTCGTGGGATTTTTTCATTTCCTATCCACCATTTAGTGATCGTAAGTATAAAATTGGATATATTCACATCATATTATATATTAGTTAATATAAATGACATCTCAATATAAACGAACCTAAAAGTTTATAAATGAAGATGATAAAAATCTCTACCTTACCAAAAAAAAAAAAAAATGGTAAAAATCTCTTGCGACTATGTACTTTATTTTGATTTATTTTTTATTTTATTTTTCCTCTCTTTTTTAATTAATTTCTTTTTTATATCTTTTTTTCCATCATTCTCTAATAAAATTTTATTAAACAGTAAACTATACCAATATACCTAAAATACCTAAAATATGTACAAAATAACTTTGGCTTCTCATATTTCCACACCCAACATACATAAATACACACTAATCTCCCTATGAATATATTAGAAAATCGGCATTGCATAATAAATTTGTGGAAAATTTACAAAGATTGCTCCAAACTTCAGGAAAATACATGTTTGACATAAACTTTTGACTGTTACTCATTGCTTCTTGAACTTTTATTTGGTTATAGCTGTTAACATTTGACTATATTCTCCATTCACATATGCAATGTAGATGACGTTAAAGGGGCAAACTTGTTCTTCATCTCATTTTTTTCTCGAAAGAATGCCTTTTACCATTGATTTCTATAAGAAAAATAAAAACAGTACAGAAAATGAAAAAAATTTAACTAAATTATCAGTACCACAAAATTTGACTATCAATAATAATATAGATAATAAAAGTTGGTAGAAAATTCATGGATATATTAATAGAACTAGTAGGTATTTGAACAAAAAGAAACGCAATTAAGTAGAAAAGAAAAATGCCATAAAGAACAAAAAATCAAATAACAAAAATTTGATGCTGATTTTGTGTTGTTAAATGGTTAATTAATGTAAGAAAATTGAGCAATAAAAATATTTTTTAACAAAATCACCTTAGATTTTGATTCATCTTCGTCTTTTATGAGTTAAGGATATCATTTTCATTGATAAGTTCTTTCTAGATTTTTTGTAGATCAATCATTTTACATTAATTAAACCTTTATACATACATAACGCATAATCAAATTTTATCATTTGAACTTTTTGTTATTGAGGCCTTGTCCCCTTTTTATTTGATTTGCGTTTCTTAACCTGAGCTATTATAAATTATTTTTGTAAATCAACCCATTCATCCCTTTGTTAGGTTGCATTGTTGACCTCATATTAAGGCCTTGTTTGTTTCTCGATAAATGTGGTGTTTTTGAAAATTATTTTCTAGCAAGCCATTTTCTAGGAAAATAATCATATTATCCCGTATTCAGCTGAAATTTGAAAATGAACTAGAAAATATTTTCCACCATTTGGTAAGAAAAATCTTTTCCTGCAAAATATTTTCCTGCATGCACTCATTCTCAATAATTTTTTCATTATTTCATTTTTTTAAATCTATTTTTTAATGTTTAATTTTTTTCTTTTCCTTTCCTTTTTTTCCTTTTTCTTTTTGTTTTTTTCTTTCTTTCTTTCTCTTCTTCTTCATCAACCTGCCAAAGTCAAAGTAGAAGAGAAAGAAAGAGAGAAAAGCAAAAAGGAAATAGAAATTAAAAAATCAATGTAAAAAAGAAAAAAAGAAAAAGAAAACATAAAATGGAATGAAAATGTGTTTGGTGAAAGAAAGTGAGGTGGAAGAAGTCATGGAAAATATTTTCTACTTTTCGAAAATGTAAATATTTTCCTCACTTTTGAATGTGTTTTTTTTTTTTTTTCCAATAGCGTAAAACGTTTTTCTTGACTAATTCATTTTTCATGAAATGAACATCGGAAAATTTGAAAAATATTTTTCTAGAAGTTATTTTTTATGAAATGAACAGAGCCTAAATATTGTGTTGCTTGTACTTTGAAGTGTTGTTTACTTCTGATTATAAAGATATATTCTTTGTCGACCAACCTTAGTACAATTTTTTATGAGGGTCAATCTACCCCCAGACCTCCATACTCTGAAAGAACCAATTATGGTCAATGGAAATAGGATGATTGTATATATCCAATCAATAGAGTTGGCAACGTGGACGTTGACACCCAAATTTTTGCTAGCAAATTGAATCTGCATTTTTGTAAAGATAAGTAAACAATTTTTTTGTTTTTTTAAAGGAGAGGACTAATAAGACCTCAGCCCAGATCCACAACTCGAGCTCCCCACCGGACAATATCGGACTTGAGCCCAGATCTCTTTAGATTTGTCCAATAGCCCATCGATTAAGGCTCAGCAACAGAAAGGAGCTGAAAAATGGAGCCCATCCGAGGTCCAAGGCCCATGCCGAGAGAAGGCCCGGCCTCTTTCCTTCCTTACTTTTATCTCTCTCTCTTCTCCCCTCTTCCCCCGAACGAAGGCACGGGCGCGGGCAAGAGCGGGAACTGAAAACAGAGAAACTTTCTCTCGATCCTGCTTTCCCTCTGGTTCCACGGCCGCTCCATTTCCGATCAGGCGATCACCACCACTTCCGGCTCATAATTAACGTCGCGGTTCCTCCTCATCAGCCACCACTCGGTTCCCTACCGTCGTTACAATTCCAGCGCTGTCCAATCGTGTTTCCAACCGTGCTCTGTTCTGACCGTGAAGATGCTATTGTTACTGGTTTGTTAGAGAGCGGTACTTGCCGTACAAGCAACGTCTCGACTCATTCTTGAGCAATAGTAGTTCGAGCTTTGTCCTTCTCAACTTTCAGTTAATATCAAAGACGCTTCTGCTGCTGCGGCAGATGTCCTCATTACCGTTGAAGGTGCCGCACTAGAGCGCCCTGTTGCAACGAGATTTTTTATCGCCTTCACTGTCATGATGATGCAAAGGTGACCCCTTGTGCCCCTAGACTAAAGTGTGCTTGAGAACTTCCTTTTGTTATGACATGAAGAACGCACTAGATATCTATGAGATACTTTCGTGCAAGCTCAGTTGATAGATTGCAATTGAGTTTTTACTTGCCATATATTAGAGGATGATCGTTAACCAAAATATAGGCACCGCTTCAGCTGCCTCTAAATTTTGGGCGCTAGTGACATGAGTTATCTTAAGATGAGATTGCATTCTGACCTGTTGTTAACTTTCTAGTGTGTGCTCTAATATTTTGGTATGTGCAGTTTGCCAATCTTGTAGGACGGATATGTGCAAAAATCGTCATATCATTTGAGTTCGGATGAGTAGTCCAAAGTTTGGTGAATTTGTCAAATTTTCGATTCTTCAATCTTCAACCTGTGGACATGCTTTTCATAAGAAGACATACCGTTCTCTTATGACCAGAATAACATATCAGTGTAAACAAAAGAAGGCATTGACTCGCCTTGCCATCAAGTTCAGCGGATGGATGCCTATCGAATTTCTAGCATGTTTATGGACCGACTAATTACATGGACCTAACATCTTACTTTATTTTTTCTACAGACATCCAAGAAGCAGAATCACTGCAATGGATGTGGCATTTGCAGGTATGGCCACCATTAGCAGTGATATGCAATAGTGTCAAAGCGATTATGAAAACATTATGCTTCAAGAGTACCCAAATTTTTTTCACAAATAATAGCTAGATGATTAGATATAGAATGAATCTACGACCCGAACTAATAGTTTGAGGATGTTAGATAATGCATCCCATTTTCTGTCAATCATCACCCTTGGAGAAGATTATCGGTTTCCTTTTAGGTATTTATATTTCAATTTATACAGAGGTCCCCGCTTCTGGATGTTGCTTTCATCATTTCTTTGTCGTTGATGATATTGCACGTTTGATACATGTCCAATTGTATTTTCTTTCTCAGAATTGTGGGGCGAGAGAATGTGGTAAGCTTCAGTTATCCGGTGCTTAGGCCAGCATAAATAGTGATGGAAAGAACTGAAGTTAATCCCCTTCACTTATTGTCATGCTGTACGGGTTGCTGCTATTCAATCTTGCTGAAAAACAGCCATTGCATGGAAGGAGTGACGTGTCCTCCTTTTTGTTTTGAGGTAAAGCTCTGTGATTGAACGGTTATTGTGCGTGCGTTGCAGAGAGTATAAACTGAAGGCAACGGAAATGGCAATGTGCAGTTTCTATTTGATTTAAGAAATGACGTGACAGTCTTGCCTTGCTAACACAAATTCGTAAGAGAACATTCGCCGGTGAGAGTTGTTTGTTGAAAGATGTTTGCTGTTCTACAGGTTTGGATCCATCGCGGGAAAACGTCACCAGTTCCATGCGGCTAGGACTAAGAAATTGTGATTTTTATGAATGTCCTTACTCAAGGCTGTGAAGTCGGATGTCCATCGATTTTTGTCGGGCCAACATTGTAATGGGCTCACACTAATCATGGACCGTATATTATGTGAGCTCTCACGACTTTGATGGAAAAGTTGAGGACTTAGTTAGAATATAAGTTTGGCTTCTCATATTTCTACACCTAATTTTCTAAATCCACCCTACCCTATCACCTTGCGAATAATGTTTTAGAAATTGGGCATCACATAATAAATGTACGGGAAAATTACACAAAAATTACCCTAATTTTAAGGGGTAACACAAGGTTCCTTCTAAACCTTCAATTGTTACACATTACTCCACTAAACTTCCATTTTATAACCGAAGAACAAGGTGATGCAACCATCGATCCAAAAGACCCACTAAAATGGCTGGAACGGGCTGGAGCTGGACATGCAAAAGGAGACATCAAAGCAGTCCATAGCATCAAGTTAATTATTTATCCCTCTGATCTATTCTGAGAGCTTAGCTTAGCTACTCTCTTTATCCACACGTATGCGATATCACACGCTAATTACAATAATTAAATTCCTGAATAGCATATTTAATGGATTGACTATTTTTTTTTTTTTCGATAGAGCATTCCTCGGAAAGTTTTACTGGCTTATGATGTTTTTTTCTTCCGTCTGTGCGCGTGTGTTACGAAAGGCAGGCCCAATGGCAAAAATACGATGAAACTGTTGAGGGTATCAGAAGTTCCTTCTAAGATCTAGTACATGAACTCTTGGTTTACACCATGACTCAAAGCACATTTAGCCGAACAATTGCATGAAGGGCGCACAAATTATTATTATTTATTATTTAACCAAAAAAATTATTATTATTTATTATTGTTTTCATTGTTATTATATTATTGCCATGAAATGTTGCACTCTTTTAGTGAGGTCCATTCTTTATTTCTTCTGATCATATCTCTGATTAGTGGACTAAGTATAGGTGATGTCTATGTTTGTGTCGCATCACATTTAAGAGTGGCTTGAGGAAAAAAAGAATAAGAAGAAAGTTTTAGACCTCCCTTTTATCACAGAGAGCTAACAACTCATGTTATTACCAGGTCATTGAATCTGAATTACAAAATGGGTTCATCGTCCATTTTCTCACCTATAGTGATTAGCATATATTATGCATTATTCCATGACATCAGCGTGATTTATTATGCTAGCATGTCCGGTCTTTGATTGAGGTGGTTAATCGCTTGTTGATTCGGTGATCTACTTAGTTTAGTAATGAAGCTGACTCACTTACAGTGATATTAATCAAATCGATTAGGGTAAGGTGGTTGTTCGAAATCTTGCAATAAGAATGTGAAGCGTAAATTGAAAATTGAGGCACAATCCAAATAGTGACAAATGCGTCAAGGTGTCCATATCGTAAATTTGGCAAATAACTCCACTAGAATATGAGTTCATGTGTTTAATTAATGGATCCGATACTTTTGGTTGCTCTTTGATGCGTCCAACAATTGAATAAGAAATATAAGGCAAAGAACTGTCTAAGAAGGAAAGATATAACACAAGCCCGAACTCACAAAAGCCAACACGTAGGACCAGCAAAATGGCACAAGTTACTATTTAAGATAATTAAGTGAGAGTAGCTTCCTCAAAGAAAGCTATGCCTCGTTACACAATATGGTGCGGACCTAAAAACTAGCGTATGAGCCAAAACTAAAGCAAGTTATATGTGCCGTTGCCTCCGAGGAGGTTCCAATCTTAAAACTTTTCTAAAAGCCAAAATTATTTAGAAAATTTTGGATGACTATCGATGCAAAGGGCATTTTTGAACTCAAGATGCTAAAAGCTCTTCTTGAAAGATTGCCTCTTAAAGAGATAGATTTGCAAGGGATTGATCGTCCTCCTTATAAATATTTTTGTTAATCAATAATTTTTACAGTAATTTACCCTTTAAACATACATAGTGATTAAGCAATTCTTGTTATTTGATCTTTTAGTCATTGATGCCTCTTTCCCATTCTAATAAATTTGAATTTATTTTTTAAAATATCTTATTTTGTTATATTAAGGTGGCTATATTTATTTAATTTTGAAAAATTCTCATCATTCAATATGATTATCGATATTTATTATTTTGATTATTAGTATTTTAGTTGATTTATTTCTCTTCCATTTTCTATATTTTTCAGTCTTTTAGAAAAAGAGGCTTCCTTAGAAAAGAATGAGATAAAATTATATTTTTACCCCTTAAAATTCACAAGCATGTGCATGCTAATGACAATATAATGAAGAGCTAATTGCTTAAACAAAATAAAATTTCAGACGTTATTGTATAACAATTGAAAAATCGGAGGCAAATTTGTATTACCCCAAAATTCATAGAAGTTGTGTGTAATTTACCCCCATATAGTAGTGGAAGGGGTTGAACCGTCTTTATTTACACAAGTGGGCCTTTGACTAAACTCAATCGGTGTTCATCGAAATTCCTTAGCCTTCAATAGTGTTGTGCACTATTGATGCCTTGCCTTAGTTTACCAATATTCAAGACTATCCTGCGATGGCTTTGGTAATCAAATTGAGAGAACCTAAAAAGAAAAGTGTAAAGAAGGGAAAAAGAAATGGAAAACTTCTCATGGTGGTGTAAAGAAGGGAAAAAGAAATGGAAAAATTCTCATGGTGGAGGTCATCATGCTCGCTGGCCACGATTGTACAACGTTGCCAATTTTCCATGTGAAACTTGTTAGCTGTATGCCTTACAGCAACCATGTAATAGTTACATGTTAGGGATTACTTAACAATGGCAAATAAGTTTTTTCATTCATCGTCCAATTTAAATGAATGAAGTCCACAAGATCAGCTGCGACTGAACCTATTCTTAAGGTATTAAGAATATGTGTGGCAAGTTATAGTTATGCTGAATCTTTAAACAATTTCCGGTCGATGGATCATTGAGAGGATATTAATGATCCTGTTGAGATTGGTGTGTTCTCAAGCTCCACTATTCAGTATTGGATACTTGAGAGGATGATAAGTCACAAGTCATTGGATATTGTGATATCCAAGCTAGAACATAGGTGCTTGTCTTGGACAAGTTCACTGAATCTGACATACATAGAACGGTTAGCGACATGGAAGCTTTTAGCGAGGTCAATGTCTAATCGTTCATGCTTTGGTCAGGTGTAAGATCCTTAGACCTGAGGCACGATGTTGACTTGTATGTTGGATGGCTATGGTTCATAAGTGCGCATATTGATGCTTCATTGAACCATCTTTGTACTTGATGATCATAGTTTATTCACATACAAAGGCACATGTGTGCGCAATATGGAATTTGTCTTCTTGTTATATATGGATATCCAAGATTGATGTCCTATGTGATTTAATCGTGACATTGTATTGAAATCCTCGGCCGGGGTTATAATCGAGAATGAATTGTTCATATTGAATAAATACATGTCAATTAAATTTGTGCATATGATTGAATTGGTGGCTTGACCAATAGTTCCATGGCCTTTGTTCAATAAGGACATGGTGAGACAGAGGGATCGAATTACATGATCACCAAAGCTGACAAGTTCTTTATGTTCTGAGAAATTTCACACTGTCTGGGTAGCCATGATATATTATTAGATGTCACTCATGATTTGTAGGAACAGGAGATTGATTTGAACAATCAGTTCTCTTAGTTGTGCTAACGTGTTAATACAAGTCCTGCTGCCAACTCAATGATAAACCTAGGGATGTTACACACCATAATGAATTAGAATGACTTTTGAATAAGAGAGAGAATATTGCAAATGTGTTTGTAATTAAGCCAATTAGATTGAGTTGAGTTAGAAATAAAAGTGATGAAAGGGCATCAGAGTTTACAAAGTTTGAAGTGGGTTTCAAACTTTACAGCTTAATCAAAGATTTGAAGCATGTTCAGATTCAGTAACCGAATAAATGATCTGAAGTGAGTTAAGAATTAATCGCATCATTAATGATTTGAAGTGAGTTCTGAATCAATAGCCAATTAATGATCCAAAATAGTTTCAGACTTAATGGCTAAATTAAAAATTTGAAACAATTTTAGATTTAACGGTCACATCAAGTTCGAAGCGATTTGAGAACTTAACGGTCACATCAAGTTCGAAGCGATTTCAGAACTTAACGGTCACATTAATGATCTAAAACGGTTTCAAAATAAATGAGCAGTTTAATGATCTGAAACGATTTTAGATTAATGACAAGAAAAGAACACTACAAGTGCCATAACTTTGCCCAAAGGGACACCTAAGTGCCATAACTTACGAAAGGTACACTTAAGTGCCACATTTGAAGAAAAGTGGGATACCTGAGTGCCACCTCCGGCGAAGATAGCCGGAAATCATACATGGCATTTAAATATTAATATTTATTGCCGAGGTGGCTCGCCGGAGAGTTGAGTCGGCTCTAATTCACCCAAAACAACGTCATTTCGGGTGTTGGCCAAAATAGAACCCTTAAATCGACCAAAACGATGTTATTTTAGCATAATTTGAATTTTAATATAATATAAAAATTAATTATATTAAACTTGAAACAAAATAATAATATAATTTATATTTATTGAAAAAAATGGAAACGGAAGAGGAGGAAGGCAGCGCGGTGAGGGCTAAGCCCTCGCATTTGACGCCTCCCTATTGTCGCTAGAAGGTGGGGGAGGGTCGGTCGGGCTGCCGAGCACGGCCAAGGGCCGGGGCCCCAACCGACCGGCCCTCGGCCGGGACTCGGTGGCCCCGGCCCTTGTCGCCAGCCTACCTCCCTCCTCCTTCTTCCCCTCCCCCCCCCTTTTTTTCTTCCTCCTCCTCGGCCGTCGGCCGCTTCCCCTCCTCCTCCTTCCCCCCTCACCGGATCTAGGCGAGGATTGCAAGCCCTCGCCAATCTAGGCGAGGGTCGACGGCCCCTCGCCCGGCCGGGCCCCTAGGGTAGCCGCCTGCGGAGGTCGCCTCAACGAGCGGTGGCCCTTGGCTCGGCCGGGCGAGGGCCGCTGACCCTCGTTGGATCTAGGCGAGGGCTGCAACCCTCACCTCAATGGGGGCGAGGCTCGTGAGCCCTCGCCGACCTTCCCCTCCGTGGCTAGCCCTTCCTAGCAACGGCGGGGAGGCGGTGGCGCCCTCGCTGCCTCCCCCAGCCGCCTTCCCCCATTTTTTGTTTAATTTTTTAATTTTTTAATTATTAATTATAAATATTTTAACTAAATTTAATTTTAAATTAAATTTAATTAATTTTTATATTATTTTTTACTACGTTAGCCCAAAATGACACCGTTTTTACATTATTTGGCCACGTTAGCGTGCAAAGCCGTTTTGCACTCGATTCGCCGGAAAAATGCCATGTATGCAATTTGGTCGGATTGGCATTCAAGTGAGCCATTTTGCTCCGATTTTGGCACTTAAGTATACATTCCGTATGTTATGGCACTTAAGTGTTCCTTTCTACAAAGTTATGGCACTCTAGGGGTCCGTGTTTCAATTAATGACCAATTAATACTCTGAAATAGTTTTAGAAGTAATGACCAAATTAAGTATTTGTAACAGTTACAAAATTAATACCTAGAATAAAGACTTGTAACAAATAAATGCTTGGAATAATGCTCTGTAATAGTTATAAAGTTAACGCCTAAATTAGTGTCTGAACGGTATTAGAACTTATGTCCATCAGGAGTTACAGCCAAATTAATTCTAAAATGGTTTAGAGTTAATGCACCAATTTAAATGTGATCTACACTATCTATAAAAGATAATACAAAGAGTAGATCACTGGATGATGGATGATTGACAATCGACAATTGATAATTGATAGTGTTGGTATTGATCAACAAAATCACTCACACGAGAGCAATTGCTAATATAATTGTAGTTGTGAGATATCTCAATTTCTCTCTTTTGTTCAACATGAGAATTGGTGGTGTGTTTGAACTAGAGGCCCAACACTTGTAAGGCTAGATCTGAAGAACGTCAAAGCCTGTGAAGAGATCTCACGTTCGGCATTTGAATAATGTCAGAACTGGTATTATCGGAAGACGTCAGACGTTCGTGGTCAAGAATCCAAGAACGTCAGAATCGATGTTACCAGAAGGCATCAGACATTTGCAGTCAAAGTCTGAAGAACATCAGAACTACTACTTTGAGGACATCAGACATTCATGTTCGAAACCCAAAGAAACTTCTAAACCAAATTTTGGAGCACAGTACAAGACTAATATGATTAGCCTCTTTAGCTCTTCTATGCGTTTTTGTTAAAATGCACGCAAATGCTATGGAAACACGTGTATAAGTGTTTTTACTTCCGTTGCGATCAGACTCTTGGTCTTAATTTACTTATGCACATATGCTTGTTTATCAAAACAAACACCAACAGGACTTGACTTCAAGATTAGAACTAACATTCTTAATTCTCCACCAAATTCTAGAATATCTTTCTTTCTCTTTGTTTAATTTCTAACAAAGTACTTTGCATAACGTTCATTACCAGGACCATAACTTCAGTTTCTGTACCACATTGGCAATTGCACATCAAAATTCCCCTTCTCCCACAAAATCTGAATTTGACTCATATACTCGTGCATTGTTTTGCGAACTCTTTGGTTTCAAACGGCCAAACAGACTTGAATTTCAACATCTTGCTTTTCCTAATATATATGTTTATAAAACCCCTATCTAAGCATGGTAATTGAGTTGTGCTGGCCCACACAACCCGACCCACTTAGTCTTGGGTTCAAGCTTGGCACGAGGGTTCTAGCCTGGTGAATTGTAATTGCAACAAGAGTGATAGGATCTAAGTAACAGACTTTCAAGAAATTTAACTTTGAAAAGAAACTCTCTGTAGTACGGGAGAAGTTAGGGAATCTTTTGACTAAAAATCTTGCCGGCAACATAAAAAACACGCTAAAAAGCATTAGTGGGACTTATTTTCCACATGACCCACCCATCATCTCCTTGTTTGTGTTTTTGCTTTATTTCCTTTTCATTATAGGTGAGAAGTAACCCTCGTGGTAAAATTAACAAACGGGGAAGCTAATAAGGATTTTGTATTTAAGTCAATGAAAAATCACCAAAAAAATAAACGAGGAATAATAAAGGATTGAAAGATTTACGTGATTCAGTTCAAGTGTTGGCACCTATATTTACGGGAAGAGCTAGTAATAAAAAAATTGCTATAATTGGAGGATTGGAATTACAATCGCTCAATATGCTCAAGTGTTTCCCATGTCTAAACTAAACCTAAACCCAAGGTTTTAACAATTTGGATGTAAAAAACTCACAACACAAATTACATGCTTTACCCTTGAACAAATAAGATCTCTCTTTGAAATGGCCGAAAATTAGGGACCACGTCCATTCTTGATTTCCTTTCTTCGCGGCACGGCTTTCCAAGAAGTAATTGGGCAGCCGTCAAATCCTCCATTTTGACATAAGTGTATGTGTGCGCCCTTTCTTTGGTTCGGCCAATCTACAATACTTTGAAAGTCCAACTCTTTGTTTGGGTTAAACTTGTATATTGGGTCGGGTTTTGCCGTGTAAAAAGGCATCTTTTGATCAATGGAAATGCATATGATTTTGAAGGTCTTCATTTCTTCTTTAATTCAATCCAGAAGAGACTTTGCTTGCAGCTTGTTAGGACATAGAACCCACTCACAATGGAAAAGCATACATCGATTATGTTCCTATTTTTCTATGCTCAACTCCCATTATGGACAAGTCCAACGATGCAAACCAACCAGACGGATCGGCTCGCTTTAATCTACTTCAAACATAGTGTGGATGAGGATCCGCTTGGAGCTTTGAGCTCTTGGAATGACTCTTTTCATCACTGTGAATGGCAAGGTGTGATATGTGGTGGACGGCATCCCGAAAGAGTCGTGTCCCTCAACCTAACGTCGAAAGGCTTGGGGGGTCTTCTATCACCTCATGTTGGAAACCTCTCTTTCTTGAGAAGGCTCATTCTACAGAATAATAGCTTTCGCGGTGAAATTCCACAAAGCATTGGCCACTTGTTTCGCCTTCGTCATCTCATCCTTAGTAACAACTCTTTGGGCGGACAAATGCCCACCAGTCTTACTCAGTGCTGAAACCTTGAGATTTTAAATCTCATTGGTAACCAACTTGTAGGAAAAATTCCTGATGAGTTCAGCTCTTTTGTCAAAGCTTCAAGCTTTAGGTTTGGCTATAAACAGTCTTGTAGGATCTATTCCTCATTCTATTGGAAATCTCTCCCAACTTTCCAAGCTTTCACTTTGGAAAAATGGGTTGCAAGGAGAGATTCCCAAGACATTGTCCAAGCTTCATGGTTTGCATTTTGTTCAATTGGCATATAACCAACTCACCGGCGAGATCCCTCCGACGATCTTCAACATGTTCGGCATTTTCTATTTCTGCGTCAGTAACAATCAATTAAGAGGGAGCATTCCTCCTTATATTGGTGATACTCTTCCTTCTCTCCTTTATCTTGATTTGAATAGTAATTTGTTTACTGGGGTTATACCTCCGTCCTTATCAAATGCCTCTGGCCTTCAGTACATCTACTATAACATTAATAGTTTTCACGGACCGATGCCCGCAAATCTTGGAAGGCTGAAAGCTCTTAGAGTAATATCCCTTACTTCTAACGAGTTGCGAGATGACTTTAGTTTCATTACCTCATTGACTAATTGTTCAAGGCTAGAAGCTTTTTTGTTGGCCTTCACTTTTCTTGAAGGTCAATTGCCGGATTCCATTGGCAATCTTTCCAATAGCATTAGTTTAATTTCTATGTCGTCCAACACAATGTATGGAACCATTCCTCTAGGTATTGGCAATCTCTTCAACTTGTCCTATCTTGACTTATCAAACACTTCACTTGGTGGTCGTGTTCCTTCTTGTATTGGAGCACTCCATAACTTGCACGAATTGTACTTAAGTGGAAACAAGCTAATGGGTGAGATTCCGTCATCAATCGGCAATTTGACATTATTGAATTGCTTTTACCTGCCATTCAACGACTTCTATGGGGAAATACCGCAGAGTCTTGGTAATTGCAGGCAGCTAATCGAGCTTGAGCTTTCCAATAATAATCTGAGTGGTTCAATCCCAGGGGAGGTTCTTGGCCTTTCTACCATTACGATTATCTTCAACTTGGCACATAACCAGTTGAGCGGATCTCTCCCATCTCAAGTTGGGTCCTTGATCAATCTTGGCGAACTGGATCTATCTTACAATAAGCTAATGGGACCAATTCCTAGCTCCATCGGCAAGTGCTTAGTATTGTGGCGGCTTAGCTTAGCATTCAATTCCTTTCATGGCGAAATTCCTCTAGCTTTAAGCACATTACGAGGCTTACAAGAGTTGGATGCTTCCCATAACAGTTTATCTGGTGAGATCCCGAGCTTTCTCACTCAACTTATAGATCTAAAGTACTTGAATCTATCTTCAAACAAGCTTGAAGGAGAAGTTCCAAAACAAGGAGTATTTCTCAATGCTAGTGTAGTGTCTATCTTTGAGAATGGGAATCTTTGTGGAGGTATTGCAGAACTAAACCTTCCTTCTTGCAAATCGAATACCTCTAAACCATTATGGACTAGCAAAGTTAGAGTATTTGCCACAATGATGGCCGTCTTGTCATACTTCATTATGTGTCTTTGCCTATTTATTTTTTGGTATCGGAGAAAGAAGTTGAAAAAGAATATCTCTTCGATTAAATTTCCATTTAAACACAAATTTTTGATGGCCTCTTATGAGGAATTCTTTAGAGCCTCAGACGGATTCTCTGAGATCAATGTGATCGGTAAAGGGAGATATGGTACTATCTATAAAGCAACCACACAGGAAGGCGGCTTGGTGGCAGTTAAAGTGCTCAACTTGGGCCACATAGGTGCTTTGAAGAGCTTCGTCTCGGAATGTCGAACCTTAGGGGCTATACGACACCGAAATCTCATGAAAATAGTGAATGTTTGTTCAAGTGTGGACTATCATGGCAACGATTTCAAAGCTCTATTGTACCAATACATGGCTAATGGGAGTTTAGAGAATTGGATACACCAAGGAAACAAAGAGGATGTTGAGCATGACCATGAACATGGAAAGCCAGGGCATTTGGGACTAATGCAAAGGTTAGACATTGCCATTGACATAGCTTCTGCAATCGAATATCTTCATGAGGTTTGTAGCCCAAAGATTGTACACAGAGATCTGAAGCCAAGTAACATCCTTTTGGACAATGAGATGATGGGACGAGTTGGGGATTTTGGGCTGGCGACAATTAGCTCCCCTACGAAAACAGACGCTGTGGACATTGATGACAACGGTAGCTCATTAGTAGTGAGGGGTTCCGTAGGTTATATCCCTCCTGGTAAGAAAATTTTCTCATTAATTATCTAAGTCTTATTTGTGTTTTGCTTTAAGATAAAATATTTCTTTTCATTGTATACTTGCTTGATGTACACTATTTTAGAGTATGGCATGGGGGATATGGTATCCACACAAGGTGATATGTACAGCTACGGTATTCTTTTATTGGAAATGTTAACTGGGAGGAGACCCACGGAAGAGACTTTCAAGGACTAGGGGTGAGCGCGGTTCCCGGGTACCAAAGGGACCGGTTCCGGTTCCCGGTTCCCTTTTTCTGGGAACCGGCGTTCTCGGTTCCGGTTCCGGTTCCCATGGGAACGGGAACCGAAACCGGAACCGGAACCGGTTAAGTTCCAAAAAAAACCCTAAGTTTACCCTAGTCTCGCTCAGTTCACTTCACACTTTCACACTGCTCGCCCTCCTCTGTCTCTGCCCGACGCTGCTTGCCCTCGGCGAATCTCCACATGGAGTCGGGCCTCAAGTCCCTCGACGAGTTCCTCTCCGGCAAGACCTATATCTCCAGGTAACGCTTCAATCTCTCTCTCTCTGTTCTTCGCACGGGGGATCGATCGGTCGATTCGATATCTTGGGCCCCCTTGCGTGTTTGGGATGTTTATCGGCGTCGTTTTTTATGGCAGAGATCAGCTCATGAAGGACGACATCAAGGTGTACGCCGCAGTTCTCGAGAAGCCTGGAGGCTCGTTCCCGAACGCGGCAGTGGATTCGCCGTTCTAGGATCGGCGTTCGGGATGGACGAGTTCTTCAAGAACCGAATGTTTACAACGCACGCGGTCGCCGCCGCCGCTTCGGTCACTTTAGGAATGGCCCTCACTTATCCTCTCGATACCATCAAGACCCTTATCTAGGTTGGTTTGCTGATGCCCTTTTGTTTTCTTCTTTCCCCTCTGAATTGTAGGAATTTCGGATTTCCATGGTGCTTGACTCTGTGCGTGTGCAAAGCAGCTTGGTTCTGGCTCAACTAAGCAGTTGACTCCGGCGCAGGCTGTGGAAAGAGTTCGGGCTTTGTCCGGAGGTTTAGGAGGTAATTTGGAAATGCAACCATTTTTGCAGTCCATTTACTTTATATTTATTCGATTTTTTTTTCTCCAGTTCGTTAGAACATAGATAGGAATTGGTAAAGTACATCCTGTACTCCTGTTCAAAGTTATAATATCCGTGGTCCATTTATGGGGTTTTGAAGTGGTTAGCCATTTCTGGCCTAAAAGGGAAAAGAATGGAAAAGAAGACTTAGGAAGTAGCTCTGTTAAAGTCCATTCCTTCGATTCCCTGAGAACTTTGCTTATTCAAAATAAATCCTGTACAAAATGCTGTAAAAAATTGAAGACTTCCCACACAAAAAATTCCTCTTGTGGAAAAACCTTTTTGTTTCTGGAGTATGCAACTTCTGCTTGCTCTTTGACGAGATTATATGTTTACTCAAGACCCTTCTTCATGATGGAAGTGGCGGTTGATATTCTACTGGTGGAAAGGAGTGTCCGTCCAATATATGGCAAGTTGCTTGAGAATTGTTGCTCCTCCTATTTAGTTGACTGCATGTGCTAAGGAAGATGAAGTGCTTTATTCACAGTATTTTTGGACAATAACTATTGAATATTCATAGACATGATTAGTAGTTGTTGATTCTACTATTACTCTTGAATTGTAGGTCTTTATATTGGCTTTGAATGGCTGATGCCGGGGAGAACATTTGGTCTAGGAGCTTGTTTCGGTGTTTATGAAATTCTAACAGCATTTTGTAAAGGTACTTCATTTTCCACTTTCTTGTCTTCTAGACGTCTGTGTCCGACTATGGCTATGCTTTGTCTGTCCTCTGTTTATCATTCTCTCTTTTTCCCGGCAGGATATATTTATTTTCATACATGCCTGCAGCTGAGTACACCTTATTTTAAATGATGGCTTTAGCTTCTTCACTTTTTGAAAGCATATGGACATTTCCGACGTTGTTATACGTGTTATCTTGAGTAAAAATGAAACACACTTTGATACCAATCACCATTATGCTTTTATTTATTGGTGAGTAACGTACTTTACAAGCTAATTTATATTCCTTTTTTTTGTTTGGTTGGCACCTGATCTGTATAGCTTGTATATTAACTAGTAATTAATTTTTTCACTGCAGATGGTCCAGAAGACAATCAGAAAGGGTTCTTGATGGATTCGTGCTCAATGTTGTGCAAAGGGAGGCCAAAGAGAAGTGGGGACTGCAGCTGTGAAGTGCCCAAATGCTTGCAATTGGATTTGCTGGAGAAGGAGATGGATGTGTGTTCAACATCTGAATTTTTTTAGGTATGCTGTTGGTACTTTTTTATTAGTTTGATATAGCAAAACTAAGTTTGCTTGTAAACTTAAAGAGTGTTTTGGAATATCACAATGCTGGCTTAGAACATTAGACACAGCTTTTCCTTTAGATCTTACATAATGGTTGGACTGAGCAATTGTTGCATAGTTTACCCTGAAAATGAAAAAAAAAAAAAAAACCTGTAAGAACCTGGAACCGACCCCGGAACCTGTGACAGGGTAGGTTCCAGGTTCTTTGTTCCGACGGGTAGGTTCCAGGTTCCAAAAAATGAGGAACCTGTACCCGAGGGTAGGTTCCAGGTTCTAGACGGAACCGAACCGGAACCGGGAACCGCTCACCCCTATCAAGGACCATTCAAATCTCCACAACTTTCTCAAGGTGGCTCTGCCAGACCGAGTGATGGAGATCGTGGACTTAGCCATTTTTAACGGAGAAAGTGAGAATGACATTGAGAGGATGAGAGGATGCATTGCCTCCGTCCTAAGAATTGGAGTTGCATGCTCGATGGAGTTACCGCAAGATCGGATGGACGTGGCCGAAGCTCTCAAGGAACTGCATAAGATTCAGGTTAGGTATGGATCCAAGTAGGGGCTTGGTTGAAGGAAGTTCAGCTCCCAAACACTTGGACTAAACTTTGTCTTAGGATTAATTGTGCTCTTTGAACAAGAAAAATTCAGATGGTTCTATTCTTCATCTTGGTTGTAATCTTTTTCACTAGGCCCAAAGCCGAACTCATATACTATTCAAATGTATGTATTCCATCTCCATCTCCATTCCCCCTCCCCTCTTTACGATCTCCCTATTTTCTTCATATGAATTTTCTGTTTCTAATTTTTCCTTGGATAGTCCATCTCTAATAATTTTCTTTAGATGCAAAATTTTAATATATATATATATATATATATATATATATATTTATAGATTTATAAAAGTAGAAATATATAAAGTAGAGGTGTATCTTATAAAAAGTTATAAATTATGTCAATGCCAATTAATTTTTAAATGATAATTCATATTGTGGATTAATAAGACAAGTATAAGTAAAGTCAAATAAGATTATTAAATTTCGCCAAGGTTGATTTTAGGCGGTGGCTTTTTCTTTTTTTTTTTTGGCAATGGAATGATGGTCATTTTAACAATATAAAATCTTAGGTCATACACTTAGATGTTAAAAATCTAAGAATTCAATTGGATAATTTAAATGAGTTGAAGAACTACAAGTGAGATTATTAATTGATGTAATACCATGAAAAATCTCAAGTTGGTTTACCCGTGACAAATTTATCAAAACTAATTTTTTTTACCACAAAAAACTCCAAACTATACATCCTTAACAAATTTATTTTCCATTAGTATTCGTATTAAATTACTAAGTTGAATGACATGTGGCAATAGACACTTGTACCAATTTGAAATTTTACCTTCCATTTATCATATGTGTATCAATTTGTGGCTTTTTGTGATAGTAATCAAATTTAACAGAAACTAACGGAGGAAAATTTATCACAAATATATTAATTTGAGGTTTTTGGTGATTTATTATAAATGTATTCTGGATATTTAACCCTAAATTTTATTATCGCTTTTTTATAACACATCAACATCTAGAAGAGCTTTTCAATTTCTCTTCGTCCCTGCGCGTCTCTGTCGGTCTCTTCTGCCCTCGCCGTTGCAGTTCTTATAACTCATGCCTTCTTCTTCGAAGCAGCTGCCATATATATGCTGAGTGCCGAATTCTCCTTGCAACTTTTGCTTTTTCACCAAATTTTCCTTGGATTTTGTCGGACCAGTTTCACAGTGAATAACGGTCAAGGTCCCCCAAAAAATGGTTTTATGCTGTCATCAAATCGGTTCTGTGATAGAATCAACTATTTTGGATCAATAGGACTAAAGATACAAACTTTGTGGAGCAAAAATTGATTTGACTTTGTAAAATTCATCAATATTAATAAAAACCTGATATCTCATTATCTAATCCATCGTCACTATTTAGAAGATTAGGTTTGATAAAGATTTCAAGTTAGAGGTTTCAAGAAAAAAGGAAAATATCGATCCTTCGGTACCATTCTGTTCTATAACAAGCTGGTCTAATCACCAGTTTTGAGCTCCTACAATCCGTCACAGGCACAAAAGGGGTCTCATCTCCCCTTCAGAAACCGGATCTCAAACTAATATATTTATGCCACATTTATCTCAAACTAATATATTTATGCCACATTTATCTCAAATTTTGGATCTTTTCACCAGTTTGAGTTAAATACGACTTCAAATACTAGTTCGAGATTTTTTGTGACACAATAATTGGTTGGGGTAAACGTGACATAAGCATACCGGTATGGATTTTTTTTTATGACATGTAAATTAGTTTTGGGTAATGTGGCACAAGTGTACCATTTTAGAATTTTTTTTGTAGTATTAATCCAAATGCTTAATGGTATAATTATAACAAAGAATATAACAAGTGAAGCCTGGAATTACCCAAAAAAAAAGAAAAAATCCCCAACATGCTTTATCACTATTTCACTATTCAAATCTACTTCACTTAATACAGTTTAAAATACACAGCCCTTCCCAGAGATAGTAGCTGCTTTGTAGAGGGGAAGCAGTAGAGTGTTGAATTGATTAAAAAGAAAAAGAACAAAATCATTGCAAATTCACACCTCTTCCGTCCTATAATATACAGATGTGCATTGTATCACCGGAACTAAACACAAGAAGAGTCAAAAACTACATATGTTGCATGCCTATTTCAAAGGTTTTAGTTTTGGGTTAATACCACGAAAGGACGGCGCTAGATACAGCCCTATATCGACTCCATACACTACGCTCAAGTAGTTTGGGGTCTCTCTTCACTAGCAGAGACTCCACAGCTCTCTCCTGTCCCCTTCTCTCTCCCTGCCATTGCTAACAGGAAATTCTCATTTTGTGGCGAAACTTCACGCGAGTCTATGCGGGCGCACGATGGAAAGAGACAGAGACAGAGAGACAGAGAGACAGAGAGAACCTGCGAGGGAATAGAGTGGCGTGGCGTGGCGTGAAGCCAGAACTGACGAGAGAGAGCGAGAGAGACAGAGACAGAGAGACAGAGAGAACCTGTGGGAAAGTGGCGTGGCCTTACGCGAAGCGAGCAAACCAACAATTGGCATCGAACTGAGGTAGAAGCCAAATGCGCCTCGCCAACACTCCAAACCGACCCTTTGCACTTTTCTTTTCTAAAAGAAAAGCCTCTTCTTCGCGGCTTGCGAAGGATCACGGCGGCAGTGGTTGTCGTTTGCTTCTTGCGAGACAGAGAGGGGGAGGGGGGGAAGGGGGGGGGGGAGAGAGCGTGCGGCAGAAGAGAGACGACAGAGAAGGCACGTAATTAACGAAGAGAAAGGACGCAATGAAGGGCTCATCATCTTACAGTCTGAGCCGTCCCGATGCGGATACCAGTGCTTCGTCAAGTTCCACGTTTCATCCCTTTGCGTAAGTTACAACTTACAAGCAATCTAAAAGGGAACTCAGTTCTCCGCTTGTGCTAGAAGATGATGAACAGCATAGGCTTAATACATAATCTAAATGCCACAGATCAAATGCAGAAATTGCTCAAGAGGCGAAAAAGAGGCCACAAGCTTCAGAGACTCATCGCCCTATGTACAAGAGAAGATAAAAAGGTATCGCATGGTGATTTGTCATTCTGCTATTCGAAGCCACAGATGATGACAAGGATATCTAAGGAGAACAGACTCAGAGCATCAACCAAATTCTTGCCAAAACCAATTACGTTTGGTCAATCTCTCTTCATTTCCTTTTTTTCTTTCTTATTTGATAGAGGGGGTGGGCTGACTGTACAGAGAATGGTAGCAAAAGATTCTATACAATGCTCTTGCAAAATAAACACGACAAGCAGCGCTAATGAGGCATACACTTGCTGCTGGTGTAAGAGACTACTGGGATCTCACTAAGGTATTGCAAGGATGGACTAGAAAACTGCCAAAATATCGACAATTAAATGTGATAACCAAATATATCTCTATGAATACCCTCTCCACAAACTTTTCCTTCAAAAACTGTGTATGGTGAAAGGCACACCAGCATCGACAAATCTTGGACCAGCTCCCGCCTCAAGAGAAATATTTTCATGCCATCTGCACATTCTTCGGGGTCAAATTGAGAACTATACCAATCTGTTCACTGATTATCTTCAGATAACCTACCCATCATCCTTCCTATCCTCCAAAGACGCTTTCATCGCTTCAGCAGTCATGAGAGCAACCACAGCTCTATGAACTGCTACATCTGCTTTGCAAAGAAGTCTCTGTGCCCTCTCTCCCTTAAGCTTACCTAAATTAGATGCATACCGTGCTGCGCCAGATACATCCAACAATTTATATTCATCCATATCCATCTGGTCCCACTGCTCACTAGATGGTCTCTGAGAGCCTTCAGACGAAAACTGTTGATGAGAATTCCAGTGAAGGGTATTCTTTTTACTGCCCGTGGCTCCCCTGCTGTAGGCAGTGACCACCTGTAAATGTCGAGGAGATGCAACAGCACCAGATTTCTTTGACTTATATCTCTGTAGTCTCGGAGAATAATTTCGATTGGATCCATCATTGCCAATTGGAAAATATCCCTGGCCAGGGACATCTCGTGGAGAATATCCCAATGGAGATGTCTGTGCCATTTGAGAATTGTCTGCATGTCCATAGTTATGTCCCAAATAGATGGCCCTATCATCTCCAAAACTAGGTCCGTTCAATCTCCTCCCTGACAGGAACAAAAAGATAATGACGTCAAAATTCTCGATCCAAGAAAAAATAACCCAAAAGCGTTCGGCTTAGTAAAATTCACATAACTTACCAAAACGCCAAAGCATGGAAACTGTCCTGATCTCCATGAAAACCATTGCTTTGCCCCGTGACTGAGAATCGTTTTTGCGATCTTCGCTTTGAGCCTTTATTAGGGACTTCTGAGCCCCTAGGTTTCATACAAAAAGCAAATATGGGAGGAGCTGAGGCCTTCTGACATCCATCTGAAGCAGCAGAGTTCCCTTTATTCAAAGCTAGCTCCCACTCTCAACTGCTGCTGGTACCTTTTCCATAATGGTGGCTGCAAAGCATGAGCATGAATTGAATAAAAGATACCATGACATTTTGATGTAAGCCTAGGGCAGGCTTTCTCAAACAATAGGATTGGGAGAATGACTCGCACACGGGAAACAGGACGAACATGAATTTCAGCACTGTGCGAGCTCAGGAGAACAGTCGTATCTTTGTCGATACAGATCAGATCAACCTGATTCCAAAGTCAAATGAACAAAGACTTCTGGATCTACAATTTCTCTGTTTTGGGTTTTCTGAAATAAGCACTGTAGGATAGTCGAAATTGGGTTGGAAGTAACGAACAGAACAGGAAAAGATAGAGACTCCGTTGGTTGCTCTTCTAGGCCTCCAAGGAAGTTGAGGGGGTACCGATTCTTCTAGATCGATGACTGCAAGTCTTCAAGGATGCAGATTTCGAAAGCTCCGACTCTTCAAGGACGGAGTGAAAACTCTTCTAGGTTTTCAAGAGTATGAACTCTACAAGGTTCATGATACTTTATTCAAGCAAAGTTTTTTTATTCATCAAAAGTCGTCTGTGTTCTACAAGGAATTGGATGGCTTATATCGTCAAAGAAATAAAAATAGAGCATAGAAACTTAAAAGCATTAAAGAGCTTAGGAACTAGAAACTAGAAACTAGAAAAATAATAAAGAGCTTAGGAACTAGAAACTAGTAAAAGCATAACGCCTTCATGGCTCCCAAGGTGTCTTCTTTTAAACTTCCGGGATGGACTCAAGATATCGATACAACTTCTCAGTTTCGTCGAGCTTAAATGCGGGCCGATCTTCTTGGTCGAGAGGGTTGTTCTTCAATGCGGGCTGCATCATCCTCCCCATCTTTAAAAGAATTCGTCCTCGAATTCTCACCATCATCATCAGAAGAATCACCCACATAAGGTGTTAAATGTCGAACGATGAAGACTTCATGAATCTTCATATGAGAAGGAAGATTTAATCTATACGCATTAGGATTAATGCGCTCAAGAACTTCGAGGGGTCCAAGCTTTCGATCACTAGGCTTGTTATAAGTTCCAACGGGATGCCGTTCCGGTGGCAAATAAGCCCAAACAAAATCTCCAGGTTCAAAGATAACTTCAAGCCGCCACTTGTTGATGTCCGTTTTATAGGATTCAGTTTTGCTCTCTAGTCTTTGGCGCACATCTTCATGAATTGTCTTCATTTGAGAAACAATATCGTCGACTTTGCTACTCAACTTCTCAGCAAAAGGAATTGGTGCAAGATCAAGAGTAGTGTTCGGTTGTCGACCATATATGATCATAAATGAACTATATCCAGTGCTACGGTTCTCAGCACAATTATATGCAAATTCTCTAAGTGACAACTGCGTCTCCCAAGAACAAGGATTATTATCGATCAAAGTCCTTAATAGATTTCCCAATGCTCGATTGACGACCTCAGTTTGTCCATCCATTTGGGGATGAAACATAGTACTATATTGCAGTTTAGTATTGACATTCTTCCACAGTTGTCGCCAAAAATGACTAAGAAATTTTGTATCCCGATCCGAAGTAATGGTCTTCGGAATGCCATGCAACTTATAGACTTCTTTGAAAAATAAGTCGGCAATACGCGAAGCATCCATAGTTTTTCGACATGGAATAAAATGTGCCATTTTGGAAAATCGATCGACAACAACAAAGATCGAATCCATACCTTTGTTTGTGCGTGGTAGTCCAAGGACAAAGTCCATAGAGATATCCTCCCATGGGGCATGTGGAATTGGCAAGGGCAAATAAAGGCTAGCATTTGTAACTTGTCCCTTTCCAATTTGGCAACGTCAACACCTCATCACATGTCGATGTACATCACATTTCAAATGAGGCCAAAAGTATTTGGTTGAGACGAATTGTATAGTTTTGTCGCACCCAAAATGTCTTTCATGGTGAACTTCATCGATCACCCGTTGCCGAAGAGAACGGTCCGGCACACATAAACGATTTCCTTTGAAAAGAAAACCATCACATACAGTAAAATCAGCAAGCTTATTTTCATGTGCATCAGGAATGATCTTGGAAAAGTAGGGATCTCTTGATATAACTCCCAAAAAGAATCAAATCCAAGAATAGTAGAATGCATTGTAGAGAGCAAACTCTTCTTTCGACTAAGGGCATCTGCAACTTGATTCTGAGCTCCAGCCTTATGCTTAATAATGAAAGTGAACTCTTGGATGTATTCAGCCCATTTTGCATGCCTAGAGTTAAGCTTTTGCTATCCGGAAATATACTTCAGAGCTTCATGATCATTATATAAAATAAACTCTCGATGAATAAGATATGGCCACCAATACTCAAGTGTGCGAAATAATGTGTAGAATTCCAGATCATAGGTGCTGTAACGAAGTTTGGCACCATTCAATTTTTCACTAAAGAAGGCGATGGGTCGACCTCCTTGACTTAGAACTCCTCCTATGCTAGTACCTGATGCATCACGATGCACTTCAAAAACAAGATCAAAATTAGGCAATGCAAGTACCGGGGCTGTGCTCAATTTTTCTTTGAGCTGCATTTGTCCATTCGAAAACTCCCTTCTTCATGCAAGAAGTGAGTGGGGCCACAATGGTGCTAAAATGCCCAATAAATCGTCGATAGAACAGAGCAAGGCCATGAAAACTTCGCACTTCATGCACATTTGTTGGAGTTGGCCATTCTCGAATCACCTTGATCTTAGAATCATCCACCGTAATGCCATTCTTCGAAATATGAAACCCCAAGAAAAGGATTTGTGGTACCATAAAATAGCACTTGTCGAGAGCCGAATACAATTGTTCCTACCTCAACACACATAATACTTCTTGAAGATGCTGCGAGTGTTCATCAGTAGACATGCTAAAAATCAAGATATCGTCAAAATAAACAACAACAAACCTTCCCAGAAAAGGCTTCAACACCTGAGTCATAAACCTCATGAATGTCAATGGTGTATTCGACAATCCGAATGGCATGACTAGCCATTCATATAGCCCATCTTTCGTTTTGAATGCTGTCTTCCATTCATCTCCGGGTTTGATTCTAATTTGATGATATCCACTCTTCAAATCCAGCTTTGAGAATATATTTGCACTAGAAAGTTGATCTAAGAGATCATCAAGGTGAGGAATAGGAAATCGATACTTGATGGTGATCTTGTTGATCGCTCTACTGTCGACACACATCCTCCAAGTACCATTTTTCTTAAGCACTAAAAGAGCTGGAACGGCACACGGATTGAGGCTCTCCCTTATAAAAACCTTATTCAATAGCTCCATAACTTGTCAATGCAATTCCTCATGTTCGGTCGGACTCATCCAGTAATGAGCGAGATTCGGCAAAGAGGCTCCAGGCAACAAGTCACTTTGATGTTGAATATCTCTCATAGGAGGGAGACCATTGGGTAAGTCCATCAGGAAGACATCCTTGAACTCTTCTAAAAGAGGTTGAACTCGATGAGGTACAACAGAGGCAACTTCATTCTTCTCACCTGTTTTATTAAGCAAATATACAAGATACGAACTCCTTTCAAAGCATCCTTCATATCCTTCATTGTAAGCAACGTAGGGGAGAAGGAATTCTCAACTACAGGAGTTTTCAAAGGTTCCCTACTAGGTGCCAACATAATTTTCTTTCCTCCAAATTCAAAAAGAATATGTATTTTGATAACCGTCATGCGTAGTCCTCCTATCGAATTGCCACGGTCGACCAGGAATAATGTGACTAGCATCCATTGGCAGAACATCACACCATATCTTGTCATTATAAACAAAACCAAAGGACAAATTAACAAGGCATCGTTTCGAAACAATTACCTCAATGCCTTTCTTCAATCACGACATTTTATAAGGCGTAGGGCGCGTTTTTAATTCCAACTTCAGCTTGTTTGCCGCTACTTCAGAAATTATATTCTCACAACAACCAGAGTCAATAATTAATTGACACGCCTTTCCCATGATTGTGCAAGCAGAATGAAAAATATTGGTACGCAGCCACCTATCTCCAGTGTCATCTCTAGGAGTAAGAAAAATTTTCCTCACCATAAGAAGTTCGCCAATGTTAGCATGCACTATTTGTTCATCATCCCCAGCTTCTTCATCATTGTTCAACTCCTCTTCAAGTGGATCCTTAGCATTCTCATCAGAATCATTATCCACCAAGAAGGCTTTACCGGCTGGTCGATTCTTATGGATTCGACAATTGCTAGCATGATGACCCAACTCCCCACAAGAATAGCAACGTATTTCGGATGTAGCAGGTTGTTTCAAAACATGGGGCTGAGTAGAAGACTTACTAGCAAATTGCGTTGTAGCCTTAACAACTTTAGCAGTGCTAGTGGTGCTCTTAGTGGCTCGACTTGCCATGGTAGTTGATTGCTATCTCCAAGAACGAGAGCGCTCCATTTTGAGTGCTCGTTGGTGCGCATCTCCTAAGTCCCAAATGTCGAGGACTTCCAAGGTGTCTTGAATGTAAAATTGAAGACCGTTCAAGTATTTGTTCACAAGCACATCCTCCGGGTCCTGGATATTGTTACGAATCACCAACTCATTGAATTCATTGGTGTATTGGTCCACCGTTCGCGTACCTTGTTTTAGATTTTGGTACCATTGGTAGAGCTCTCTCTTATATCCTTTGGGAAGAAAATATTTTTGAATCTTGTCCTCCATCTTTCTCCACAAAGTGATTGGTGCTTTGCCAACGGCTTGGCGAGTTTGTTTTTCACGTCTCCACCAAGCAATTGCCTTGCCTTGGAATCTCATAGAAATGATCCCAACACGACGATTCTCCAGAACATTTCGATGCTCAAACACCTCATTCACAAGTGTTAGCCAATCAAAAATTTCATTAGGAGACTCATTACCTGTAAATTATGGAACATCTTTCTTGACTTCCTTTTCCCAATCTGGCTCACGAATATGTTGTAAACGATGTTGAACGTGCCTCCGACCGTGAATAGATTGAACACTCTCCGAAGAGGAAGAGTCACCATGGGAATCTTCAGTCCTAGAACAGGGTGGAGAATTATTTGCTTTAGCCCTCAAACGCTGAACTTATTGCGTCAATTCGTCAATTTGTTGTTGCATATTCTCAGCGAGTGTGTGCAATTCATTGAGGAAAATGGTTCCGCCGCCACAATGTCTAGCTTGTCTTGGAGGCATTTTCCTCTCCTCCAAAGCTCTGATACCAAATGATGCAAGCCTAGGGTAGGCTTTCTTAAACAATAGGATCGGGAGAGTGACTCGCACACGGGAAACAGGACGAACAGGAATTTCAGCACTGCGCAAGCTCAGGAGAACAGTCGTATCTTTGTCGATACAGATCGGATCGACCTGATTCCAAAGCCAAATGAACAAAGACTTCTGGATCTACAATTTCTCTGTTTTGGGTTTTCTGAAATAAGCACTGTAGGATAGTCGAAATTGGGTTGGAAGTAACGAACAGAACAGGAAAAGATAGAGACTCCGTTGGTTGCTCTTCTAGGCCTCCAAGGAAGTTGAGGGGGTACCGATTCTTCTAGATCGATGACTGCAACTCTTCAAAGATGCAGATTTCGAAAGCTCCGACTCTTCAAGGACAGAGTGAAAACTCTTCTAGGTTTTCAAGGGTATGAACTCTACAAGGTTCATGATACTTGCTTCAAGCAAAGTTTTTTTATTCATCGAAAGTCGTCTATCTTCTACAAGAAACTGGATGGCTTATATTGTCAAAGAAATAAAGATAGAGCATAGAAACTTGAAAGCATTAAAGAGCTTAGGAACTAGAAACTAGTAAAAGCATAACGTCTTCATGGCTCCCGAGGTGTCTTCTTTCAAACTTCCGGGATGGACTCAAGATGTCGATACGGCTTCTCGGTTTCGTCGAGCTTGAATGCGGGCCGATCTTCTTGGTCGAGAGAGTTGTTCTTCAATGCGGGCTGCATCATCCTCCCCATCTTTAAAAGAATTCGTCCTCGAATTCTCACCATCATCATCAGAAGAATCACCCACATAAGGTGTTAAATGTCGAACGTTGAAGACTTCATGAATCTTCATATGAGAAGGAAGATTTAATCTATATGCATTAAGATTAATGCGCTCAAGAACTTCGAGGGGTCCAAGCTTTCGATCACTGAATTTATCACCGTACAACAAGCATAGGACTTTTTTTCCAATTTTTTTGATACTGTGTAATAGTCAAAAATATAAGGGCATTACTCCCCTTACAATTAAGGGGATTTTGCATAATTCTCTTAGTTAATGAAATGCAAACCATAATTTAATTACTTACATAATTGGATTTTGGACCAAACTCGATTGCGAACTCCCCCCTACAGCGCCCAACTATATGCGGCCCAACTATTTGTACACAACAATTGAAGCAAATTTTGTCACATGATCTTTATGTTATCGAGGCCTTTTCCCTTTTTATTTAGTTGTTGTATATTATATTTCTTATAATTTCTTAGGAAAACTTCCAAAAATAAAGCCCAAATGCCATAATTTTCTCAAATAGTGGTTTAAAGTAGACTTTGTTTCAAATAAAGGCTTGAAGTGGCTATATCAATCTCAAATAAGTACCTAAAATAGTCACGGTTGTTCCAAATAAGGGCCTAGTTTTGCTGACTCGCAAACCGTTAAAAAATTCCGATCGATCAAAAGTATTTTATCAGCATACAATTTAAATTAGATTAAAATTATAAAAAAAAAAGAAAAAATAAAAATAGAGGTGGGAGGGCCCTCCCTCCTGTGGCCGCCGCCTCATCACTAGTGGGGCGGTGGTGGTGGCCAATGAGGTCATCGACCCCAAAGTGAGGGTCTTTGCCTAGGGTCGATGACCTCATCAGCCATTGCCACACGCCCCACTAATTATGTGGCAATGGCCATAGATAGGAGGGAGCCCTTCCTCTTGTGTGTGTTCTTTCTTTTTTTAATTAAATTTTTTGAGTTTGGAAAAAAAAAAAAAAAAACAAAGGAGAAAGGAAAATATTTAAAAGACGAAATTGTCATTCACCATACAATGAGTTTAGATCCTTATTTGAGACCGGTATGATTAGTTTAGGCTCTTATTTAAGAAAATGATAACACTTCAATTCTTTATACGCAACAATATCTACTTTATATCCTTATTTGAAAAAATGAAGACATCTTAGGCTCTTATTTGGAATTTTCTCAATTCTTATTTATTTATATTAGGGTGGCTATATTTATTAAAAGCTAACAAACTCTTACTGTTTAAAATAATTATGTTTTTTTTTTTTGTAGTCTAAATTTGAATTAAGATAACATTCTAAAAAAGAATCTTTGTTTAGTTTGAATTGACGGTTTGCCTATCACCAAATATCTTTTTTTCTTTTTTTTTTTTTTTTTTTAATCAATTTACAGTAGTTCAATTCCATGAGACTTACAAGTTGTTTCATAGTTGTCCAAGTAATTGGTTTTCCGTGCCCATGCCATTGGGTTAGGAAAAAAAAATGAGGGTTTTCGTGCCCATGCTATTGGGTTAGGAAAAAGAAAAATGAGGGCATTGTCGAATTGGGGGCATGATTGGCCCTGATCGATAAGGTTATCATGCAGCTAAGAATGATGTTGTCGGAGGGTATCATTCTAACGGGTTACATTTCAACATGTGTCAAAAAAGCATCATTTTGGCGGGGCTTGTGGCCTGGCGACATGTGTAGCGTCGGCCCCGGAGCGGTCACGAACATGGATTTTCTCTGATGGAGTCAGGGACGGTCCAGAATCTAGACGGATACCATTACAAAAAAGACCTATCTCCCAATGAAATATCCACCAAAAGCTTGCAAGATTTGACAATGATATGATTATTATCGTGAGTGGGACAGTGAAGTGGCATCATTTCGGGTTCAATCGTTTAATACAAATCATCTGTCCTTTCAACGGCAGATTTTTTGTGCACTTACAGCAAAATAGAAGACTCGCGGGGTAGGACCTCAAGTGCAGGGTTCATGGGACGTGAGAAAACAAAAGTACATGAGTTATCCGGTGAGAAACTTGTCTAAAAAATTTTAAAATTATTATATGATTATCAATTCAATTAAATTTTTTTTATTATGCTAATTTTATTTTAAATATTTAAACAATTTATCAAACTAGTCATAAACCTTTTAAAGAATTATCAATTTATTAATATTTTCTTTTCTTTCAGTTTTTTTTTTTTCACATGGCCAATGGGGTCTCGCAACTCCTAGGCAAGGGCCGCAAAGCCTTCACTAGGTGGGCAGCGACTCTCACTAGATCTAGCAAGCCCTTGCTGTGGCAATGAGGATTGAGGCAAGGGTCACGATGCCTTTGCCTGACTAGATCTATCGAGGGCATTATGGCCCTCACTAGGTTTGGTAAGGGCATTGCAAGCTGTCACCTAGGCCCTCACTAACAATGGCTTGGGTGAGGGCCATGATGCCCTCGTTGGGGTTAGCAAAAGTTGCAAAGCCCTTGTTGGCAATGAGCAATGGCTCACAAGCCCTTCCCAGTGACTCTACTAACCTTTACTTGGTGGCTGACAAAGGTTGCTAGCTCTTGACTAATGTAGGCCATATATAAAAAAAAATGGAGAAAAAAAGAAATAAAATGAAATAAAAATTGAATTTAATTAAAAAAAAAATAATTGTCTATGTTATCATCACCGGTGCCACATACGAAGATTGGTAGTAATGGGGTTGTCATGCCAATGACATCTGGTCTAAATTAGTTTGAATGACTAAATTGACAATTCGTTAAAAGTTTGAAGACTAGTTCGACAAATTGTTTAAAGGTCTACAACTACATTGACACAATCGAAATGTTTATGATAGAAGTAGTCATTATACAATATACTTATGATTTTTTGAACAATTGTTCCAATATTACGTGGTAGTCAAAAAATTGAGGGCAGTACTACCCATAAAAGTCGGGGGATTTTGCTTATTTTTTCCTAATTTAATGAAATGCGAACCATAATTAATTACATAATTGGATCTTGGACCAAACTCAATTGCCAACTTCCCCCATGCATGCGGCCCAACTATATGTATGTCCTCTTTCATGTCCCAGATTCTAAAGATTAAGAAATTCTACCGCATATAATACAGCCTAAAAGAAAGTAAATATGTAGGAACAGCAAAATAGCTCAAGGTTCATATTTAAAATGATATAGGTGAGAGTAGCCTACACAAAGAAAGTGGTAATTGTTATATGATATGATTCAGGCCTAAAAATTTAGGTCTGCAATTCATATCTGCAAATTTACCTAAAATAATTTTGTAATATGATATGATTAGAGCCTACGATAATTTTTCTTTTTTAGTTTTGCATAACCAAAAAATTAGTTCCGCAAGGGAGAAATATGATGTATGAGCCGAAAATGGAGCGAGTTATATCTGCCTTTGCATCCGAGAAGGTGCTAATCTGCAAACTTATATAAAAACAAAACATAATTTTTTGAAATTTTTGAATTATTATAGATGCGAAGGCACTTTTTAGTTCACGATGCCCGTCATTTATGTGTTGCGCGCGCATATGTAAAGCTCTTCCTTAAGGATTACCTTTGAAAGGGTCACAATTTGCAAGGGATCGATTATCCTTCATGTAAAATTCTTTGTTAATCGATCAAATTTACATTAATTAACCCCCGAAATATACATAACAATGAAAGCAAATTTTGTCACATGATCTTACGAGGCCTTTTCCATTTTCTTTTAGTTGTTTTTTATTATAATTCTTAAAATTTCTTATTTAGTTATATCGGAGTGGCTATTTTTATCAAATAGTAACAAATTCTTACCATTTAATATAATTATGGCTGTGCTTGGTAGTCCAATTTTGAATTTGGATGGGATAACAAATTATCTAATCTGATATTTGGTGACGTTTTCCGAACTCGATAAATTTGGATATATTCAGATAAAATGCTGGACAAGAAATCCAGTCTAGGGATGGGATAAACCCGGATTAGATATATATATATATATATATATATATATATATATATATATTAAATCACTAATATAGTGATGCATCAATATATTGCTGTGTCGGCAATATTGCACTAGGACACCACCAAGATAGCTTATCATCATCACTTCTGACCACAGCATGATCATTGTCACCTCACTAGGTCAGTTGTCACCACCAACTGGCAATTACGTTCTGACAAGCAAGGGTGAAAGGGGTCTCAAGACAATGTTGTCCTAGGTTTGCATAGATCATCCTTTCCATCCCAATTTCATACGTCCTTCATGTTGAGCTCAACCTTTCACGTGTGACTCACAAGCCACTTGTTCACTAGTTGGTCAACAAAGAACGGCCAACACACCATTGGCTTCATGGGGACCTTTCTCTCAAGCATTGAGTTCCCATTGATGTGCATCAAGAATGCCACAATGGCACCGTGATGTGGAATCTCCTCTCGCGGGCCTTCTTTGGTGATGAAGTCCGGTTGTACAACCCACAAGAAGTGCCTCTCGTTATCCACAGAGGCTTTGCCAAAAATTACGTGAACTCGTGTGGTTGGGAGCTGTCATGCATCAAGATTGATTTTCTAACTAACTGCGTGATTGGAAAGATTTGAAGCCCTAAGGATATGGGAAATTCAAAGATTTTCAAACGCTAAGGATTTTCAAAGATTAACAATCCTATTAGGTTGTAGATTTTCAAATATTTTCAAAGATTTTTTTCAAAAAGATTTCAAATCCTATCTTAGGTAGCAGAAAACATATAACGGGATATCTTTGCAATCCAGGGATATTTGGAGGATTTCAAATTCCCCTTTATCCAATATTATACCAGTTGGAATTTGGACGATCGGACGTAGCTTATAGATTTTTTTTTTTGATTATTAGTATTATACGCAATTTATTTTTCTTAAATTTTCTATATTTTTCGTTTAGTTTACATCAAATAAGAGTAAACGAGAGATTTTCTTTAATAAAAGAGATGAGAAAAATACTTCCATCTTTTGAAAGTCACGTGCATTAAATAGGTTAACGAAAAAAAGAATGGAGCCTTTACAGTTCAAACAAAATAAAAGTTAAGAGGGTATTCGATAATAGTAGAAAATTTGGGGACTAACATATACTACCCCAAAGGTTCGGAGGGGTTTGGTGGAAGTGGCCATGCTTGCTGGCCATGATTATGTGACATTGCTAACTGTTGGAGAGAAATTCCTCGAGCAGGAGAAATGCTTACTAAACCCTTTTTTCTTTCAATTACAACAGAATAGCTCAAAATCAAACACGACCACACCAAATTTAGGCTACCCTTGAATTGGGTCATTTGGTCTAATGCATTTGGATTTGGCATGAAGAGTTAGCGTCACGGGACTTTGCAAGTGAGGATGTCTACGGTCGGGGCAGCAATGTCATCATGCTCGGAGTGCAACATCAATTTCGAGAAGCTACAATCTTCTCTGCAATTGAAAGACGAATCATAAAGAAGATACATGTTGGCATAAATATATTAATAAACAGGCTTTTTGATAAATTAAGGGGTGTCTCTATCAATTGTTGATATGCCTTGTCCGGTTATGAGGAAAAAAAAAGTTACAGTAATTGTTGATATTTGAAACTCTTTAGCTCGCTAAAAATCAGTATCTACGCCTTTTAGGAATTACAATTGTTTTGTTTCCCAATATATCTTCAAACAATTATTTTGTGAATATTCCTATCAATGGAAAAATGCCTAAATTAATGATTTCACTTTGCCTTCCACGTATTTCAATTATATAGTTCTAATCCTTTTTATCTGATAAGCTATAAATAATCTTGCAAAAGAAATTCCATCGTTGAAATAGTTTTCACTTTCCACATATACATTGTACACAAGTGCGGCATATTGTACCAACAATCTATTTCCCATCATCAAATATTTAAATAATTTTTAGTAAGGGAATTTTGCTATTAGTACTTGAAGAAGCCTTATTACTGATTATAAAGATTATGTATTAGTACGCTAAAATGTATAGACTAGAAATAAAAAAGAAGAGGAAAAAAGCTTCTTCTTCTTCTTCTTCTTCTTTTTAATGAAAAGAGAAATAATAGTTTTATTCACCGAGAAAGCCTTGAGGAATGATACTTTCATTTACTCAGTTTCATGATATAGGCTTGGTTATTTTTTTTTCTCTATTTTTGATAATATATAATTAAACCAAACAGATAAGATTCTGGTGCTCGAAGATATTGCTTTCAAAATAATAGTGATCCAACATTTTTCTCTCACCAAAATTAAATATGGAATTTACATTCAAAATTCCATTATGGTTCTTCGTATGACATATTCTTTGTTCCTTATCCGTATTGTGACTTATCTGTTTTTATACTACACAAGCAAACGCATCACAAATAAGGCTTATATTCTCAAACTGAGTAAATAAAAGTATCTACTATTTCTCTTTTCTTAAAAAAAGAGAAGCTTTTTCTCCTCTTCTTTTTTCTTTAATTAGTAGAGCAATGTAAGATTTAATATTTAATTAGCACAATGTAAATTTTAAAATTACTAAGCTTATACTGTCCAATTGAATAAATAAAAGTATGCGTGTTTTTCTCAATTGTAAAATTTAATTACGACAACAGTGCTTTATAAAATTTTGAAATTTACAGATAATCCCAAAAGAACCGAGATAAGCGCTCTCATCTAGCAGAGGCCCCGTAAGACTCTCTTCTTCCAGACTAAGCCAAACCGATAGCGACAGGCGTGCGTGGAGTTGGCGACCGAGAAAAGCGCTCTCGTCTTAACCGACCGAGACTTTTGAGGGGCATTCGTTGTGGTGGGGGATACGAGTCACAGCCGAGAGAACACCAGAGCAGGAAGAGTTCCTAGAAAGCTCTCCCCGGTTTGTTTTAGATTTTGCAGACCTCCATCACCTATCTTTCGCCGTGACATGGTAGTATCGCTCGAGATTTCTTCCCCTCCGGGTAGCCAACCACCGGCGGAGATGCTTCCGGGACTTCGAGCTCTTCGTCCGACCGTTGTTCGTGACCATATGCTGCATCTCCGAGGTAATTGTTGCATCTCTGCTCTGGTACGTTGAGCCCGTGTTATTTGACCGAAGTCGGAGGAAGAAAAGAAAAAACGATACCGATTTAGGATGTAACGTAAGTCTAAACACACTTTGATGCCATCAGGATTGTATGGATTTGAACTTGTGCTTCGATGTTGCCTCTGTATGTCCTCGCTTTCTGATTCCCTACCTTCTCCGACGTCCTCAGGCCCTGGCTACTGCCAATTGTCCGTTGGCGGTGGCGGTCTCAGGCTCAGCTGCAACTGAACCGAGGCCATTCAAACCAGAACGGAGAGAAAATCCTCTCTCAATCCGTGAAGTTCCCTGAAGCTTCTTCACAAACAAAGGACAGAAGTTTCTTGCACATAAAGAAGTAGAGTTCCCATTTCATTGGTATGGTCTCAATAATGAGCTTCAGTGCTATGCTTAAATCGAATTTCATGTAGTTTAGGATGTTGTCTTTTGTTACTTCACTGAACACTGAACATGAGTTTCTCTTGCAGTTGTACCACTGATTGACATGCCTCAATTGCCAATTGATTTACATTACAACTCTTGGAAGACAAATTTTGTGATTTTTTAAAGTTGATGGCAAATGTCCAACCCTAGTTGATTGAGGACTTCCATCCTCCAGTGAAGTGGCGTCGGAAGAAGTATGTCATCGCCTGCTCTGTTGTGGCCTTCACGAGCTCCCTTTTGCTCGATTATGGTCAGTCCACCGAGCAAAAGGGGGGTCATGGGGGCACGATGGCGTAAGCAAATGCAAACTTGTTCAGGCATGGCTTGACTTGAGGATTGGAGGGCTCAACCGACTCCGGTTGGATGTTGCCATCGACTTTAAAATCACTGTGTATGTCTTTTAATACTTGCAAAGTAAGTCAATGGCACCTGAGGTAAGTCAATCGTTGATGTATGGTTGCAAGAAAAACTTGTGTTGAGTAAAGTAACCAAAGATAGCATACCAAAAAGGTAAAAAGATGATAAATGATACGAGAGAACATGATTCCCTACAAAAACAAATTGAAAATCTCGCTATAAAAAAGGAAGAGAAAAGCAAACTTACATTGATATTTTTTTTTGCAAGCTTCTTGAAGCTCATTATTGCCATTACGCTCCTTTACTATGATAGCTCAATTTAGTGCTTCTACGTCCTCAAGATTTCCCTCTTGTTACCTCATATTTGCTAGCAAAATAACTATTTTCAAAATTGAAGTATCATCCACATCTTTCACGTGCTTTGTGACATTTAATGATCCTCTCAATTGTTCGATTTCCAATTTCAAGGCTTGTTTGTGCATCGAGTTGTTTTTTACAGTAGAATTATTCGATTGGAGAGTTACTCTTTTTGCCTCTGAACACCATAAGTTTTAAAAAAGGAAGAATATGAAAAGATATGTACTAACTTCACAAGAGAAAAATATATGAGAAGAACATCTTCTGTTATTCAGCCAGTTTCAAGACTTTTTTGGTGACTTTTCGTTGCTTTAAAACAGCCTATTTAAGCGAATTATTCCTCAGGGCATTCTGTTACTTTCTAATGTAAAAAGAACTTAGCACGAGTAGCGGTTAGAGATCCTGATGACAAGTTAGATTTCGATTCATTGTTGTCTCATATGTTAGTAGAGTGATTGCAAATAATCTTTTTCTGAAAGAAAATGTACAGAAAAAACATTAGATTTATTTAGCGTAATCAAATCTTATTCTTATAACATCTCTTGTTTGCACAAGTAAAATATTTTGGTGACGTTTTCTAAATCGGATAAACTTGGATACATTTATATAAAACGTCAAATAAGAAATTTAGTCTCGGGGATGGGATAAACCTGAATTAGTTATAAACTTTTTTTTTTTAAATCACTAATAGAGTGACGCATCATATATTGCTTTGTTGGCGACATTGTACAAGAACACTACCAAGATAGCTTATCATCATCACTTCTGGCCACGGCATCACCAACCGACAATTACGTGACAAACGAGGGTGAAAGGGGTCTCAAGATAATGTTGTCCTAGGTTTGCATAGATCATCCTTTCCATCCCAATTCCATACGTCCTTCATGTCAAGCTCAACCTTTCACGTGTGACTCACAGGCCGCCTGTTCACTAGTTGGTCGACAAAGAGCGGCCAACGCACCATTGGCTTCATGGGGACCTTTCTCTCAAGCATGGAGTTCCCATTGATGTGCATCAAGAATGCCACAATGGCACCGTGATGCGGAATCTCCTCTCGCGGGCCTTGGCGATGAAGTCCGGTTGTACAACCCACAAGAAGTGCCTCTCGTTATCCACGAGGCTTTTCCAAAAATTATGTGCACTCGTGTCGATTGGGAGCCGTCATGCATCGAGAGCAAATTTATAACTAACCACGTGATCGAAAAGGTTTGAAGCCTAGGGAGATGGGAATTTCAAAGATTTTCAAACGCTAAGAATTTTCAAAGATTATCAATCCTATTAGGTTGTAGATTTTCAAATAATTTCAAAGATTTTTTTAAAAAGATTTCAAATTCTTAGGTAGCGGAAAACATAAAATGAGATATCTCAGCAATCCAGGGATATTTGGAGGATTTCAAATTCCCCTTTATCCAATCTTATTTCAATTGGAATTTGGACGATCGGACGTAGCATATAGATATTTTTATTATTATTATTAGTATTATATGCAATTTCTTTTTCTTTAATTTTCTATATTTTTCTATATTTTTCATTTAATTTACATCAAATAAGAGTAAACGAGAGAGTTTGTTTAAAAGAAAAAAAAAAAGAGATGAAAAAAATACTTCCATCTTTTGAAGTCACGTGCATTGAATAGGTTAATGAAAAAGATAACAGAGCTTTTACGGTTCAAACAAAATGAAAGTTAAGAGAGTATTAGATAATAGGGTATTAGATAATAGTAGAAAATTTGGGGACTAACATATAATACCCCAAAGGTTCGGAGGGGTTTGGTGGAAGTGGCCATGCTTGCTGGTCATGATTACGTAACGCTGCTAACTGTTGGAGAGAAATTCCTCGAGTTGGAGAAATGCTTACTACTAAACCCTTTTTTCTTTCAATTACGATGGAGCAGCTCAAAATCAAACACGACCCCACCAAATTTATGCTATCCGTGAATTGGGTCATTTGGTCTAATGCATTTGGATTCGGCATGAGGAGCTAGCGTCACGGGACTTTGCGAGTGAGGGTGTCTATTGTTGGGGCAGCAATGTCGTCATGCTTGGAGTGCAACATCAATTTTGGGAACCTACAATCTTCTACTTAATTGAAAGACAAATCAGGAAGAAGATACGTGTTGGCATAAATTGTTGAAGATATAATTGAAGATTCTGACCTTGGCGCCGATTGTGATTGATTCAGTAGATTTATAATTGCCTTAGTTAATAGGAAATTATGATTCTTTGTATATTATTTCCTAAATTCCTTGTATTCTTACACTATAAGTGAATCATTGTAATTGTACACAATATATGAATATACAGAAAAGTTCTCCCACTTCATTCATCTTTACTTTGTTTCATAAATATATTAATAAACAGGCTTTTTGATAAATTAACTAAAAAGGGGTGTCTCTATCAATGGTTGATATTTGAAACTCTTCAAAGTAGGCCCAGCACTTTGGCACTACTACTAATAACATAATATCTATACACCTTGTCCGATTAGGGAAAAAAGTTATAGTAATTGTTGATATTTGAAATTCTTTAGCTTTGCTAAAAATTAGTATCTACGCCTTTTAGGAATTACAATCGTTTTCTTTCCCAAAATATCTTCAAATAATTATTTTGTGAATATTCTTATCATTGGAAAAATGCCTAAATTAATGATTTCACTTTGCCTTCCATGTATTTTAATTATAAATTTTTAATCACTTTTATAAGATAAGTCATAAATAATCTTGCAAAAGAAATTCCATCGTTGAAATAGTTTTCACTTTCCACATATACATCGTACACAAGTCCAGCATATTGTACCAACAATCTAATTCCGATCATCAATTATTTAAATAATTTTTAATTTTACTATTAGTACTAGAAGAAGCCTTACTACTGATTATAGATATTATGTATTAGTACGCTCAAATGTATTGACTAGGAAAAAAAAAAAAAAGAGGAATTTTTTTCCTTAATGGAAAGATAAATAATAGTTTTATTCTTCAATAAAGCTTTGACGAATAATACTTTCATTTACTCAATTTGATGATATAAGCTCCGTAATTTTTTTCCTCTATTTTTTATAACATATAATCAAACTAAACACATATAGGCTCTGGTGCTCGAAGACATTGCATTCAAGACACATTCTTCTCTCCCCAAAAGTAAAAATGGAATTAACGTTCATAATTTCATTATAGTATTTCATTTGGCACATTCTCCGTTCCTTATCCATATCGTACCTTATTTGTTTTTATACTACACAAGCAATCGCACCTCAAATAAGACTTATACTATCAAATCGAGTAAATAAAAGTATTATTCTTCGAAGCTTTTCGGTGAGTAAGACTACTATTTCTCTTTTCTTAAAAAAAACAGAAGAAGCTCTTTTGCCTCTCCTTTTTTCTTTAATTAGTAGGGCAATGTAAGATTTAATATTTAATTAGTACAATGTAAATTTTCAAATTACTAAGCTTATACTATCACATAGAATAAATAAAAGTACGCATGTTTTTCTCAATTTTAAAATTTTTATAATGCACTGTTGTCACTATAAAAATTTGAAATTTACAGAAAACCTCAAAAGAACCGAGAGAATCGCTCTCATCTTAACTGACCGAGGCTTTTGGGGGGCATTCGTTGGGGGGGATACGATTCACAGCCGAGAGAACACCAGAGCAAGAAGACAGAGCATCAGTTTTGGAGTTGCAATTATGTCCCTAGAAAGCTCTCACGGGTTCGTTTTAGATTTTGCAGACCTCCACCACCTCTCTGTTCGCCCCTGTTCCGCCAGAGGGTAGTCCGGAAAGCTCAGATCTTGGTCGAGATTTCTTCTCCCCACGGCCCGGACTATCGGTGGAGATGCTCCCGGGACTTTTGAGTTCTCCGTTCGATCGTTGTTCGTGACCTTCTACTGCATCTCCAAGGTAATTACTGCATCTCTGCTCTGCTCTGCTCTGGTGGGTCAAGTCCTAGTTATGTGACCGAGGTTTGAGGGGAGAAAACCATACTGATTGAGGGTCTAACGGTAGTTTAAACACACTTTGATCCCATCGCTTTCCAGGAGTTTCTTGACGGTTAATTGACATCAGCATTCACGGTCCACCATTTCAGGATGTCGTAACCCTGCCTACAGTGGCTGTTCGTCATCGCCGAGCTGCTCTGGAATTTTCCTGCTTGTCCCTGTTTTTGGAGTGCCATTGTTGATTGAAGAGTTCGACCAGTTGCTGCCATTGACTCCTTCGCAAATTCAAGCCTTCTAGAGCGCCTCGGTGATTGTTTTGTTCAAAGCCATCAGCCGTCGCTGCAGGTAATTAGCTTTCGCTAGATCTAACTGAGTATCTTCTGGTTTAGATGTATGAAAATGAAAACAGAGGATGAGAATCTAGTTCTTCCTAGCTTTAAAATCATACACGTCAGAGCTTATATCCGTGATCTCAATTCTAAATGATAGTTTCATGTTGAACGTGTCTGGATTTCCACCAACTCGTCATCGTGTTGTTCTCTGACTTGATGTTTACTAATTATTCATTGAAATGTCTGAACTGCGTTACTAATAGACGTAACCTCAGGTCTGAGCATGATCACCTCATCTGTTTTATTCATCCAATGCGCTAGTTGCATAGGCTAGATGAATTCATTTGTTAGTTAATTCCAAGAATCTCGACTCTAATAAGCCTCCCATGTTTGCACGTGTTAAGCTCTCGATTCTCTAGAATAATTCGGTAATGTCGATGTGGTAATTTGAGAAAGTTTGGTGGTTGTTGCTGGAGAATTCATTAAGCATATACTGAAATTGAATAATTATGTGATCGTGTGTGAGAGTCAATTAGATATCTCCCGCGTATGTGTTTGTGATGACATGTTAGATCACAAATTGTCTTTGCTGAATGTGTCTTCTGTATAAGTGTCGTTTGAGTGAATGCATTTTCAATATATGCAGATACATGCGTTCTCTCTCCATGTGTTTTGGGTGTATCTCTTTTCTTTGTATGCACACGACACTTGCGTCCAAATTCATGGGTTTTTAAGGGTGCAGATATGAGTGAATTGCTTGAAGAATTGATGCGTGATGGGTTGAGTGATTCAAGAACAGAGATTTTTTCAGAGGGGATTTTAGTGGTTAAGTGTATGGAGAAGTGTATACGGGGAAGAAATGGAAAGGAATAAGAACAGACAAAAACAATCTCCTTCCAAGGTATAAAGGCAGCTCCACCAACCAAGGATGAGGATCGAGATCTACGAAGTTCACCACCAAGACCTAAAGCTTCCACCAGCCAAGGATAAAGGACTTCGGGATAGGAGAAGCTCACCACCGAGGCCTAAAGATTCCACCAGCCATGGATAAAGGGCTTCTTGGTTCACCACCAAGGAGTGATCTACGCTCCAAGGATAAAGAAACCGAAATGAGTTATCCACTCTCAAAAGGAATTCACTCAAGCAGAGGAAATCTCACAATTCTCATTCATAAAATTCGTGTCCCTTACATTGGACAGTTTTCCCCTCTTTATAGGAGGGTTTTAGAGTTAATACATATTAAAAACGGACCTTAATAGCCTAGAAACCGAAACCTTAATACATATTAAAAACAGACCTTAATAGCCTAGAAACCGAAACCGTCGACTCTTGGACTGCATGACAGTAAAGACACATAATAACTTAATAAAAGCCTTTATTAACACGGGAATTAAATGCCTTTAATCTTCGGCCTTCTGCATTCTTGAACCTTCAAATTCGAGCTCCTCCCTTGACCAGAAAATAATCCTTCTGAAACTTCATAAACTGGTCATTCAAGACATTTAGAATGGCCTCCCATTGATAGTTATTCATTGAAAATGATCCATCGAAGCACATAATGCCCAATTTCTCTCTTGGCTTGGATAAACATCGATGGTTCCGAGTTGGTGGATGGAGCTACGTTGGATGCTCCTGCATCATCCTCCCTAGGTTGTTTGAGATTTGTCCTCAAATCTAGAAGGTTGTCGTCCTCCAAGTAAGGAGAAAGGTCTCCCACGTTGAATGTTGCTGAAACTCCAAACTCTCCCGGAAGGTCAATCTTGTAAGCATTGTGACCAATTCGCTCCAAAACTTTAAAGGGACCATCAGCTCTGGGCATGAGCTTGTTCTTTCGACGAAATGGAAATCTCTCCTTTCTCAAGTGAAGCCATACAAGGTCGCCCGGTTGAAATTGAGCCTTCTTGCGATGTTGATTAGCTTTCTTCTTGTAAGATTCGTTGGCCTTTTCAATGTTGGATCGAATCTGCTCATGGAGCTTCTTCATTGACTCAGCCCTTTTCTTGCCATCAAAGCTCACTTGAGAGTTAGAAATTGAGCCTTCTTGCGATGTTGATTAGCTTTCTTCTTGTAAGATTCGTTGGCCTTTTCAATGTTGGATCGAATCTGCTCATGGAGCTTCTTCATTGACTCAGCCCTTTTCTTGCCATCAAAGCTCACTTGAGAGTTAGACGGAATTGGAATTAAATCAATGGGTGTGAGAGGATTAATTCCATACACAACTTCAAATGGCGATCGACCAGTAGTATAACTTGGTGATCGATTGTAAGCAAATTCAGCATGCGCAAGCTTTAAATCCCAATCTTTCAACGATTTACTCACCATACCACGAAGAAGAGTGGTTAGAGTACGATTTGTTACCTCCGTTTGGCCATCAGTTTGGGGATGACAAGCCGTGCTAAATAAGAGTCTTGTACCAAGCATTCTCCATAGAGTCCTCCAAAAGTGGCTTAAGAACTTGGAATCACGATCTAACACAATGGTCTTTGGTACTCCATGAATGCGGATAATCTCTTTGAAATATAATTCAGCAATATGAGATGCATCATCGGTCTTGTGACATGGCACGAAATGAGCCATTTTAGAGAACCGATCAACGACCACCATGATAGCATCTTTTCCTCTTTGAGTTCTTGGTAGAGCCACGATGAAATCCATGCTAATATCTTCCCAAGGCTGCAATGGTACCGGAAGTGGAGTATACAAACCTTGATGGAAATGACTTTTTGATCTATGACAAGTTGCACACCTTGAGATGATAGCATGCACATCTCCACTCATCTTTGGCCAATAGAAATGCTCTTGAAGAACCTCAAGAGTTTTGTTAATCCCAAAATGACCAGCCAATCCTCCACCATGCGCTTCTCGAATCAGCAATTCGCGAAAAGAACTCTTCGGCACACATAATTGATTTCCTTTAAAAGGAAACCCATCTTGCAAAGAATATATACCTTGAACTCCTCGCTTGCAATTGTTGATGATGGACGAGAACTCCACATCTTCAGAATAAAGTGCTTTCATTGATTGAAATCCAAGAATCCTTGAGTCCAGAACCGCAAGCATAGAATATCTTCTTGATAAAGCATCTGCTACCACATTAGTGTGCCCGAGTTTATATTTCGAGACAAAAGAAAAGGATTGAAGAAATTCTACCCATTTTGCATGTCTCGAATTAAGCTTGCGTTGGCCACTAATAAACTTAAGCGCCTCATGATCAGAATAAAGGATAAATTGCTTTGGCCTCAAATAATGACTCCAATTATCAAGAGCTCGGACAATGGCATAGAACTCTTTGTCATAAGTTGAATAATTCCTCTTGGAATCAGATAACTTCTCACTGAAATATGCCAATGGTTTTTGTGCTTGCACCAGAACAGCACCAATACCAACTCCGCTTGCATCACACTCAACTTCAAATACTTTATCAAAATCAGGAAGTGCAAGAATAGGAGACTCACAAAGTTTCTGCTTGATTACCTCAAAGGCGTTTTGAGCAGTCTTTGTCCATTCAAAAACACCATTCTTCATGCATTCAGTTATAGGAGCCATGACGGTACTAAAATTTTTGACAAACCGTCGATAGAAAGAAACAAGTCCATGAAAACTTCTTACATCGAAATAGACTTCGGAACGGGCCAAGTCTTCATAGCTTCTACCTTCGCTTGATCAACAGAGATTCCATCTTTGGAAACCACATAACCAAGAAACATAATGCTTGGAGAGAAGAACTCACATTTCTCCATTTTAGCATATAGTTTTCGTTCTCTCAAGACATTAAAGACCTGTGTTAGATGAGACATATGCTCATCCTCATTCCTACTATAAACAAGAATATCGTCGAAATAAACAACGACAAATTGACCAATAAAGGAACGAAGAACCTCGTTCATAAGTCTCATGAAGGTACTGGGAGCATTAGATAATCCGAATGGCATAACCAACCACTCATAAAGGCCTTCCTTGGTCTTGAAAGCTGTCTTCCATTCATCACCTTCTCGCATTCTGATTTGATGATAACCACTCCGCAAATCTATCTTTGAAAACACAGAAGAACCGTATAATTCATCTAGCATATCATCAAGTCTAGGTATAGGGTACCTATACTTAATGGTGATATTGTTGATGGCCCGGCTATCAACACACATCCGATATGTACCATCCTTCTTAGGCACAAGTAGAGCCGGTACGAGAAAGGGACTCATACTTTCTTGAACGTATCCTTTGAGAATAAGTTCATTGACTTGTCTTTGCAACTCCTTTGTATCCTCCGGATTGCATCGATAAGCTGGCTTGTTTGGTAGCGGAGCACCGGTGATCAAATCAATTTGATGCTCAATACCTCTTATGGGAGGTAATCCAAGTGGCAAATCCTCCAGAAACACATCTGCAAATTCTTTCAGCAAGTAATGCATTTTTGGATGTATGGGTCGCTCCATCTCACTCTTTTTCTCGACCACAAGCAAAGCAACAACATTCTTTTGTTTGCTAATGGCTCTCTCAACCCGTGTCTCACTCAAGAACAGATTTTCCTTACAAGTGTTTCCCTCCCCAGGTTGATTATTATGTATCGAATAAGGGCTCAATGGTAAAAGAGTAATGCATTTTTGTTCCTTCTGAAAAGAATGTGTTTTTCCGACCATCATGCATAGCATTTATATCAAATTGCCACGGTCTACCCAATAACAAGTGGCATGCCTCCATTGGAATCACATCACATACAACCTCATCTCGATAGTTCTTCCCAATCGAAAAGGATATAAGAACACGTTTGGTTACCTTGAGTTCATTCCCTTGATTGAGCCATTGGAGCTTGTATGGTTGAGGATGTTTCGTTGTTGGAAGCTTCAATTTGTCGACAAGAGTTGTCGAAGCAACATTGGTGCAGCTCCCACCATCGATGATCACCGAACACACCTTTCCATTAATAGTGCAACGCGTGTGAAATATATTCTCCCTTTGCTCTTTATTAGGAGAAACTTCAACATGCAATGCTCTTCGGATGATCAACAGCTCACCATCATCGGCTTTCTCCACAACTTCTTCTTCCCGATCAGATTCGGAAATATTTTGGTCTTCATTGTCATCAGCCTCTTGAAGCGCCGAATTGATCTCCTCAATTTCTTGAAGAGTCATAACTCTCCGATTTGGACAATTTGCTTGTAAATGCCCAAAGCCATGGCACTTAAAGCATTTCCTTACATCACCTTCAAACTTCTTTTGGACTTCTTTGGAAGGCTCTACATTCTTTCCCTTGCCTCTGTCTTTTGTCGACGAACTCTCGCCCTTGCTTGAGGAAGCACCCTTAAAATAGGATGTCGCCTTTGTTGAGGTTACGGAGGAAAACCTCTTGCTCTTCAATTGTTTTTCCACTTTTATGGCTAACTTGCATATGTCTTCAAAGGACCAATACGGTTGAAGTTCAACCATATCAACAATTTCTCGATTCATGCCGCCAAGAAAACGAGCAATGGTTTGCTCGGGAATTTCTGGAACTTCACTCCTCATTTTGAGTTGTTCAAACTCACGAATGTATTCTTCAACGCTCATCCCATGTTGTCTTAGGAGTTCAGCTTGAGGAAGAGATCTTGCTTATAGTTGTCGGGCAAGAACCTCTTCTTCATCAACCTCTTGAGTTTTTCCCAAGACTTGATTCGGCCTTTTCCTTCCCTTGCTCGTTGATGCTTTAGATTCTCCCACCATAGAGAAGCATATTTGGTCAACCTTAGGATATCAACCTTACATTTCTTCTCATCCGAATAGGATTTGAATTCAAAAATCCGTTCGGTTTTGTGTAGCCAATCTACAAAGTCATCGGGATTAAGATTACCGTCAAACTCGGGGACCTCCACTTTAATGTCTCTTTCATCCTCCTTATGCCTCCCTCTCCGTCTTCGTCTTCGAATTGGAGATTCAGAATCACTAGAGTGCAGAATCGTTCGGTTGTCTCCAGTGGACTCGGAATCAACATCAGAATTTTGACGAGATTCAGAATCGTCACGCCGATGCCGTTCATTGGGACGCCTTACTGGTTGTCCTTGTCTCGCCGGATTCTCTAGAAGATTGAGGACTCGCTCCATTTGTTGTTGAAGATTTTGGATTGCACGATCTCGCCTTTCGTTGTGCGCTTGCTCCAAGGTCAAGCCTCTAGGAACTTGTTCATCCATAAGGAATTTGTAACAAAAGAACGAAAGGAATCACTCAAATGAGTTGAACCTTGAGCTCTGATACCAATATTTTGATGCGTGATGGGTTGAGTGATTCAAGAACAGAGATTTTTTCAGAGGGGATTTTAGTGGTTAAGTGTATGGAGAAGTGTATACGGGGAAGAAATGGAAAGGAATAAGAACAGACAAAAACAATCTCCTTCCAAGGTATAAAGGCAGCGCCACCAACCAAGGATGAGGATCGAGATCTACGAAGTTCACCACCAAGACCTAAAGCTTCCACCAGCCAAGGATAAAGGACTTCGGGATAGGAGAAGCTCACCACCGAGGCCTAAAGATTCCACCAGCCAAGGATAAAGGGCTTCTTGGTTCACCACCAAGGAGTGATCTACGCTCCAAGGATAAAGAAACCGAAAGGAGTTATCCACTCTCAAAAGGAATTCACTCAAGCAGAGGAAATCTCACAATTCTCATTCATAAAATTCGTGTCCCTTACTTTGGACAGTTTTCCCCTCTTTATAAGAGGGTTTTAGAGTTAATACATATTAAAAACGGACCTTAATAGCCTAGAAACCGAAACCTTAATACATATTAAAAACAGACCTTAATAGCCTAGAAATCGAAACCGTCGACTCTTGGACTGCATGACAAAAGACACATAATAACTTAATAAAAGCCTTTATTAACACGGGAATTAAATGCCTTTAATCTTCGGCCTTCTGCATTCTTGAACCTTCAAATTCGAGCTCCTCCCTTGACCAGAAAATAATCCTTCTGAAACTTCATAAACTGGTCATTCAAGACATTTAGAATGGCCTCCCATTGATAGTTATTCATTGAAAATGATCCATCGAAGCACATAATGCCCAATTTCTCTCTTGGCTTGGATAAACATCGATGGTTCCGAGTTGGTGGATGGAGCTATGTTGGATGCTCCCGCATCAAGAATGGTGAGTGAGATGAGCGAGAATGAGAGAAAAGATTAATGGAGGTTTGAAGAGATGGGAGCTTCCTGAACTTGGGAGTGAGAAGTATTCTGGGTAAAAGAATAATGAAGAGAAGATTAATTTGTTTAGGGATGAAGGGACTAAATGAAAAACACAAAGAAAGGCCAGAAGTTCCGTGCAAATAAAGATATGAAATAATAATAAAGAAGTAGAGTTCCCAATTAATGGGTAAGGAATAATGAGCTTCAATACTAGGCTTAAAATTGAATTTCATATAGTTGAAGTTGTTGTCTTCTGTTATTTCACTCAACATGAGTTTCTCTTGTAGCTATTGTACAGTGTACACCACTAATTAACTTGCCTAAGGTGTTAATTGATTACTTTGCAAGTCTTAGAAGACAAATCTAGTCATTTTTAAAGTCGATGGAAATGTCTAACCTAAGTTGATCGAGTAAAGCTGCTTTAGAAGAAGTATGCCCTTGTGTCCGCTGTGGTGGCCTCCATGAGCACCCTTTTGATTGGTTATGGTCAATCCCCCAAGCAAAAGGGGGGTAATGGAGGTCACTATGGCGCAAGCAAATACGTACTTATTTAGGTGCAGCTTCACTGGAGGATTGGAATTTTCTGTTGATCTTGAACATTGCCATCGACTTTAAAATCACTATGTATGTCTTTTGATACTTGCAAAGTAATTAATTGGCACCTTAGGTAAGTCAATCAATGATGTACAGCTGCAAAAGAAACTTGTATTGAGTGAAATAACCAAAAATAGCATACCAAAAACAAAAAAAGATGACAAATGATACAAGAGAACATAATTCCATGCAAAAAAATTTAAAAATCTCACCATAAAAAAAGGAAGAGAAAAGCAAACTTACATTGATCAATTTTCAGCGAGTTTCTTGAAGTTTATTATTAATCATACCCGATAAAAATAATTGTATGTGGGTATACAGTCGGCTATAGCCAAAATACAATTTTCTCTCGCTTGAAAATCCCAATATTATAACAACCCACAAATCCATTTTTGGCGCTGTAAACCGATGCCCGGTGATTATCCAATTAATTTCTAAAATTAAATAAATTTTGGATTAAATCCCAAAATCACAAATTACACACAATCAACACAAAATTAGAACTCAATTAAATAAACAGATCATACCACTGCAATCAGCATAAAATTCCGGTCACCGACTATTTTGATCTAATTTCCGAAAAATAATTAATTAATTAAATAATTACGAAAATTAATTATTAAATGCAAATAAATAGGACTTAGGCTCGTAAAGCCTAATTAAAAGCCGAGACTAGCCTAGAAAATTTCCGAACCACTCTAGATAAATACTAGAGCTTGTCTAGGCTCTAATTGCACTAAACTAACCACCTAATATGCAAAATCAGTTGGTTAATTCACTAATCCAATCTAACTAACTACATAATCCATACTTAGTCTAAACTAATCAATCCTTAAATGTCATTAACTTATTAAGTAGGGATTAATGAGTTAAACTCACTTGATTAATTATTCGCTCGGATCAAAACGACGAAGACGAGGAGATGGGTCAAAAACTTCAAAGCGGCGGTACCAAGTGGAGCCGGGGCAGGCTCGAAAACGGGCTTTGATGCCCACAAACCCCTGCTGGGTTTTGGTTAAGAACTTGGGCCCAAAGAGCTGCAACGACGGCTGGTTCGGGCACGGCTTGGGCTAGACTTGGCGGCCGCGAGTGGGGGTGCGGGCCGTGATTGGAACGGCCATGAACTGGGCCGAGTTGTGGCGGCTGGACTTGCTGAAATGGAGCTGCTGTTTGGGCTTTGAAGATGGGCTGACGTAGACGGATGGGGGGCAGCTTCAGTGGAGCGAAGATGGGCCACGATGGAGGCTCAACCAAGAGGAGCTTGCTGGGAAAATTTGACCAATGTCTTCGTGGCCGAATGGAGGAGAATCGGTGGGGCACCCATGAAGAAGAAAGTAGCAAATTTGAAAAGGGCTTGGTGGGGGTAGGGGACATGTAGGTGAAACGAAATGGAAGAAACGAAAAACATAAAGAGACAGGGTAGCCGTCGAAGCTGGCGGGCTAGGAAAAAATATTGGGTGGTCCGGGACCGCCACGTCAGCGTGGTCCCGGACCACTCACACGGCGCCACGTGTATGGGGAAGCCAGACAAAGGACGAAAACCGGGACCCACTTCTCTGACGTTCTCTCTTCTCTTTCTCTCTTTTGTCCCCCTCCCCTCATATGTGGCGCCATATGAGTGGTCCGGGACCACGCTGACGTGGCGGTCCCGGACCACCCAATATTTTCTCGGCGGGCTAGAGAGAAGACCATAGAAAGAAGAAAACAAAAGCAAAAGATAGAAGAGCAAAGGGTTGGTCGGTTGAGAGGGGGAAGGAAAAAGTGTGCGAGAGAGAGAGAGAGAGAGAGAGAGAGAAAGAGTAACGTGTGAGAAGATAAGGAGGAGGGGGGGCCTAGCGGTCAAAGATCAAAAGCAAATGGAAGCCCAATTTGCAGGGGACCGTCGACTGGGGAAAAGAAATGCGCGAGGGAGAGAGAAAGAGAGAGAAAAAGGAACGTGGGCATGATGGCGGAGGGGTTGATCGGCTGAAGGGGGAAATGAAAATAATCAAAACACAATTATTCCTTTGCTCCACTTCACACAACAAAAATAACAATTGATCATTCAAGGCCAATTTCAACACCAACTTGCACAATTTGAAGTTCAATTGAGGATTGAAATAAGACAATCCCTCAAACCTCCGAATTTCCCTCAATTCTGAATTCTATTTCCTTTTTCTCGAATTCGATTTCTTAACAAACTTCTCCGATTGAGGCCCAATTTTGTTGAAGAATAAGTCCACAAGATTTTCTTTCACCAAGTACTTCACGCCAGAGGCTAGAAATCCCTTCAAAATGGCTAATTCGAATTTCCGTTTGTTTTCTGAATCACTTAAATCAATTTTTCGTAAACATCCCGAACTTGCCGAAAATTTCTAAAAAGATGAGTCAACGTTTTTAAAATAACTCATGATACGACATAACTTTCAAAGTCTGAAATCAAATCCAAATTTGCGATTAATTTCAATCTGATATGATTTTAGCGTTACCTAGCTTACCGGGTAACTTTTAGAAATTTTTGGTGCAATGGACCCGTGGTCAATTTTCTTCAAACTACACATATCTCTTCGACACATTGGCAACTCTTGGTAGTCGTAAAAATCTCAAGATTTCAAATATGGACATAAGGTATCCAAAACGATAGAAAATCAATCTAGTGTTGATTGACAAGAATTATCACCCACACTTGATCACACATCTCAGTCGAATCGACTTATTTCCAGTCTCAAATTGATTTTTAATTGTGTTATAATGACCCTTATAGACTAGCAAGGTCAAATAGTCGATTTCTAGTTGAATTCTCAAGTTTATTGTATTAAAATCCCTTAACGGCTTTATCTGATAGCCTAGTTATCTCATAAGTAGTCATGTAAGAGAAAAACACTATAGGCGTGTCGATGAAATGTCCAACTTATCCAATCGAAATCAGAATCTAAAAATCAAGATGTCAAACTGGTGTTCGTCTTTCGTCCACGTATGTAAATCTTTGCGTTCTTTGGAAAGATTCGTGTGGCTTCAAGGGAACATGCGGCTCATTCCCAAACGGCATGAACGTTTGGCTCTACGTAGGTTTCAGCAGCTTCTTGCTTCGGCAGCTTCCTTCAGGCAAAGAAAAGAAGACCTGTAAATTGTCTCCGCTTTTATACGCGTGCCAAGGTCAAAGTTTGACCTGGGCCCACCTACGCTTTGTTTCATGTGCAGAGGCTTACGTGCAGGAGCTTCTCACTTTTTTTCTTTCCTTGTTTCCATTGGCTAAAAGAAGAAAATTCAGGCGTGAAAGTTTTGTGCTCCAAGAAGAAATTTTTGACTTGGGCCCACGAAAATAATTCAGTTTCTACAGGCTTCCACATATGAGGAAATTCATATTTATTTTTTTATTTCCTCTTTTGTAATCATTTGTTGAGTCTAATGAAGTCTTTTAAACTTGTGAAATCTTTATCAACAAAATTCGGTTTAACAAATCGTCATATGAATTCAAATTCGATATATTAATTTAACATAGACGACATGTGCATATACAATTCCGTTACATATAATTCGGAATATAAAATTGAGAACATAAAATCTCCAATCCGTACTTGGCACCCCGTGGAGGCAGGTCTCAATTCCCTATTTATTGTAGCGACAAGCCAGCTGTCCCAATTCACTCAAAATCAAGGTAATATTTAAAAATTATTTTCTTTTTCAATGAAACCCAGCATGAGTCAAAATATCATGATAGCGGTCGTTTTCACAACTCAAGGTGAATATTTTCGTATCACCGAGCACCCAAGGAGGAAGATCTCTCTCTCTGCAATTACTAATCAGCCAATAATTACGTGGCAGATTACATAGCTCTATTGCCCAAATGATAAGTATGTCTATCTTTGTAGCTTGAGACCTAGTTCGAGCCACCATATGCATGCATTATTACATACTTGCATTATCTTATAATTGCCCAGCCCAAGGCTTGACAGAGCTCGGCTCGATTCCACCCCGGACCATGCTTTTCTACGGCAGAAATTCTCGCGCCACATGGCGCTCGTCCAAATCCTCACAATCGCAAGCTTCTCAACTGTAACCAAAGGGAGGATCTGGGTTTACTTTATAGACAAGGCAGGAGGTGATTGGCCGTAGTTGGGGGCTGCGGATGAATAGGACAAAAGGGGGTATCGGGGTTTACTTTACACACGAGGCAGGGGCTGAGTGGCGGTAAAAGTGCGGAGGGTACAAAGAGAAAAAGTTCGCGTTATTTTCATCTTTTGTTGTCTCCTCTGATACTCTTGTCATATAAAATTGACTAATTATCTATTACGGTTCTTACTCTTAATTTAATATTCCTTTTTACCTTTTTTCTCTATTTTCTTTTGTCTCAATTTTATTAAAAGAGAAAATTATTTATATCCCTATCAAACAATTTTTTTAAGCTCGTGCTATTTCTCACTCTACTATTAGCTCCCGCGCCCCTTCTTCATATTGATTTGACTACAATATTTGTTACGAGTCCTATCCTTGATTTAAAATAGTTTCTTACCATTTTTCTTTGTTTTCTTTTGTTTCAATTTTATTAAAAGACAAAACTAGCAATATCCCTATCGAATAACTTTTTTTTGCTTTAGATGTTTCTTCTAAACCCATTACATTCTAACGTTTCCTTCATGTTTGTCTTCTTTTAAATTTATTCTGCCCATTATTAACTTTATTTCTCCAAATAATCCTCATGATTTTGAATTTTTCGACTTCAATTTTCATTACAAATTAACAAGAATTTACCCAAAGATTGAATATTGTGGTTAATGAATGCATTATCCATGATTTACTCATCTTTCATTGTATTGTTTTTTGTAGTGTAGTTATCATGGAGGACAATATTGAAGAGAACCCAAATTACTTAAATGTATTTATTGATGATGAAACCGCAAATGAAAAACAACAATTAACCATGTCAACAAATTCATTTGGAGCTTCTTGTACTAGAAATTGAAAACTATCCTTGATATATATGGCTTTAAGTGAATAATGAGACTCTTATTAATGTAATGAAAAAAAATTTATTTCTGATTCGGGTAAAATATTTTTTTCAAAAGAGTTGAACCCCATATTTAACCTTAGAAAAGCTGTTTGAAAGGAGTGTGGTTAGTTTCATCTCTAGAAATTGAAACAAAAGAAAAAGAAGAGAAAAATGTAAGAAATCATCTCAAATTAATAATGGTATCCACAAATGAAAATGTAGTCAATTAGATGTGATGGGGATGTAGGAGCCAATAAGGGGTGGAAATAGCACGAGCTTATTTTTTACCTAACCACTTCTTTTACACCAATTACATTTCAATATTTCTTTCATGTTTGTTTTCTTAAGAACTTGTTATCCATTATTGTAATTAGAGCAAGCACTAATCATATATTGGAATAAATAGAAAATGTTAGTTTTATCTGAATTTTTTTTACTTTATTTCCTTTGATTGTCGTCATAATGGTAAAATTTTTCAATTTCGATATTGTGGTTGATGTATGCATAATACGCAATTTACTCATTTTCCATTGCATCATTTTTTTTTTTATTTTGGGTACTGTAGTCACTATGTAAGACAATATTGTCTAATTGCTTAAATGTATCCGTCGATGATGAAAGTGCAAATGGAAAACAACAATCAATCAAGTCAACAAGTTTATTTGAAACATTATTAGGCAATTTCCTAATGTGAGAGGTTTTCCTTAAGAAGTTTGTGGACGCATGTTCTTGTTCAAGTTATGTCGTCTTTATAAAAGGGTCAAAGAGAGAAATATATTCTTCTTGGTTGCCATAGAGGAGGTAATTATCATAATCAGCATAATATTTTTATTACGCATCAAAGAAGAAAGATCGGATCATGTTTGATTGACTATCCTTTTGAAAATGAACAGATCAAGGTCACTTAAAATATTTAATACATTACACAATAAAATAATTAAGAATTTGACTATCAAATTCACTGAATAAAATGAAGATTGAGCAGTTAAAATATGCAAACTATAACATAATGACTCATATAAACGAAATGTGTACTAAAACTGGTAGATAGTTCTTTGCCCTTTTACTTGTGCTTAGGCTATTTTTTGAATAATATTTCCTAGTTAAAAAAGAAGAAGAAATAGACAACTCACTAACACAATAATTAGCTTTTTTGTCAAATAATTAGTTATCTACCGAATAATTATTATTTTATTTGAAAAAGAGGTACATTAACTTTGTTTCAAATGGAGAAAGAAAAGAAAAAAAAAACCAAAAAAAAAAGAAAAGAAGAAGGCAAATGATAATCTTAAAATCAAGAGCGGACCTCACATTTAACCTTAATAAATATTGTTTAAGAGAAGCATAGATAATTTCATCAAAGAAATAAACTTAAGTCAAGACCCGTAATAAATAATATGTTCAATATGAACAATGACCGTTGGGAATTAAAAATGGAGTGGAAAACAAGCAATCCAAAGAGCTAAAAATGGAAAATGGGAATTTACTGCAGACAAGGCGGGGGAAAGAGAAAGCGGCGGTCTTCTTTTTGCTCATCTCCGTCCTCACGCGCACTCTCTTTTTTCGGTTATAAATCTCACGCCACTCTTTTCTTCTCCATTCCCCCCTCACCTCAATCTCACTGTCGACCACCCTCTTCCGTCCATAGCCTCAGTCGCCACCACCAGTCTCAGCCATTACCGGCGTCCCCTCACCGATCCATTCGCCTTCTCCTCCTCTCAGTCCACATCTCCCTTTGCTTGTCTCTTTGGGTCTCTTTCTCTCTGGACCTCACCTGACCGGCCACTTCCACTGTTGCCGTCCAACAACCTCCAGCCGGCATCGTTTCTCACTACTTCTCTCTCCTGATTCTCAGCATTTCCAGATTTTCTTTAGTTGCTCGGTTCGAGTTCCTTAATCCGAGGATCGCGGCTCGGAGACGAAGGGAGGCAGCCGGCTGTAGTTTGACTCGTCCCGAACTCATACTATGGCCGTCGGCTTCGAGGCGGGTAGGAGTCTTCGTGGTTAAACCCCGTTCCCATGAACCGTCGCCCTCTTTTGGTCCAATCAGAGGCCGAGACTGGTATTTTTTCTAAACCATACGCTGGGTTCGAGTGAGTTGATATGTCTGATTTCGAGTGTTTCTTGATAATTTCTTTGGGTCTAGATCCGAGTTCGAGGTCTAAAAATGGTCAATACCTTGTCCTCAGCCCACTTCCGCTGCATGTCCGACGAAATGCAGAGTTTATTCCCGATTTAAATTACCTTGAGTGCATATCTATATGTTTTGCGTGATAAGACGCGTTCTTAATGGTTGTTGAACATCACATTTTCTGCCATATTGCGTCGTTTCTGGGAGTGTTGATGCGTCCACTTCCTTTCCATCTGTTCTGTGCTTTGCCCTACTTCATGGGGTGGCCGGCGATGATAAATTTCGGTGGCCGGGAGTGGTTGACTGTGGTGATCCGGTAACGGCATTTCGTTTGATGATCGGAGGTTAGCGATTGTTGCCAGTGACAAGATTTGCGGGAGTAGGTATGGTTTAATGCACCTTTGGGGTTTTATCGATGGAAGTTCTGAGAAGTCCAGGGCAGAGGCTCGTCCATCTGAGGAAGGAGGAAGATGATGGGAACAAAAGAAATAATAGAATAAAAGGCAGAAGGTAAGAGGAAAAATGCAAAAAGAGTAAAATGGTAAAAACAATGCATAACCACCTAGGTAACTACTTTCTGAGTTAGAGGCACCGAAATGGCATTAATATAAATATTAGCGTAATCAAGTTCTCGTATTTAGAATCTCTAGTTGCGTAGGAAATGAGTCAAGCCTCCTGCATCTCATATGGTTTTTAGCCAATTCCAAATTGCTAGTGGCAACTCTTAGATTTAATTAGGCTAAAAAGAACTTAAAAAATGAAATGTCCAAATGTTATGCGAGAGAAAGGTTTGGGAGAGCCCGCACTCATAATCGAGAGACCATTTGGACCGTCTTATAATTAATGCTTCTAAATCCCTCAAAAGGTTCGGACGTTGTCGTCGGATGTGCTTTGAGAGGGTTGCAACGCTTGTGAACATGTTTCATGAGAAAGGAATTTTCTATTAATTGCTGAGTACGTTTTCAGTTAGATTTCTTTGTTAACAAGATCGAATCTAAACGTTGTCTTTTATATATGTTTCGCGGTTGCAACAGAGCTTGCTATGACGATCTAAGTAGCACCGACATGGACACGTGATATGCGACATAACACGACACGACACGCCGACACGTCATTTTTCAGAAAAAAAAAAAAAGAATTTCGACACGTTGAGACACGTTATATATTAAATGAATATTTTTATATATACATGATAAATTATTATATTTAAATTAATTTATTCAAATTCATAAATAAATAAATAGTAAAAAAGAGCTTATAATGAATCTACACTAACAACATTAATAAATTTATTCATAAAAAAATTGGAAAGATATTTTTTGACTTTAACAAAAGTTATTGATTAAATAAATAACTAACGAGAGATTAGAGTCAAAATAAATTTATGTTTTTTTTATAGTGATCAAAATTTATCATTATTTAACAGTGCTTTTATTTTTCAAAATAACTTTTTAACCCACCTATTTATTTATTTTTTAGCCTTACGATTTATTAATAAATTTATTTAATATTCGGTTTTTTTTAGGCTAAATGGGTTCCACCCATTTATTTCACCCTCTGCTTTCTTCCCCCACCCCACCCACCGCCTGCACCTGTCACTTCCCAAAATTGAAGTCACACCCACGAGGCTCCATCCTCCCCTCTCTCCAAAATAGAAAAGAAAAGAAAATCACCCTGCACAAGGCTTTCGTTTCTTCCCCAGCAGCCGTCGCCTCCTCTCCTCTCTCATCTTCCTAAAACTGAAAAAGCAACCTCAGTAAAGTGACAACCCAAAAACTCTAGCAATCGTCTTCTCCTCTCCCTTGCTTGGTCTCTACCTCTTGATCTTTGCTCTCTCTCGGGCACCTCATCATAATCGTTTGCCACTGCCTCACCTCCGTTCCCTACCCCTTTGCCGTCGTAGCCTCGCATCCAGCCCTTCATCGCGGCATTACGGTTCTCCATCTTGGCATTGCAGTCGGTGGTCGCAGCCTTCTCGATCGTCTTGGTCTTTGCTCTTCCTCTACCCTCCCTTGCCGTCACTCGCGGCGTTGCCTCTGCTCCCTCACCCTCGCCTCCACCCTCCATCACCTTCTTCCCTTCGCACCTGCAGACCCACCCACAAACCTCTAGACATGCATATCGGAGCGTGTCGAAAAGAGTTGATCATGTGTCGAATTTTTCGTCACGTGTTGACCGCGTGTCCAAACGTATCCGACACGACACGGAGGTCATTTGAACGTGTCCATGCTTCATAGATGACGATGGCTCTGTGGTGATAATGTGTGAGGAATGGCCAGGAGTTTGTGAAGCATTCAATGGTACACGTTCCATTGTTTCTGTTCATGCGTTAATTATTCCTCGACAAGGTGAGGTTCAAAATCTTTGCACGTTGGGTTTGATTTGGGACGGGCTTGACTCAGCTTTTTAATGTTTGGGCTGGGTTTGACTTTTTATGAAATGGGTTTAGTTCAGTTGAGTGGGCTTGATTTAAGAGCCCAATAATGTCCCAAGCTTAAGATCCAGAAACCATGATACTAGAGATGTGGCCCTTGCCGGGCGGAAGCGTCCATTCCAATTTCAGACTGGGCCAGAGGAGCAGCCCGAGCCCCCTCTACTATAAGAATAATAATTTTTAACAGAAAAATTCGATAAATTAAAAAATTGTATAATAGCTAGAGATAGAGATCTTGATTAGGTTGTTATGTTTAGTGCTAGATTTAACTACTAGGGGTTAGTCCAGTAGACACCTTTTACACTTGAAAATGCAGAGGTGTTGAGTTCGATTTCCCACTTCCTCAAGGGTTGAGGTAGGGATATGTGAGTGAAGAAGTAGGGTTTTGTAACCTACACATAGTACACATAGTGACTTATAAAATAGATATAAGACAAGACCAGATGAAAAAAAAAAAAAAAAAGAATCCAGTGCTAGATTTAGGTTAGTTTCATTTGGTTAGTATGCATTTAGTTTAGGGATTTTAGTGAACACCTTTGATAGAGTTTAGTCTTAGTAGATTAATCTGTTTGGAACTCTATTCTTTGATCTCCATCATTGACGTATCTAGGAACTCTGTTCTTCGATTTGCTCATCTTCCAAAACTGAAACTCAAGGTATGATGAACATAGACTCATATTCTATGTTCTGATATTCTCTGTATAAAGCTGAGGCTGAGAAATTTTGTTGTGATTTATTTGAAAAAAGCCTCCAATTGAGGATCTGTTGGTGACTTGAGCTTGTCCTGATGATAATTCGGACGTGAATCGTTGTTTCACAGCTCCAGCTAGATCCTTTGAGTGAAGTGCTTACCACAGGTTTGATTGTATTCTCGAAATAGAACAGCGAGCATTTCAGGTAAGGTTTTGATCGAGAGCGAGATGCTGGCGAGTTCACTGTGGGCATGTTCTGGGATTGTCATGCAATTGATAACCGATAGACGGTTCTTGTAGGTCTGTTTCATGCTAAGATTTTCGTTTGTTCCATGCAATCGTGTAAAGCAAATGTGGCTGGTTTGTTCTTCATATGCTTGCTATGAGACGTATTGCATGATCACTGTTGGAAGGTTCTTTTATATAGGCCCCGTAAGCGTAGCAAATAAGTGCTGTTGAGGAACTCTTTGTGGGTTGCTCGTATTTTGTGCGTGATGAGTCATGTAAGGTCAATGGGATTGGTTTAAAGGACCAAAATACGTGTGCCTGACAATTTGTTGATGAGAAGTATCACATGTTCGGAGTCCACTGAATCATTAAGATTAATCAGGTTATTCGACCTAGTAAATGAACAAATCATCAAAAGGAATTAACTAATGAAATGATCATGACATTTTAAGCTTCGTTTTGGTAGATTATTAGCCCAAGTTGAAGATCATTTAGTAGGTCAAATCCACCTCAAAATCTAGGACAAAGATAATAGAAAATTGAAGTTGAATCTGGAATGAGAAGTCTGATCAGGCGTGCTCGGTATTTTGGGGATTTAGGAGATCTTAATGACAAAATATCGAAATATCATGAATTACAAACTTTTAAAAGGCTTCCAGATCTTTCCATTCATTCAAGTTTCATGAAATTCCAAATTGAATTGCTCGGTCAAATGTCTTCTCAAAGTACCAGTCAGAATGTCAAAGGCCAGTCTGACCTTCAAGGCTGTTTCTGCAATTTCGTTAAAATATGGGCCGAATCTCAGTAAATGATAAACTACAAAGTTTTAGAAGACGTCTTAAGCTTTCAAACAGGACTGGTTTCATAATTTTCTGAGGTGATTTACAATTTCGGGTTTTGTGGCTCTGATCATGAAAATGGTTATCTGAGAAACTAAAGTAAACTTAATAAGCTGCAAATTCATGGGTTTTTCATCAAAATCGGACCTCATTTGTTCATGCGATTAAGTGTGTTGATTCTCCTTGCTTGATATGCTTGATGCAGGAGATGTGCTGAGTGCCAATTTATTGATTTTTCCTAGCTCTTTGGTGGTCAATTCTTTTTGTGAGCATTCTAATGCTTTTATTGATCGTGGTGCATGAGTGAGTGCAGTGAGACTATGATAAACCGAACTGTGGAGGTGGATCGGAGAAGTTTGGAGAATTTCATTAGCTTTAATTAGGATTAGAGTTAGTTCTAGAATTTGAACTCTAGATTAGGCTCGATAATAGACTTAGTATAGTCACTTTGAATAAAAATAGTAATATTTGGTTTAGTTTAGGATCCACTTGGGATCGGTTTAACTAATTAGTCTTAATAAATGAAATAGACTTAGTTTGAAAAATGTAAAGAAAAAATAAAAATAGTTGTTAAGAAAAAAAAAAACCATAGTAAATAGCTTAGTTGAATTTAGGATTCACTTCAAATAATTGAATAAGTAATGTGGAAGTGTCATAACCTAGGATAAACTTGAGGATTAAGTGAAATACCTAATATCCAAAAGTCGGATTGGGATCTGACCTCGGACGACAAAGTACCGATGTAAGGCTTCACTTGTCTCTGAAAATTTCGATAACTCATATTACCCATTTTAAGATAAAATAGTTTCCGAAGTCAACCTCATAGGGGTTGTTGTCGTAAGGCTTAATAACGAGGCCATGTCATATTCTGTGTCCTACTCATATCGGATTACTTTAATACACTTTACTTTTGGTCGTTCTTTTACTACCTTTTTTAGATCAATTGATTGTATATCTTTTATGTAGCTTTTTTTTTTTTTAGTTCTAATTTTGCTTGTTTTAGCTGAACATTTTGGGTACATTTCAAATCATTATAAACACAAAAGCATTGCTTGTTCACTTAGCGGATGAGAACCTTAAGATTTATAATTTTGTAAAAATATCTTGGTAAGTAATTAAGCTTAGGGACTAAAAGGGCATTAGTTAGATAACTTATGTAATTAAGTCTTCGACATAGCAACACTAGATCTCTAGTTAAGTAAGAAGTAAGGTATCCTCCCATACCTCACTTGATTTATAGTCGGCCCTAATAAGTTAGTGGCAACTCTTCATGTATAATTCTTATATGATTAATCGAATTAAAAATGGAAATTCAATGTCGCATGAGTTAAGGATTTGGGAGTATTCACGCTAATTGAGAACTGTTGGTCCCCAACTCAATATTACTTTTAAACCCGTCATCTTTATCTCCCAATCTGGTGTTGAATATTATGTCCACATATGCTAGCCGAGTATGTGTGTCCTTGTAAGCAGATAAAAGAGCCGAAATAAACAAACGCTTGTCCCTCCATAACAACCTAAGAGATCTTTTTATATATTTTCCCCTGTTTTGCACTATATGTCTCTTCTTCACGGACACATTCCTCACTCGGCTTCCCATAAATTCGAAGTCCATCTTGACCGAATCCTTCCATCTCTTGTTGCCAATTCATGTACACCAAATTTCACTTAATTTTGCCTGCAAATATATCTAAGCCTTATCTCAAAGGTCGAAGTATATTCATCCAGATTCATTCATCTTCAGTCGACCATATGGGGGGTAATCCGGCGTGCCCGAATGGAGATAAATTGGTAACTGCAAGCAACAACTTAGTAACCAACATTATCAATCAGGAGTGGGGTGCAGAATTGAAACTCTTCCTGAAGATGGCCAGTCATAGTGCCCACGTTTGCATGCATGACGTCCATCATAATATCGTGTGGGGTCATGTGGCTTGTCTGTGATGCATGACTTAAATAATATGTGAATATATTATGATCATGGTACTTTTGTTATGGGGTCGGGTTAATCCTTAATTTTTTTATGCAATAAAGAATAAAATATGGTAGCCAAAATTTAGGTCTCAACTTCATCTATTTTATAAGCAATTCTGAACTCCTTCCATCAAGCTGCTTTTAGTGCACTATCTTTCGAGAATCGAGAGAATGTCCGAGAGCCTGAATATGCGGTTGAATCTCGGTGTGTGTCATTCAATCTTTTTTCTTTAGAATGGAGAGTCCTTTGTTCTGTCGTATTCCCCCCTTTAATAGCAAATTCTAGCATGAACGCCAATAGCTGATCCGTCATGGAGAAACCCACATTGACAACTACAGGCCGTCGGATGGAATGGATACCTATGTGAAACGAAAATGATGGTGAAGTACCTAGAATTCTTTTTTCCTCTCTACGTGTCCTCTCAAGAAAATTAATGGTGTGCAAAGGAACCGTCTAAACCGAATCGAGAACTGCCTAAACTAGATTAGATCAACTGATTCTAAGCAGTTCCCAGGAGTGCGGTCTAGTTCCTAATTCCATGAAATTGGAATCGGCAACAGGCGGTCCGATTCCCAATTCTGGGGTGGGAATCGGACTGAACGAATTACCCAGACTGGACCAATTTTTAATTCCTCTGAGAATGCTTTTTCTTGATTCTGTATCCTCCTTTTCACACCCCTTCATTTTTTTAAGAAAGAAAAGAAGTACAAAGTCTTCTCTCTCTCTCATCAATCCATAGTCTACTCACACCAATTCGTACATAGTCTCAATTAGTGACCTCTGTGCTATATACTAGTATCCTTTTGCAGAGTCACGTGAACTGTCATTTTTCTAGTCCTGCATTTCTCTTCTGGTAGCTTTGTTCTGTTTATCTCTTTCGTTGAGTAGTTCTCCATTTTCATTATCTGCTGATAATGGCACTACCAAACGACCCAGCAAGCCACTCTCCATTGTCCTCTGGATCAACCCCTAACGGAACCCCTTCGACCTCTCTGAAGGCAAGCTCTCGTTCAACAGGGTCCCCATCCTCACCGAAGTCCCTAGCAACGTCCCACTGAGTCACAGACCCACTTTTCCTCCATGCGTCGCTCCTCCATGCGCCCCTCCCCTGCTCCCGCCGGGCGTCGAGAACGTCCGCGACATCGGTCTCTTCGGCAACGTCCCCATCATCTCCACCCTCCACCTCTCCCTCCGGGGGTTTGCCTTCCACCCCAACCCTCCCGTGACCATCCTCTCTGACTTCTCACCCTCGACTTGGCCAACAAGCACGGTCCATCGTTTTTGTTGGACAGTCCGGGAATCGGACCGGACCAGTCGCTCCAAAATCCGATTCTCGGTTCCAGAAATGGAGAACCGGAGTGGACCAGGAACCGATCAGCCTAGAGAATATCCCACTCTTGATTTCTCTCCAATTTTTTTATTCCACGTGTGAAATGGGCTCTAGCCATTCTTTCTTCCCTACTTTTCTTCTGGCCGAGAATTACTTGCCACTTTAAGCGTGATCTGCAGCTTTAATACTGGAAAGTTTTGGCCGGCTAATCCTCCTTAATGTCCTTGCCTTGTTCTTTGAATTAGCATGTGCTCACTCGACCGTAGATTGAAGGAATCATAACATGAAAATTCCTCGTTTGTCATCGATGTAATTGCAGTTGCCCTTCATGTAAATGCGTTAGTAACATAATGTATCTAGCACAATGGATTGCTTGACTTATTCTATGATGGCACTTGTCTTTTTCTTTTTGGTACTACTTAATTTTATTGCTTCTGCATCGAAATTTCCTCACATATTCTCTTCTTCCAGGGCAGGTATCATCTCGGATTTTCTTGGGCATTAAAATTTCACCACTTGAAGGCAAAGAAGAAATGCATCCTCCCATTGAGAAATGCAGCGTCGGTGTGCATAGAAATGCAGAAGATGCTGATACTGGTGCGTCTGATCTGTTGACTGCGCCCACAAAAACTAATTCTGGTGGATCTAGTTCGTTGACCGCATCGACTGGAAACTACTATGATGTGTTCTTGAACTTTAGAGGTGTAGATACTCGAAAGGGTTTCACTGATCACCTCTACAACGGGCTTGTTGATGCTGGAATTCATACTTTTAGAGACAATAATGAGATTCAGGAAGGAGAGATGATTGGCCCAGATCTTTTGACAGCCATCAAGAATAGTAAGATCCTAATCCCGATTCTCTCTGTAAATTATGGTTCGAGCAATTGGTGCTTGGATGAGCTTGTTCAAATAATGGAGTGCAAGAAAAGTGACAGGGGGCATATAGTGTTGCCAATATTCTATAAAGTGGAACCAGCTCACGTGCGACATCAAATCGGGAGTTTTGGGGATGCATTTCATAAGCGCGAGAGGCGTTTCGACCCAACAATTTTCGATAAATGGAAGCAAGCACTCGTTGAAGTTACTTCCTTGAAAGGATGGGAAGCTGATGGGTAAAATCTTTCACGAAAGTATTATGTACCTTTTTTTTAATTTGTAAGGGTGTTTACTGAATCTGATTCCTACTCGCTTCTTTTCGTTTTTATTGGTTAGCAGCAAGATTTTTATAGGAGTAACACATGGCGATGCATAAGTTCCATATATTATCTATTTTCAATTTCTTAATATGATGATATTGACCAATCTAATATAGATTTCATTGTTATGATTACAATCGCTTGAATAATATAAGATTTTTCAAATGAATTTTTGCTCTTATATCCAAAGATTTTGTTAGACTGTGCCTTTTTTTTCCATGTTTATAGTGTAAGCTACATCAATCTTCATTACAAACTTTTCTATTTACATATTTATGTGAGATTATAATTCAACTAAGCAAGTCAAAAAAGAGATGGTTGAGGAAAAAGGTTTATCTTTGTAATACATTTGTTCAAATAATTTTCAATGCATTTTCCTATATCAAAGCGATGTTTTTTTTTTTTTTTTTTTTTTTAAAATATTATCCTTCTACTTCCCAATAAAATCAATACATATAATATAGACATCAAAAGGAAAGTAAAGTACATGTTATCAACTCTTGATGCAATGGAAATTGATAAGAACATGAATTTAGAATCAAAATTCACAACACGAGTAGAAACTTGCAAGCATGTAAAATTGGGCAAATAAGGAGAAATCCCCTAATTGTATTCAAGTAGTTCACAATAAAGCACTCTGAACGACTTTCAGGATTGGTATATAAGACTTAAATTCCTCTTGCATCAAAAGTTGCAACCTGTTTGTTAAATGGTGGTTGAACTCTCATACCATGTTGCCTAATTGAATTTTTCTTATCCTAACGCTCTAAAAAGTTTTCAAAGCCATGTCCATCTCATCCATAATATCTTCAACAATAAGAAGTTTGAAATATGATTTCAATCCATAGTATGCTAATATATGAAGGTGGACAAAAATGATTCTTAAAGTATTAGGATTTATTCCTAGACTTATTTACTATTGTGCTCTCATTAGATAAACAATGTAAAATTATATTTACCATGTATTTGAACTCTTGTTACACTTGATAGGTATGAAGGAGAATTGGTAAAATCGATTGTTCGGAAAGTGTTAAGCGAGTTGAAAGAAAAGTTTGAGTTGGATATTTCCTGAGAATTTGGTTGGAATTAACAGTCATGTGGAGAAGATTATAAGATTTGTAGATAAAAGTCCTTGTGACACCCTATTTGTTGGCATCCATGGAATGGGAGGCATTGGCAAGACAACTCTTGCTAAAACCATCTACAACAAGCTCTTAGATAAATTTGAGTATCGTAGCTTCATTGCTGATATTAGGGAGTCATGGGAGCGCTTTGGCATTCATTGCTTACAAAATCAGTTAATTGTTGATATATTGAAGCAAGACAATCAAGCTCGTAATAAGGATGAAGGGATTAAGATCCTCTCATCAATGCTTAAAGGTAAGAAAGTCCTCATTCTTCTTGATGATGTAGATGATTATGATCAGTTGAAAGCTTTGGCTGGAAATCATCATTGGTTTTCTTCAGGAAGTAGGATCATTATTACCACCAGAAACAAGAGTATTCTTGTCAATGCTCAGGTGAACTACAACTATGAACATGAGGAATTGGATAGGGATAAATCTTTGATTCTGTTTAGTAGACATGCATTTCGAAAGGACTCTCCTCCAAGTGAATTTGAAGACCTTGCTTATGATGTTGTGTCCACCACTGGAGGGCTTCCCTTATCTCTTGAGGTTTTAGGTTCATATTTGTGCGGACAAAAGCCAATTCTATGGGAGGATACGATAAAAAAGTTAAGAAAAGTCCCTCATAAGAAAGTGCAAGAAAAGTTAAGGATAAGTTATGAAGCATTGGATTATAGACAAAAACAGATATTTTTGGATATCGCTTGCTTTTTCATTGGGACCAGCAAAAGAAAAGCATCCTACATGTGGGACGCTTGTGACTTTTTCCCAGAGGAAGGAATTGAAGTATTGAAGTTTATGTCATTAATAAAAGTTGGAGATAATCATGAGCTTAGAATGCATGATCAATTAAGAGATCTTGGTAGGGAAATTGTCCGCGAGGAAAACGAGCAAGGACCTCAATACCGTAGTAGGTTATGGGACTCGAGGGAAGTCTGGGAAGTGCTTAAGGCAAATGAGGTATGCGTTTCTCTTCTTTTGCCCTCTCAGTCCATGTTCTAGTGTAAGATTGATATTGGTCTTGTACTTAGTGCTTGCTCTAGTGAGAAGAGAACTGTCTAATATTATTGCCCTTATGTCGTTTCATTGACATGATTAGAAAGTATGAGGTTGCTCTCTCTTAATAAGCATTGCACCTTATTTAAGATTTTTCTTGAACAAGCGTGCATTCAGAAGTTGCTTCCAAGTACGAGGTATTTTCAAATTTATTAGATACTTGATAGAGGTATTCTATATTGACAAAATCCTTAACTTCTAAAATTGATTCAATTACATCCTTGACACATGCAATAATAACTTTGACTATGCTACTGTAAACCATAACTTCCTTAGGATATATAAATCATAAAATTCTACTCTCTAGGTGTTGGAATTGATATAGTAGGAGCAATCACGCCCGCATTTCTCATGAAATTTCAATCATTATAACGTATTTGAGAATGGAAGGGATATTTATTTTATGTAATATTAAGTTATTAATTCCTTTTACCAAAATTCACATAATAAGGACTGATTCAAAACTTACCGAACATATAATTAATATTATATGAACATAATGTATGCAGATATATATGACATTAAGCGTATTTGATGCAATGACTATTGAAAAGAGAAATGTCTTATTTATTTCATATAAAAAGTCCCAAAGGTAATTACTCTAAAATTCTATTTTGTATATAATTATGTGATTGTATTGTATGTGTGAAATTAATCATAGTTTTGACTCTTAATATTCTTGATCCATCATTTGTTTGACTCGGAGTTGTTGCTAAAAAACTAGCACATATTTGCATTTTCAACGTGCAACCTATATATAATCTCAAGAGCTGATTTCTTTGTTATCATATTAAAGCCAATGTTCATTTGTTATGTCTTCGTATTACATCATAAAATAAACTGAACTAACTTAAAGAAAAATGAATATGATGTATATTTAAATCTAGATAACTTTGGTATTAAAGGCTTTACAAACTAATAAGGTACATCATTGGTCATAATTATTTCAAAATTCTTGCTGGGTTCATTTTTCTTCATTCATGGTACTATCATTACTCAAAATTAAAGTGGTTGAGAAAACCGATACAAATCTTCTTCTAAGTTGATTCCTACATCTGATCAATATTTATAGTTATTGTCATGTATGTCATCAAAAACAGTCAATCTTGACATTCGTCATGTGAAGTGTGAAGCATGGACAAGAGCACTGGCACGACTTAAAAAATAAACCAAAAACAAAAGACATTCAAAGCATAATTAGAACACATTTATAACTCATTCCTTGGACATTAGTGAGTGAATTGCCAGGTGAAAATAGAGCAGCCTTTTGCACCCGCGACAATAATAACACAACCTATAATATCCTAAAAGGAAGCCCAATCAAGCACGTGGGCTGAAAATAACACCACCTTTCGAACATCCCGGGGAAAAGCTCAGCCCTTCTTCACTCGCGATACAAATAAAATGACACCTATTACAAATTCTACCTATTCTCCTCTCACCTTAAATAGACACGACACCCTACGTGGCTCATTGGGCTGACATGCACAATGAACCATTTTAATTATTCGGTTTTTTGTTTTTTTTTTTTACATAATGCTAAAAATTTGATAACAAAGATTATACACTAATTTTGTTGACAAGGATTATAAATGAAAAAACAACGTCGTTCTTCTGTGCTGGTTGATGTGGCTCGCTGTGTACGTCAACACAGTGAGCCATGTAGGATATCAGTGGCAATTTAATGAATGTAATTTACAATAGGTGTCGGTTTTGTTCCACGGCTAAACGATTGGGCTTCATTCCATGTCAACATGTCCCCGATACGAAAGATTAGGCTTTTTTTTTTGGGACATTTGAAAGATTGTGTTACTTTTGTCTCAAGTACAAATGGTTTGGGCTTTTTTTTTTTTGGGATTTGGCCATGAGTGTTACTCAAACTCCATCGATCCATTATAGAAGATGAAAAAAAATACTTGAAAATAAATAATTTTGACGACAGATAGATTTCTTCATATTTTGAGAGGGAATTTTCGCATGGAAATGACTAATCTCAGTATGATTACTTCTCTTGGAGGTTGCTTCCTTTTTTTATAATTACTCTTCTCATGGTTTTCTTTTAGGTATAAGATATAATTCCTTCTCCACTAATTATGTCATTCTCCTGTAAGTATCCATGAAATCTTAAGCAACATGGTCAAATACAATAAGAAATTTTCTGGTTTGAATAAATTGACATGAATTTGGAAATCCATGAATTTTTTGTGCTCCTTAACTTCTTATGTGTAAGTGATTTTTCTTGGTGAAAGCTTGTTGCACATTTGGTTCGCCGGAATAACTATTATATTTTTAATTCATTAAAATCCAAGCAATTTGATTCAAAAAGTAGATTTGAAATAGCTGTTCTCTCAAAATCAGGACTAGCTATTCCTAGGGGCCAAGGAGTTACTAGCTATTCCATGTAGCCAAGAATAGGTTCAATTTTTAAAATTCCGAAAATACTATGCATTTTTAATAATTAGTTATATTCAAATTAATCAAAGTTAATAAATTAGGACTATTTATTATATTTATTACAATTTCTTTAGAACAATTATATTTATTATACTTGAATATTTCAATTTCTGATTGATTTATAATATAGCCAATTGAGATCTACAACTAAATAATAATTTATGCTAGTATGATAAGTTATAGAGAGCATAAATATAATTAATGTTCTTATCTCAGTTGCTTATAATTAGAGATTAATTAATTATTGATAATAATTCAAGTTACTATTGATAAAATAAAAACTACATATGATATTAAAGTAACTACTATCACAAGCCTAGTCACTTACAATTAGTCATTACTCCATTGGAAAAAACAAAAATGAGTATATGTTATATTTTTATCAATTGTAAGTAACATAGCTAAGTAATATACACGAAATTAAACGTAAGAAAATATAGAAAAGAAAAGAAGGACTTCATAAGGATAAATTTTTTTATACTGAGAGAATTTTTTTGCCAATTGTCACAATTATCACAATAACTTTCAATTTTGTGCATTGTAATTTAATTAGAAGAAAGAAGGCTACATTACAAGAAAGAAGAGGATTTACAAGTTGTGAAGTTTTACCCTATAGCTAGATCAAAGGGTAATAGTACGTTTATAATGGGTATAAGAAACTATAAACTATTAGACATGATAAAGTAAAACTAGAGGACATTATAATTCTTTTAAGATCTAAGTACTTATGGCCAAATTTCAAAATCAGAATTGACATCTTCACTTTGTTAGCCTTTATAAATACTGTTTATCTGCCAAAAAAGGATTTGCTAGTCTCTTGAAGAGATCGATGCATAATAATAGCAATATGAACAAATAATATTAGATGACTTAAGTTGGATATAAATAGTATTAATGAATGTTGATTCCTATTAATAGGGGACAAAAAAGATTGAGGCCATTTGTCTTAGCTCTGGCGAAACCATTGACCAAGGCAACAACATCCTTACGGAAAAACAATTTGAGAAGTTAAGGAACCTAAGATTCCTTGATGCGAGTGGAGCACATTTTAGTGGACATTTTGAGAACTGGACTAAGAAGTTAAAATGGCTTCGATGGCACAATTGTCCCTTGACTTTTGAGGCACAAGAATTTCATGTAAAGGAATTAGTTGTACTCGAGTTGTCGAGAAGCAAGATTTCTAACAAATGGCAGGGGTGGAATTTTGTTAAGGTAAGATGGTTAAACAAGTCCTTTCATTTTTTTTTCTTATTGATTTCTGTTGAATCAAAATTACATTTTGGCTAACCCCTCTACAATTATTACATTTTTTATCAGACTGCAGAAAAGCTCAAATTTCTCGACCTAACGCACTGTAAATCTTTGGAAGGAACTTTCTTCCTCTCAGCTTTTAAGAACTTAGAGGTTTTGATCCTCAAAGGTTGTCGAAGTCTGAAGCAAATTGACTCTTCAATTGGAAGCATGAAGACTCTAGCACGCTTGAACTTGTCGGGATGTAGTAGTCTCAAGGAGTTGCCGGCAGAAGTGACTAAATTAGAAGCACTGGAGCTACTACTCCTAAAAAATTGTCGTCACATTTCTTCCCTACCGGATAGCATAGGGGCTTTACAAAATCTAGAAATTCTCAATGTTTGTGGCACTAGAATAAAGGAATTACCCAATGATATTAGAAGGCTGAGAAAGCTCCAAAAATTGGAAGTTTCAAAGTGCTGGGAGCTCCAATGGTTGCCGAAGCTTCCTTCCAGCTTAACATACTTGAGTGTCACTAGTCAAAGTCTCAAAATGCCTTCACTTTCCCGTCTAACTGAGCTCAAGGAACTACACCTTCTTAATTGCAAAATTCTCGGGTGCATCATGGAGCTTCCATCAACACTACTAGAGCTTTCAAAATCTTCTCAAGTAACCGATATTGAAGATTCAAAATTACGAAAAACTCTAAACACTCCCTTCAAGTTAGAATTTGTGGAAATATTGTTCTGCAAATCTATAGACACACTCGACGTTTCACAATTAAATCGTCTAGAGACGTTATCTGCCCAGGGTTGTTGTAATATACGTGAAGTTCCCGATCTTGACAAATGGAAACATTTGGAAAGCATGACCATCAAAGGGTCAATTGAAAGGTTTCCAATGTCCAAGGGCATGAAGAAATTAGAGGTCGAGAATTGCAAGAGCTTAGTTGAAATTCAAGGTCTCGATAGGTTGGAGCAATTAGAAGAGCTATGCATCTCTAAGTGCGCTTTAATTAAAAGGTTGGACCTTCCAAAGGCGAAGGACATGAAAAAGTTTGGTGTTCAGTATTGTGAAAACTTAATCAATATTCAAGACCTTGATAAGCTTCAAATTTTGGAAGAGCTATGTATCATTGGGTGTGCTTCAATTGAAAGGTTGGACCTTCCGAAATTTGGTGGTCTAAAGATATTACACGTTGAAAATTGCAAACACTCAGTTGAAATTCAAGGCCTTGATAAGCTAAAATTCTTGGAGAAGCTATCCATCGTTGGGTGCACTTCACTTGAAAGGTTGGACCTTTCAAAACCTAGGGGTTTGAAGATATTAAATGTCCAAAATTGTAAAAACTTAATCGAAATTCAAGGCCTCAATTGGTTAGAGCTCTTGGAAGAGCTATATCTCGTGGAGTGTGCTTTAATTGAAAGGTTGGGCCTTCCAAACTCCAAGCATATGAAGAAATTAGGTGCTCAATGTTGCGAAAACTTAGTTGAAATTCCAGGACTTGATAAGCTAGAGTTCTTACAAAAATTGTCTATCGTTGGGTGTGCTTCAATTAATAGGTTGAACCTATCAAAATCTGGAAGTCTAAAGATATTACATGTTAAAAATTGCAAAAGCTTAATTGAAATTGAACGCCTTAATATTTTAGGATCTATGAAAAAGTTATATATCTTTGGGTGTTCTTCAATTAAAAGGCTGGATCTTCCGAAATCTGAGGATCTAAAGGTACTAAATGTTGAAAACTGCGAAAACTTAGTTGGAATCCAAGGCCTCCATAGGTTGAAATCCTTGGTGAAGCTATACATCTCTGGGTGCACTTCAATTGAAAAGCTGGATCTTTCAAAATCCAAGAGTCTGAAGACATTAAATGCTCGAAATTGCAAAAACTTGACTGAAATTCAAGGCCTCGATAGCTTGGAGTGTTTGATTAGAGTAAATTGAAAGGCTCAACCTTCCAAATATCTGAAGGCCTGAAGATATTTGAACCAGATGACTGGGATGGGATGAGTCAAAATAGCTAAGATGATCCACATTTCCTAATGAAGGCACTTAAAGCATGTAAGCTACCATTTTCTCTTTTGAGATCTATTGCTCAATTTTCATTTGTATTTCCTATTGTAATTTCTTTTAAGGTTTGTTACCTTTTCATTAATATTTCATGGTTGATAATGTTATTGTTTTCTTATATGATCTCGAGGAATCTGGGGAGATTAATGTGTGCTTTGGCAAAATGTTTTTGCTTACTATGCCAGTATTGGAAATAGATCAAAAAGCCTTTTAAGTGCATCATTTGTCGTTAGTCTTCAGGAAAGATTCTTTATCCATTGCAGAAAAATAAAGATTTTCCGTGTTTGATTGATTCCGGAATGCTCGAATTTCCGGATAAAACCTAATGTATAAGGGCATTTAATATCATGCCAAAGGTAATCGTATAGATTGAGAAATGCTAAGCAAACGACCCTATGTGGAGGTCCTTCTGATGTGAGGTTTTGGTTTGCTCTATGCTGACTATGCAGTTCACTTAAGAATGAGTTTACGGTGCAGAAGGAACATATTGAGAGAGCATCCCTTTGTATGTATACGATACTAAGTTGGGACAAAATTAGTCCAACCATTGTGTTCAGCACCTTTTATCTCACAGAATTATCTGCATTAGATGATTGAGGTAATAGTATAGGTTGAGAAATAGTAAATGGAAGAACAGACTCTTCTCCCAGTTGTGTGGTTGTGAATAAACCAGGAAACAGGCCAAAAGCAAAACCATTGTAAACTATTTGGATCCATCGAGAAAATTGCAACTTGAATTTTGTTGAATATGAATTCATGTTCATTTGCTTTGAATCCGGGGTATATCTAAAAGTCCATGGCTAATAACTTATTAGCCCAAAGAATACTTATTTTCTGTAGAGTTAATAATGCCATCTGTCATTTACCTGAACTTTTGTGTCAAGCAAATATCAAGATGGCAGACATGAACGAGAACGTCATTTGAGATAATCATCCGCACTGTGTATTTGGATGATTGTATTTCAATTTGGTATTATAATTGGCACCAGCATGGAGGTCTTTTGGAGTCTTTATGCAGAGAGAATTGGTTGTGACTCAGGTTTGGATCTTCATGCTAAAAATGGAATCTATTCTTACTTCTTGAAGCTGCTGTCATAGTTGGCTTGGAATGGTTTTATTCAATGTGGTTGGAAGTCTTGGAATCAAAATTTTGCGAGGTTGAGATCTTATTACAGTTGATTTTGCTGTCAAAATGATAGAGGTTGCTGTTGATACCAAATTTGAAAATGTTTCTGGTTGAAGAATAAGGCAGCCAGAGCCCTGTGAGATTGTGCTCTATTTGGGATATTGACGCTCAATTGTAACAAAGGTTCAGCTATCATGAACATGCAATTTCAGAATCCAATTGATCATTTATTTCTCACAAACAAATGCACAATAATCAGTCACGACCCTCGTCAGTAATTGTAGTAGTCCTCATGTGTTGAGATTGCTATCATCCCAGTGGACTCTGATTAGTTTAGCTTGGTGCACTTCCTGTTCTTATACTTTTCTTGACTTGTCCTGTTTCAACGAATTGCCCATGGTTTTTATCCTTCTTTTTTTCTCCCTGAAGTGTTATTTGTCGAAATTCTATTACAGCCTGCATTGTGTCAAATTGGATACTAGGTGTACTAAAAGGAGGAGGTCTATAAATTAGTTCACACATTTGGCATCAGCTAATGATGTGCACCGTTTGCTATTTGGCCTTCCAATGATCAGGAACCTTTGATGGCACCAATGCCTCAAATTATGCCTGGCAAACCTAAAGAGAAAAGGATAACAGAGGGAGGAGAATCTAAAAATAGATTCAAAGCATCAAGACAAGGCACATAAACTACATGTCATTTGTGCTTGAGCGAGGCCACACTCAAGAAATTGTCCATAAGAACTGAAGAAAAATGTAAGGTTCATTTATTCTATGTTTTTAGTCTCTGTTTGTGCCATTATTTTCTGACTTTATTATCTTAAGTGAACAGGATGAAGAGATAGCCAAACAAAGGGAAGCCAACAAATTTGTCATAGAGATGCATCATAACAATGCCACCAATCAAAAGGTACTTTTAATTTTACTTTCAAGTAACTGACTTTTTACATGAATGACTACAAGTATCATATTAGCTTGACTACTCTTTCTGTTTTTAATAGCCTGGATGGGAAAGTAGTCGAGTCATTTCTTTACCAAGAAGTGGCAACAATGTTGTGGTTAATGCTAAGAAGGTAGATAGCACTTTTCACAAATTTATCATGACAGTGGGATTAAAGGTACCACTTTATGGTCATAAATGTCTTGTTATTTAAAAATTTGTAATTTGATTTTATGATCGTATGAGTTTCTTTCATCCAACAGTCCAAAGGAAGACATTATGAAAAAGAAGCAAGAAAAGTGGGAAAAAACAATGGACCATTTGAACGACATATTAGTGTTGGATCACAAGATCTGCAAGACACGGGAAAATTGATCGGAAGTAGTTGTACATATATATTGTGGTAAAAAAAGGTCTCCTTTCATTACTTCAAGTGAAACTTGCAGTAAAAGATACTTGGGCCTTCGAACAAATAAGGTCCAAAAGAATTGAAGGAGGATTAGTAGTCTAATTAGAAGAGAGATTATTTTTTCTGTGGACCTAGGCAATCCAACCCACCACCTTATTTCTTCTCTTCCGCGGTGGGCTATTTGAACATTGCTTAAAATGACCCATTGGTCTCGTATTCATTGGTAAGTGGGGCCACCTCCCACAAGCACATATTGTGATCTGTACGTGGGCTTATTACTTTTAGGCAATCTGACTCCGTAGTGAAATTGGAGTCGGACCTAGCTTCAAAAAAAATGGAGGGCTTCCAAACGAGCAAGGGTTCGAATCTGCTCAACTGAACTTGCTTGGACTTCCTTCGCGAAGGCACCCACCGCTCTCCCAGCTTCGTCTCCGCATACCCCGGCAACGCTTCCCGCGGTTTGTCCGTTCATTAGAGACCCGCCAACGTTGATCTTCAGCCAACCCCTTTCTCGATGGGTTTCACATCTCGGGTAAGAGTTCCTGCTGCTGTGTTCATTTTCGCCTTCTATAGTTCCATCTCTCAAAGTTCTTTTGTGCAGCCATGGTCGCTTCCACTATGCTATTCTAACCTGGTTTTTGGTGGCGCAAGATGAAATGGTTCCAAGCCTTACAAATGTTCCAGAGAACCCCTGCTACCAAATCTAGTGAAGGTGAGTTTGCATTTGGGTTACCTCATTGTAGAATCATCTCCTCCATGCGACTGAGCTCCTTGCCCGTGATCCTGATATCTAATTTTGGGTGATTCCAGACCTCACGAGTCCAGTCGCATCATAGAAAAATATGCTCAACTGTTTCTTAGGTCTTTTGGCAAAGGGGGAAGATGGGTTCAGGTAAGACTTTCCGTTTGAACAAGTTCTCTAAAGATGGGATTGCATTTTGGCACACGTTCCAGTAAAGAGCCTCATTTTTGTGTTAACATTCATGTTCCAAATCAATTTCCATTGCTATCTGGGTGTTTGATATGAGGATGTTAGTTGTTCTGCTTGCTGCTTTGCTTGCTGCTTTGTTTCTGTTGACATTATGTGATGGTAGGCACTTTTCACTGAGTTAGAGCTTGAGGTTGTGCATGTCCAAACCATCTTGTCTTTGTCCATGATTGAGCTGATAGGAATAGCTAGGATTTCGTTCGCAGTTCTTTCGTCAAATATCCCATTAATCATATGCTCTTTCTACTTGAATTCCTCTTTGTCAATTAAGCCTGCCACTAGTTGGGGGGCTGCCTCGCCACCAATGACTCCAGATCTTAGCCAGTTATCTTTTCTTATTCTGATTTCAGTCTTGTCTCCTACCGACCATCTCATGCATTTGAAATGTGATCCCTTCCTGTCAAGATACTTTGCCATCCCCAAGACGAACAGGAGCCCCTTCGCAGCACTAGATCTGCCTTCTCCAGATGTATAGGTTTGAAGTTATTTGCTCATTCGAGTGACAAGCTTTCTGACCTTTACCCTAGATCCTAGTTCTCATGCAATGTAGCAAATTGAGAACTTTGGGAAATATCTGCTAGAATGGTTGGCTTTTGGACATATCTAAGATAAATGCATAATGCGGATACTGTAGTTTGGGTTTCAAAGTAGAATTCTAGGATCTCTATGCTCATGCTCTGCCTTTTTTCCCCCTGCACAATGAAAGGAGATTTAATCAAGATGGTAGACCATGGCACAGAAGAGAGGCTGGTTCATATAGGCTAGTGTACATGAAATGGAACAAGATTCCTATTGCTAATGATTGCTGTCGGAAGAGGATTACTAAAGTAGCATTTGCAATGATTACCAATAGATCAACGTGTTGTTCTAAAGCAGCAGTCCGCCATGGCAATAGATGGCAGAATTTACTTGTTTCATGAAACACAAATGAAGTGGTTGCTTCCTTAACTGTTTGTGTAGGCAAAATTCCTTGGATGTGAGCTATGATTCCGTTTAGTGGAGCTTTGGCTACAATTCTAGCCTTAAAAAAAAGATTCTTCCTCTCATTCTCTCCATGCCTCCCTCCAACTTAACCCACCCATTTGATTCATGCACATGGAAGAAGCATATGCTCATACCGCCTGAAATTGGAAAATTTGGACTAGAATCATGAAGACAATTTGATTTGTGTTGAGTCTTGCATAACATGTGGAATAAATGAAAAAGTTGGTCAATTAACCTGGATAAATACCTTCTTCATGATGGTTCTTACTTAAGGACATATATGTCTGTCCTCAGCAGATGTACATTATGGAATCATCTAGTCAACTTGAAGGTATTTGTTTTGTTGGAAGAGCCTTCTGACAAGAAAAGTCTCATGAGTCAGCACAGTTGAATGTCTGAGGCTTGAGTTATTGGCAATTTTGGAAGAAAGCTTCAAGCAGAATTGTAGGAGGAGGTAGTATATCCTTGATGGACAAGTTTTGCTCTTGCAATCTTTCGCCATATTCTGTTGTCTTACTTCATTTTAGAGCAATTGGATTGTGTGATTTTGTTGGCTTTCACCAGAGATGGGCTCATTCATGGTCGTGTTAGGTATGCTTTGTTCCAGACTTCAAGGAATCAAGTGATCATGACACACGGTTCCTTATTACCTATGGCGGGATGCCCTGGTGTTCCTTAATCCTTCACTTATGTTATTATATGGGGAATCTTTTAGATCTACTTGTTTTGACGATTCCTTCAATTGGAGCACTGCTGATTGGAGCTGTTCCACATTGATTGAACGGTCTTATTGCCGATATCAAATGGTCTTGAGCCTTGTAGATGAAATCAATGTTGCAGAGTCTCCTTGCTTGACTGGCCAAGTAAAATTCTTAGGAGGTTATGGAATGTTGATAAGTTTGCTCATCTCTGCAGGTGCTTCTCATCGCTAGCCTAGGTAGCTGGTAGTCTCAGCAGAGTCAAACTAAAATGGATGAACTAGCAATTGAAAACTAGGGTTTCATCAGTTTGATACGGGAAACCTTCAGCATGTCATATATAAAGAATCTAGACAGACAATGGGCTGGCAGTCCTTCAGTAGATGGATGTGGAATAGATGCCTGTTGAAAAAGCTGAAGAAGATGCTAATGCTACCGGGTTGCTAGAGAGAGGGTACTTGCAGAATGGTAATGTCTCAGCTCATTTTTTAGCACTATCGGTTTCAGGTTAATTCCCATTGACTTTCAGTTGATATCAAAGTTGCTGCTGCTGCAGATGTCCTCATTACTGGTGCAGGTGCTGCATTATGGCCCCCTGTTGCAGCAAGATCTTTAATTGCCATCACTGTCATAATGATGTGAATTTGATCCCTTTTGCCCTTCGTAGACTTAAGAATGCTTGGTAACTTCCTTTGTCATGACATGAAGAAGGCATTAGATGTATATCTAGGAGATACTTTAGAGTAAGCTTAGTTAATAGATTGCAATTAAAGTTTTGCTTGCCATACATTAGAGAATGATCATCAACCAAATGGAGGCACTGCTTCAGGTGCCTGTAGATTTTGGGTACTAACGTCTTATCTTCATATGAGATTACATTCTAACCTGATGATAACTTTGAAATGTGTGCGCTTATATTGCGATATGTGCAGGTTTCCATTTTTATGTGACAAATATGTGCAGAAGGTTGCCATTGATATTCTCTAGAAGTTAATTCACTAGTTAATTGCATCAGACTTCCTTTGTATCATAAATGAAAGTCACCATGTGGATTGAGTTCTGATAAGTACTCTATAGTTCAGTGAATATGATGATGAATGTGATTCTTCAATCTTTAGCACACGGACGTGCTTTCCATAACCTAACATACTGTTCTCCTATGCCTTGAGTAGTCTCAATGTAAACAAAAAGCATAAAAAATGAACAATGGGCAATCATGTTAGAAAGGAAATTTCTTATTTGCATTGTACATAAGTGTTAGGTGTCATATCCTGCAGCAGGAGACAATATGATTACATGGACCTCACGTCTTACTTATTTTTCTGCAGACATTCATGCGGTGTCGTTAAATTATGTCTCGAGTATAAGCCGTTTATGGAATCCAACCATATTGAATAAATATCCAAGTTTGACAGCACAATAAAATTTAAGAGTTGGACTCACCTTTGCCAAAGGTTGGACGAATGGGAGGAAAGAAGTCCCCTGCCACTGCAAGACAAAAGGAGTTCCTCGTTGTGCGAATGGCTGCCAGTTGCTTCTTTCTTTGAGAAGCGTGGAGTGGGTTCCTTCAGCAAAGTGCAGCCGCACAAGAAGAAAGAGAGTACAATGGCCGCACCGTGATTTCCTGGGGAACGCCGCACGAAGAGCGAAAGGAAGAATCCGAGAGTGGGGCGCATGTTGCTTGGCCGTGAACGGGGGCTATACACACCGTGGATTTGTGTTGTGAGTATTTTTGTGAACACTTTAAATTTGAGTCTAATCTAGGTGTGAGAAATATTCGAGTATGTGAGTGATTGCAAACGTGGATTTTCCCATTATTAGTGAATTATCTGCTGCCGGCTTTCTCCGTGGATGTAGGTACCAACACTCGGTACTGAACCACGTAAATCTTTGGTGTCGTTTATTGTTTCTCATTTATTTTTCTAATAATTTCGCATTAATTTCCTGATAGTTTATAGGATAATATGTTACAATCAGTATCATTGCAATGGATGTGGCATTTGCTGGTGTTGCCACCGTTGGAAGTAAGACTCAACAGTGTCAAAGCAATTATCCATGTGAATGATGGGAGTGTTAGTATTTGTAATAAGATAAGAAACACTCATAAACACATGGCACAAGGTGATTGGTCAAAGCAATTAAGCATGCGATTCATGAGAGTTATTTGCTGCCTCAGTGCACAACATTCGCTCTTGAGTGGGTTCAGTAGTTGGGGTGTGTAGAGATGCTCACGAGCTCTCATGGCTGGCTTCGCCAAGAAAATCCATGCTCCGACGGCCCTCGTACCTGAAATCCTAGTAGTGAGAGAAGCCTTGGTGCTCCCGTTGAAGGTAGGTTGGAACTGATTTGTGGAGGAAAAATGGTGATTCTTAGGTGAGGATAGAAAGTGATAGCTTATCTACAACTCTCCTTATCTCAAGCCAAGCTGAAAACCCTATGGGTAGTCCGGTCCGTTGTTGAGGATTGTCAGCATCTTGTGGCCCAAATGCAGCCATTTTCTCTGGCCTTTTGACCCAGGGAAGCTAATCAGCCTGTGAACTAGGTTTCGAAGGCCCATCAACATAGCTCGCTGAACTCGAATCGGCTCGTCAATCTCTCTATCCTCTTTGGTTACATTCGGTTGTATGAATTTTCAATCAAAATAGAACTGAATATGATGTGATATAAAATATTAGCATTTTATCATATCATATCCACTATTTGGTTCGTAATAATAAAATCGATATATTCTCATAATATCATATACATTATTTGGTATAAATGACATATCAATATAAATGAACATAAAAATTAATAAACGGAAATAGTAAAAATTTCTCGTGATTGCCTACTTTATTTTTATTTTCTTTTTTATTATATTTTTCCTCTATTTTTAAAATAGTTTCTTTTATTTTTTTTTTTTCCCTTTCCATTATTCTCTAATAAAACTTTATTAAGCAGTAAACCGTAATAACATACCTAAAATATTAAAATACCTAAAATATAATATATATATATATATATATATATATATATATATACATTTTATATATCGAATTTGTATTATAAGATATAAATGAATTCAAATATATAAGTAAAAATAAGATTAAATTAAAAAAATAAATTATTATTTTTTGTCATTTTGAATTTCTTATATTGGACTTCAAATATTAGTTATTTTGAAATATAATTTTAATTTTTCTGATTTAAGAAGTTTGTTATTCCAAAAAGAATAATTTTTCAATTATGAATATTCAAATCCTATCCATTTTTATCCAACTCTCCTCATGTAATAATTTTATTTGGTTTATATTTCTCTTATATAAGATTTTATCCTATCCTAATTAAATATCAAACATAAAAAATAATAAATTTTATCTTATTATGAATTTTATTTTGATTGCTAAACGCAGTCTTGTAAATTATCATCTTAAAAATTATTTTAAAATATATATTTGACTGTAAAGGTTATCATTTTGGCTGGGCCTGTCAAGGGTGGCACGTGTGAAGTCGGCCAAGAGCGGTCAAGCAAATAAAAGAAGAAGAAGGGATTGATTTTCTCGGAAGGAGACAGGGACGGTGGGAGAATTTAGAGAGATAATATAAATTAAAGGTTTGGTCTCCACGTAATAATATCCACCAAAGCTGGATTTGACAATCAGATTAGAAGCGGAAGGATTATGTGGCATTATTTTGTGTTCAATCACTCCAATACAATCTTTTGTCATTTTGATGGCAGATTTTTTGTACTCACAAAGGAAAAAAAGAAAAAAAAGAAAAAAAGAAGACTTGTGAGTTTGGGTTACGGGATGAGAAATTGCTGCTAAACAGAGGACCTTCTCGTAGTGACTTCACAAACATCGCTATGATAAACTAATTATGAAACTTATGTATAATATAAATTTGGCTTCTCATATTTCCACACCTAGCATACCTGAAAACACACTAATCTCCTTGCGAATATATTAGAAATTTGGCATTGCATAATAAATTTATGGAAAAATTATACAAAATTGCTCCAAATTTCGGGGTAATACATGTTTGACATAAACTTTCCACTGCTACACATTACTTCTTGAACTTTTATTTGGTTATAGCCATTAACATTTCACTATATTCTCCAATCACACGTGCAATGCAGATGACATTAAAGGGATAAACTTGTTCTTCATCTCATTTATCGTGAAAGAAGGCTGCCTTTTACCGTTGATTTCTGTAAGAAAAAAAAATACAGAAAATGGAGAAAAACAAACTAAATTATCAGTACCATAAAAATGACTATCAATAATAATACAGATAATAAAATTTGGTAGAAAATTGATGGATATATTAATAGAACTAGTAGGTATTTGAAGAAAAAGAAACACAATTAAGTAGAAAGGAAAAATGGCCCAAACAACAAAAAAGTCAAATAACAAAAATTTGACGCTCATTTTGTGTTGTTAAATGGTGAATTAATGTAAGAGAAAATTGATCAATAAAAATATTTTATTGACAAAATCTAAGGTGATTTTGATTCATCTTTGTCTTTTATGAGTTAAGGACATCATTCTCATTGATAACTTCTTTCTAGATTTGTTGATCAATCATTTTACATTAATTAAACCTTTATATGTACATAATGCATAATCAAATATTATCATTTTGAACTTTTTGTTATCGAGGCCTTTTCCCCTTTTCATTTAATTTGTGTTTCTTAACTTGAGTTATTACATAATTTTTTTTTTTTTTCCTTTTTTTTAACTTTTGTAGATCAACCCATTCATCCCTTCGTTAGGTTGCATTGTTGACCTCAATAATTGGCATTAAAGATTGCGTTGCTTGTACTTTGAAGTGTTGTTTACTTCTGATTATAAAGATCCTATTCTATGGCTACCAACCTTAGTCCAGTTGTTTATGAGGCTCAATCTACCACCGGACCTCCATACTTCGACAGAACCAATTATGGTCAATGGAAAACGGGATGAACGTATTTTTGCCGCTAATATCGGACTTAAGCCCAGATCTCTTAAGATTTGTCCAATAGCCATCGAATAAGGCTCAGCAACAGAAAGGAGCTGAAAAATGGAGCCCATCCTAGGTCCAAGGCCCATGCGGAGAGGAGGCCCGGCCTCTTTCCTTCCCTATTTTTATCTCTCTCTCTCTCTCTCTCTCCCCTCGAACGAAGGCTCGCGCGCGGGCAAGAAGGGGAACTGAAAACAGAGAAACGTTCTCTCAGTCCCGCTTTCCCTCTAGTTCCACAGCCGGTCCATTTCGGATCAGGCGATCACCACCACTCCTGGCTCATAATTAAAGTTGCATTTCCTCCTCATCGGCTGCCACTCGGTTGCCTCCTGTTGCTACAATTCCAGCGCTGTCCAATCGTGTTTCCGACCGTGCTCTGTTCTGACCGTGAAGATGCTATTGCTACTGATTTGTTAGAGAGCGGTACTTGCCGTGCAAGTAATGTCTCGACTCATTCTTGAGCAATAGTAGTTCAAGCTTTGTCCTTCTCAACTTTCAGTTAATATCAAAGTTTTTGCTGCTGCTCCGTCAAAGCTGCTGCATTAGAGCCCCCGGTTGCAACAACATTTTTTATTGCCTTCACTGTCATGATGATGCAAAGGTGATTACTTGTGCCCCTCAGACTTAAGCGTGCTTGGCAACTTCCTTTTGTTATGACATGAAGATCGCACTAGATATCTACGGGATACTTTCGTGCAAGCGCAGTTGACAGAATGCAATTAAGCTTTTACTCGCCATATATTAGAGGATCATTGTTAACCAAAGTATAGGCACCACTTCAGCTGCCTCTAAATTTTGGGGGCTAGTGGCATGAGTTATCTTAAGATGAGATTGCATTCTGACCTCTTGTTAACTTTGTAGCATGTGCTCTAATATTTTGGTATGTGCAGTCTGCCATTATTGCATGATGGATATGGGCAGAAGTCGCCATGTCATTTGAGTTTGGATGAGTAGTCCATAGTTTGGTGAATATGTCAAATATTCGATTCTTCAATCTTCAACCTGTGGACATGCTTTTCATAAGAAGACATACCATTCTCTCATGAACAGAATAACATATCAATGTAAACAAAAGCAGGGCATTGACTCGCCTTGCCATCAAGTTCAGCAGATGGATGCTATCGAATTTCTAGCATGTTTATAGACCGACTAGTTACTTGATGTTCCCACTTACCTATATGTTTTGTTTCAGGTTGTTTGTTCAATCTGTGATAGTGCACAAGAGGTAATTTTAAACATTCTATCCTTCATTACCTACTTTGATTGCACTAAAGAGCTTTTCCAAGGAGGGTAAAAAATGTGAAGTTGTTTAAAAAGACTGGCCAAAAATAAACTACAGTGCAGATGTTGATTCTCAACCTTTGGTTTCCATGTTCACAGGTGGTGTTTGCATGGGGAAGTAATTTTGTTGGACTTGTAAGTTTTTTGATGATGATGTGGGTCAAATCTTTCTCATCTCGCTGCTCAATTTCTTTCATGTGTCTCGGACAGTGACATTGGTCGAGTCTCTCTCTCTACGTTAGAAGTAGTGTCTGTCCGCCCTCTCCCCCTAGCAAATATTTCAAAACCTTGAGCATAAAAATGCTGTATAACGTGCAAACATGTGAAAGAAAAAAGTTCATTAATTGCATTTTACAGATTCTCATAAGTGTTGGGTGCTATATCCTGCAGTTGAAGACGATATGATCACATGGACCTGACATCTTACTTTATTTTTTCTGTAGACATCCAAGAAGCAGAATCGCTGCAATGGACGTGACATTTGCAGGTATGGCCACCATTAGCAGTGATAAGCAATAGTGTCAAAGCCATTATGAAAAAGTCATGTTTCAAGAGCACTCAAATTTTTTTCACAGATAATAGCTAGATGATTAGATATAGTATGAGTCTATGACCCAAACTAATAGTTTCAGGATGTTAGATAAAATTCCTGGATGCATCTCATTTTCTGTCAATCATCACCCCTGGAGAAGATTATTAGTTTCCTTTTAGGTATTTATCTTTCAATTTATAGAGTGCCCCGCCTTTGGATGTTGCTCTCGTCATTTCTTTGTCGTTGATGATGTTGCACGTTTGATGCATGTCTAACTGTATTTTCTTTCTCAGAACTGTGGGGCGAGAGAATGTGGTAAGCTTCAGTTATTCGGTGCTGAGGCCAGCATAAATAGTGATGGAAAGAACTGAAGTTAATCTCCTTCACCTATTGTCATGCTGTACAGGTTGCTGCTATTCAATCTTGCTGAAAAACAGCCATTGCATGGAAGCAGCGACGCGTCATGACTCTCCTTTTTGCTATGAGGTAAAGCTCTGTGATTGAACGGTTATTGTGCGTGCATTGCAGAGAGTATAAATGGAAGGCGGCGGAAATGGCGATTTGCAGTTTCTATTTGATTCGAGAAAAGACGTGACTGTCTTGCCTTGCTAACACAAATTCGTAAGAGAACATTCGCCGGTGAGAGTTGTTTGTTGAAAGATGTTTGCTGTTCTACAGGTTTGGATCCATTGCGGGAAAACATCACCAGTTCCACTAGACTTGGACTAAGAAATTGTGATTTTTATGAATGTCCTTACTCAAGGCTGTGAAGTCGAATGTCCATCGATTTTTGTCGGGCCAACATTGTAATGGGCTCACACTAATCATGGACCTTATATTATGCGGTTCCTTGGTGACTTTGATGGAAAAGTTGAGATGCTTAGTTAGAATATAAGTTTGGCTTCTCATATTTCTACACCTAATTTTCTAAATCCACCCAACCCTATCACCTTGCGAATAATGTTTTAGAAATTGGGCATCACATAATAAATGAACTGGAAAATTACACAAAAATTACCCTAATTTAAGGGGTAATACGAGGTTCCTTCTAAACTTTCAATTGTTACACATTACTCCACTAAACTTCCATTTTATAACCGAAGAACAAAGTGATGAAACCATCAATCCAAAAGACCCACTAAAATGGTTAGAACGGGCTGGAGCTGGACATGCAAAAGGAGACATCGAAGCAGTCCATAGCATCAAGTTAATTATTTATCCCTCTGATCTATTCCAAGAGCTTAGCTTAGCTACTCTCCTTATCCACACGTATGCGATATCACACGCTAATTACGATAATTAAATTCCTCAATAGCATATTTAATGGATTGTCTATGCACATGGATTACATTGTCTATGCAATGGATGATGTAATCCATGTGCTAACTTGAGGGATTTGCTAAGAGATAATAACCGTTTTTTTTTTTCTGATAAGGCATTAAAACAATATAAAATGTGATGCTAGACGTTTAAATATTTTTAAGAACGAATAGTTCGATAGCATTCCTCGGAAAGTTTTTCTGGCTTATGATGTTTTTTCCTTCCGTTTGTGTGTGTGTGTGTGTGTTACGAAAGGAAGACCCAATGGCAAAAAAACGATGAAACTGTTGAGGGTATCAGAAGTTCCTTCTAAGATCTAGTACATGAACTCTTGGTTTACACCATGACTCAAAGCACATTTAGCCGACCAATTGCACGAAGGGCGCACAAATTATTATTATTTATTATTGTTTTCATTGTTATTATATTAATGCCATGAAATGGTGCACTCTTTTAGTGAGGTCCGTCATATCTCTGATTAGTGAACTAAGTACGGGTGATGTCCATGTTTGTGTCGCACCACATTTAAGAGTGGTTTGAGATAAATAAATAAAAAAGTTTTAGACCTCCCCTTATCACAGATAGCTAACAACTCATGTTATTACCAGGACATTGAATCTGAATTACTCCATTTTCTCACCTCTAGTGATTAGCATATATTATGCATTTTTTTCATGACATCCGCTTGGTTTATTATGCTAGCATGTCCGGACTTTGATTGAGGCGGTGAATTGCTTGTTGACTCGGTGATCTACTTAGTTTAGTAATGAAGCTGACTCACTTACAGTGTTTTGATATTAATCAAATTGAGTAGGGTAAGGTGGTTGTTCGAAATCCTGCGATAAGAATATGAAGCATAAATTGAAATTTGAGGCACAATCCAAATAGCGCATCAAGGTGTCCATATCGAAAATTTGGCGAATAACTCCACTAGAATATGAGTTCATGTGTTTAATGAATGGATCGGATGCTTTTGGTTGCTCTTTGATGCGTCCAACAATTAAATAAGAAATATAAGGCAAAGAACTGTCTAAGAAGGAAAGATATATTACAAGCCCGAACTCACAAAAGCAAACACGAAGGACCAGCAAAATGGCACAAGTTACTATTTAAGATAATTCGGTGAGAGTAGCTTTCTCAAAGAAAGCTATGCCTCGTTATACAATATGGTGTGGACCGTAAAAACTAGCGTATAAGCCAAAACTGAAGCAAGTTATGTCTGCCATTGCATCCAAGGAGGTTCCAATTTTAAAACTTATCTAAAAGCCAAAACAATTTAGAAAATTTCGGATAACTATTGATGCAAATGACATTTTTGTTAAATTAATGTCTCAAGTTTGAATTTGGATAATGATTTGTTAAATTAAACTTGTTAAGAAAGATTTCTCAAGTAAATTTCAAATTGGATGAAAAAGCCCTTTTTTTTGTTGTTGACTCCTTATAGTTGCACAAAGGAGGAAATAAAATAAAGATAAAATAAAAAAAGTTAGGGTTTTCTATCTTTCTTTGTACGTGCAGAAGAAGGTAGAAGAAGAACCCATATTGGAGAAAATAATCCAAGGTGGGGCCCAGAGTCAAAGTTTTGACTATGGGCACACAATGTAAAAGGGGTGCTCTGTAGTGGAAAAAAGAACAGAAGCCCTACGAAAGAAAGAGGAGCCGCACATCCACATGTCCATACATCGCACAAGCCTTGAAGGGGTACAGAATGCGAAGCTATATGTATGTGGAGAAGAGACAGACGCCTAGTTCTTGTTTTGGCATACATAGAGCATTTTACTTCGAGTTTGAAACTGCGGTAATTTTGTGTCATGAGTTTATGTTCAAGTGAGTTGTTTATTTATAAATACTTTGGGTTTTGGCTTAAATCTAGGTATGGAAAATACTTAAGTGTATGAGCAATTGTAAACTCTGATTATCTCCGATTATGGTAGATTATTTGCTGTTGGCTCTTCTCATTGGAACCGAACCACATAAATTTTTGGTGTCCTTATTATTTTTCATTTATTTCTCTAGTGATTTCACATTGACATAAATTGTAAGATCCTATCATTTTCACGCATTATATATTTCAACAATTGGTATCAGAGCTTGGGATCAAATTTATTGATTGTGATTTGGAGTTTTTACTTGTCTAATTGTTATTTGGAAACTCCGTTATTGCAATTATGTTTGAGAGGAAATTGGAAATTGAGAAGTTCAATGAGAGGAACAACTTTGGGTTATGGAGCATCAAGATGCGGGCATCATTAACAACCCAAGGTTTGGCCAAGGCACTTGATCATGAAGATGAGTTGCTAACTATAATGAAAGCCGTTGCGAGGATAGATCTAATGGAAAGAGCAAATAGCACAATTCTGTTGAACTTGTCAGATAAGATTTTAATAGAAGTTGCCAACGAGAAGAATGTTATAGCATTATGAGTAAGACTTCAAGCATTCTATGTCATTCATGACGGTGATGAAGGGGAAGAAAGTAAATACTCTCTATCATCTACTGGGAGAGACTGTAACCGGAAACGTTGCAGTTTCATCAGGTGAGTTAGATTTTGACATGACTCAATTATGGCATATGCGTTTATGGCACATGAGCAAGGCAGGTATGACAAAGGGTTGTTGAAGGGTCAAAAGATAAGGAAGCTGGACTTATATGAGCATTGAATCTTTGGGAAACAACGCCGAGTTAAGTTTACTACAGATGTTCATTCGATTAAACAACTAGTTGAATACATTCATTCACATGTCTTGGGCTTGTCTTCAGTTCCTTCTAAAGGAGGTACCCGGTATATGCTAATATTTATCGATGATTATTTGAGGAATGTATGAGTATACTTTCTGAAGCACAAATATGAAGTGTTCGATTGGTTCAAGAAATTTAAGGGACTGATTGAGAAGTAGTCAGATACACAAATCAAGTGCTTGAGAATTGATAATGGCATGGAGTTTTATGGTAAAGATTTTATTGAGTTCTACGAAAAGAATGGATTGTAAGACATCGCACAGTACCTAGAGCACTACAGCAAAATGGCGTGGCAGAACAGAAGAGTAGAATTTTGCCTAAATGAGCTCGATGCATGCTTTTGCATATAGGACTTAGCAAGGAATTTTGGGCCGAAGCGGTAAACATGGCGTGTTACCTGATTAATCGATCTCCATTATCTACTATCGAATGGAAGACTCCTGAGGAAGTATAGTTAGGGAAACCTATTAATTACTCTAGATTATGTATATTCAGATGTCCTGCGTATGCTCATGTGAGTAATGATAAGCTTGGGTCGAGTGCGAAGAAGTACATATTTCCGAATTATGCCCATGGGGTGAAAGGCTACCAACTATGGTGCACCGATCCCAGATCACCCGATTTTCTAATAAGCAGAAATGTGATATTCGATGAGATTACAATGCTTCAATAGAGAAGTTCTAAGACACAACCAGTAGAACAGACAGATCATGGTGTCATTAGTAAGGTGAAGTTTCAGGTGGAGACTTCGGAGACCTCTAAGATAACAAAAGTTGAGACTGCAGATGAGGCCACAATTCCTGAAGGCAATGATAGTGAACAATCGGCAAAGCCACATCACACTATAGTTGTAGATAGATAGAGAATGCAAATTAAATCACCAGTATGTTATGGTTATATAGATATTGCTTATGCATTGAATGTAGGTGATGAGTTGGAGACAGATGAGCCTTCGTCTTACTTTGAGGCGATGGCTAGCTCTGATTCGTCGCAATGGCTAGGGGCTATGAGTGAAGAGATAGCATCACTCCATCGAAATCACACATGGGAGTTAGTTAAAGTACCCAAGAGTTAGAAGATTGTCGGAAGTAAATGGGTCTTTAAACGGAAAGAGGGCATTCCTATTGTCGAGGCAGCGAGGTATAAGGCGAGACTTATGGCGAAGGAATATACATAGCGTGAGGGCATTGACTACAATGATGTGTTCTCTCATGTGGTAAGACATGCTTCAATTCATGTTTTACTTGCTTTAGTTGTTTTGTAGGATCTTGAGTTAGAGTAGCTAGATGTGAAAACTGTGTTTCTTTACGGTGAGTTGAATGAGTAAATTTATATGAGGCAGCTAGAGGGATTTGCTATTCTAGGTAAGGAAGATCATGTTTTTTTGTTGAAGAAATCTTTGTATGGGCTAAAACAATCTTCTAGATAGTGATATAAGCATTTTGATGCTTTCATGGCTAGTCAAGACTACTCGAAAAGTCAGATAGATAGTTACATTTACTTTAGGAGATTGGAGGATGGTTCTTTGATTTATTTATTCTTATATGTTGATGATATGTTGATGGCAGTTAAGAGTATGTCGATATTGATTTGCTAAAGAAGCAATTAAATACTAAATTTGAGATGAAAGATTTAGGTGCTGCAAAGAAAATATTGGGTATGGAGATTTTGCATGACAGGGCTATAAAAGTTTTACATTTATCTTAGAAGAAATATATTGAGAAGATCATGGCACGTTTTAATATGCAGTTGGCAAAATTTGTAAGTACACCTTTAGCGAAATACTTTATACTTTCAAATAAATTATCACCGTAGATTGAGGAAGATGAGGAGCATATGTCCCATGTTTCTTATTCTAGTGCCATGAGTAGTATTATGTATGCTATTGTATATACTAGGCCATATATTTCACAAGTTGTAAGCGTGGTTAGTCGCTATATGAAGCATTCTAGTAAAGCTCATTGGGAAACCATGAAATGGATCCTCAGATATTTGAAAGGGACAACAAAGGTAGGTATGGTGTATCGGATGGACATCAATGGCAGTGAGACTACTAGTTTTGTGGATTCGAATCACGCCAGTGACTTGAATGATTGCAGGTCTTTACTAGGATATGTGTTTACATTAGCAGGTGGTATAGTTAGTTGGAAAACGTCCTTATAGGATCACGTTGCCTTGTCTTCGACTAAGGTAGAATACATGGCACTAACCTTTGTAGTGAAGGAGGTGATATGGTTACGAAGTTTGCTCTCGGACTTTGGTTTAAAATAAAAATATGGATATGTACTATGATAATTAAAGTGCGATATATTTGGCATATAATTTAGTTTATCACGAGCGAACAAAGTATATCAACATCAGATACCATTTCATCTGAGATGTCTTAGCTAAAAGTAATGTTATTGTAAAAAAAATTGCTATAACAGATAATCCGGCAGACATAATGACTAAGTCTGTTCTTTTGGCGAAGCTCAAGTTCTGCTTGATAACTATTAGCGTCTGTGGAGAGTGAACGCCCCTCAAGGCATTGGGAGAGCGACATGGATGATGAGCATTATAACTTAATTTCAAACATTAAGCCAATGTGGAAATTGTTAAATTAATGTCTTAAGTTTGAATTCGGATAACGATTTGTTAAATCGAATTTATTGAGAAAGCTTTCTCAAGTAGATTTCAAATTGGATGAAAAAGTCATTCTTTTGTTGGACTCCTTATAGCTGCACAAAGAAGGAAATAAAATAAAGATAAAAAAAAGGTGAGAGTTTTCTATCTTTTTTTGTACGTGCAGAAGAAGGTAGAAGAAGAATCCATATTGAAGAAAAGAATCCAAGGTGGGGCCTAGAGTCAAAGTTTTGACCATGGGCACACAATATAAAAGTCGTGCTCTTTAGCGGAAAAAAAAGAGAAGCCCTACGAAAGAAAAAAGAGCCCCACGTCCACATGTCCACACGTCGAACAAGCCTTGAAGGGGTAGAGAACGCTAAGCTATATGTACGTGGAGAAGAGACAGACACCTAGTTCTTGTTTTGGCATACGTAGAGCATTTTACTTTGAGCTTGAATGCATGGTAATTTTGTGTCATGAGTTTATGTCCAAGTGAGTTGTTTATTTATAAACACTTTCGCTTTTGACTTAAATTTAGGTGTGTGAAACACTCGAGCGTGTGAACGGTTGTAAACTTTGATTATTCGATTATAGTGGATTATTTGCTACTGGTTCTTCCCATAGACGTAGATACCGATACTCAAACCGAACCACATAAATTTCTAGTATCCTTATTATTAATCGTTTATTTCTCTAGTAATTTTGTGTTGATATAAATTGCAAGATCTTGTCTTTTTTGTGCATTATATATTTCAATAATTTTTGAACTCAAGATGCTAAAAGCTCTTCTTGAAAAATTGCCTCATAGGGAGATAGTTTTGCAAGGGATTCATCATCCTCCTTGTAAACACTTTGTTAATCAATAATTTTTACAGTAATTTACCCTTTAAACATACATAGTGATTAAGCAATTCTTGTTATTTGATCTTTTAGGTATAGATGCCTTTTTCCCATTCTAATGAATTTGCATTTATTTTTTAAAATTTCTTATTTAGTAATATTAAGGTGGCTATATTTATTTAATTTTGAAAAATTCTCATCATTAAATATGATTATCAATATTTATTACTTTGATTATTAGTATTTTAGATAATTTATTTCTCTTCCATTTTCTATATTTTTCAATCTTTTAGAAAAAGAGGCTTCCTTAGAAAAAGAATGAGATAAAATTTATACTTTTACCCCTCAAAATTCACAAGCATGTGCATGCTAATAACAATATAATGAAGAGTTAATTGCTTGAACAAAACAAAAGTTCAGACGTTATTGTATAACAAGTGAAAAATCGGAGGCAAATTTGTGTTACCCCAAAATTCAGAAAAGTTGTGCATAATTTACCCCCATATAGTGGAAGGGGTTGAACCATCTTTATTTACACAAGTAGGCCTTCAATTAAACTCAATCAGTGTTCATCCAAATCCCTTGGCCTTCAACAGTGTCGAGCACTATTGATGCCTTGCCTTAGTTTACCAATATTCGAGACTATCCTGCGATGGCTTTGGTAATCAAATCGAGAGAACCTAAAAATAAAAGTTTAAAGAAGGGAAAAGGAAATGGAGAACTTCTCATGGTAGAGGTCATCATGCTCGCCGGCCACAATTGTACAACGTTGTTGATTTTCCACGGGAAACTTGACTTCAAGATCGGAGCTAACATTCTTAATTCTCCACCAAATTCTAGAATATCTTTCTCTTTGTTTAGTTTCTAACAAAGTACTTTGCATCACGTATTCTTTGTTCATTACCAGGACCATAACTTTAGTTTCTGTACCACACCAGCAATTGCACATCGAAATTCCCCTTCTCCCACAAAATCTGAATTTGACTCATATACTCGTGCATTATTTTGCAAACTCCTTGGTTTCAAACGGCCAAACAGACTTGAATTTCAGCATCTTGCTTTTCCTAACATGTATATTTATAAAACCCCTATCTAAGCATAGTAATTGAGCTGTGTTGGCCCACACAAACCGGCCCTCTTAGCCTTGGGTTCAAGCATGGCACGGGGGTTCTAGCGTGATGAATTGTAATCGGAACAAGAGTGATAGGATTTAAGTGACGAACTTTCAAGAAATTTAACTTTGGAAAGAAACTCTTTGTAGTACGGGAGAAGTCAAGGAATCTTTTGACTAAAAATCTTGCTAGCAACATAAAACAAAATGCTAAAAAGCATTGGCGGGACTTATTTTCCACATTAGGATGACCCACCCATCATCTCCTTGTTCGCGTTGTTGCTTTATTTCCTTTTCATTAGAGGTGAGAAGTAACCCTCGTGTAAAAATTAACGAACGGGGAAGCTAATAAGGATTTTGTATTTAAGTTAGTGGAAAATCACCAAAAAAATAAACGAGGAATAATAAAAGATTCAAAGATTTATGCGATTCAGTCCGTTGTTGGCACCTATATCTATGGGTAGAGCTAGTAATAAAAATTTGCTATAATTGGAGAATTTGAATTGCAATCACTCAATATGCTCGAGTGTTTCCATGTCTAAACTAAACCTGAACCCAAGGTTTTAACAATTTGGATGTAAAACACTCACAGCACAAATTACACACTTTGCCCACGAACATTTCAGAGCTCTCGTTGAAATGGCCGAAAATCGGGGACCACGTCCATTCTTGATTTCCTTTCTTCACGGCATGCCTTTCCAGAAAGTCATTGGGCAGCTGTCAAATCCTCCATTTTGATGGAAGTGTGTGTGTGCCCTTTCTTTGGTTCGGCGAATCTGCAATACTTTTAAAGTCCAACTCTTTGTTTGGGTTAAACTTGCATTTGGGGTCGGGTTTTGTCGTGTAAAAAGGTGTCTTTTGATAGATGGAAATGCATATGCTTTTGAAGGTCTTCATTTCTTTTTTAATTTAATCTCGAAGAGACTTTGCTTGCAACTTGTTAGCACATAGAACCCACTCATAATGGAAAAGCATATGGTGATTATGTTCCTATTTTTCTATGCCCAGCTCCCATTATGGACGAGTCCAACGATGCAAACCAACCAGACGGATCGGCTCGCTTTGATCTACTTCAGACACAGTGTGGATGAGGATCCGCTTGGAGCTTTGAGCTCGTGGAATGACTCTCTTCATCACTGTGAGTGGCAAGGTGTAATATGTGGTGGACGGCATCCCGAAAGAGTCGTGTCCCTCAACCTGATGTCGAAAGGCTTGGGGGGTCTTCTATCGCCTCATGTCGGAAACCTCTCTTTCTTGAGAAGCCTTGTTCTACTGAATAATAGCTTTCGCGGTGAAATTCCACAAAGCATTGGCCACTTGTTTCGCCTTCGTCGTCTCGTCCTTGGTAAAAACTCTTTCGGTGGACAAATGCCCACCAATTTTTCTCAGTGCTCAAACCTTGAGATTTTATATCTCATCGATAACCAACTTCTGGGCAAAATTCCTGATGAGCTTGGCTCTTTATCAAAGCTTCAAGTTTTAGGTTTGAGTATAAACAGTCTTGCAGATCTATTCCTCATTCTATTGGAAATCTCTCCCAACTTTACGAGCTTTCACTCAGGAAAAATGGGTTGCAAGGAGAGATTCCCAAGACATTGTCCAAGCTTCATGGTTTGATGTTTTTTCAATTGATGAATAACCAACTCACCGGCGAGATCCCTCCAACAATCTTCAACATGTCCAACATTTTATATTTCTCCGTCGGTAACAATCAATTGAGAGGGAGCATTCCCCCTTATATTGGTGATACTCTTCCTTCTCTATTTTTCTTGATTTTCTTAGTAATTTTTTTACTGGGGTTATACCTCCGTCCTTATCGAATGCCTCTGGCCTTCAGTACATCTACTATGACATTAACAGTTTTCACGGACCGATGCCCGCAAATCTTGGAAGGCTAAAAGCTCTTAGAGTAATATCCCTTACTTCTAACGAGTTGCGAGATGACTTCAGTTTCATTACCCCATTGACTAATTGTTCAAGGCTGGAAATTATTTCATTGGACCTCAATTTTCTCAAAGGTCTATTGCCGGATTCCATTGGCAATCTTTCCAATAGCGTTAGTTCAATTTCTATGTCGTCCAACACAATGTACGGAACCATTCCTCCAGGTATTGGCAATCTCTTCAATTTGTCCTATCTTGATTTATCAAACAATTCGCTTGGTGGTCATGTTCCTTCTTGTATTGGAGCACTCCATAACTTGCACGAATTGTACTTAAGCAGAAACATGCTAACGGGAGAGATTCCGTCATCAATCGGCAATTTGACTTTATTGAATCGCTTTTACCTACCGTTCAACGACTTCTACGGGGAAATACCGCAAACTCTTGGTAACTGCAGGCAGCTCATCGAGCTTGAGCTTTCCAATAATAATCTGAGTGGTTCAATCCCAATTGAGGTTTTTGGCCTTTATACCATTTCGATTATCTTTAGCTTGGCACATAACCAGTTGAGCGGATCTCTCCCGTCTCAAGTTGGGTCCTTGATCAATGTTGATGAACTGGATCTATCTTACAATAAGCTGATTGGACCAATTCCTATCTCCATCGGCAAGTGCTTAGTATTGGGGCGGCTCAACTTAGCATTCAATTCCTTTCATGGCGAAATTCCTTTGGCTTTAAGCACATTACGAGGCTTACAAGAGTTGGATATTTCCCATAACAACTTATCTGGTGAAATCCCGAGCTTTCTCGGTCAACTTACAGATCTAAAGTACTTGAATCTATCTTTAAACAAGCTTGAAGGAGAAGTTCCGAAGCAAGGAGTATTTCTCAATGCTAGTGTAGTGTCCGTCTTTGAGAATAGGAATCTTTGTGGAGGTATTGTAGAACTAAACCTTCCTTTTTGCAAATCAAATACCTCTAAATCATTATGGACCAATAAAGTTAAAGTAATCGCCATAGTGGCGGCCATCTTGTCAAGCTTCATTCCGTGTCTTTGCCTGTTTATCTTTTGGTATCGGAGAAAGAAATTGAAAAGGAATACCTCTTCGATTGAATTTCCGTTTAAACACAAATTTTCGCTTGTCTCTTATGGGGAGCTCTTTAGAGCCTCAGACGGATTCTCTGAGATCAATGTGATTGGTAAAGGGAGATATGGTACTGTCTATAAAGCAACCACACAGGAAGGCGGCTTGCTGGCGGTTAAAGTGCTCAACTTGGGCCATAGAGGTGCTTCGAAGAGCTTTGTCTCAGAGTGTCGAACCTTAGGGGCTATACGACACCGAAATCTCGTGAAAATAGTGAATGTTTGTTCAAGCATAGACTATCACGGCAATGATTTCAAAGCTCTATTGTACGAATACATGGCTAATGGGAGTTTAGAGAATTGGATACACCAAGGAAACGAAGAGAATGTTGAGCATGAACATGAACATGGAAAGCCAAGGCATTTGGGACTAATGCAAAGGTTAGACATTGCTATTGACATAGCTTCCGCAATCGAATATCTTCACAAGGCTTGTAGCCCAAAGATTGTACATGGAGATCTGAAGCCAAGTAACGTTCTTTTGGACAATGAGATGATGGGACGAGTTGGGGATTTTGGGCTGGCAACAATTAGCTCTGCCGTGAAAATAGATGCCATAGACATTGACAACGGCAATAGCTCAGTGGTAGTGAGGGGTTCCATAGGTTATGTCCCTCCTGGTAAGAAAATTTTCTCATTAATTGTCTAAGTTTTATTTGTGTTCACTTTTAGATAAAATATTTATTTTCATTGTATACTACTTGATGTACACTATTTTAGAGTATGGCATGGGGGATATGGTATCCACACAAGGCGATATGTACAGCTATGGTATTCTTTTATTGGAAATGTTAACTGGGAGAAGACCCACAGAAGAGACTTTCAAGGACAATTTAAATCTCCACAACTTTGTCAAGGTGGCTCTACCAGATCGAGTGATGGAGCTCGTGGACTCGGCCATTTTTAACAGAGAAGGTGAGAATGACATTGAGAGGATGAGAGAATGCGTTTCCTCCATCCTAAGGATTGGAGTTGCGTGCTCGATGGAGTTACCGCAGGATCGGATGAACGTGGTCGAAGCCCTCAAGGAATTGCATAAGATCCGGGCTAGGTATGGATCCAAGTAGGGACTTGGTTGAAGGAAGTTCAGCTCCTAGACACTTGGACTAAACTTTGTCTTAGGATTAATTTTGCTCTTTGAAAAAGAAAAATTCGGATGGTTCTATTTTTCATCTTCGTTGTAGCTCTTTTCCACTTGGCCCAAAGCCGAACTCATATACTAGTCAAATGTACGTAATCCATCTCCATCTCCATTCCCCCCTCCCCTCTTTACGATCTCCCTATTTTCTTTATATGAATTTTCTGTTTGTAATTTTTCCTCGGATAGTCCATCTCTAATAATTTTCTTTAGATGCAAAATTTCAATGTATATTTATAGATTTACAAATGTAGAATAATATAAAGTGGAGGTGTATCTTATAAAAGGTAATACGTCAATGCCAATTAATTTTTAAATGATCATTCATATTGTGGATTAATGGGAGAAGTAAAAGTAAAGTCGAATAAGATTATTAAATTTCGCCAAGGTTGATTTTAGGTGGTGGCCTTTTTCTTTTTCTTTTTTGGCAATGGGATGATGGTCATTTAGACAATATAAAATCTTAGGTTGTACACTTAGATGTTAAAAATCTGAGAATTCAATTGGATAATTTAAATGAGTTGAAGAACTACAAGTGAGATTATTAATTGATGTAATACCATGAAAAATTCCAAGTTGGTTCACTTGTGACAAATTTATCCAAACTAATTTTTTTATCACAGAAAACTTCAAGCTATACACCTATAACAAATTTATTCTCCGTTAGTATTTGTGTGAAGTTGCTAAGTTGAATGACATGTGGCAATAGACAATTGTACCAATTTGGGATTTTACCTTCCGTTGTTACATGTGTATTAGTTTGTGACTTTTTGTGATAACAAAAACTAACAGATGATACCACCGCCTGCGGTGGCTCAGTTGGATAAGGCTCCCATGATCCTTTGCGAAGAGGAGAGGAGTTCGAATCCCGCTGGCCACACGGGATCTTAAGTGTGACGTCGGGGTGGTGGGTCCTCCGCTAGCGTTAAAACTAACAGATGATAAATTTATCACAAATATATTAATTTGAGGTCTTTTGTGATTTATTATAAATGTGTTCTGAAATTTTTCGTGATATTTAACCCTAAATTTTATTATCACTTTTTTTTTTATAACGCATCAACATTTAGAAGAGCTTTTCAGTTTCTCTTCGTCCTTGCGCGTCTCTATCTGTCTCTTCTGCCTCGTTGTTGCGGTTCTTATAACTCTTGCCTTCGCCTCCGAAGCAGCTGCCATATTTATGCTGAGTGCCTAATTCTCCTCACAACTTTTGCTTCTTCACCAAATTTTCCTCAGATTCTGTCGGACCAGTTTCACAGTGAACGACGGTCAAGGTCCCCCAAAAAATAGTTTTATGCTGTCATCAAATCAGTTCTGTGGTAGAATCAACTATTTTGGATCAATAGGACTAAAGATACAACCTTTGTGGAGCAAAAATTGAGTTGACTTTGTAAAATTCATCAATATTAATGGAAATTTGATATCTCATTATCTAATCCTTCATCACTATTTAGAAGATTAGGTTTGATAAAAATTTCAAGTTAGAAGTTTCAAGAAAAAAGGAAAACATCAGTCCTTAGGTGCCAGTCCGTTCTATAACAAGCTGGTCTAATCATTAGTTTTGAGCTCCTAGAATCCGTCACGGGCACAAAAGGGGTCTCATCTCCACTTCAGAAACCGGATCTCTCGCCAATTTGCCAGGCATGCCCTTGGAATCAAGTGGCATTTGTCTATGGTTTTCACTGTACACTCCTATCAATTACAGTATGTCGTGTCGACCGTGTCTCGGGTGAAAAAATCTCGGGTCGGCCTCTAGAAACACGACCAGTTTTAGGGGGACGAAAGGGACCGTCCTCCTCCTCGACCTGCCCGTTCCGAGATACTTCTAACGGTTTCCCACTAGCAATCTGAGACGTAAATACTTCGCGCATGGATTTACATGAGTTCAATCATTGACCCACCCACGACAATGAACCGTGTATTTTTTACATCCTAAAAATATATTCACAAAAATACATTGTAAATGAAGAGACAAATTTCCAATACGGGACGCACAACAGTTTGGCGCGAAACTTCCTCGAAGCTTCATCTCCCACCCAGCTTCGATGTGAAAGCAGGAAAATCCTCCTCCCTTTTTTTTTTTTTTTTTTATGTTTGTTTTCGTTTTTTCCATGCGGTTGGGGACGCTCCATGTCATTGATTATTTTGATAGTTTGCTTGATAAATGATTCTTCTAGCCACAATTTGATAAATGATTTTCTTTAGGATTAATACCACAAGAAACTTCAAATTAATACCCATATGTAAATTTACTCCAAATTAATTTTTAATTATAAAAACCCCAAATCAGTGTACATATAATAAATTTACCTCAAATTAATTTTCGACCAAAAAATCTTGCACTGGTATATTTGTGATCAATTTACTCTCCGTTAGTTTCCATTAAATTGAATTAATACCACAAAAGACCACGATCAAATTGGTACATCCGTTAAGCGACATGTCATCCAACTCAGTAACTTAACGGTGAAATTTAATAGAAACTAATGAAAGGTAAGTTTATCATAGGTGTATCAATTTGAGGTTTTTTGAAGTCAAAAAATTAGTTTAAAATAAATTTTTATTAATTTAGAGTTTTTTGTGATATTAATCATTTTCTTTATTGGCCAGCAACGTTTGCTAAATGATTCAAGACTACAATTTCAATATCTTCCATGGATCCCCGATGGGAATTTGTAAGATGACGTACTTTCACCGTTTCATGTAAAATATTCTAATTAACGGTGCTTTTTATTAAAATTGCTAGCAATATGTGGATTTTTCTTTTTCAATTCTGTTAAAAAAAGATGTAAAATTCTACGCAGTAAGAATGCACTCCCCATCTTTTGAAGTTTGACAAAAAAAAAAAAAAGTCAATGGTTTATTTACGAGTAACGTTAATTATACTAAAATCTATATTAACTAATATGGCCAAATCATAGTTTAACATGATTTATGAACATAAATATTGTACAAGAGTGGAAATCTAGATAATTCTCATTTTCTTTTTAAAAAAATTGGAAAAATAAATCTTCCAAATCTCTTTAGCCTAATATTCTAGAGAGTCTCGTACTTTCCACTTATCATTAAAAATGTCACGAACTTCCAATTTTATAAGTGGAATATAATCTCTCATTTTTGTATTAAAATGTCATGAAATCTTAATTTTCTTGCAGATTATCCTGAACTTTCAATTTTATCAAGTTAATTTAGATATCACAGGAGGATGTCCATATCTAGAGTTGATAAGTGAGTACAGTAGATCAATTCGCATCCAAAGACTTTAGATGCAAACCCCTCAAACTAAGACTTATAAAACTACTATTTATAATTTAGACGAAGACATGCAAGAAGAAAAATCTTGGCAGCGTTTATGGGGATAACTTACCATGTCTTTTACCATAACAAAAGAAAAATCTAGGTTTCTGATGAAGCAATTATTCATTCCATCGATTCAAAATTGGAATAGAAATAGCTGTTCTCTCGAAATCAGGAATTACTATGGAATAGAAATAGCTGTTCTCTCAAAATCAGGAATTAATATTCAAAGTAACCATTAACAAAATAAAAATCACACTGGAAAATATTAATATAACTACTATCACAAGTTTAGTTACTCATAGTTAGTTATGAATCCAATGGAAAAACAAAAACAAGTAAATGTCATTTTAATTGTAAGTAGCAAGCCGAGTAATATACACAAAAATTATACATCAGAAAAGGGAAAAGAAAAAGGACTTTATAAGGTTATTTTTTCTTTAATTTAAGAGAAGTTTGTTCTTCCCAATTATCACATTTCTTACAATAATCATGTCCTTATGTGACTATAGTTCATTTGCGTATCTAATATGAAAATTATCAAGAGAGAAATTATATTTCTATTAATATTTGATCAAATTAACTTACGATTTTGCAGAGTAATTTACTTAAATCCCATGTATTGCTAACTAGTATTGAAATGAAGTTACATTCAGCCACTAGATCAAAGTGTAAAAGTACGTTAATAATATGTTTAAGAAACTATAAACTATTATTCAGAAAAAGATAAAACCCAAAAAATAATACATTAATTTTTTTATTCGAGCACTTAAGGACAATTTCAAACTAAGTAGACATCCTTCACTTTGTTACCCTTTATAAATACAGTTTATTGGCCAAGGAAGGAATCAAATGTTCAATTTGCTAATCTCTAAAAGACATTGATGCATATTAATAGAGGTATGAAGAAATGATATTAGATTATTTTAATTGATATAATAAGTGTTAACGAACATTGATTCTTACTTCTAGGGAATAAAAAAGGTTGAGGCCATTTATCTTAGCAAAGGCAACTCAGAAGGCTTTGGCCGAACAATGGACCAAGGCAATAATGTTCTTGCGGGAGAACAATTCGAGTTAAGGAATCTAAGGTTCCTTGCCGCCAAAGGGGCACATTCTAGTGGAGATTTTGAGGGCTCAATGAAGAAGTTAAAATGGCTTCATTGGGAGTATTATCCCTCGCCTTTTGACGAAAATAATTTTCATGTAAAGGAATTACGTGTACTCAAGTTGTGGGGAGGGATATCGAGAAATGACGTGACAGTCTTACCTTGCTAACACAAATTCGTAAGAGAACATTCGCCGGTGAGAGTTGTTTGTTGAAAGATGTTTGCTGTTCTATAGGTTTGGATCCATTGCGGGAAAACCAGTTCCATGCGGCTAGGACTAAGAAATTGTGATTTTTATGAATGTCCTTACTCAAGGCTGTGAAGTTGGATGTCCATCGATTTTCATTGGGCCAACATTGTAATGGGTTCACACTAATCATGGACCTTATATTATGTGGTTCCTTGGTGACTTTGATGGAAAAGTTGAGATGCTTGGTTTGAATATAAGTTTGGCTTCTCATATTTCTACACCTAATTTTCTTAATCCACCCTACCCTATCACCTTGTGAATAATTTTTTAGAAATTGGGCATCACATAATAAATGTACGGGAAAATTACACAAAAATTACCCTAATTTAAGGGGTAATACAAGGTTCCTTCTAATCTTTTAATTGTTACACATTACTCGGGAAAAGTACCAAAATAGTCATAAACCTTTTATATCGGTACCAATTTAGTCCTAAATTTTTTAATTGGACCAAAGTAGTCCTAAACCTTTTTATATTGGCATTGCGATTCGGTCCATCCAGCTAATTTAAGCCGGAAATTGCTGACATGGCCACCGATGGTCTTATGTGGTGTCACATGGATATATTTTATAGCTTTTTTTTATATATTTTTTTCAGATTTTTTAAATTATTCTTTTTTTTTCCTTTTCTTCTCTTTTCTTTTTCTTTTTTTCCTTACCCTTGGCCGGCGAGGTTGCCGGCCGGCCGACCATCGCCGACCACAAGCTAGTCGAGGCGAGGAGCCCCGCACCCTCACCGGTCACTGTCGAGGGCCGCCGCGCCCTTGCCGGCCACAAGCGAGGGCAACGGTCCCCGCCCAGATCCAGGTGAGGGCCGAAACTCTCACTCGTTGGCCGGTGAGGGCACAGCAGCCCTCACTCGTGGCGGGCAAGGGTGCAATGGCCCTCGCCCAAATCCAGGCGAGTTGCGTCTGCTGCATCTGGAGCTCCGTCGCCTCCGATCGCGACATGGTCACCCGAGCCTTCGCGGCCCCCAGAGGTTGAAGGAGGTGGTCGGCGTCCCGAGCTTGGGTAGCTTATGGAGGGATAACGGCATGGGGGAAGTCCGCGATCTCACACCGGATTAAGCGCGGTGATAGCATCGCGAGCCTCACCTGGGCAGGCGATGTCGCCATGGCCCTCGCCTGGATCTGGACGAGGGTCGCCGCACCCTCGCCCGCCACGAGTGAGGGCTATTGCGCCCTCACCAGCCAACGGGTGAGGGTTTTGGCCCTCGCTTGGATCTAGGCAAGGGCCATCGCCCTCGCTTGTGGCCGGCGAGGGCACGGCGGCCTTCGCCAGTGGCCAGCGAGGGCGTGGACCCCTCGCCACGACCAGCTTGTGGTCGGCGATGGTCGGCCGGCCGACGATAAGGAAAAAAGAAAAAAAGAAAAGAAAAAAAGGAAAAAAGAAAAAAAATAATCTAAAAAATCTGAAAAAAAAATATAAAAATATATAAAATTTGTCCACGTGGTGCCACATAAGACCACCGGCCATGTTAGCAATTTTTGGCTTAAATTAGCCGGATGGACTGAATTGGTACCAATGTGAAAAAGTTTAGGACTAAATTGGTACTAATATAAAATATTTAGGAAAAACATTACTCCACTAAACTTCCATTTTATAATCGAAGAACAAAGTGATGAAGCCATCGATCCAAAAGACTCACTAAAATGGCTGGAACGGGCTGGAGCTGGACATGCAAAAGGAGACATCGAAGCAGTCCATAGCATCAAGTTAATTATTTATCCCTCTGATCTATTCTGAGAGCTTAGCTTAGCTACTCTCTTTATCCACCCATATGCGATATCACACGCTAATTACAATAATTAAATTCCTGAATAGCATATTTAATGGATTTTCTATGCAATGGATTATGTAATCCATGTGCTAACTCGAGGGATTTGTTAAGAGATACTAACTATTATCTTTTCGATAAGGCATTAAAACAATTTAAATGTGATGCTAGAGGTTTAAATATTTTTAAGAACGAATAGTTCGAGTGCATTCCTCGGAAAGTTTCTGGCTTATGATGTTTTTTTCTTCCGTCTGTGCGTGTGTTACGAAAGGAAGACCCAATGGCAAAAATACGATGAAACTGTTGAGGGTATCAGAAGTTACTTCTTAGATCTAGTACATGAACTCTTTAGTTTACACCATGACTCAAAGCACCTTTAGCCGACCAATCGCATGAAGGGCGTACAAATTATTATATTTATTATTGTTTTCATTGTTATTATATTATTGCCATGAAATGTTGCACTCTTTTAGTGAGGTCCATTCTTGATTTCTTCTGATCACATCTCTGATTAGTGGGCTAAGTATAGGTGATGTCCATATTTGTGTCGCACCACATTTAAGAGTGGCTTGAAGAAAAAAAAAGAGAAAAAAATTTAGACCTCCCTTTTTATCACAGAGAGTTAACAACTCATGTTATTCCCAGGTCATTGAATCTGAATTACAAAATGGGTTCATCATCCATTTTCTCACCTCTAGTGATTAGCATATGTTATGCATTACTCCATGGCATCTGCGTGGTTTATAATGCTAGCATGTCTGGTCTTTGATTGAGTTGGTGAATTGCTTGTTCATTTGGTGATCTACTTAGTTTAGTAATGAAGCTGACTCACTTACAGTGTTTTGATATTAATCAAATCGATTAGGGTAAGGTGGTTGTTCGAAATCCTGCAGTAAAAATGTAAAGCGTAAATTGAAAAATGAGGCACAATCCAAATAGTTACAAACGTGTCAAGGTGTCCATATCGTAAATTTGGCGAATAACTCCACTAGAATATGAGTTCATGTGTTTAATTAATGGATCGGATGCTTTTGGTTGCTCTTTGATGTGTCCAATAATTCAATAAGAAATATAAGGCAAACAACTGTCTAAGAAAGAAAGATTTAGTACAAGCCCGAACTCACTGAAGCAAACACGTAGGACCAGCAAAATGGCACAAGTTACTATTTAAGATAATTCGGTGGGAGTAACTTTCTCAAAGAAAGCTATGCCTCTTTACACAATATGGTGCGGACCTAAAAACTAGTGTCTGCGCCAAAACTGAAGCAAGTTAAATGTGCCGTTGCATCTGAGGAGGTTCCAACTTTAAAACTTATCTAAAAGCCAAAATGATTTAGAAAATTTCAGATAACTCGATGCAAAGGGCATTGTTGAACTCAAGATGCAAAAAGCTCTTCTTGAAAGATTGCCTCTTAAAAGAGATAGATTTGCAAGGGATTGATCGTCCTCCTTGTAAATATTTTTGTTAATCAATCATTTTTACAGTAATTTACCCTTTAAACATACATAGTGATTAAGCAATTCTTGTTATTTGATCTTTTAGTTATAGATGCCTTTTTCCCATTCTAATGAATTTTTATTTATTTTTTAAAATATTTTTTTAGTTATATTAAGGTGGCTATATTTATTTAATTTTGAAAAATTCTTATCATTAAATATGATTTTCGATATTTATTATTTTGATTATTAGTATTTTAGTTAATTTATTTCTCTTCCACTTTCTATATTTTTCAGTCTTTAGAAAAAGGAGGCTTCCTTAGAAAAAGAATGAGACAAAATTTATACTTTTACTCCTTAAAATTCACAAGCATGTGCATGCTAATAACAATATAATGAAGAGTTAATTGCTTGAACAAAATAAAAGTTCAGACCTTATTGTATAACAAGTGAAAAATCAGAGGCAAATTTGTATTACCCCAAAATTCAGAGAAGTTGTGCGTAATTTACCCCCATATAGTGGAAGGGGTTGAACCATCTTTATTTACACAAGTGGGCCTTCGACTAAACTCAATCGGTGTTCATCGAAATCCTTTAGCCTTCAATAGTGTCGAGCACTATTGATGCCTTGCCAATATTCGAGACTATCCTGCAATGGCTTTGGTAATCAAATCTAGATAACCTAAAAGAAAAGTTTAAAGAAGGGAAAAAGAAATGGAAAAATTCTCATGGTGGAGGTCATCATGCTCGCCAGCCAGCCACAATTGTACAACGCTGTTGATTTTGCATGGGAAACTTGACTTCAAGATCAGAGCTAACATTCTTAATTCTTCACCAAATTCTAGAATATCTTTCTCTTTGTTTAGTTTCTAACAAAGTACTTTGCATCACGTATTCTCTGTTCATTACCAGGACCATACCACACCGGCAATTGCACATCGAAATTCCCCTTCTCCCACAAAATCTGAATTTGACTCATATACTTGTGCATTATTTTGCAAACTCCTTGGTTTCAAACGGCCAAACAGCCTTGAATTTCAGTATCTTGCTTTTCCTAACATGTATATTTATAAAACCCCTATCTAAGCATAGTAATTGAGCTGTGTTGGCCCACACAAACCGGCCCTCTTAGTCTTGGGTTCAAGCATGGCACGGGGTTCTAGCGTGATGAATTGTAATCAGAATAAGAGTGATAGGATCTAAGTGACAAACTTTCAAGAAATTTAACTTTGAAAAGAAACTCTTTGTAGTATGGGAGAAGTCAGGGAATCTTTTGACTAAAAATTTTGCCAGCAACAAAAAAAAAAAAAAAATGCTAAAAAGCATTGGCGGGACTTATTTTCCACATTAGGATGACCCACCCATCATCTCCTTGTTCGCTTTTTTTCTTTATTTCCTTTTCATTACAAGTGAAAAGTAACCCTCGTGTAAAAATTAATGAATGGGGAAGCTAATAAGGATTTTGTATTTAAGTCAGTGGAAAATCACCAAAAAAATAAATGAGGAATAATCAAAGATTCAAAGATTTATGCGATTCAATCCGAATGTTGGCGCCTATATCTATGGGTAGAGCTAGTAATAAAAATTTGCTATAATTGGAGAATTTGAATTGCAATCACTCAATATGCTCAAGTGTTTCCATGTCTAAACTAAACCTGAACCCAAGGTTTTAACAATTTGGATGTAAAACACTCACAACACAAATTACACGTTTGCCCACGAACATTTAAGAGCTCTCTTTGAAATGGCCAAAAATTCGGGGACCACGTCCATTCTTGATTTCCTTTCTTCACGTCACACCTTTCCAGAAAGTCATTGGGCAGCTGTCAAATCCTCCATTTTGACAGAAGTGTGTGTGTGTCCTTTCTTTGGTTTGGCGAATCTGCAATACTTTTAAAGTCCAACTCTTTATTTGTGTTAAACTTGCATTTTGGGTCGGGTTTCGCCGTGTAAAAAGGTGTCTTTTGATCAATGGAAATGCATATGCTTTTGAAGGTCTTCGTTTTTTCTTTAATTCAATTTGGAAGAGACTTTGCTTGCAGCTTGTTAGGACATAGAACCCACTCACAATGGAAAAGCATATGGCGATTACGTTCCTATTTTTCTATGCCCAGCTCCCATTATGGATGAGTCGAACAATGCAAACCAACCAGACGGATCGGCTCGCTTTAATCTACTTCAGACATAGTGTGGATGAGGATCCGCTTGGAGCTTTGAGCTTGTGGAATGACTCTTTTCATCATTGTGAGTGGCAAGGTGTAATATGTGGTGGACGGCATCCCGAAAGAGTCGTGTCCCTCAACCTGATGTCGAAAGGCTTGGGGGGTCTTCTATCGCCTCATGTCGGAAACCTCTCTTTCTTGAGAAGCCTTGTTCTACAGAATAATAGCTTTCGCGGTGAAATTCCACAAAGCATTGGCCACTTGTTTTGCCTTCGTCGTCTTGTCCTTGGTAAAAACTCTTTTGGTGGACAAATGCCCACCAATCTTTCTCAGTGCTCAAACCTTGAGATTTTATATCTCATCGATAACCAACTTCTGGGCAAAATTCCTGATGAGCTTGGCTCTTTATCAAAGCTTCAAGTTTTAGGTTTGAGTAGAAACAGTCTTGCAGGATCTATTCCTCATTCTATTGGAAATCTCTCCCAACTTTGCGAGCTTTCACTCAGGAAAAATGGGTTGCAAGGAGAGATTCCCAAGACATTGTCCAAGCTTCATGGTTTGATGTTTTTTCAGTTGATGAATAACCAACTCACTGGCGAGATCCCTCCAACAATCTTCAACATGTCCAACATTTTATATTTCTCCGTTGGTAACAATCAATTGAGAGGGAGCATTCCCCCTTATATTGGTGATACTCTTCCTTCTCTATTTTTTCTTGATTTTCTTAGTAATTTTTTTACTGGGGTTATACCTCCGTCTTTATCGAATGCCTCTGGCCTTCAGTACATCTACTATGACAATAATAGTTTTCATGGACCGATACCCACAAATCTTGGAAGGCTAAAAGCTCTTAGAGTAATATCCCTTACCTCTAACGAGTTGCGAGATGACTTCAGTTTCATTACCCCATTGACTAATTGTTCAAGGCTGGAAATTATTTCATTGGACCTCAATTTTCTCAAAGGTCTATTGCCGGATTCCATTGGCAATCTTTCCAATAGTGTTAGTGTAATTTCTATGTTGTCCAACACAATGTATGGAACCATTCCTCCAGGTCTTGGCAATCTCTTCAATTTATCCTATCTTGATTTATCAAACAATTCGTTTGGTGGTCATGTTCCTTCTTGTATTGGAGCACTCCATAACTTGCACGAATTGTACTTAAGAGGAAACATGCTAACGGGAGAGATTCCATCATCAATCGGCAATTTGACTTTATTGAATCGCTTTTACTTGCCATTCAACAACTTCTACGGGGAAATACCGCAAAGTCTTGGTAACTGTAGGCAGCTCATCGAGCTTGAGCTTTCCAATAATAATTTGAGTGGTTCAATCCCAAGGGAAGTTCTTGGCCTTTCTACCATTTCAATTATCTTCAGCTTAGCACATAACTAGTTGAGTGGATCTCTCCCGTCTCAAGTTGGGTCCTTGATCAATATTGACGAACTGGATCTATCTTACAATAAGCTGATTGGACCAATTCCTAGCTCCATCGGCAAGTGCTTAGTATTGGGGCGGCTCAACTTAGCATTCAATTCCTTTCATGGTGAAATTCCTCTGGCTTTAAGCACATTACGAGGCTTACAAGAGTTGGATGTTTCCCATAACAACTTATCTGGTGAAATCCCGAGCTTTCTCGCTCAACTTACAGATCTAAAGTACTTGAATCTATCTTCAAACAAGCTTGAAGGAGAAGTTCTGAAGCAAGGAGTATTTCTCAATGCTAGTGCAGTGTCTGTCTTTGAGAATAGGAATCTTTGTGGAGGTATTGCAGAACTAAACCTTCCTTCTTGCAAATCAAATACATCTAAACCATTATGGACCAACAAAGTTAGAGTAATCGCCACAGTGATAGCTATCTTGTCATACTTCATTATGTGTCTTTGCCTATTTATCTTTTGGTATCAGAGAAAGGAGTTGAAAAAGAATACCTCTTCGATTGAATTTCCATTTAGACACAAATTTTCGATGGTCTCTTATGAGGAGCTCTTTAGAGCCTCAGATGGATTCTCTGAGATCAATGTGATCGGTAAAGGGAGATATGGTACTATCTATAAAGTAACCACACAAGAAGGATGCTTGCTGGCGGTTAAAGTGCTCAACTTGGGCCACATAGGCGCTTCGAAGAGCTTTGTCTTGGAATGTCGAACCCTAGGGGCTATACGACACCGAAATCTTGTGAAAATAGTGAATGTTTGTTCAAGCGTGGACTACCACGGCAATGATTTCAAAGCTCTATTGTACGAATACATGGCTAATGGGAGTTTAGAGAATTGGATACACCAAGGAAACAAAGAGGACATTGAGCATGAACATGAACATGGAAAGCCAGGGCATTTGGGACTAATGCAAAGGTTAGACATTGCCATTGACATAGCTTCCGCAATCGAATATCTTCACGAGGTTTGTAGCCCAAAGATTATACATGGAGATCTGAAGCCAAGTAATGTCCTTCTGGACAACGAGATGATGGGACGAGTTGGAGATTTTGGGCTGGCTACAATTAGCTGCCCTACGAAAACAAATGCCATGGACATTGATGACAACAATAGCTCAGTGGCTGTGAAGGGTTCTGTAGGTTATGTCCCTCCTGGTAAGAAAATTTTCTCATTAATTGTCTAATTTTTATTTGTGTTTGCTTATTAAATATTTATTTCATTGTATATTGCTTGATGTACACTATTTTAGAGTATGGCATGGGGGATATGGTATCCACACAAGGCGATATGTATAGCTACGGTATTCTTTTATTGGAAATGTTAACTGGGAGGAGACCCACGGAAGAGACTTTCAAGGACCATTTAAATCTCCACAACTTTGTCAAGGTGGCTTTGCCAAACCCAGTGATGGAGATCGTGGACTCGGCCATTATTACCGAAGAAAGTGAGAATGACATTGAGAGGATGAGAGGATGCGTCGTCTCCGTCCTAAGGATTGGAGTTGCATGCTCAATGGAGTTACCGCAGGATCGGATGGACGTTGCCAAAGCCCTCAAGGGACTGCATAAGATTCGAGCTAGGTATGGATCCAAGTAGGGGCTTGGTTGAAGGAAGTTCAACTCCTAGACACTTGGACTAAACTTTGTCGTAGGATTAATTTTGCTCTTTGAACAAGAAAAATTCGGATGGTTCTATTCTTCATCTTGCTTGTAATCTTTTTCACTAGGGCCAAAGCCGAACTCATATACTAGTCAAATGTGTGTAATCCATCTCCATCTCCAGTCCCCCTCCCCTCTTTACGATCTCCCTATTTTCTTCATACGAATTTTCTATTTCTAATTTTTCCTTGGATAGTCCATCTCTAATAATTTTCTTTAGATGCGAAATTTTAATATATATTTATAGATTTATAAATGTAGAAAAATATAAAGTAGAGGTATATTTTATAAAAGGTTATAAATTATGTCAATGCCAATTAATTTTTAAATGATAATTCATTTTGTGGATTAATAGGAGAAGTAGAAGTAAAGTCAAATAAGATTATTAAATTTCGCCAAGGTTGATTTTAGGCGGTGGCCTTATTTTATTTTTTTTGGCAATGGGATGATGGTCATCATAACAATATAAAATCTTAGGCCATACACTTACATGTTAAAAATCTGAGAAATCAATTGGATAATTTAAATGAGTTGAAGAACTACAAGTGAGATTATTAATTGATGTGATACCATGAAAAATCCCAAGTTGGCTTACCTGTGACAAAGTTATCAAAACTAATTTTTTTATCATAAAAAACTCCAAACTATACACTGTAACAAATTTATTCTCCGTTAGTATCCGTGTTAAATTGCTAAGTTGAATGACATATGGCAATAGACACTTGTATCAATTTAGGATTTTACCCTTCGTTTATCACATGTGTATCGATTTGTGACTTTTTGTGATGGTAATCCAATTTAATAGAAACTAATGAAGGATAATTTTATCACAAATATATTAATTTTAGGTTTTTAGTGATTTATTATAAATGTATTATGGATATTTAACCCTAAATTTTATTGTCACTTTTTTATAACACATCAATGTCTAGAAGAGCTTTTCACTTTCTCTTTGTCCCTATGCATCTCTATCCGTCTCTTTCACCCTCGCTGTTGTGGTTCTTATAACTCTTGCCTTCGCTGCGAAGAAGCTGCCATATTTATGCTAAGTGCTGAATTCTCCTCGCAACTTCTGCTTTTTGACCAAATTTTCCTCGGATTTTGTCGGACCAGTTTTGCAGTGAACAACGGTCCAGGTCCCCCAAAAAATGGTTTTATTCTGTCATCAAATTGGTTTTGTGATAGAATCGAGTATTCTGGATCAATAGGACTAAAGATACAAACTTTGTGGAGCGAAAATTGATTTGACTTTGTAAAAAATGTCAATATTAATGGAAATCTGATATCTCATTATCTAATCCATCATCACTATTTAGAAGATTAGGTTTGATAAAAATTTCAAGAGGTTTCAAGAAAAAAGGAAAATATCGGTCCTTAGGTACCAGGCTGTTCTATAACAAGCTAGTCTAATCACCAGTTTTGAGCTCCTAGATCCGTCACGGGCACAAGTCTCGGGTCGACCGTGTCTCGGGTGAAAAAATCTCGGGTCGGCCTCTAGAAACACGGTCAATTTTAGGGGGACGAAAGGGACCGTCCTCCTCCTCGACACCGCTCGTTTCGGGATACTTCTGACGGTTTCCCACTAGGAATCTGAGACGTAAAAACTTCGCGCATGGATTTACATGAAGTCAATCGTTGACCCACCCACGACAACGAACCGTGTATTATTTACATCCTAAAAATATATTCACAAAAATAAAATGTAAATGAAGAGACAAATTTCCAATGCGGGACGCACGACAGTTTGGCGCGAACCTTCCAAAGCTTTTTCTCCCACCCAGCTTCGATGTGAAAGCAAGAAAATCCTCCTCCCCTTTTTTTTGTTTTTTTTTGGTTTGTTTTCGTCTTTTCCACGCGGTTGGGGACGCCCCATGTCGTTGATTATTTTGATAGTTTGCTTGATAAATGATTCTTCCGGCCACAATTTGATAAATGATTTTCTTTATGATTAATACCACAAAAAACTTCAAATTGGTACCCATATGTAAATTTATCCCAAATTAATTTTTAATTATAAAAAACCCCAAATCATTGCACATATGATAAATTTACCCCAAATTAATTTTTGACCAAAAAATCTTAAACTGGTAAATTTGCGACAAATTTACTTTCCGTTAATTTCAGTTAAATTGCATAAATACCACAAAGGACCACATATCAAATCAGTACATCCATTAAGTGACATGTCATCCAACTTAGTAACTTAACGGTGGAATATAATGGAAATTAATGAAGGGTAAATTTATCACAAGTGTATCAATTTGAGGTTTTTTGAAGTCAAAAAATTAGTTTAAGATAAATTTGTAAAATTTAGAGTTTTTTGTGATATTAATCATTTTCTTTATTGGCAAGCAGCGTTTGATAAATGATTCAAGACCACAATTTCAATATTTTCCATGGATCCTCAATGGGAATTTATAAGATGACGTGCTTTCACCGATTCATGTAATGTACTCTTATTAATGGCGTTTTTTATATTAAAATTGCTAGCAATACGTGGATTTTTCTTTTTCAATTCCTTTAAAAATAAAGATGTAAAATTCTACGCAGTAAGAATGCACTCTTTATCTATGTAGCACCGACACGGACACGTGACACGCGACACGACACGACACGACACGCCGACACGTCATTTCTTAGAAATAGAGAATTTCGACACGTTCCGACACGTTATATATTAAATATATTTTTATATATAAATACATAAATAAATAGTAATAAAAATAGCATAGAATTAATTTACACAAAAAATATTAAATAATATCATTCATTATTTTAATTTGTTACAATAATACACAAAACTTAGAGGAAAAAACATTGTTTAAAGAAAAATGCTGAAATGATATTTTTAAATTTATTTATTTATCATATATAGCATTTTTTATTACTTCTTTCATAGTAAAAGACTTTTAAAAAAAATAAAACAATTCTAAAAGAAAACTGAAAAAAATGACCCGTGCATGTATATTTATAGCAATTTTATTACTTCTTTTATTACTTCTTTTGTGTATATTTATATTTTGACCCCTCAAGTATTATAAATTTTTAAAATTGACCCCGTGCGTGTCGGAATCGTGTGTCGGAATTCTAGACTCGCGTGTCGGAAAGAGTTGATCACGTGTCGGATTTTTTGACACTCGTTGACCGCGTGTCGGAGCGTGTCGGGACGTGTCGGAGCGTGTCGGACACGACACGAAGGCTTCCGAAGAGTGTCCGTGCTACATAGCTCTTTATCATTTGAAGTTTGACAAAAAAAGTTCTGGTTTCTTTACAAGTAACGTTAATAAGTATACTGAAATCGATATTAAGTAATATGACCAAATCATAATTTAACATTTAGCCAGTGCATAAATAGATTTGTGAACATTTATATTATACAAGCGTGGAAATCTAGACAATTCTCATTTTCTTTTAAGAAAATAATTTTTCGGAAAAATAAATCTTCCAAATCTCTTTAGCCTAATCTTCTAGAGAATCTTGAACTTTCCACTTATTATTAAAAATTTCATAAACTTTCAACTTTATCATGTGGAATATAATCTTTCATTTTTGTATTATAATATCAAGAAATCTCAATTTTTTCGCAAAGTATCCTCAACTTTCAACTTTATCAAGTTAATTTAGATATCATTGGATGATGTCCATATCTAGATTTGATGAGTGAGCACCGTAGATCAATTCATATACAAAGACTTTAGATGCAAACCCCTCAAACTAAGACTTATAAAACTACTATTTCTGATTTAGACGAAGATTTGCAAGCAGATACATTTTGGCGACATTTTGGCGGCATTTTGGCGGCATTTATGGGCATAGCTTACCATTTCTTTTACCATAACAAAAGAAAATCTTACCATATCTACAAAATGGCACTACATAATAGTTTCATTGCTGTTTCATGTTTTTAAGAATAAAGTAGGAGCAAAAGAGAGAAGACACTATTTCCTTCTGGGATTTGAAGGAGAAACTAAGGGAAGAACCAAAGCAAAGAACTTCTTTGCATAAAACAAAAGAAGAATATAGATATATATATGATCTTTGATACGCATTAGTGACATAATTTTGTGGCATAAGTGATCGTTGATAAAATAATAAAAATAATATCTTCAGGCACGCCAAACGTCGTTTTAGAATATGATTCTATGTACTATTTGATCATCATTTATACTAGCCACGACTTAAAGTGCAAATGGACCATCACCACGAAACTTGAGTAAGAGGAGAACAACTAGACACATTCAAATCAATGGTTGGCACAACTATGGAGGTGCACTCTACAACGATTTAGGTCCGCTATAAGGATGGTTAATACTTGACATCTAAAAGTTTGATGAGTTCTTAAATATTGTAAGCATTTTGTCAACAAGAATATATACATATCGAAATGTAGGAACTTGAAGCAATCTATTTTGACTTGGGTTTATACCATCAAAAACTTTCAATTATGACCATTGTGACATCAACACCTAAAACTTTTTCTTGTGTTATTAAAAATCCCAAAGTAGACACCAACACCCTCTTAGGCTTGAGCTCAGCACAACCCCTCATAGTTAGGTGTCGTGCCAAGCCAGGCTAGCTAGCAATAACAAGTTGTGCCAATGTTTGAGTTCTAACTTAGGTTCATTCATTATTTGTATTTGGGTTAATGTCATGAAAAACTCTCAAATTGGTAGACATATGACAAATTTATCTTAAATTAATTTTTAACTACGAAAAACCCCAAATAGGTACACCTATGACAAATTTACTTTAAACTAATTTTTTTACCATAAAAAATCTCAAATTATACAATTGTGATAAATATACCCTGCATTAAATTGGATTAATACCATGAAAAATCACAAAACCGATATACCTATGATAATTGGAGGATAAAACCCCAAATTGATTCAATAATTTGACAGCAAAATATCCGGAAAGGCAAATATGTTACAAGTATACTAGTTTAAAATTTTTACTAGTCAAAAAATTAGTTTTGGGTATGTATATCGGTTTGGGGTTTTCATGGTCAAAAAATTACTTTAGAATAAATTCATCATAAATTTACTAGTTTCGAATTTTTCATAATCAAAAAGTTAATTTATAGTAATATTTATTATATATACCTTAATTTAGAGATTTTTGTGGTGTTAACTCTTTTTATTTCTAAGGAGTGATTGAATTGTAATCGGAACAAGAGCGGTAGGATTAACAAGGCACATAAAAAGAAGGGGCACGAGAGCAATAATGAATAATTTCTTGTCATGATTTTTCGCTTGAGGGAATCTTTTGACTAAAATCTTGGCGACAGCACAAAAGCACGCTGAAAAGCATTGGCGGGTCATTTTTCCACGATAAGAGGACCCACCTTTTTTTTTTTCTTTGCTTTTTATGCTTTTATTTTCTTTTCATTATCACTTTGCGTCTTCCTCAGATTCCCTTGGGCCACTTTGCCATGAATGACGGGTCGAGGTCCACAAGAAATGATTTTTTTCTACTAGTCATCAAACCGGTGGATAAGGGTGCACATGATAATGCTTCTTAATTGGAAAACAGTTTCTTTTCAAAAATAATTTTTTTTATTTCTACTTGGGGAATAATTTCTGAATAAAAGAAGGTGTTTAGTAACTACACAAAATTTCTACTCTTGAAATAGAAAAAAGAATAGAAGTGTGTTTGATACGAAAAAATTTATTTTTTGTATTTATTCGTTTTTTATTTTTGCTCACGGATCGCCTATCGCGACCATCGGCGGCGAGTGGCGACGGCATATCTGCCACCGCCTCCGCCGCCGGGCTGTCGCCATCGTCGCCGCTGCCGGCGGCGACGACAATGATGGCGGCGACAACAGATGACGATAGGCGGCGGTGGTAGCGATAATGAACGACATCGGCTGGTGGGCGGTGACAGTAGTCGACGATGGCCACAACGGTCGACGATGGCTTCGAAGCGATTGGAGGTGACCGCGGCAAGAGAGAGGAACAAAAAAAAAAATTGGCTTATTTATAGAAATTATTCCCAAGAACAAGAAGTTACTATTATTTTTTTGGTAAAAGTAAGATAAAAGCTACTTTTTTTTTTTTTTCTTATTTTTATTCCAAAATTATTCCTAGGAACAAAAAAAAATTGAGAAATTATTCCGGAAATAAAAATTTTATCAAACGGATTTCTATTTTTTTTTTTGAAACAAAAGAATAGAAATTAAAAGAAATAGAAATGTTACAATGCAGATCCTAAATTATCATGGCAATTTGCTTTATAAATGATTCTTCATGCCATCATTTTATAAATGATTTGCTTGATAGGATATAAGTGACAAATTTTTCATAAAATTTAACTTTGAGAAGAAACTCTTCGTGGTACGGGAAAAGACGGGACAAAGGAGCAATGATGAAAAATTTGTACTTACCACAAGGCATTGTCGTGATCTTTTCCTTGAGGGAATCTTTTGACTAACATCTTGCCGACAACATAAAAATCACGCTAAAAAGCAATGGCGGGACTACTTTTCCACGTTAGGATGCCCCCATCCTCCTTGTTTTTCTTTGTTTTTTAGCTTTATTTCATTTTCATTATCACTTTTGCTTCTTCACAAAATTTTCCACGGATTCTCTCGGACCAGTTTCGCCGTGAACGATGGGTCGAGGTCCCCCAAGAAATGCTTTTATGCTGTCATCAAAGCGGTTCTGTGATAGAATCGACTATTTTGGAATAAGAGGATTTAAGACGCAAACTTTTTTAGCAAAAACTGATTTGACTTTGTAAAATTCATCAATATTAATATTGATAGAAATATGATATTTCATTATCTAGGTTTGATAAAAATTCAAAGTTAGAAGTTTCAAAAAAAGAGAAAAGATGGGTCCCTAGGGTCCCTAGGTACGGGTTCTTTCTATAATAGGCCGGTTTAATTACCTATTCTGAACTCTTAAAATCTGTCACAAGCCTGAAAGGGGCCTCGCCTCCGCTTTAAAAACCAGATCACTCACCCATTCGCCAGTGACGGCCCCGGAATCAAGTGGCGTTTGTCTAAAGTTTTTTTTTTTCTGTACACTCCAGTCAATTATATTATGTAATGTTGATCGTGTCTGGTGTGGAAAGATGTCGGGTCGGTCTCTAGAAACATGGTCAGTTTTAGGGGGGGCGAAAGCGACAGTCCCCCTCCTCGACACCGCCCATTCTGAGATACTTATTTGCAGTTTCCCGTTAGGAGCTTTTTTTTTTTTTTGGTCGATTCCCATTAGGAGGTTGAGACGTAAATTCTTCGCGCATGCATTGACAGTAGGTCAATCATTGACCCAACGTTGACAACGAACCGTGTACTATTTAAATCCTAAAATATATTCACCAAAATAATTTTAACGAAAATACAAATTTCCAATGCGGGACGCACGGCTTTTTGGCGCAAAGCATCCTCGAAGCTTCGTCTCCCACCCAGCTTCAATGCAAAAGCAAGAAAATTCTCTCCTCTCTTTTTCTTTTTTTCTTTTTTTTTTTTGGCATTTTCAACACAATCGGAGACACTCGATGTTATTAGTTATTTAAAAAAAAATTCAAATGAAGATCTAAAGTGTCATTATTTTCTTAAATAAGAGTCTGAAATAAATCTTATATCAAATAAGAATCTGAGTGGCTATGATTGCTTCAAATAAATGTTTTAAGTGACTAAGGCTGTTTTAAATAAGGATATGACCTTACTGGTTACCAACCTACTAAATATTCCAGCAGATCTAGCCAATTCATATATTATTTTAATTTGGACTTAGATCGGATGAAGTCCCGTCTCTCTCTCTCTCTCTCTCCACTTTTCATCTTCTCTGGTAAATCCATGTCACAGTCTCATCCTGAGTCTCTCTCCATTTCAAGTGTATTAAAATTTTAACAGTAGTTGAATATTTATATTTGTTTTAATTTATTTTCTTTACTCATACATTGAAATTTCCTCGCATATTATCTACTACCAGGATATGTATTGTCTTGGATTCTCTTGTGCATTGACATTTCTGCCACGTCAAGACAACGACTCTAAGCATGTGGTTACTGTTCTCTACTGAATGAATTACTAATTTATTTATAGAATTAATATCCTAAAAACCCCAAACTTGTATATGTGTGATAAATTTATTCAAAACTAACTTTTTGACCGTAAAAAATCATAACTTGGTACACTTTTGATAAATTTACCTCAAAATGGTACACTTATGACAAATTTATTCATTATTACTTTCCGTTAAAATTTACAAATCAATTTACCAAATTGGATGACATGCGACTTAACCAAAGATACTAGTTTGGGATTTTACTTTTCGTTTATCACAATTATATAATTTTTGTGATTTTTTTGTGGTGTTAATTCAATTTAATAAATGATATATTTTTCACAAACCAGTGTCTCTTGCTCCCTCATCTTCATCTTCAACACCTCCAGAATTTCGTGTTTCTAATGCCTCTAAGATAGATTATTTTTTTGAAGTCTCTCTTAGCGATGAAACCAAGATTTCCGAAACCCAACTCCCCCTCATGAACCCCTATTCTGCTTTTGCCAAACCAAATTCGTCATTTTCACTCATCCGCTCCATCCGCCAGCTTATTCACCAAACCCCAAAGCAAGCAAAGGAGTATGTCCAGTCCTCCAAATTCGACCAGCATCCTAGTCCTGCTACTGAAAAGGAGTACTTTGTTACCCTCCAGATCCCTCCTGAATTTCCCAGACAATGGGCTCAACAAGGATACACTCATGTCCATTATGGAGCTGTTCATCTTGCTCTTACTTTCCATGGTCGTAAAGGTTTGCCAGTTGTGGCAAGAATTGCGTTGTTAGATACCAAATTTTTACAATACCAGCATTCTTGCATTGGTATTGTTCAAACTACTTTGAATGCCGGAACAGTCTTTGTCACTCTATATCCAAATTTCAACATCGCCCTTTCAGACCCCCAGTTACTTTCTTTTCTGAAAGTCCAAGTCCAACGTACTGGAGCCCCTCAAACTGCTGACTCTGTAGCTGCAACACTACATTACCAGATGGTTTATCGAGTGCAGAACCATGCACTTGACCTCAACTTCAACAATGGTAATGAAGATGCTTTGTTTATCTCTATACATAATGACCAAGCATCATGTATCCATGTCCCTAGACAGATTCTGAAGGATACATTGGCCAAGCTCCTTCCAGAGACTTGGATCACCAACTACGAAAAGCTACACCAGCATAACAAGCCTTTCCAGTCTACGGACTCAGAGTTCGTACGGAAAAAAGATGGAACTGTTTCCATCATATTTGGCAAGGAAAAGGAAGAAAGTCCTTCTATCTTTCAGACCCTCTTCATGATTGAACCATGTGTTCCTCAATCTATTTCCGAGCCAGATCCAAAAAAGCATGTTCGACACTTCGATGGTAATGGACATCCTATCCATTACTACAAAGATAACTATGGTCATTGTTTTTGGGATCCTTTTTGTCAATGTTCCTATTGTACAAATTCTCCTGACGAGGTAGATCCTTTTGCAAGATCTCCACCTCAACGGAAAAGGCCAAAGGATAGGATATACCAAAGGTATTTAGACGGAGATTCCTCCGTGGATACTCTCGGTGAATGTGACAAATACCAATTCATGGTTTCTTATGCACCACCTCCACCACCATAATCCAGTACTACATCCCAAGCCTTACTAGGTCCACCAAAAACACCACCACCATCTCCTCCCCAGAAAAAGCAAACTCTCTCCCCATTTTATAAGCCAATACTCAAATGGGCTAAGAAGCACTCTTACCCCCTTGAAGTTCCAGAAGAAACACCACCCACTTCTTCTATCGCTATGTTCCAGGATACCAACTTTCCTCCTCTTGTCAAGGAAAGTTCTAAACTCTCGTTCCTTGCTGCAGAAGAGTTTATTGATCCCTATGGAAGATACCGCCATGTTCCTAAAATCCCTACTCCCACTGATGTGGATGAACATGGGAGGCAGAAAAAGGCCCCTGTCGTTGAGGCTGTTCTAAATTGGCAATCAGAGACTCTGTTGGCACAAAACAATGCCTTCAAGGCAATTGACTCCAAAATCGGAAATGTGCAACAAGATCTCCGAAGGTATGATGAAAGTACCAAAAAGATACTTTCTGAATTCCAGAAAAGGCTTAACGCCTTGGAATCAGGACAACATCTTGGGTACCATTATCTTGAAAGTCCAAAGCCAGAAATAGAGAAGCTCAAGAAACGGATCCAACTTCTTGAAGAAGGGGGGTTCAGACCGTTCGATCCATTGGCACCTCCTGTTAAAACCGAGTATTTACCCCCACCGCCACAGACGTTTATTTTTGCCACTATTCCAAAAGATCCCTATAGACGAGAACCAGATATGGCAGAAATACGAAATCGCCTCAAGGCCTTGCAGAAGGAAAAGGGGAAAGAAAAAAAATACCGCCTACAGAATCAAGTTCCAATGTTTTAAGAGAAAAGCCAGATCAGATGATGCTATCAAATCCCTTAGAATCTTTTCTAAAGGATTTAGGTACTCAGGAACCTGACTCTGTAATCCAACAACTTGATCATGTCATTTCAGAAAAATAGACTCTACTCTCAGTAGAGCAAACTTCTCATAATACTGAATCAGATTCAGTATCCCTTTCCTCATCTTCATCTTTCTCAATTCCTACAGTTGATTCCCTCCCCATTGCACTAGTAACTTCATCAATATTTATGGCTGACTCTCCAGATGATAAAATGGAAACAAACTATTTTGACCCAGAAATTGGTCAAACAAGCAATCCAGCTCAGCATGTGTCTATGGCATCAAAACAATTCTTCACCATTGATGATATTCCTTATCACAAATGGCCAATAAGGCTTGGAGAATTTCATACTTAGTTGAATACCCAGTCTATCACTAACCATGATATGAATGACGTCCTGTACAACTTTGTTACAAGGTTCACAGGAAGCTTAAAACTCTGGTGGCAATCAATTTCAGAACAAAACTAGATCCATTTTCTGATGTCACCTAATTTCAGCCATGCCATCACTCTCTTATATCATGTCTTTGTGGGAAAACCCACTGATCTCATAGAAATAAAAAGAAGAGATTTTTTCGAAAGAAGATGTTGCTCCCTCCAGGAAAAACATCTTGATAAGCATTATCGAATAATGCTTCAGCTTTTCTACCAAGTCGAGTAGATCAAAATCTGAAGTTTTTCTTACTTCCATCCCTAAAGAACTATCCTAGATGGTTGAAAGATCTTTCTTTGGAAAACAAAGGAGAATACAAGATGTTCCCCTAGGAGAAATACAGCAAGAAGTTCATTTATGTCTCAAAAAATTATGCTTGAAACGCCAGATGGTCCATACTTACATCACAAATGACAAGCGCCTTGAATCAGCTTGTTCTTGCCAGAAGTTAAAAATCAAATGTTCCAAGAAAGACTGTGATGGTACATGTGGCAAGTATTCCTAGAAGAAAAAACACTACAAGAAGTTTTGGATAAAGAAATCCAAACATGGCTCCAAGCATTTCTGGAAAAAGAAGAAATGGCGATACCTACGCAAAAGGAAGGATCGCACAAGCCACAAAAAATCAAACCGGTACTACATTTGCAATCAGAAAGGATATTTTGCCAAAAATTGTCCTCAAGCGAGAAAAGATCATAATCATTTAATTCATCACATTGAGAATGAAACAGGTATTTCTCTTGAAAATGATGATATTGAATCCTTATTCTCTGCTGATGAAGAGCCATCTGAACAAACTCTTTGTGTCATTCCCTCTTACCAAACTTCCAGTGAGACTGAGTCAGACTTAGAGTCTGAAGATATTTTCCATATATCACCATCATCCCAAAATCCAAACCTTGACATATTTTCAAGTCAAACTCATTGTCCCCATTTCCCTATAAAAATTCTCACTTCAAAGTTTGCCAAACCCATCACTGTTATTGTTCTCATTGACACAGGAGCAAGTTGTTCAATATTAGACACCAAAGTTCTTCCTGAAGAATTCTGGACTTCTTACATCCGATATTTTAATTCTGCTTCAGGAGATACTTTCTACACAAATGTCATAACCACTCCTATAACTGTCCAGTTCTTCCCTCAGTGCTCCATAACTGTAAAAACCTTTGGATCAAACCTTCCCAATAAAGATCTGATAATTGGGTGGGACATCATGACTCAAATCTCTCAACTTCGCATCATTCCTGGAAAAGGTCTTAGATATAAAGATCAATTCTCTGAGTTCATTAATATCCAGAGACTCTTTTCCATTCAAATGAGTCTACTAGATCCAATTATGCAAAATTTGCTAGAATCTTGTTCAGAATCCCATTTAGAATTCCTCAAAAGTGTTCCCATCCTTTATGGGAAAATCCAGAGTTCTTTGTTCGCCTTCCTTTCAAGAAAAATGAAGACATAAACCCAACCAGGGCGAGCCACATGGGAATGAAGCCAGAACATTTGGTTTTAGCTCAAAGGGAATGCTCGGAACTATTGCAACAAGGCCTTATTGAAATCTTCGATTCACAATGGGCTTGTGAAGCCTTTTATGTCAATAAGCGCGTCGAGCAAAACAAAGGAAAAATGAGATTGGTGATCAACTATCAACCTCTCAATCTTTTTCTCCAAAACGATAAGTTCCCTTTACCATCGAGAGATTCTCTCTTTAGTGGTCTAACCAAGGCCCACATCTATTCCAAATTCGACCTCAAAGCCGGATTTTGGCAATTGGGCATCCATCCTGAAGACAGATCCAAAACAGGATTCTGTATCCCGAACCAGCACTTCCAATGAAAAGTTCTTCCTTTTGGCTTAAAGGTAGCACCATCCCTTTAGAAAAATGCCATATGTCGTATTTTCCAACCAATTTTGTCAAATGTAGTCATATACATTAACGATATTATGCTCTACAGCCCTGATGAGCAGTCACACTGTCAACTCCTTGAGCAGTTTGCAGAAATTGTGAAAAAACATGGTATCATGCTTTCTCAAAGAAAGATGAATATTGCCCAAATAGAAATCGAATTTCTTGGTATGCACCTCAACAAAGGTACATACTATCCAGGGCCACATATTCCTCAAGAATTATTGAAGTTTCCCCAAGATAACTTCACAACAAAGCAAGTTTAGCAATTTCTTGGGATAGTTAATTATCTCAGAGTTTTTGTCCCAAACATTGCAAAGCTTCTGATTCCTTTGCAATTCGTGCTGAAGAAGAATTCCCCACCTTGGGGAAAAGCTCAGACCAAAGCAGTCGCTGAACTTAAGGAGATTATGCAAAATCTCCCACCATTGCAAATATCATCAATAGGCAAAAGGATTCTTCAAACTGACGCCAGTGATGAATATTGGGTAGCCATCCTGTTCGAAGAGATTGATGGTAAGAGACATCTTTGTGCTCACAAAAGTGGAAAGTTTTCCCAAGCCGAAATGCATTACCATTCCACTTTCAAAGAAATCCTAGCAGTTAAAAATGGAATCAAAAAGTTTGAGTTTCATCTTATAGGCCACCACTTCTTGGTAGAATTAGACATGGCATATTTCCCTCAGATGACCAAGTTTAAACAGAAACAGATTCCAAATTCCCAACTGCTTCGATGGGCTGAATGGTCCTCAAAATACTCCTTTGAAACTAAGCATATTCTCGGAAAGAAGAATGTACTTGCTGATTTCTTATCAAGGCCAAAAGCACCAGTTGAAATCAACATGTACATCAAAAGGCCTGCTTTCCATATGCTCAATCATGGAGTGAAATACAAAATTGAGAAAATCAAAGATTTGCAAAGCTAGAAATACCCCCAGGAGATTATTTAGCAAATCCAGAACGACAGTCTTGTTGAGAACCTGGAGAACCTCATGTGGCAATGCCACACAGACCTATTCAAATTCAATGGAGGTTTGATTCTTTATCCTTTTGGGTTGAATATAAATTATCCATTCATTCATCCTTTTATCTGGAAGGAAGATGATTTCCCTGAACAGCTCAAAACGTTATTGTGGTACTTAACCAATAAGTACCTAATAGCCTTTGAAATTCCAACCAGAAGATTCATTGCTAACCTCACAAGGATATTCTTGCTCGGGAGAAACATCGAAAAAGAATGTGATAGAAATCTTTTAGAATTTCTAAATTGGTTCTATCATCTTACATGTTGGAAACAAGACTTGGAAAAAGAACTAAGAACTATGACACCGAATCCCGAAGTCCATACCATCCTGTTTTTCAGACGTCCATGGCATTTTTTTCACAAGCAATGGAAGAATCATTGATGCTCCACAGGAAATAGGAACCACATCCTATAAACCTTACTTGGACAATTGAGAAGCACGGATTCACAAATCTTATCCAAGATCTGTTAGACTTTGTGAACATGAATATTGAGAACTCCAGAGAATCTTGTGCCAAGAAAACAAGACCATTCCCGAAGATGTTTGGAATAATGTACCCACTATGTGGGATCATTATGACCTAGCACTGGAAGCTAAGGAAGCACTCGGACAGTACAGACAAACCACATCGTCCCAAGAGCATGAAGTGACAAGCGAAGATGACATTGTCCAATCCACTCAGGACCCCTATGCATGCTTTGGAGGACCTCTGTCCCAGGACCCCTACGAACAATTTCAAAGCATGGACACATCTTTCTATGCACAGCCATCCAACTGGCCTCGACCAAGAATTCCTGCCGACACTCAAGAAAATGAAAGCACAAACTAGGCTGAAGAAGAAGCATCACATTGGGCTTATGAAGAAGCATCCTCATCACGAAGGTTGAACCAAATCCTCTCACCTGAAGACCTTGAAGCCCTTGAACAAAAATACGAGGCGCATCTCCTAGAAGACAGCTCAGAAGACTCAGTCTGTAGCTACAATGCTTGTGACGGACGAGACCGTTGAGTCCGTACGATTTCACTGTAGTAAAATCACTGTTTACTTTTACTATAGCACTAGGCTAGGGAAAGTACTATTCACAGTATAGTTACTGTTCATAGTGTGCTAATAATTCCCTCCCAGAAGTTTCGGATGCCTCTGTTTGTATCTGGACCCGTGAGTAAGGTCCTTGTGTGTGTCCTGGTGATCTCTTATTGCCTATAAAAGGCAAGGAGGGTGTATCGTTTTAGGCAGTCCCCTGAAGTAAAGTGTGTGCTTTGTGAAAATCTCTCAATGGCTTTCTAAATTCCTCTTCTTCTCCAACCTAGTAGGATCCTCCAAGAGATGTAGCTTGGGTAGGTTAGAAACGTTTCCATCCTGGCATCTCTAAGTGTCTCTAGGCTCTGAACTAAAGGGCTGAGTGGTTTTCTGCTAAAAGGCTGTCCCTGAAGGGCTTGAACGGGAGTTGTTCGCCCACTGTGGAATGCATACCTGCAGGAAATTTACTTTCCTTCCCTAGTTCTAAGTCTAGGTCCATTCATAGTTTTTTGTGGTTATTTAGGGTAAATTTATCAAAGATAAACCAATTTGTGACTTTTTATGGTCAAAAAATTAGTTTTGAGAAATTTATCAGTACCAATTTAGAGTTTTTCAGGTATTAACCTTATTTGTATACATAGCTTGACAAGTTTGACTTCTTGGTGTAATTACGATTGCCAGCTGTCTTGACTATATAAATCAATCCAAGGAAGAAACAATGGGGAGTAAGAAGGCATCTCGTATTTTTTGAGAGGCGTTGTGGTTTTCTTCTCTATCAGACTTGAAAGCAAAAATCAAGTGCGAAGTCGGAGCAAAGACGAAATGCATCGTCTTATTTTTGGGCATTCTTTGGCCGTGCTCATGGCACCGATCCTTCTCCTTGGGCTCACGTTCTATTTTCTCAATAAGAAGAAAGCTAACGTGCATGGAAATGCAGAAAATTATGATACTGGCGCATTTGGTTCGTTGACTGCACCAACGGAAACTAATTCTGGTGCATCTAGTTCGTCGACCGAGTCATCTAGAAACTGCTACAATGTGTTCTTGAGCTTTAGCGCTAAAGATACTCGAGATAGCTTCACTGATCACCTCTATCATAAGCTCATTGAGGCCGGAATCTCCACATTCAGAGATAATAACAAACTCCGCCAAGGCAAAAAGATCGTGTTGGATATATTATTAATATAGTCCAAAATAATATGTTCACATACAAGCCCAATAGATAAAAGCATGGTTATTTGGATCTATATGGGTCGGAGCTCAATAAGGTGCATATAAAAACTCTAGGGTTTTCCTACACTGTAGGTAACACTGTTGAGCGTTCTAAACTTAACGTTTCTTGGTATAATACTTCAAGCAACCACTTCTTCTCTCTCAAACCTATTACCTCCAACAATCTTGAAGTATTAGGTTCGTGTGTCAGATTTGAGCGAGTAAAGTGTCTTCTTGAAGATTTCGTCGATACGAACTTGTGGCTGTAATTTACTTTCGATTTCAACGGTGATATTGGCCAGGATCTAAGTTTGAAGATTTAGGTGACCGAAATGTTTGATTCAAAAACCCAAAATATTATAGCTAATTTAAGAGGGTGAAACCACTTGGGCTTTGATCTATTCGTCGATACGAACGTTTTGAGTGGTCACTTGTATCAATCGAAGGTCAGACGGAGAAGTTACGGCACCCGGAAGTTTCTATATGAATTTCTAGCGAATTTCGAGGACGAAATTTCTAGCCAATTTCGGGGGCGAAATTTTTCAGCGAGTTTTAGCGACAAGGGCAGTCCATCTTAAGGTTTTTGGGCGCTCCAGATTCGTTTTTAGGGGTTTTTTTTTTGGCAAATTCCATCTCTACAGAGCAGTTTGATCAAGGTTAGGGGAGTTATTCGACTTTGTTGCTCTGAGGACTTCAAGGTGCACTCTTTCTAACACTTTGTTTGGATTAAAATGGCAAAGCGTAGTTCCTATGATATTATAAAGTTGTAATCTTTTGACGTTACTGAATTTCATGGCTAGAAATTACATATTCAATTTGGCATGAAAGAACGTGACATATTATATATTGTATTAAGCGATTTTGCATCTACCACTGAAGATGTGAATGAATATCAATGGAACAAAGATGAGGATTTTTGTAGAGATTACTTGTTGGACTCTCTAAATCCTAATTTGGCTATGATTATAGTGAATATAAAACGGTAAAAGAGATATGTGATCACTTGAACACTTAGTTCCAAAAACAAGAGGGGCTATCTAAAACTCTCCTAGCGGAGAAATTGTTTGACTTTAAATTCACTATGAATTCAAGCATCACCTCTCCGTTAGTTGAATTTGAGAACATGAGGAACAAGCTGAAAGATGATAATTTTGATATGTCCGATAATCTCTTTGTCGGTCTTGTGTTGAGCAAACTACCAACTGAATTGAGTTATTTCAAGACTGAAATGCACAGACTGAAGGTATATATGGGACTGGATGAATTAAAGAGGTATATTCACATTGAAAATCAAAATATCACTAGGAAGAGTTTGGAACAAGTAGGACAACAAAAGTCAGTTGCCAACTTAGTTTCACACTCCAATAAACCTCAGAAAAAGTTCAAGTCACCAAAAGGTGAATCCCCTTTACAGTTAGAGGCCAAAAAGACTATCTTTAAAAAGAAGAAGAAGGGCAAGTGCCATAACTGTGGAAAGTGGGGTCACTAGGTAGCAGAGTGTAAGTTGCCGAGGAAGACAAATAATGACACACCACATAATAAGCCTAATATGTTAATTAGAGGATTTGAACCTTGAGCCTTCATTGAAATGATGAAGAATGGAAAGGCCAGCATTTCTTCTGAGTGGTGGTTGAACATGTTGGAGAAATCGTTCCAGAATATTTTGAAGTTGACAAAACGTTTCCTTCAGTCTAGTCTGGGTATCTGCAGATCGTCTAGTTTAAAGTCTGAAGACTCTCTGAATACCAGACTCAAGAATCAAGACTCAAGATTTGAGACTCAAGACTCAAGACTCAAGACTATTCTCATTGACAGTCTTTCTGATCCAGTGACGAAGGAAATCCAGAGCCGAAGTATATGGTTGAAGAGTTAATCCTATCGTCTGGAGAAGATCTTTTTGGTTGGATAAATACAACGGATTCTTTTGTTCGTATCTAGATCAATTGAAGATCCGATGGTCGACGAAGTATTCTTGGAATGTTCTATTCTTGGAAACCAAGATCCTGATTGTATGGGCGAACAGGATTGATGGGCTATCGTCGGTTCCTTTTATAGCTCGAATGATCTTCTTGATTGATTCCGTCCAACGGGTAGATTGGAGGAATTCCTTTGGTAAGTGCCAACGGTATGATGGCATAAAGGAGTATAAAAGGAAGTCGTTCTAGTTGTTTAAAAACGTGATTGATAGAAAAATTCCAGTAGTCCAAGCACCTTGATTATTAGTCGATACAGTCGAGCAAAATTGTATACACGAGAGAGTGTCTATACTTGGTGATACCTTGAGCAAGTGTGGTAGATCATCTACACCGAGAAATCAAGGAAGATCAACACTGTAACATTTCTTTGTTCATAGTGGAATCTAGCCAAATTGGATGTCAGTGCAGAAGAGTGGACGTAGGCTTGAATCAAGCCGAACCACTATAAACCGCGTGTTTAATTCTCTCTTTCCTTACTCAGTCTTACGTTGATTATTACTCTTCGCAAATCCTTCAACTGTCTAAGTATTGCGCAAGTATACATAAATTATCAAGAAAAATCTTTGTATACCTATTCACCCCCCTCTAGGTACTCGTACTAGCAATATCAATTGGTATCAGAGCCTGTGTTCTTACTTTGTTTGAAGTGTTTTACTTCAAAGTAAAAGATCCATGGCTAGTATGCTAGCACCATGGCTGATGGAAGGGCAAAGCAATACAAGACCACCCTACTTTGACGGAAATGATTACAACATCTGGAAGAACAAGATGAAAGCTTTCCTACGATCCAAGGATCCTTTGGAATGGGACGTTGTGGAAAGATGAATCACTCATACTGCTGCATCAATCTCTGAAAGAGGAAAAGAAACTGTTGATGCCAGCGGAATGACTCAGAAAGAGATAAACAAGAGACAAGCACTCGATGCAAAAGCAATTTACTCTTTATATTGTGCCTTATCTCCAACTGAATATAACAGAATATCTTCTTGTGTTACAGCAAAAGAAGTATGTGATAGATTACACATCACCTATGAAGGGACAGATCGAGTGAAGGAGACCAGAATTAACATTCTCCTCGGTCAATATGAAGCCTTCAAAATGAAACTAGGAGAATCTATAACTGACATATTTAGTCGTTTTACAGATATTGTCAATGGTCTTGATAACCAAGGACAAAAAATTTCTAATCCCATGAAGGTGAACAAGCTACTGCGTGGACTCTCCAAGGAGTGGAATCATATAAAGACTTCAATAAGAGAAACGCAAAGAATTATGCCTCTATCTATCGACGAGCTGATTGGAACTCTTCAATCATATGAAGTGGAACGAATTAATGAAGACGAAGATCCAAGAGGTAAGAAATCCATTGCATTAAAATCAAATGATGACTCTGATGATGCAGATTCTGAAGATGATATGGACGATGAGGAGCTCGCTCTCATGATAAGAAGATTTAGAAAACTTAATAGAAAAGACAGAAGGTTCAACTCAAAGAAACAAAGTTTCCAGAGACAGCAGACCAAGTCTGTTGATGATGAGGAACCAAACAAAGATGTAGTTTGCTTCGAATGTAAGAAGAAGGGACACATCAGACCCAAATGTCCTCTTCTAAAGAAGAAAAGAGGAAAAGCTGAGAAGTTTCGAAAAGCTCTCAAAGCCGAAACCTGGAGTGATACAGAATGTGAAGAAAGTGATAATGAATATGCCAACATATATTTGATGGCACATTCAGACTCAGACTCAGATTCTGGATCAGACTCAGACAGTGAATTTGAGGTAAGTGATTTTAAAATTCCTGTCAAAGTCTCTAAATATATTGATGAACTGTGTTTCGGTCTTAAGACTTCTCTCAAAAGGATTTCCGAACTTAAAAGGAAAACTCAGCTCTAAAACAAAAGGAAGTCATTTTAGAAGAAAGAGTTAAAAGTCTAGACCTAAATGTTTCTGCTCTTAAAGAAAAAGAAGATGATCTTTTGAAAGAAAATGTTTTCTTAAAAACGAACTTATCAAATATTTCAAAGAAGTTTTCGATAGGATCCGAAAAGCTTGAAAAAGTTCTTTCGTTCAAAGACCTTACTTCAATAAGTCTGGTCTAGGCATGACAATGGAAACAATTCCCTTGATTGATTTTCCTAAAGTTAAAGAAAGAATAAAGAAAAGACCGTCGAGAGAGGCTTACAAAAATCATTTCAAGAAAGTTTTTGTAAAGTCTGTTGGTCGAAATGCTCTAAGGTGTTCAAAGTGTAACAGTAAGGATCACTTTGAAAAAGAATGTCCTATGGTTTGGAAACCTGTTAAGAAAGTATGGCCTAATAATGCTTATCCTACTAACACCAAAGGACCCAAGAAAGTTTGGGTACCAAAGAAAACTTGAGAATCTCTTTTAAATGCAGGTCTCCGTCAAGAAAAAGATAAAATGGTATCTTGACAGCGGATGTTCAAGACACATGACAGGAGACTCAAAGTGCTTCGTAAAGCTTGTTCAAGTAAACGGCGGAAATGTTTCATTTGGAGGAAACGGCAAAGGAAGCATCGTGGGATTTGGAACTGTGAAAATTGGAAATCTCACAATAAGCAATGTTTCTCTAGTGGAAGGACTCAACTATAACCTCCTTAGCATTAGCCAACTGTGTGATACTGGTTTCAAGATCTCCTTTCAAGAAGGAATTTGCTATGGAATTAGTAAAGACTCTACTCAGTCTTTCATAGGTCGAAGACATGGAAACATCTACCTCTTAGACATGAAAATGAATGAATCTCAATGTCTGATCTCAATCCAAGATGAAGCAAGCTTATGGCACAGAAAGCTTGGCCATGTCAATATGAAGCAATTAGCCAAAATCTCATCAAAACAGCTTGTTCGAGGTTTACCCAAATGACCATATCAAAAGTCCGATCCATGCACACCCTGTATTCTGGGAAAACAAGTAAGAAATTCATTTAAGCAAATAAATCATGTCTCTACTAATCATGTACTACGCTTGCTGCATATGGATCTCTTCGGACCAACCAGAACCCGTATTGGAGGTAAGAAATACTTTGCCTAGTAATTATGGATGATTTCTCTCGCTTTACTTGGGTATATTTCCTTGCAAGTAAGTCGAAACCTTTTCATATTTTGAAAAATTTGCCAAAAAGGTTCAAAATGAAAAATAATGTGTTATCTCAAGTATAAGAACAGATCATGGAGGAGAATTTGAAAATCAAGATTTCACAAAATTGTGCGATGAATCTGGATTTAAGCATGTGTTCTCCTCTCCATACACTCCTCAGCAAAATGGAGTTGTGGAAAGAAAGAATAGATCTCTTCAAGAAATGGCTAGAACTCTTTTAATTGAAAGCAAAATTTCTTCACGATTTTGGGCTGAAGCTGTTTCAACAGCTTGCTATATCATCAATAGAGTCTTCCTAAGACCTATTCTTGAGAAAACCCCCTATGAATTATTCAAAGGTAAGAAGCCTATTGTTTCATACTTTCATGTGTTCGGTTGCAAATGCTTTATATTGAAAAATGCAAAAGATCGAGTTGGTAAGTTTGAAGAAAGATCAGATGAAGGCATCTTCCTTGGATATTCTACATCAAGCAAAGCCTACAGAGTCTACAATAAGAAGAGCTCATCCGTGGAGGAGTCAATGAATGTCAAATTCAAGACTCTACGCAAGATGAATCCAATCGAGACTCAATATGAAGAGTCTGAACCTGCTCCACCTTCCAAAGCTTACAACTCAAAAAGTATCTCGACTGAAGACCAGCGTCAAGATGTTCATGAAGATTCAAATAAAGAAAGGGATCATCATCCAGAAAAATCAACCAATGAATCGGAAACATAAGTCCAAATCATCCTAAAGATCTCATTATCGGCGAAATTAATGAAGGAATTCGCACCAGATCCAAAAGACGTGAAGAGTCTAGTGCTGTTGCTCTCATCTCTGAAATTGAACCAAAAAGCATAGAAGAAGCTTTATCTGATGAAAGCTGGATCGAAGCTATGCAAGAGGAGCTCAGACAGTTCAACATTAACGATTTTTGGGAATTGACGTCTAAACCAAAGGGTAAAACTGTTATTGGAGCCAAATGTGTGTTCATAAACAAGATGAACGAAAAGGGAAAAGTCATACGGAATAAAGCAATACTCGTGGCCAAGGGATACACGCAAGAAGAAGGAATAGACTATGATGAGACTTACGCTCCCCGTAGCAAGGTTAGAAGCTATTCGTCTATTACTTGCGTTTGCTTGTTACAAAAATTTCAGGTTATTCCAAATGGACGTCAAAAGTGCTTTCCTAAATGGATTTATCCAAGAAGAAGTTTATGTGGAACAACCGCCTGGATTTGAAGACCCAAAGAAGCCGACTCGATCTTGATCGAAAAAAGACCCCGTATGGTCTAAAGCAAGCACCTCGAGCTTGGTACGACAGACTAAGTAAGTTCTTATTACGTAATGGTTTTGTCAAAGGTAAAGTAGATACTACTTTATTTATCAAAAAGGAAAATAAAAGCTTTTTACTCGTTCAAATATATGTGGATGACATTATTTTTGGATCCTCTAATGAAAGTCTATGCAAGAAATTTTCTAAGTCTATGCGGGATGAGTTTGAAATGAGTATGATGGGAGAATTAACATTCTTTCTTGGCCTTCAAATAAAGCAATTGAAGGAAGGAACTTTCATTTACCAAGAAAAATATGCTAATGATCTTGTCAAAAGATTTGGATTGGAAAATTGCAAGAAGACCGATATACCAATGTCAAGTTCTTTGAAGATAGACAAAGATGAGGAAGGGAAAAAAGTTGATCAAAAGCTGTACGGGAGCATCATCGGTTCACTTCTTTATCTTATCGCTTCTAGACTCGACATTTTGTTGAGTGTTTGTATCTGTGCTAGGTTTCAATCAGATCCTAGAGAATCTCATCTCAATGCTGCAAAACGTATTATTAAATACGTTGCTTCATCTTCAAGCATTGGTCTGTGGTATCCTAAGAAGGGAGACTTTAATCTTCTGGGATATTCAGACACAGATCTGGCCGGCTGCAGAGTCGATAGAAAAAGCACTTCAGGAACTTGCCAGTTGCTTGGAAGTAGGACAGTGTCTTGGTTTTCAAGGAAACAAAGCACTGTAGCTCTCTCAACAACAGAAGCAGAGTATGTTGCCCTTGGAAGCTGCTGTTCACAAATTTTATGGATAAAACAACAGCTACAAGACTTTGGGATTGAAGACTCATGCACAGAAATCAAATGTGACAACACCATCGCAATCAATCTCACCAAAAATTCAATTCTTCATTCAAGAGCAAAGCATATAGAAATTCGACATTACTTCATTAGAGATCATATTCAAAGTGGAGAAATCTCGATTCAATTTGTTGATTCAAAAAGTCAACTAGCGGATATATTCACAAAGCCTTTGGAGAAAAATCAATTTGATTTTATCCGCTCCGCACTCAACATTTTGAAGCTCGAAGAAGTTAAAGTCTAGAGACTCTCCAACCTTCGACTTAGAAAGTTGATGACCGTCGGACTCAAATCTCTCGGACTCGACGTTGATGACTATAGACTCGTAAGTTGTTATCTAAACTCGAAAAGGTATGATCTTTCGTTCGCTTATTTTGTAGTCGTGAAAATTGAAAAACTTGTCTTTTCAAAAGGATTAATTTTGGCAATTATCGATTTCGAAAAGAGGTATTCGTACACTTTCCTTGTACCGATTGAACTTCCCCTTTTCAAAACCGAGTTATATATATACGCTTTTCACCTTCAATCTTCAAAACCCTAAGAGCATTCTCCTCTCAAACTGGTTTCTACTTCGAATTCATCCTCGAGAAAGTTGTCATATATTCTTGGGAAAGCAAGCAAAGAAATCTTTTAGAGACAAGAAGGATGTCGTCTTCAAGGAAGTCCTCAAGAATCGCGACAAGGGGACCACAGAGGATGAAGGAGGGACCTACCCACTTCTATCTCACAGAAGAGGAAGAATTATCGAGTCGGATCGTAACCCGACTCATTCTCCACCACGTCACTCAACGCCTTCTACCCCACAAGGTGCGGGTCAACATCCAGAAGAAGAGATAATCGAGGACGCAGACCCAGTAAGAGTCCAAAAACCCTCGTTTATTTACAAACTTTACCGTGCGTTGAAAAGTACTGCGACTCCGATGAAATATGTGGATGATTTTCTTAAAGAAAAGAACTATGGGAATGAGTACATTTTTCTGAAGAAAATGGAGGATTTGGGAATTGCTCCCAAAGGTAAAGCAGAGGAAGCACTTGCAAATATTCCGAGTGACCCTCGGATGTCGGGCCCAAATTTGACTGATGGGAACGACGATGACAAAATGTTCACTGATTTTCAACCGAGATTGGGTGTTGCTGCAAAGGTGAAGGGAAAGAGGATGGAGTTATTCAAATCGAAAGAACAGGAAAATTTGTTTTTCGATCGTTGAAACGAGGGGTGATAAACCCTAGGAGTGTCGACTTCGATTTCTTGGATGCTTGTGAATGTGAACTTGAGAGAAAAGTTCATGTCTGTTTCAACCGGAACGTTTTTGCACGACACCACGGACGGATATGCACAACTCGATCGCATATTTCTATTCAAATCTTAGCTTTATCGATGCGAATAGAATATCTTTCGGTGTTCGAGATCGAGATTATGTGTTGGATGTGGACATGTTGGCGAACATACTTGGAGTTGAACGGGCACGATATCAACCGGTCAAAGTCTCAGTTGCTCGTGCCACAATGGACCTTGTCGAGGATAGAGATATTGAGGGAAAAATCATCTATTCAAGGATGCGTGCCATCAATATTGTGTTGCACAAAATTGTTATCAATTGCATTAGGCTGAAGTCTACATCAAAGACTGATGTGTCTAATTCCGAAGCAAAATTGATGTACGCAATCAATTCAGGGAAGAAGTTCTCTCTCCCTCACACTATTCTCTTTCACATGTACAGAGCAATGTCGAAAGACAAGGGACAATTGCCTTATCCAGTCTCCGTGACCAGGATCTTCGACACATGAATATTGAACCTCCACACACTCTCTCGTGTTCGACCAAAACGATAAGATGGTGGTAGGTTTAAAGATGTTGACAAAGATGCGTCGAAAGAACTTTCTAAGGCAATGGAGAAATTCGGAGTGAAGACTCCAGTTCCATCTACTTCAAAAAGAAAGGGAAAGGAAGCCATTGGTGCCCCATCCAAAAAGAAGAGAACTCTCATCTTGGAGGATGAAGATGAGGAGGAAGATCTCATAATCACTGCCTTGATTAGGACAAGACGTTCGTTCCTAATCAACGAACGAAGAAACAGAGAGAAGAAGAAGAAAAAGACAAGAACAGAGAAGAAGAAGAGCAGAGAGAGAAGGAGAAAGAAGTTGAAGAAGAAGGAGAAGAAGAGCAAGAAAAGTCTGCAGCTGAATCTGGAGAGAAGGATACAGAAGAGCATGATCATCACTCTTCCCCTCTTGATGTCCTAGAGACAGGGGGAGTTGGCGAGCAAGAAAGGTCCTCACCTCATGCTGCCAATAGTGAAGGTCTACGACAATCTCCAGCAGCCCCAGAAGAATTTCAGGCTTCTCAATTGCCTGAAGAAGGTCACGATACGTTAGAACCAAATCTGCAAGACTATACAAAAGCGCCATCGTCTGCATTCACTCCATCGGAAAGAGCAAATGCAAGTACTCAGACGGACAATTCTGCAGATTTTCGTCGTATCATGGATATTATTCTGGAAATGCGTGGCCAAATCTATGCTCTGGACTGTGAAATTCAAGCCTTGAAGAATGCTGGACAAGCATCTTCAGTTACCCTGGAGGATAAAATGAAAGACCTCGCTCTGCAACTTCAAGCCAATGCCAAGGGAGAAGAGGTAGCTCAACTAAGAGAAGACTTGAAGAAGCTAGAAGGAGTAGTCCAGTCCATGGGAGATTTCCAGATTGTGCGCATTCCCAAGCAGACATGACATCTTTCTCACCTTTTTAATGTTGACAAAAAGGGGGAGAAAAGCAATTTGAACCAACCAACCAACCAACTTTCTTTAAATTTCTTTGACTTTAAGTTTTTTTGTTTGTTTATGACTTGAGCAATCTTGGGTGTGAACTTGAACTTGACTGAATTGGCTGTGGATTTTAATGCTTGACTGTTTGAATTCATATCAAGTGTTGTTATATGGTATTACTCATGAAAGACTAACCAATTTTCTGTGGATGCAGAGTCTGGTTGCTTTGTTAATCTTTATGAGATTGCCATATTGCTTGAGAGATGTTTTTGCTTCAAAGTGGTTCAAATCTACAGGAAAGTTTTGTCACCATCAAAAATGGGGAGATTGTTGGAGAAATCGTTCCAGAATATTTTGAAGCTAACAAAACGTTTCCTTTAGTCTAGTCTGGGTATCTGCAGATCATCTAGTTTAAAGTCTGAAGACTCTCTGAATACCAGATTCAAGAATCAAGACTCAAGATTTGAGACTCAAGACTCAAGACTCAAGACTATTCTCATTGACGATGTCTTTCGATCTAGTGACGAAGGAAATCCAGAGTCAAGTATATGGTTGAGGAGTTAATCCTATCGTCTGGAGAAGATCTTTTGGTTGGATAAATACAACGGATTCTTTTGTTCGTATCTAGATCAATTGAAGATTCGATGGTCGATGAAGTATTCTTGGAATGTTCTATTCTTGGAAACCAAGATCCTAATTGTATGGGCGAACAGGATTGATGGGCTATCGTCAGGTTCCTTTTATAGCTCGAATGATCTTCTTGATTGATTCCGTCCAACGGGTAGATTGGAGGAATTCCTTTGGTAAGTGCCAACGGTATGATGGCATAAAGGAGTATAAAAAGGAAGTCGTTCTAGTTGTTTAAAAACGTGATTGATAGAAAAATTCCAGAGTCTGAAGCACCTTGATTATTAGTCGATACAGTCTGAGCAAAATTGTATATACAGAGAGTGTCTATACTTGGTGATACCTTGAGCAAGTGTGGTAGATCATCTACACCGAGAAATCAAGGAAGATCAACACTGTAACATCTCTTTGTTCATAGTGGAATCCAGCCAAATTGGCTGTCAGTGCAAAAGAGTGGACGTAGGCTTGAATCAAGCCGAACCACTATAAACCGCGTGTTTAATTCTCTCTTTCCTTACTCAGTCTTACGTTGATTATTACTCTTCGCAAATCCTTCAACTGTCTAAGTATTGCGCAAGTATACAGAAATTATCAAGAAAAATCTTTGTATACCTATTCACCCCTCTCTAGGTACTCGTACTAGCAATATCAGAATAGTGGCGCTACTTGTCATGCTACAAATGACAAGAACTTAGTCACTGAGGTCATAGAAGTGAAAGACACTGTGGAAAATTGCAATGGTAGTGAGGCAAAGGTGACTCATGCTGGAACTGCAAATTTGGTGCTCTCTTCAGGTAAACTACTAACTCTAAAACATGTTAGAGTAGTACCTTTACTTAAGAAGAATTTGATATCTATGAGTTTACTTGATAAAGCTGGTATGTCTTTTTCAACTATGAATGGTAGAGTAACTTTATATGTTAACTCATATTATTTTGGTTGTGCATTCATGGTTAATGATATGTATATGATGAGTTTAAATGCTGATAGCATAAACCATGTGAATTCTACTTTGATTGATCCAAAGTTGCTACACAATAGACTTGGACATGTGAGTTACAGGAAAATGCAACATCTAGTTAAAACTCACAACATTCCATTAGATACTTCTATTTGATTTGATAAGTGTGAAGTGTGTGCACAGGCTAAAATAACTAGAAAACCATTTAAGTTGGTTTCTAAAAGCACATAACTTCTTGAGTTAATACATTATGACATTTGTGACTTTAGAAATTACATTACTAAAAGTGGTCGGAAGTATCTAATAACATTTATAGACGATTTTTCTAGATATTATCATGTCAATTTGTTAAAATCGAAAGATGAGGCTTTTGAAAAGTTTAAGATTTTCAAGTCTAGAGTAGAAAATCAACTCAACTTGAAAATTAAGAGGTGTAGGAGTGATAGAGGAGGAGAATATACTATGTCAAGGTTCAAGGAATTTTGTGCTTTAGAATGTATAATACTTGAAACCACTGCTCCTTATTCACCCCCAATCAAATGGTGTTGCAAAGCGTAAGGATAGAACATTAACTAAAATGTTAAACTTTATGTTACTTACAGCTGGCATGCCTTCCTCCTACTGGGGAGAAGCAGTCATTTCTACTACCCCTCCTCTTGTCCCTCCATATCTGCCTGGGTTGGATCAATTTGAGCTTGCTCATAGGGCGCTAAAGCACCTTGATTCACTGGAGTTTCAGGATTAACCTCTACCTCTTCTTCCTCCACAGTTTTCACCTCATAAAATTCCTTCCAAAAATATATTTCTGGCTAGAAATTGTTCTTAGAAACAGAATAATTATCATTCATGTCTTCAAGGAAGAGCTCCCAACTAAAATAAACATTCTTCGACGTCAATTTATACCAATTCTGGTCATATTTAATGCATACTTCATATTTAATTCAAATTTCGTTGTTCTGAAAGGGGAAGGATGTTAGTCTGAAACGGAACTGATATTGGGCTTGTCAGTGTCATGTTGAGACAGTGAATGAAGATTGTTCAGAGGCATTTTTTTGTTATCTTGTTTTGGTTTTTGACGTAGCTGAAAAAATGGGATCTCTTGAACATTCGGACATAATTAGAATGGGAATGCTGGCTCGGTGATGATTTCATTTGAACGGAGTCCTTTGCATTGGAAGAAATTTCTCTCTAGGAGAGAGTTTGTGATAATTTTGATGGTATTGCTGTTGATGTTAGTTTGATCCTATGACATTTTGAACTGTCATTCATTTGGCAGTTATCGCATCACGACTCGATTCTTGTTGATAACTGGAGGACTAACATGGTCTTGTTTTTCCTTTGTCGAAATGATGGACTTCCCACCTCTTTCTTTTCTTTTGTTGCTATCTCGTGTGATTAAGGATGTGGCATTGCAATCATTTCTCGAACCATTGGATAATTTGTCATGTGATTCCTTGGCACATGCATTAGAGGTTAGATATGCTGGATAACTCTGGAAATTCAATATTTTCTGGAACATTTTGTGTAAAGCGTGGTGTGTTGTAGCGTTGTTAGAATTTTAGTTTGCAATTCGGTTATTGGTCACAGAATGCTATGTACTGCATTTATTTCACCCCAACTAGGTGGCTTTTGTTAAGTGAGAAACAGGAGCCAAGGAGAATGTTGATGCAAATTCACCTAAGTTCCTTGTAAGAAGATGAAGAGGAGAATTGACTAGCTGCTCTTTTACACTTAATATCATCTATTATCCATGGCTGGCCTTGTCTGATGAGTCGATTCTCAAATGAAGAACGTTAATGATGGCTAAGGTGAAAGCCAGCCTTTTCATCTTTTATAGGGTGTAGATTTTCTCCCTTTAGGAGTCCTTGGGAATTTAGTATTTAGGGGAAGATAGAGTGGTACTTGCTTTTCATGTTTTCCTCTTTTCTACATATGACTGAGGTCTTGGCTCAAGGGGATGTCTCATTGGCTGGAGCAGTTTTTTCCCCGTTTTCCTTGTGCTGGAAATGTTGCTGGAAAACGTAGAATCCAAACATCATGAGGCTGAACGATAATTATATCAAATGATCTGTTGTATTCATTTGGAGAGTAGTTTATAGATTGTCATACGCACTAATGCATTGCATGACATAGGAGGTTTAGGTTCTGATTTTTGTGCTCATCCAAGTAACATACTTTCTGACCTTTGCCTGATGATTCAATTCTTGAGTGAAGAATGTTAACGGTTAAGATGAGTAAGCCTTTCCATCTTTTGTGGGACGTAGATTTTCTTCCTTCTGGAGTACTTGGAAATTTTGTTTTCAGGGAAAGGTGGAGTGGACACATTTTCATGTTTTCCTCTTTTTAGAGATCTCCTAATGATTGGAGCAGTTTTCGCCCACTTTCCTTGTCCTGAAAATCTGCAGGACAATGTAGAATCCAAATGTCATGAGGCTGAACAATAGACGTATCAAATAATATGTTGAATTCATTTGGAGAGCAGTTTACAGATCGACACGTGCGCTAATGCATATTCTATCTCTATGTAACATACAAATGTATGGGTTTGCAGTATTTTGCTCATTCAAGTGACAAGCTTTCTGACCTTCACCCTAGATCTTGGTTCTCATGCAATGTAGCAAATTGAGAACTTCGGGAAATATCTACTAGAATGGTTGGCTTTTTAGACATATCTAAGATAAATGCATAATGTGGATACTGTAGTTTGGGTTTCAAAGTAGAATTCTGGAATCTCTATGCTCGTGTTCTGCCTTTTTCTCCCCCTGCGCGATGAAATGAGATTTAATCAAGATGGTAGACCATGGTGAAGAAGAGAGGCTGGTTCATATAGGGTAGTGTACATGAAATGGAGCAAGATTCCCATTGCTGATGATTGCTGCCGGAAGAGGATTACTGAAGTAGCATTTGCAATGATTCGAGATAGATCAATGTGTTGTTCTAAAGCAGCAGTCCGCCATGGCAATAGATGGCAGAATTTACTTGTTTCATGACACACAAATGAAGTGGTTGCTTCCTTAATTGTTTGTGTAGGCAAAATTCCTTGGATGTGAGCTATGATTCCGTTTAGTGGGGCTTCGACTATAATTCTAGGCTTAAAAAAGAAACATTCTCCCTCTCATTCTCACCATGCCTCCCTCCAACTTAACCCACCCATTTGATTCAGGCACATGGAAGAAGCATATGCTCATACCGCATGAAATAGGAAATGTTGGACTAGAATCATGAAGACAATTTGATTTGTGTTGACTCTTGCATAACATGTGGAATAAATGAAAAAGTTGGTCAATTAGCCTGGATAAATACCTTATTCATGAAGGTTCTTACTTAAGGACATGTATGTCTGTCCTCAGCAGATGTACATTATGGAATCATCTAGTCAACTTGAAGGTATTTGTTTTGTTGGAAGAGCCTTCTGATAGGAAAAGTCTCATGAGTCAACACAGTTGAATGTTTGAGGCTTGAGTTATTAGCAATTTTCGAAGAAAGCGTCAAGCAGAATTGTGGGAGGAGGTAGCATATCCTTGATGGACAAGTTTTGTTCTTGCAATCTTTCACCATATTCTATTGTCTTACTTCATTTTAGAGCAATTGGATTGTGTGATTTTGTTGGCTTTCACCAGAGATTGGCTCATTCATGGTCATCTTAGGTATGGTTTGTTCCAAACTTCAAGGAATCAAGTGATCATGACACACGGTTCCTTATTACCCATGGCGGGATGCCCTGGTGTTCCTCAATCCATCACCTATGTTATTATATGGAAATCTTTTAGATCTACTTGTTTTGACGATTCCTTCGATTGGAGCACTCCTGATTGGAGCTGTTCCACATTAATTGGATGGTCTTATTGCTAATGTCAAATGGTCTTGAGCCTTGTAGATGAAATCAATGTTGCATAGTCTCCTTGCTTGACTGGCCGAGTAAAATTCTTAGGAGGTTATAGAATGTTGATAAGTTTGCTCATCTTTGCAGGTGCTTCTCAACTTTAGCCTAGGCAGCTGGTAGTCTCAGCAGAGTCAAACTAAATGGATGGACTAGCTATTAAAAACCAGGGCTTCATCAGTTTGATACGAGAAACCTTCAGCATGTCATATATAAAGAAGTCAGATAGACAATGAGCTGGCAGTCCCTTAGCAGATGGATGTGGAACAGATGCCTGTCGAAAAAGCTGAAGAAGATGCTAATGCTACGGGGTTGCTAGAGAGAGGGTACTTGCAGTACAAGTAATGTCTCGGCTCATTTTTTAGCACTATCATAATGATGTGAAGGTGATCCCTTCTGCCCTTCATAGACTTAAGAATGCTCGATAACTTCCTTTGTCATGACATGAGGAAGGAATTAGATATAAATCTAGGAGATACTTTAGAGTAAACTTAGTCCATAGATTGCAATTAAAGTTTTACTTACCATATATTAGAGAATGATCATCAACCAAATAGAGGCAGTGCTTCGGGTGCCTGTAGATTCTGGGCACTAGCTTCATGAGTTATCTTCATATGAGATTGCACTCTGACCTGATGATAACTTTGAAATGCGTGCGCTTATATTGCGATATGTGCAAGTTTCCATTTTTATGTGACAAATATGTGCAGAAGGTTGCCAATGATATTTTCTAGAAGTTAATTCACTAGTTAATTGCATCAGACTTCTTTCGTATCATAAATGAAAGTCACCATGTGGATTGAATTCTGATAAGTACTCTATAGTTCGGTGAATATGATGATGAATGTGATTCTTCAATCTTTTGCAAACAGACGTGTTTTCCATAACCTGACATACTGTTCTCCTATGCCCTGGATAGTATCAATGTAAGAAAAAAGCGTAAAAATGCTTAACAATGGGCAATCACGTTAGAAATGAATTTTTTTTATTTGCATTATACAGATTGTCATAAGTGTTAGGTATCATATCCTGCAGCAGGACACTATGATTACATGGACCTCACGTCTTCGTTCTTTTTTTTCTTTTTCTTTTTTTCTGCAGATATTCAAGCGGTATCGTTAAATTATGTCTCGAGTCTAAGCCATTTATGGAATTCAACCAGATTGAATAAATATCCAAGTTTAACAGCACAATAAAATTGAAGAGTTGGACTCACCTTTGCTGAAGGTTGGACGAATGAGAGGAAAGAAGTCCCCTATCACCGCAAGACAAAAGGGGTTCCTCGTTGTGTGAATGGCCGCCAGTGGCTTCTTTCTTTGAGAAGCGTGGAGTGGGCTCCTTCGGCAAAGTGTAGCCGCACAAGAAGAAAGAGAGTACAATGGCCGCACTGTGATTTCCTGGGGAACACCACACGAAGAACAATAGGAAGAATCAGAGAGTGGGGCGCTTCTTGCTTGGCCGTGAACGGGGGGCTATACACACCGTGGATTTGGGTTGTGAGTATTTTTGCAAACACTTTAAATTTGAGTATAATTTAGGTGTGAGAAACATTCGGCGTGTGAGCGAAATCTACAAACTTGGATTTTTTTATTATTAGTGAATTATATGTTGTCGGCTCTCAGTGGATGTAGTACCGACACTTGGTACCGAACCACGTAAATCTTTAGCGTCCTTTATTACTTCTCATTTATTTCTCTAATAATGTCACGTTAATTTCCTGATAGCTTATGCGATAATATGTTACAACCAATATCATTGCAATGAATGTGGCATTTGCTAGTGTGGCCACCATTGGAAGTAAGACTCAACAATGTCAAAGCAATTATCCATGCGAATAATGGGAGTGTTAGTATTTGTGAGAAGATAAGAAATGCTCATAAACACTTGGCACAAGGTGATTGGTCAAAGCAATTAAGCATGCGATTAATGAGAGTTCTTTGCTGCCTTAGTGCACAACATTCACTCTTGAGTGGGTTTAGTATTTGGGGTGCGTAAAGATGCTCACAGGCTCTCGTGGCTGGCTTTGCAAAGAAAATTCATGCTTTGACGGCCCTCGTGCCTGAAATCCGAGCAGTGAGAGAAGCCTTGGTGCTCCCGTTGAAGATAGGGTGGAACTAATCTGTGGATGAAAAGTGGTGATTTGTAGGTGAGGATGGAAAGTGATAGCTTATCTCGGGCCAAACTGAAAGCCCATGGGTAGTCCGGTCTGTTGTTGAGGATTGTCGGCATCTTATGGCCCAAATGCAACGAGTGTCTCTAGCCTTTTGACCCAGGGAAGCTAATCAACCTGCAAACTAGGTTTCGAAGGCCCATCAACACAGCTCATTGAACTCGAATTGGCTTGCCAACTCCCTATCCTCTTCGGTTATGTTTAGTCATCTATATTTCTAATTAGGTTAGGATTAAATATGATAGGTTAGGAAATCGTGGGATTTTATCATATCCTATCCACCATTTGGTGATCATAAGTATAAAATCGGATATATTCACATCATATTATATATATATATATATATATATATATATATATATATATATATATATATATTAGTTAATATAAATGACATCTCAATATAAATTAACCTAAAAGTTTATAAATGAAGATGGTAAAAATCTCTTGCGACTATGTACTTTATTTTGATTTATTTCTTTTTTATATCTTTTCCAGCATTCTCTAATAAAATTTTATTAAACAGTAAACTATACCAATATACCTAAAATACCTAAAATATGTACAAAATAAGTTTGGCTTCTCATATTTCCACACCCAACATACATAAATACACACTAATCTCCCTATGAATATATTAGAAAATTGGCATCGCATAATAAATTTGTGGAAAATTTACAAAAATTGCTCCAAACTTCGGGAAAATACATGTTTGACATAAACTTTTGACTGTTACACATTACTTCTTGAACTTTTATTTGGTTATAGCTGTTAACATTTGCCTATATTCTCCAGTCACATATGCAATGCAGATGACATTAAAGGGGCAAACTTGTTCTTCATCTCATTTTTTCTCGAAGAATACCTTTTACCGTTGATTTCTATAAGAAAAATAAAAACAGTACAGAAAATGGAGAAAAAAATTAACTAAATTATCAGTACCACAGAATTTGACTATCAATAATAATATAGATAATAAAAGTTAGTAGAAAATTCATGGATATATTAATAGAACTAGTAGGTATTTGAACAAAAAGAAACGCAATTAAGTAGAAAAGAAAAATGCCACAAAGAACTAAAAATCAAATAACAAAAATTTGATGCTCATTTTGTGTTGTTAAATGGTTAATTAATGTAAGAGAAAATTGAGCAATAAAAATATTTTTTAACAAAATCACCTTAGATTTTGATTCATCTTCGTCTTTTATGAGTTATGGACATCATTTTCATTGATAAGTTCTTTCTGGATTTTTATGTAGATCAATCATTTTACATTAATTAAACCTTTATACATACATAACGCATAATCAAATATTATCATTTGAACTTTTTGTTATCGAGGCCTTGTCCCCTTTTTTATTTAATTTGCGTTTCTTAACCTGAGCTATTATAAACTATTTTTCACTTTTGTAAATCAACACATTCACCCCTTTGTTAGGTTACATTGTTGACCTCAATAATTGGTATTAAGGCTTTGTTTGTTTCTCGATAAATGTGGTGTTTTTGAAAATTATTTTCTAGCAAGCCATTTTCTAGGAAAATAATCATATTATCCCATATTCGACTGAAATTTGAAAATGAACTAGAAAATATTTTCCGCCGTTTGGTAAGAAAAATATTTTCCTGCATGCGCTCATTTTCTACGTTAAAATTAGATCCACAAATTGAAGACAACGAGAGATCCACCTTTGAGTGAAGTCGTATCCCATTATTTATCATAATGAAAGTTTGAAGTGGACTATGGTCCGTGGTTTTTCCTTTTTACCTTGGAGGGTTTTCTACATTAAAATTCTGGTGTTATTTATTATTTATTTCAATTAGTATTTTATCTTATTTAATTTTCATAGAAATAGTAGCGGCAAAAATTTTCTGGCATTCTCCACAAATATTTTTCCTAACACTTGCTCGACGAATCCCCGGCCACCATCAAGCCTCTGCTGGATCTCACCTGCTGCGGACCCGTGCTGGCTTCTTGCTTCAACGATTGATTTGCCGATTATTCATCAAGTCTGCACCTTTTTGGTCTCTCGGTGTCAATCCAGGCGTGGTCACGAAGTTCCCCGGCGTTCCAGATTTCCCTGCCAAGGTGTTGTGTCCGTGAGCGGCGCCCTCAGCTTCTCCAGCAAACACTCGGATCTTCAAACGCCAGGTGCTGCTCCCGCTGATCTGCCACGCCAGGTGCTGCTCCCGCTGCTCTGCCACGCCAGTCCAATTGCGTTTCAAGAAGGACCGAACAGCATCGTCTCCAGCCCAGCATTGGCCGAGAGCAGCAGCATCGTCTCTACACTCTCTCCCGCTTCTCTGCCACGTCAATCCAAGGGCGTGTCAAGGAGGGCTGAACAGCGTCGCCAACATCCATCCTTTGGTGCAGACGTGTCTGTGGGTTCTTCAGGCTTGAATTGCACCCAGCGTAGCCCAGCCCAGCATTGGTGAAACCCGTTGGTCTTGCTGTATCGACGTTGCCACTCTAGGTTTCCTGGTGTCCCGTATAACAGCCCGTCGAACCTGTTGCGGTCTTGTTGAGCCACGCCGAGTCATTACCACAGCCGCTGCCTTTGCGTCGTCCGTAGCCACGCCGAGTCCATCCATCTTCGAGTGGCGCCGAGCCTAGCCATGCCACACCCATCGTTGGTCCATTCTACCCGATTGGATTTTTTTTTTTAATACAAATTTAGGTTGAAATCTATTTTACTTTATTAGGTAGATTTATTAGATTCAGTTTATTAGGAAGATTTATTTTATCTTGTTTTAGTTTTCTTGATATTTTGTCTCTTTGCTTGATTTATCTCTTGATGCATGGTTGAAATTCCGTGATGTAGCATCTAATTGGCAACCGCATGGATTTTTATTTTATCTATAAGGCTTTAGATGGAATAATTATTCATGCGATTAAATTGATATCTTGATCTTTAAGGCTTAAGATCAATTTTATTGATTTTATTAGCGAGATAGTCAAGTTTGAATTTCAAATTGAGTGATGGATAATATTTTTGATGATCATGGATGGTTTGGTGTTTATCTCATAATTGTTATGTTTATCCTGAAAATACAAAAAAAAAAAAAAAAATTGAATTTTGCATTCCATGTAGATTGCATCTTAAGTTATAAATTGCTAGGTTAAGATAATATCTTAGTTTAAATTAGGGTTTAGCTTGACTTGATCCTTAATACAAGTTGGATAGAATCTTAATCTAGTTAGTTAATTTTCATATTTTTCTAATTTCGAATTTCATGAAAAATACAAAAAAAATGTCCTAGGATAAATTAGTTTCAATCTCTAGGATAGATTGCATGTTTTTTTTTTAAGAAAATAAAAAATGTAATTTGCACATCATTAGAATTAGGTCATTTTGGTTAATTTAGATTGCATATTTAATTATTGCATGTTCACTAAAAAATCACAAATTTTTCCTCATTTATATAGTTTAGGACATGTTGTCATGCCATACCATTTCATATTAAGCATTGCATATGGGTTATATTCTCGTTGAAAAGTGAAAATAAAAATTGAGTAATTGGTTAATTAGAAATCAAATCTAGAATCGTCGATGTGAATTTTGATTTAACATTGCAAATGCTTTCGTTGTTATGAGGTAAGTCCTGCAGTTTATTCATTGCTATATCTGCATGTTAAATTGGTGGTTTGTGCACCCGCATAATAACCTCACATGTTAGGGAGATAAATTAAAATCAATTCAAGTTTGTTTGCCAAACATTTTTCAAAATAAAAGATAAAGGTACCGAAAGGGCATTGGGGAGAGAAATTTAACATAACCAAGTCCCTGAACTCACAATCTCTGATTTGTAGGAGTAAAATAATTCTCCAATTATTTTACTTAGTGTCTAATCGACCTACCGTAAACTGATTAGTGGCAACTCCTAATTAAAAAAAATATTTGCATGTTAAGAACTTGAACCTAAGTCACGAATTGGTATGGGCTTGGGAGAGCCCGAGCTAAGTTTAGGCTTAGTAATCCATTAGCCAAACCGTAGGTGGTTCTAGGGGTGTGCAAAATACCCGGGAACCGCCCGGACCGCCTGGAACCGGACCGAACCGCTTGGAACCGGCGGTTCTTGAGGGAACCGGTCCAGTTCCCGATTCCAATTTTTGGGAACCAATGGGTACCGGTCCGGTTCCCGGATCCATGGGCGGATCCACTCGCCCGCTCACTCGGACCGGACTGGAACCTTTTTAATATTAAAAAAAAAATTACTAAAAGAAACCCTAAATCTCATCTCACTCCCTTCGTCTTTGGCTCCTAATCCTATCGCCATTTCACTGCATTTACTTCTCCCGCCATCCACATCTCCACGTACTTAAATTTAGTTTTTCTTTTTTTGGCTTGCTTTGATGTCACGTAGTCATTCTATATTGAAAATCAAAATTATTTCGTGTCAAGATCGGTTCCATGGATCCACCCGGGAACTAGACCGGACTGACGGTCCAGTTCCTGGGTGGATCCATGCAACAAACGGGTGGATCCCGGTTCCAATTTTTCGGAACCGGTCTTTAGCAGGCGGTTCTCGGTTCTAGGTTGGGAACCGCTCGCCCAGACCATGCACACCCCTAGGTGGTTCACTTGAAAAATTGGTCGCGACAAGCGAACTATTCCTCAGGGCATTCTTTCATTTTTCTAATGTAGAAAGGACGTTAGCACAAGTAGTGGTTAGAGATCTTGATGACAAGTTAGACTTCGATTCATTGTTGTCTCATATGTTAGTGGTTTATGATCAAAATTATCAAGGAGTGACTGCACATCATCTTTTTGAGGCTGCGTTTGGATTTGGCTTTTTCAAGCCACTTTAGGCTTTCAAAGCCCTTTGGGCTAAAAATGGGCGTTTGGCAAAAAAATTTGCAAACACCTTTGGTTCCAAACTTGCCTTTTGAAGGCTGAAAGCTCAAGGCAGGGGCCTTGGGCATTTCAGCTTTCTCGGTAAGCTAGTGGGGTATTGTTCATATTTTTTTTTTCCAAAATTATCCTTATGAACATTTTGTTTTTTTGTTTTTTGCCCTTGTGAGGAGCATTGTTCATCTTATTCGTCGAGGGTGGCTCCGGCCGCAGCTGCTTGGGTTGGTGTTCATCTTCTCCGTCGAGGGTGACCCCGGCGGTAGCTGCGCGGGTCGCGCGACCGCCGGCGAGGTCGCACGACCCAGGTGCGGCCCTCGCCGAGCTCGCGTGACCTCAGGTGAGGGTTGCGGAGCCTCGGCGACGGCCGATCGGGGTCGCATGAGCCAGGCGCGACCCTCGCCAAGGTCGCGCGACCCAAGCGTGGGCCTCACCGAGGTCCCCCGACCTCAGGTGAGGGTTGCACAGCCTCGTGACGACCAATCGGGGTTCTCGGAGGTCCAGGCGACGTCATGCGATGCGCACGACCCTAGATCCGGGGTCGTCGGAGGTCGCGACGGCGTCGTGCGACCTCGCCGCCCCAGATCCGGGGTCACCGAAGGTCGTGACAACGTCTCAAGACCTCGCCGGCCCAAATCCGGGGTCGCTGGAGGTCACTGGTGGTCGCCGCCGGATGCCGCCTGCCCTTGCCGGTTTTCATTTTTTTTTTTCTTTTGATAATTTTTTTTTTCACAAAAGTCCTTTGTCTCCCAAACACCATTTTGCTCAAAAGTACTTCACAAAGGACTTTTAAATTATAATTTACCAAACACAGTTTGCATTTTGGAAAACATCTTCAACTCAAAGGTCTTTGCATTTTTCTAAGGACTTTCCCTAAAAGTCTTCCCAAACGCACCCTGAAAGAAAATGTACAGAAAAAGCATTAGATTTATTTAGCGTAACCAAATCTTATTTTTATGACATCTCTTGTTTGTAGAAATAAAATATTTTGGTGACGTTTTCTGAATCGATAAACTTGGATACATTCAATAAAATGTTGAATAAGAAATCTAATCTAGGGGATGGGATAAACCCGAATTATATATATTTTAAATCACTACTAGAGTGACGCATCATACATTGCTTTTTCGGAGGCATTGCACAAGGACACCGCCAAGATAGCTTATCATCATCACTTCTGACCATAGTGTGATCATTGTCACCTCACTAGGTCGGTCGTCACCACCAACCGTCAATTACATTATGACAAGAGAGGGTGAAAGGGGTCTCAAGACAATGTTGTCCTAGGTTTGCATAGATCATCCTTTCCATCCCAATTCCATACATCTTTCATGTCAACCTCAACCTTTCATGTGTGACTCACAAGCCGCCTGTTCACTAGTTGGTCGACAAAGAACGGCCAACACACCATTGGCTTCATGGGGACCTTTCTCTTAAGCATGGAGTTCCAATTGATGTGCATCAAGAATGCCACAATGGCACCGTGATGTGGAATCTCCTATCGCGGGCCTTCTTCGGTGATGAAGTCCGGTTGTACAACCCACAAGAAGTGCCTCTCGTTATCCACGAGGCTTTTCCAAAAATTACGTGAACTCGTATTGATTGGGAGCCGTCATGCATTGAGATCGAATTTCCAACTAACCACGTGATCGGAAAGGTTTGAAGCCCTAGGGAGATGGGAATCTCAAAGATTTTCAAACGCTAAGGATTTTCAAAGATTATCAATCCTATTAGGTTGTAGATTTTCAAATATTTTCAAAGATTTTTTTTAAAAGTTTTGAAATCCTATCTTAATAGCAAAGCACATATAATGGGATATCTTTGCAATCCAGGGATATTTGGAGGATTTCAAATTCCCCTTTATCCAATCTAATTCCAATTGGAATTTGGACGATTAGACGCAATTTATAGATATATATTTTTTTAATTATTGGTATTATACACAATTTATTTTTCTTTAATTTTCTATATTTTTCATTTAGTTTACATCAAATAAGAGTAAATGAGAGATTTTCCTTTAAAAAAAAAAAAAAAAGAGAGATGAAAAAAATACTTCCATCTTTTGAAAGTCACGTGCATTGAATATGTTAATGAAAAAACTAAAGGATCCTTTATAGTTCAAACAAAATGAAAGTTAAGAGGGCATTAGATAATAGTATAAAATTTGGGGACTAACATATACTACCCCAAAGGTTCAAAGGGGTTTGGTGGAAGTGGCCATGCTTGCTGGCCATGATTATGTAACGTTGCTAACTGTTGGAGAGAAATTCCTCAAGCAAGAGAAATGCTTACTAAACCCTTTTTTCATTCAATTACAATGGAGCAGCTCAAAATCAAACATGACCACACCAAATTTAGGCTACCCTTGATTGGGTCATTTGGTCTAACGCGTTTGGATTTGGCATGAGGAGTTAGCGTCATGGAACTTTGCGAGTGAGGATGTCTACAGTTGGGGCAACAATTTCGTCATGCTTGGAGTGCAACATCAATTTCGGAAGCTACAATCTTCTCCTTAATTGAAAGACAAATCAGGAAAATATTCCTATCAATGGAAAAATGCCTAAATTAATGTTTCCACTTTGCCTTCCATGTATTTCAATTATAAAGTTTTTAATACTTTTTATTTGATAAGTTATAAATAATCTTGCAAAAGAAATTCCATCGTTGAAATAGTTTTCACCTTCCACGTATACATCGTACGCAAGTCCGGCATATTGCACCAACAATCTAATTCTGATTATCAATTATTTAAATAATTTTTAATTTTATTATTAGTACTAGAAGAAGCCTTACTACTGATATAGATATTATGTATTAGTATGCTCAAATGTATCGACTAGAAAAAAAAAAAGAGAAATTTTTTTCTTAATGGAAAGAGAAATAATAATTTTATTCATCAAGAAAGCTTTGAGGAATAATACTTTCATTTACTCAATTTGAAGATATAAGCTTGGTTTTTTTTTTCCTCTATTTTTTATAACATATAATCAAACTAAACACATAGGCTTTGGTGCTTGAAGACATTGCATTCAAGACACATTCTTCTCTCCCCAAAAATAAAAATGGAATTAACGTTTATAATTCCACTATAGTATTTCGCATGGCATATTCTCCGTTCCTTATCCATATTGTAACCTATTTGTTCTTATACTACACAAGCAATCGCACCTCAAATAAGACTTATATTATCAAATTGAGTAAATAAAAGTATTATTCTTCAAAGCTTTTCGGTGAGTAAAACTACTATTTCTCTTTTCTAAAAAATAAAAAATAAAAAAAGAAGCTTTTTTGCCTCTCCTTTTTTTCTTTAATTAGTAGGGCTATGTAAGATTTAATATTTAATTAGTACGATGTAAATTTTCAAATTACTAAGCTTATACTATCACATAGAATAAATAAAAGTACGCTTATTTTTCTCAATTTTAAATTTTTTTTAGTGACAACAGTGCATTATAAAAGTTTGAAATTTACAGAAAACCCCGAAAGAACCGAGAGAATCGCTCTCATCTAACCGACGCCCCGTAATGACTCTTCTTCTTCCAGAACAAAGCCAATCCGAGAGGCGTGCGTAGAGATGGCGACCGAGAGAAGCGCTCTCATCTTAACTGACCGAGGCTTTTGGGGGGCATTCGTTGGGGGGGATACGATTCACAGCCGAGAGAACACCAGAGCAAGAAGACAGAGCATCAGTGATTTTTAAAGTCGATGGAAATATCTAACCTAAGTTGATCGAGGACTTCCATCCTCCAATAAAGTTGCATCAGAAGAAGTATGCCTTTGCCTGTGCTGTCGTGGCCTCTGTGAGCTCCCTTTTGCTCGGTTATGGTCAATCCCCCGATCAAAAGGGGGGTCACGAAGGCCACTATGGCGCAAGCAAATACGTGCTTGTTTAGGTGCAGCTTCACTGGAGGAGTGGAGTCTTCTGTCGACCTTGAACGTTGTAATCGACTTTGAAATCATTATGTATGTCTTTTGATACTTGCAAAGTAAGTTAATTGGCACCTTAGGTAAGTCAATTAGTGATGTACACCTGCAAAAGAAACTTGTATTGAGTGAAGTAACTGAAGGTAGCAGACCAAAAACGAAAAAAAGATAAATGATACGAGAGAACATGATACTCTGTAAAAAAAAAAAAAATCTCACAAAAAAAAAAAAAAAAGGAAGAGAAAAAGCAAACTTACATTGATCAATTTTCTGCGAGCTTCTTGAAGCTCATTATTGTGATTATGCACCTTTACTATGATAGCTCGATTCAGCGCTTCTACATCCTCAAGATTCCCCTCTTTTCCCTTCATATCCGCTAGCTAAATAATTATTTTCAAAATTTCAGTATCATCCTCGTCTTTCATGTGCTTCATGACATTTAATGATCTTCTCAACTGTTCAATTTCCAATTTCAACGTTTGTTTTTGCATCAAGTTGTTTTTCCAGATGAATCATCTGATTGGAAAGTTACTCTTTTTGTTTTTCCAAATGAAAAAGTTGGTCAATTAACCTGGATAAATAACTTCTTCATGAAGGTTCTTACTTAAGGACATATCTCCTTTGCAGATGTACATTAGGAATCATCTAGTCAACTTGAAGGTATTTGTTTTGTTGGAAGAGCTTTCCAATAGGAAAAGTCTCATAAGTCAGCACAGTTGAATGTCTGAGGCTTGAGTTATTAGCAATTTTCGAAGAAAGCTTCAAGCAGAATTGTGGGAGGAGGTAGTAAATCCTTGATGCACAAGTTTTGCTCTTGCAATCTTTCACCATATTCTGTTGTCTTACTTCGTTTTAGAGCAATTGGATTGTGTGATTTTGTTGGCTTTCACCAGAGATCGGCTTGTTCATGGTCATGTTAGTTATGGTTTGTTCCAGACTTCAAGGAATCAAGTGATCATGACACACAGTTCCTTATCACCCATGGCGGGATGCCCTGGTGTTCCTCAATCCTTCACTTATGTTATTATATGGGAATCTTTTAGATCTACTTGTTTTGATGATTCCCTCGATTGGAGCACTGCTGATTGGAGCCGTTCCACATTAATTGGATGGTCTTATTGCTGATGTCAAATGGTCTTGAGCCTTGTAGATGAAATCAATGTTGCAGAGTCTCCTTGCTTGATTGGCCGAGTAAAATTCTTAGGAGGTTATGGGATGTTGATAAGTTTGCTTATCTCTTCAAGTGTTTCTCATCGCTAGCCTAGTTAGCTGGTAGTCTCAGCAGAGTCAAACTAAAGTGGATGAGCTAGCTATTAAAAACCGGGGTTTCATCAGTTTGATATGGGAAACCTTCAGCATGTCTTATATAAAGAAGTTAGAAAGACATTGAGCTAGCAGTCCTTTAGCAGATGGATGTGGAACAGATGCCTGCCGAAAAAGCTGAAGGAGATGCTAATGCTACCGGGTTGCTAGAGAGAGGGTACTTGCAGTACAAGTAATATCTCAACTCATTTTTTAGCACTATCGGTTCCAAGTTAATTCCCATCAACTTTCAATTAATATCAAAGTTGCTCTGTTGCAGATGTCCTCATTACTAGTGAAGGTGCAACATTACAGCCCCCCTGTTGCAGAAAGATCTTCAATTGCCATCACTGTCATAATGATGTGAAGGTGATCCCTTATGCCCTTCATAGACTTAAGAACGCTTGGTAACTTCCTTTGTCATGTCATGAAGAAGGCATTAGATATATATCTAGGAGATACTTTAAGCTTAGTCCATAGATTGCAATTAAAGTTTTACTTGCCATACATTAGAGAATGATCATCAACCAAATGGAGGCAATGCTTCGGGTGCCTGTAGATTCTGGGCACTAGCATCATTAGTTATCTTCATATGAGATTGCACTCTGACCTGATGATAACTTTGAAATGTGTGCGCTTATATTGCAATATGTGCAAGTTTCCATTTTTATGTGACAAATATGTGCAGAAGGTTGCCAATGATATTTTCTAGAAGTTAATTCACTAGTTAATTGCATCAAACTTCTTTCGTATCATAAATGAAAGTCACCATGTGGATTGAATTCTAATAAGTACTCTATAGTTCGGTGAATATGGTGATGAATGTGATTCTTCAATCTTCTGCAAATAGACGTGCTTTCCATAACCTGACATACTGTTCTCTTATGCCCTAGATAGTATCAATGTAAGCAAAAGCATAAAAATGCTTAACAATGGGCAATCATGTTAGAAATGAATTTTTTTTTTTATTTGCATTATACAGATTGTCATAAGTGTTAGGTGTCATATCTTGCAGTAGGAGACTATGATTACATGGACCTCACGTCTTACTTTTTTTTTTTTTCTTGCAGACATTCAAGCAATATCATTAAATTATGTCTCGAGTATGAGCCATTTATGGAATCCAACCAGATTGAATAAATATCCAAGTTTGATAGCACAATAAAATTGAAGAGTTGGACTCACCTTTGCCGAAGGTTGGATGAATGAGAGGAAAGAAGTCCTTGCCACTGCAAGACAAAAGGGGTTCCTCATTGTGTGAACAGGCGCCAGTCGCTTCTTTCTTTGAGAAGCGTGGAGTGGGTTCCTTCAGCAAAGTGTAGCCGCACAAGAAGAGAGTACAATGGCCGCACCGGGATTTCTTGGGGAGCGCCGCATGAAGAACGAAAGGAAGAATCAGAGAGTGGGGCGCTTGTTGCTTGGCCGTGAACGGGGGATATACACACCGTGGATTGGTGTTGTGAGTATTTTTGCAAACACTTTAAATTTGAGTCCAATCTTAGTGTGAGATACATTCAAGCATGTGAGCAACTGCAAACTTGGATTTTCCGATTATTAATGAATTATCTGTTACCGGCTCTCTCCGTGGATGTAGGTACCGACACTCGGTACTAAACCACATAAATCTTTGGCGTCCTTTATTATTTCTCATTTATTTCTCTAATAATGTTGCGTTAATTTCTTGGTAGCTTATGCAATAATATGTTACAACAGTATCATTGCAATGGATGTGGCATTTGCTAGTGTGGCCACCATTGGAAGTAAGACTCAACAATGTCAAAGCAATTATCCATGCGAATAATGGGAGTGTTAGTATTTGTGAGAAGATAAGAAATGCTCATAAACACTTAGCATAAGGTGATTGGTCAAAGCCATTAAGCATGAGGTTAATGAGAGTTCTTTGCTGCCTCAGTGCACAGCACTCACTCTTGAGTGGGTTCAGTAGTTGGGGTGTGTAGAGATGCTCATGGGCTCTCGTGGCCGGCTTTGCCAAGAAAATTCATGCTCCGACGGCCCTCACGCCTAAAATCCTAGCAGTGAGAGAAGCCTTGGCGCTCTCGTTGAAGATAGGGTGGAACTTTCTGTGGAGGAAAAGTGGTGATCTGCAGGTGAGGATGGAAAGTGATAGCTTATCTCGGGCCAAACCGAAAGCCCATGGGTAGTCCAATCTGTTGTTGAGAATTGTCAGCATCTTATGGCCCAAATGCACCGAATGTCTCCAGCCTTTTGACCCGGGGAAGCTAATCAACCTGCGAACTAGGTTTCGAAGGCCCATCAGCACAGCTCATTGAACTCGAATTGGCTCACCAACTCCCTATCCTCTTTAGTTATGTTTAGTCATCTATATTTCTAATTAGGCTAGGATTAAATATGATAGGTTAGGAAATTGTGGGATTTTTTCATTTCCTATCCACCATTTAGTGATCGTAAGTATAAAATTGGATATATTCACATCATATTATATATATTAGTTAATATAAACGACATTTCAATATAAACGAACCTAAAAGTTTATAAATGAAGATGGTAAAAATCTCTTGCGACTATGTACTTTATTTTGATTTATTTTTTATTTTATTTGTCCTCTCTTTTTTAATTAATTTCTTTTTTTATATCTTTTTTTCCATCATTCTCTAATAAAATTTTATTAAACAAGTAAACTATACCAATATACCTAAAATACCTAAAATATGTACCAAATAAGTTTGGCTTCTCATTTCCACACCCAACATGCATAAATACACACTAATCTCCCTATGAATATATTAGAAAATCGGCATTGCATAATAAATTTGTGGAAAATTTACAAAGATTGCTCCAAACTTTGGGAAAATACATTTTTGACATAAACTTTTGACTGTTACACATTACTTCTTGAACTTTTATTTGGTTATAGATGTTAACATTTGACTATATTTTCCATTCACATATGCAATGTAGATGACGTTAAAGGGGCAAACTTGTTCTTCATCTCATTTTTTTTCGAAAGAATGCCTTTTACCGTTGATTTCTATAAGAAAAATAAAAACAGTACAGAAAATGAAAAAAATTAACTAAATTATCATTACCACAAAATTTGACTATCAATAATAATATAGATAATAAAAGTTGGTAGAAAATTCATGGATATATTAATAGAACTAGTAGGTATTTGAACAAAAAGAAACGCAATTAAGTAGAAAAGAAAAATGCCACAAAGAACAAAAAATCAAATAACAAAAGTTTGATGCTCATTTTGTGTTGTTAAATGGTTAATTAATGTAAGAAAATTGAGCAATAAAAATATTTTTTAACAAAATCACCTTAGATTTTGATTCATCTTCATCTTTTATGAGTTAAGGACATCATTGTCATTGATAAGTTCTTTCTAGATTTTTTGTAGATCAATCATTTTACATTAATTAAACCTTTATATGTACATAATGCATAATCAAATTTTATCATTTGAACCTTTTGTTATTGAGGCCTTGTCCCCTTTTTATTTGATTTGCGTTTCTTAACCTGAGCTATTATAAATTATTTTTTACTTTTGTAAATCAACCCATTCATCCCTTTGTTAGGTTGCATTGTTGACCTCGTATTAAGGCTTTGTTTGTTTCTCGATAAATGTGGTGTTTTTGAAAATTATTTTCTAGCAAGCCATTTTCTAGGAAAATAATCATATTATCCCGTATTCGGCTGAAATTTGAAAATGAACTAGAAAATATTTTCCACCATTTGGTAAGAAAAATCTTTTCCTGCATGCGCTCATTCTCAATAATTTTTTTCATTATTTCATTTTTTAAATCTATTTTTTAATGTTTTTTTTTCTTTTCCTTTCCTTTTTTTCTTTTTCTTTTTGCTTTTTTTCTTCCTTTCTTTCTCTTCTTCTTCATCAACCTGCCAAGGTCAAAGTAGAAGAGAAAGAAAGAGAGAAAAGCAAAAAAGGAAATAGAAATTAAAAAAATCAATGTAAAAAAGAAAAAGGAAACATAAAATGGAATGAAAATGTGTTTGGTGAAAGAAAGTGAGGTGGAAGAAGTCATGGAAAATATTTTCTACTTTTCAAAAATGTAAATATTTTCCTCACTTTTGAATGTGTTTTTTTTTTCCCAATAGCAAAAAAACGGTTTTCTTGACTAATTCATTTTTCATGAAATGAACATCGGAAAATTTGAAAAATATTTTTCTTTAAGTTATTTTCTATGAAATGAACAGAGCCTAAATATTGTGTTGGTTGTAATTTGAAGTGTTGTTTACTTCTGATTATAAAGATCCTATTCTTTGTCGACCAACCTTAGTCCAATTTTTTATGAGGGTCAATCTACCCCTAGACCTCCATACTTTGATAGAACCAATTATGGTCAATGGAAATAAGATGCTCGTATATATCCAATCAATAGAGTTGGCAACGTGGACGTTGACACCCAAATTTTTGCTAGCAAATTGAATCTGCATTTTTGTAAAGATAAACAACAAAGTTAACAATTTTTATTTTCTTAAAAAGAGAGGACTAATAAGACCTCAGCCCAAATCCACAACTCGAGCTCCCCGCCGGACAATATCGGACTTGAGCCCAGGATCTCTTTAGATTTGTCCAATAGCCCATCGAATAAGGCTCAGCAACAGAAAGGAGCTGAAAAATGAAGCCCATCCGAGGTCCAAGGCCCATGCCGAGAGAAGGCCCTCCCTCTTTCCTTCCTTACTTTTATCTCTCTCTCTCTCTCTTCCCCCGAACGAAGGCACGCGCGCGGGCAAGAGCGGGAACTGAAAACAGAGAAACTTTCTCTCGATCCTGCTTTCCCTCTGGTTCCACGGCCGCTCCATTTCCGATCAGGCGATCACCACCACTCCTGGCTCATAATTAACGTCGCGGTTCCTCCTCATCGGCAGCCACTCAGTTCCTCCTATTGTTAAAATTCCAGCACTGTCCAATCGTGTTTCCGACGGTGCTCTGTTCTGACCGTGAAGATGCTATTGTTACTGATTTGTTAGAGAGCGGTACTTGCCGTACGAGTAATGTCTCGACTCATTCTTGAGCAATAGTAGTTCAAGCTTTGTCCTTCTCAACTTTCAGTTAATAGCAAAGTCGCTGCTGCTGCTGCTGCTGCTGCTGCTGCGGCAGATGTCCTCATTACCATCGAAGGTGCCGCATTAGAGCCCCCTGTTGCAACGAGATTTTTTATTGCCTTCACTGTCATGATGATGCAAAGGTGACTCCTTGTGCCCCTCATAGACTAAAGTGTGCTTGAGAACTTCCTTTTGTTATGACATGAAAAACGCACTAGATATCTACGAGATACTTTTGTGCAAGCTCAGTTGATAGATTTCAATTAAGTTTTTACTTGCCATCTATTAGAGGATGATCGTTAACCCAAATATAGTCACCGCTTCAGCTGCCTCTAAATTTTGGGTGCTAGTGACATGAGTTATCTTAAGATGAGATTGCGTTCTGACCTGTTGCTAACTTTGTAGTGTGTGCTCTAATATTTTGGTATGTGCAGTCCGCCGTAACTGCATGACGGATATGTGCAGAAGTCGCCATGTCATTTGAGTTCGGATGAGTAGTCCACAGTTTGGTGAATATGTCAAATATTCTATTCTTCAATCCTCAGCCTGTGGACATGCTTTCCATAAGAAGACATACCGTTCTCTTATGACCAGAATAACGTATCAATGTAAACAAAAGCAGGGCATTGACTCGAGTTGCCATCAAGTTCAGCGGATGGATGCCATCGAATTTCTAGCATGTTTATAGACCGACTGATTACTTGATGTTCCCACTTACCTACACGCTTTGTTTCAGGTTGTAAGTTCAATCTGTGATAGTGCTCAAGAGGTAATTTTAAACATTCTATCCGTCATTACCTACTTTGATTGCACTAAAAAGCTTTTCGAAGGAGGGCAAAAGATGTGAAGTTGTTTAAAAAGACTGGCCAAAAATAAACTACAGTGCAGATGTTGATTCTCAACCTTTGGTTTCCATGTTCACAGGTGGTGTTTGCATGGGGAAAGTACTTTTGTTGGACTTGTAAGTTTTTGGATGATGATGTGCGTCAAATCTTTCTCATCTCGCTGCTCAATTTCTTTCATGTGTCTTGGGACAGTGGCATTAGTCGAGTCTCTCTCTATGTCAGAAATAGTTTCTGTCCGCCCTATCCCCCTAGCAAATATTTCAAAACCCTGAGCATAAAAATGCAGCATGACTTGCAAACATGTGAAAGAAAAAAGTTCGTTAATTGCATTTTTCGTATTCTCAAAAGTGTTGGGCGTTGAATCCTGCAGTTGAAGACGATATGATCACATGGACCTAGCATCTTACTTTATTTTATTTTTTTACAGACATCCAAGAAGCAGAATCGCTGCAATGGATGTGGCATTTGCACGTATGGCCGCCATTGGCAGTGATACGCAATAGTGTCAAAGCGATTACAAAAACGTCATGCTTCAAAAGTAGCCAAAATTGTTTCACAAATAATAGCTAGATGATTAGATATAGTATGAATCTACGACCTGAACTTATAGTTTGAGAATGTTAGATAAAATTCCTAGATGCATCCCATCTTCCGTCAGTCATCACCCTTGGAGAAGATTATTTGTTTCCTTTTAGGTATTTATATTTCAATTTATACAGAGTTCCCTGCTTCTGGATGTTGCTTTCATCATTTCTTTGTCGTTGATGATGTTGCACGTTCGATACACGTCCAATTGTATTTTCTTTCTCAGAATTGTGGGGCAAGAGAATGAGGTAAGCTTCTGTTATCCGGTGCTAAGGCTAGCATAAATAGTGATGGAAAGAACTGAAGTTAATCTCCTTCACTTATTGTCATGCTGTACAGGCTGCTGCTATTCAATCTTGCTGAAAAACAGCCATTGCATGGAAGGAGTGACGCGTCCTCCTTTTTGCTTTGAGGTAAAGCTCTGTGATTGAACGGTTATTGTGCGTGCATTGCAGACTGAATAGACTGAAGGCGGCGGAAATGGCAATGTGCAGTTTCTATTTGATTTGAGAAATAACGTGACAGTCTTGCCTTGCTAACACAAATTCGTAAGAGAACATTCGCCGGTGAGAGTTGTTTGTTGAAAGATGTTTGCTGTTCCACAGGTTTGGATCCATTGCGGGAAAACATCACCAGTTCCATGCGGCTAGGACTAAGAAATTGTGATTTTTATGAATGTCCTTACTCAAAGCTGTGCTGCGAAGAAAGGAAATCAAGAATGGACGTGGTCCTTGATTTTTGGCCATTTCAAAGAGAGCTTTGTGGAATTTCACTGCGAAAGCTGTTATTCTGTAGGACAAGGTTTCTCAAGAAAGAGAGGTTTCCGACATGAGGCGATAGAAGACCCCCCAAGCCTTTCGACATCAGGTTGAGGGACATGACTCTTTTGGGCTGCCGTCCACCACATATCATGCCTTCCCACTCACAGTGATGAAAAGAGTCATTCCACGAGCTCAAAGCTCCAGGCAGATCCTCATCCACACTGTCTGAAGTAGATTAAAGAGAGCCAATCCGTCTGGTTGGTTTGCATTGTTGGACTCATCCATAATGGGAGCTGGGCATAGAAAAATAGGAACATAATTGCCATATGCTTTTCCATTGTGAGTAGGTTCAATGTCCTAACAAGCTGCAAGCAAAGTCTCTTCCAGATTGAATTAAAGAAGAAATAAAGACCTTTAAAAGCATATGCATTTCCATTAATCAAAAGACACCTTTTTACATGGCATCAAATTAATTATTTATCCCTCTGATCTATTCTAAGAGCTTAGCTTAGCTACTCTCCTTATCCACACGCATGCGATATCACACGCTAATTACAATAATTAAATTCCTGAATAGCATATTTAATGGATTGTCTATGCAAGGGATAATGTAATCCATGTGCTAACTTGAGGGATTTGCTAAGAGATACTAACTGTTTGTTTTTTTTTTCGTTTAGGCATAAAACAATTTAAAATGTGATGCTAGACGTTTAAATATTTTTAAGAACGAATAGTTCGAGAGCATTCCTCGGAAAGTTTTTCTGGCTTATGATTTTTTTTTCGTCTGTGTGTGTGTTTGTTACGAAAGGAAAACCCAATAACAAAAATACGATGAAACTGTTGAGGGTATCAGAAGTTCCTTCTAAGATCTAGTACATGAACTCTTGGTTTACATCATGACTCAAAGCACATTTAGCCGACCAATTGCATGAAGGGCGTACAGATTGTTATTATTTATTATTGTTTTCATTGTTATTATATTATTGCCATGAAATGGTGCACTCTTTTAGTGAGGTCCGTTCTTGATTTATTCTGATCATAACTCTGATTAGTGAACTAAGTATAGGTGATGTCCATGTTTGTGTTGCACCACATTTAAGAGTGGCTTGAGATTTAAAAAAAAAAAGAAGAAGAAAGTTTTAGATCTCCCTTTTATCACAGATAGCTAACAACTCATGTTATTACCAGGTCATTGAATCTGAATTACAATATGGGTTCATCATCCATTTTCTCACCTCTAGTGATTAGCATATATTATGCATTTTTTTCATGACGTCCGCGTGGTTTATTATGCTAGCATGTCCGGTCTTGGATTGAGGCGGTGAATTGCTTGTTGATTTGGTGATCTACTTAGTTTACTAATGAAGCTGACTCACTCACAGTGTTTTGATATTTATCAAATCGAGTAGGGTAAGGTGGTTGTTCGAAATCTTGCAATAAGAATATGAAGCGCAAATTGAAAATTGAGGCACATTCCAAATAGTTACAAACGCGTCAAGGTGTCCATATCGTAAATTTGGCAAATAACTCCACTAGAATATGAGTTCATGTGTTTAATTAATGGATCGGATGCTTTTGGTTGCTCTTTGATGCGTCTAGAGGTGTCAAAATGGGTCATGAACCCATTTTTGAACTCATATTTTATTTACATGGGTTTTATACAGGTTAAGAGCTTTAAAAACCCCAACTAAAAATTGGTCAAAAAAGTGAGTCTGATTTAAATAGGTCGAAAATGGATTAGAACTTGTGACTCATTTTTGACCCATTTAAAATATAAAGTGGGTTAGAACCTTAAAGCCTATTTCTAAATTTCCAACCCAAGCTCTATATAATCTTTCCCTGTTTACCTTTATAAAAATGTTTTTTAATAAAAAATCGAAATTATAATTATTTTTTATATTTCAATTTTTTTTTCTTTTTTCTTTCTTTTCCTCCTTCCTTAGTAGGTGGCCGGGCCGTAATGGCCGGTGACGGCTAGTGACAAGCCAAGCAAGGCTCGAGCCTCGCCGAATGCCGGCGAGACTCGAGCTCGCGGTGTGGAGTGGGGCCTCGGCCTCGCCGGGCAAGGCTATCTTGCCGATCTAGCGAGGTCGAGGCCCCTCTCGACACACCTCGTCCTCGCACACGACTAGTGAGGCTCAAGCCTTGCCGAATCTAGGGAGACTCGAGCTCGTTGGCATCGGGCGAGCTCGAGTCTCGCCAGATTCAGCGAGGCCGAGCTTGCTCGGCGATTGGCGAGGCTTGATCTCGCCGATTTGGTGAGGCCGAGGCCCCGTCGACATTGAGCGAGGCTCCAGTAGCAAGCTCGAGCTTGCTGACATTGGACGAGCTCGAGCTCGCCTATGGTCAGTTGCCAGCCATCGTCGACTAGCAGCCGATCGAAAGAAGAAGAAAAAAAAAACAGAAAAAGAAAAAATAATAATTAAAATTTATATTTTAAAAATAAAAATATTTAAAAAATAATTATAAAAAATTTCCATTAAATTTGTATTGCATAAAAGTGTTTTAGCAATATTTTTTTTATAGAAAAATATGAACTTTCTTAAGTTTAGTTGAAGATTTTTCATATTATAGTTTTTTAGTTACTCAATAATATGTTCACTTCAAACAAAAGAAGCATGTGCATGGTCTAATTCTTTATAAATATTTCAATTTATAGGTTTTTTTTTTTAATTTTTTTATTTACTATTTTTAATTTAATTTGAATTTTTTATCCAATTAGTATATAGTAGGTGTGGGTTTTCCTAGAATATTAATAGGTTTTAACAATACCGGTCGAATCGGTATAGGTTAGGTATGGGTCGAGTTGGATATGGGTCACTAGATTTACACTAAATGAATATGGGTCAAAAAGAGTTAAATAGGTCAAATATGGGTCGATCCATTTTCGACCCGACCCAAACCCGACCCGACCCATCCATTTGACTGGGTTTAGATTCGTCTAACAATTGAATAAGAAATATAAGGCAAAACACTGCCTAAGAAGGAAAGATACAATACAAGCCCGAACTCACAAAAACAAACACGTAGGACCAGCAAAATGGCACAAGTTACTATTTAAGATATTTTAGTGAGATTAGCTTTCTCAAAGAAAGCTATGCCTCTTTACACAATATGGTGCGGACCTAAAAACTAGCGTCTGAGCCAAAACTGAAGCAAGCTATATGTGCCGTTGCATCCGAGGAGGTTCCAATTTTAAAACTTATCTAAAAGCCAAAGCGATTTAGAAAATTTCGGATAACTACTGATGCAAAGGGCATTTTTTTAACTCAAGATGCTAAAAGCTTTTCTTAGACTGCCTCTTAAAGAGATAGATTTGCAAGGGATTGATCGTCCTCCTTGTTAATATTTTTGTTAATCAATAATTATTACAGTAATTTACCCTTTAAACATACATAGTGATTAAGCAATTTTTGTTATTTGATCTTTTAGTTATAGATGCCTTTTCCCCGTTCTAATGAATTTGTATTTATTTTTTAAAATATCTTATTTAGTTATATTAAGGTGGCTATATTTATTATTTTGATTATTAGTATTTTGGTTAATTTTCTCTCTCTTCCGGTTTCTATAGTTTTCAGTATTTTAGAAAAAGAGGCTTCCTTAGAAAAAAATGAGATAAAATTTCCCTCAAAATTCACAAGCATGTGCATGCTAATAACAATATAATGAAGAGTTAATTGCTTGAACAAAATAAAAGTTCAGACGTCATTGTATAACAAATGAAAAATCGGAGCAAATTTATATTACCCCAAAATTCAGAGAAGTTGTGCGTAATTTACCCCCATATAGTGGAAGGGTTTGAACCATCTTTATTTACACAAGTGGGCCTTCGACTAAACTCAATCGGTGTTCATCGAAATCCCTTAACCTTCAAAAGTGTCGAGCACTATTGATGCCTCGCCTTAATTTACCAATATTTGAGACTGTCTTGCGATGGCTTTGGTAATCAAATCGAGAGAACCTAAGAAGAAAAGTTTAAAGAAGGGAAAAAGAAATGGAAAACTTCTCATGGTGAAGGTCATCGTGCTCGCCGGCCATGATTGTACAACGTTGTTGATTTTTCACGGGAAACTTGACTTCAAGATCAGAGCTAACATTCTTAATTCTCCACCAAATTCTAGAATATCTTTCTTTCTCTTTGTTTAATTTCTAACAAAGTACTTTGCGTCACGTATTCTTTGTTCACTACCAAGACCACAACTTCAGTTTTTGTCCCACACTGGCAATTTCACATCGAAATTCCCCTTCTCCCACAAAATTTGAATTCGACTTATATACTCAGTACATTATTTTGCAAACTCTTTAGTTTCAAATGGCCAAACAGACTTGAATTTCAGCATCTTGCTTTTCCTAACATATATGTTTATAAAACCCCTATCTAAGCATGGTAATTGAGTTGTGCTAACCGGCCCTCTTAATCTTGGGTTCAAGCTTGGCACGGGGGTTCTAACCTAATGAATGGTAATCGGAACAAGAGTGATAGGATCTAAGTGACGAACTTTCAAGAAATTTAACTTCGAAAAGAAGTTCTTTGTAGTACGGGAGAAGTCAGGGAATCTTTTGACTAAAAATCTTGCCGGCAGCATAAAAAATACGCTAAAAAGCATTGGCGGGACTTATTTTCCACGTTGGGATGAGCCACCCATCATCTCCTTGTTTGCGTTTTTGCTTTATTTCCTTTTCATTACAGGTGAGAAGTAGCCCTCATGGTAAAATTAACGAATGGGGAAGCTAATAAGGATTTTGTATTTAAGTCAGTGGAAAATCACCAAAAAAATAAACAAGGAATTATAAAGGATTCAAAGATTTATGTGATTAAGTTCGAGTGTTGGCACCTACATCTACGAGGAGAGCTAGTAATAAAAATTTGCTATAATTGGAGAATTGAAATTACAATCATTCAATATGCTTGAGTGTTTCCCATGTCTAAACTAAACTTGAACCCAAGGTTTTAACAATTTGGATATAAAAAAATCACAACATAAATTACACGCTTTGCCCGCGAACAAATAGGAGCTCTCTTTGAAATGGCTGAAAATCAAGGACCACGTCCATTCTTGATTTCCTTTCTTCGCGGCACAGCTTTCTAGGAAGTCATTGGGCAGCCGTTAAATCCTCCATTTTGACATAAGTGTGTGAGTGTGCCCTTTCTTTGGTTTGGTCAATCTACAATACTTTTAAAGTCCAACCCTTTATTTGGGTTAAACTTGCATGTTGGATCGGGCTTTGCCATTTAAAAAGGTGTCTTTTGATCAATGGAAATGCATATGCTTTTGAAGGTCTTTATTTCTTCTTTAATTCAATCTGGAAGAGACTTTACTTGCAGCTTGTTAGGACATGGAACCCACTCACAATGGAAAAGCATATGGCGATTATGTTCCTATTTTTCTATGCCTAGCTCCCATTATGGATGAGTCCAACGATGCAAACCAACCAGACGGATAGGCTCACTTTAATCTACTTTGGACAGTGTGGATGAGGATCCGCTTGGAGCTTTGAGCTCGTGGAATGACTCTTTTCATCACTATGAGTGGCAAGGTGTGATATGTGGTGGACAGCATCCTGAAAGAGCCGTGTCCCTCAACCTGATGTCGAAAGGCTTGGGGGATCTTTTATCGCCTCATGTCGGAAACCTCTCTTTCTTGAGAAACTTCGTCCTATAGAATAACAGCTTTCACAGTGAAATTCCACAAAACTCTCTTTGAAATGGCCAAAAATCAAGGACCACGTGCATTCTTGATTTCCTTTCTTTGCAGCACAGCTTTCCAGGAAGTCATTGGGCAGCCGTCAAATCCTCCATTTTGACATAAGTGTGTGAGTGTGCCCTTTCTTTGGTTCGGTCAATCTGCAATACTTTTAAAGTCCAACCATTTGTTTGGGTTAAACTTGCATATTGGGTCGGGTTTTGCCGTGTAAAAAGGTGTCTTTTGATCAATGGAAATGCATATGCTTTTAAAGGTCTTCATTTCTTCTTTAATTCAATCTGGAAGAGACTTTGCTTGCAGCTTGTTAGGACATAGAACCCACTCACAATGGAAAAACATATGGTGATTATGTTCCTATTTTTCTATGCCCAGCTCCCATTATGGACGAGTCCAACGATGCAAACCAACCAGACGGATCGGCTCGCTTTAATCTACTTCAGACACAATGTGGATGAGGATCCGCTTGGAGCTTTGAGCTCATGGAATGATTCTTTTCATCACTGTGAATGGCAAGGTGTGATATGTGGTGGACGACATCCCGAAAGAGTCGTGTCCCTCAACTTGATGTCGAAAGGCTTGGGGGGTCTTCTATCGCCTCATGTTGGAAACCTCTCTTTCTTGAGAAACCTCGTTCTACAGAATTATAGCTTTCGTGGTGAAATTCCACAAAGCATTGGCCACTTGTTTCGCCTTCGTCATCTCATCCTTAGTAACAACTCTTTCGACGGACAAATGCCCACCAATCTTTCTCAATGCTCAAACCTTGAGATTTTAAATCTCATCGATAACCAATTTGTGGGCAAAATTCCTCATGAGCTCGGCTCTTTGTCAAATCTTCAAGCTTTAGGTTTGGCTATAAACAGTCTTGCAGGATCTATTCCTCATTCTATTGGGAACCTCTCCCAACTTTACCGGCTTTCACTCATGAAAAATGGGTTGCAAGGAGAGATTCCCAAGACATTGTCCAAGCTTAATGGTTTGAGTTTTGTTCAATTGGCATATAACCAACTCGCCAACGAGATCCATCCGGCAATCTTCAACATGTCCGGCATTCTCTATTTCTGTGTCAATAACAATCAATTGAGAGGGAGCATTCCCTCTTATATTGGCGACACTCTTCCTTCTCTCTTTTATCTTGATTTTCATAGTAATTGGTTTACTGGGGTTATACCTCCATCCTTATCGAATGCCTCTAGCCTTCAGTACATCAGCTATGGCATTAACAATTTTCACGGACCAATGCCTACACATCTTGGAAGGCTGAAAGTTCTTAGAGTAATATCCCTTACTTTTAACAAGTTGCGAGATGACTTCATTTTCATTACCCCATTGACTAATTGTTCAAGGCTGGAAATTATTTTGTTGGCCCGCAATTTTCTTGAAGGTCTATTGCCGAATTCCATTGGCAATCTTTCCAATAGCGTTAGGCTAATTTCTATGGCGTCCAACACATTGTATGGAACCATTCCTCTAGGTATTGGCAATCTCTTCAACTTGTCCTATCTTGACTTATCAAACAATTCGCTTGGTGGTCGTGTTCCTTCTTGTATTGGAGCACTCCATAACTTGCACGAATTGTACTTAAGTGAAAACATGCTAACGGGAGAGATTCCGTCATTGATCGGCAATTTGACGTTATTGAATTGCTTTTACCTGCCATTCAACAACTTTTACGGGGAAATACCGCAGAGTCTTGGTAACTGCAAGCAGCTAATAGAGCTCGAGCTTTCAAATAATAATTTGAGTGGTTCAATCCCAGGGGAGGTTCTTGGCCTTTCTACCATTTCGATTATCTTCAGCTTGGCACATAACCAATTGAGCGGATCTCTCCCATCTCAAGTTGGGTCCTTGATCAATCTTGGTGAACTAGATCTATCTTACAATAAGCTGATGGGACCAATTCCTAACTCCATCGGCAAGTGCTTAGTATTGGGGCGGCTCAGCTTAGCATTCAATTCCTTTCATGGCGAAATTCCTCTAGCTTTAAGCACATTACGAGGCTTACAAGAGTTGGATGTTTCCCATAACAACTTATCTGGTGAAATCTCGAGCTTTCTCGCTCAACTTACAGATCTAAAGTACTTGAATCTATCTTCAAACAAGCTTGAAGGAGAAGTTCCGAAGCAAGGAGTATTTCTTAATGCTATTGCAGTGTCCGTCTTTGAGAATAGGAATCTCTGTGGAGGTATTGCAAAACTAAACCTTCCTTCTTGCAAATCGAATACCTCTAAATCATTATCTACCACCAAAGTTAGAGTAATCGCCACAGTGGCGACCATCTTATCATGCTTCATTCTGTGTCTTTGCCTATTTATCTTTTGGTATCCGAGAAAGAAGTTGAAAAAGAATACCTCTTCAATTGAACTTCCATTTAAACACAAATTTTTGCTAGTCCCTTATAAGGAGCTCTTTAGAGCCTCAGACGGATTTTCTGAGATCAATGTGATCGGTAAAGGGAGATACAGTACCGTCTATAAAGCAACCACACAGGAAGACGGCTTGGTGGCGGTTAAAGTGTTCAACTTGGGCCACATAGGTGCTTCAAAGAGCTTCGTCTCGGAATGTCAAACCTTAGGGGCTATACGATATCGAAATCTCGTGAAAATAGTGAACGTTTGTTCGAGTGTGGACTATCATGGCAACAACTTCAAAGCTCTATTGTACGAATACATGGCTAATGGGAGTTTAGAAAATTGGATACACCGAAGAAACGAAGAGGACGTTGAGCATGAACATGAACATGGAAAGCCAAGGCATTTGGGACTAATGCAAAGGTTAGACATTGCCATTGACATAGCTTCCGCAATCGAATATCTTCATGAGGGTTGTAGCCCAAAGATTGTACATAGAGATCTAATGCCAAGTAACGTCCTTCTGGACAACGAGATGATGGGACGAGTTGGGGATTTTGGGCTGGCAACGACTATCTCCACTATGAAAATAGAAGCCATGGACATTGACAACAGCAATAGCTCAGTGGTAGTGAGTGATTCTGTAGGTTATGTCCCTCCTAGTAAGAAAATTTTCTCATTAATTGTCTAAGTTTTATTTGTGTTCGCTTTTAGATAAAATATTTATTTTCATTGTATATTGCTTGATGTACACTATTTTTAGAGTATGGCATGGGGGATATGGTATCCACACAAGGCGATATGTACAGCTATGGTATTATTTTATTGGAAATGTTAACTGGGAGGAGACCCACAGAAGAGACTTTCAAGGACCATTTAAATCTCCACAACTTTGTCAAGGTGGCCTTGCCAGACTGAGTGATGGAGATCGTGGACTTGGCCATTTTCAACGGAGAAAGTGAGAATGACATTGAGAGGATGAGAAGATGCATTTCCTCTATCCTAAGGATTGGAGTTGCGTGCTCGATGGAGTTACCGCAGGATCGGATGGACGTGACCAAAGCCCTCAGGGAATTGCATAAGATCCAGGCTAGGTATGGATCCAAGTAGGGGCTTGGTTGAATGAAGTTGTTTTTTTGGTAAAGAATTCTTTTTTTTTTTTGGTAAAGTTGGTTGAAGGAAGTTTAACTCCTAGACACTTGGACTAAACTTTGTCTTAGGATTAATTTTTGCTCTTTGAACAAGAAAAATTCGGATGGTTCTTTCTTCATCTTGATTGTAACTCTTTTCCACTAGGCCCAAAGCTGAACTCATATAATAGTCAAATGTATGTAATCCATCCCCATCTCCATTCCCCCTGCCCTCTTTACGATCTCCCTATTTTCTTCATATGAATTTTCTGTTTCTAATTTTTCCTCGGAGAGTCCATCTCTAATAATTTTCTTTAGATGCAAAATTTTAATATGTATTTGTAGATTTATACATGTAGGAAAATATAAATTGGAGGTGCATCTTATAAAAGGTGATATATTATGTCAATGCCAATTAATTTTTTAAATGATAATTCATATTGTGGATTAATAGGAGAAGTAAAAGTAAAGTCAAATAAGATTATTAAATTTCACCAAGGTTGATTTTAGGTGGTGGCCTTTTTCTTTTTTCTTTTTTTGGCAATGGGATGATGGTCATTTTAACAACATAAAATCTTAGGTTATACACTTAGATATTAAAAATCTGAGAATTGAATTGGAAAATTTAAATGAGTTGAAGAACTACAAGTGAGATTATTAATTGATGTAATACCATGAAAAATTCCAAGTTGATTAACCTATGACAAATTTATTCAAGCTAATTTTTTTATCACAAAAAACTCTAAACTATACACCCGTAACAATCTCTGTTAGAATTTGTGTTAAATTACTAAGTTAAATGACATGTGGCAATAGACACTTGTACCAATTTGAGATTTCACCTTCCGTTTGTCACATGTGTATCAGTTTGTGGCTTTTTGTGATAGTAATCCAATTTAACAGAAAATAATGGAGGATAAATTTATCACAAATATATTAATTTGAGGTTTTTTGTGATTTATTATAAATGTATTTTGAAATTTTTCATGATATTTAATCCTAAATTTTATTATCGCTTTTTTATAACACATCAACGTCTAGAAGAGCTTTTCGGTTTCTCTTCATCCTTGCGCATCTCTGTCTGTCTCTTTTGTCCTAACTTGTTGTGGTTCTTTTAACTCTTGCCTTCGCCTTTGAAGCAGTTGCCATATTTATGCTGAGTGCTGAATTCTCCTCGCAACTTTTTCTTTTTCACCGAATTTTCCTCGGATTCTATCGGATCGGTTTCGCAATGAACGACGGTCGAGGTCCCCCAAAAAATGGTTTTATGATGTCATCAAATTGGTTCGTGATAGAATAAAATTGACTATTTTGGATCGATAGGACTTAAGGTACAAACTTTGTGGAGCAAAAATTGATTTGACTTTGTAAAATTCATCAATATTATTGGAAATCTGATATCTCATTATCTAATCCATCATCACTATTTAGAAGATTAAGTTTGATAAAAATGTCAAGTTTGAGGTTTCAAGAAAAAAGGAAAATATCGGTCCTTAGGTACCGGTCACATTCTATAACAAGCTGGTCTAATCACCGGTTTTGCGATCCTAGAATCCGTCATAGGCACAAAAGGGGTCTCATCTCTAGGGGTGAGCATGGTCCGGTTGGTCCAGGCCACCCACTAACCCTAGGACCAACCCGTACAGTGTCGGTCCTCAATTTTTAGGACCGAGGACCGACCCTATTGAGCTTGGGACCAAGGACCGGACCCACCCAATGGGTTCGGTCCGGTTCCAGGGTTAACCCGGGACCGATCGATAATTTTTTTCGTCTTATTTTTTATATTCCCTAAAAGAGCAAACCTACAAATTCGAATTACACATCCATCGACAATGCGGCATTATGCAACTAAACTATAAATACCAATACATATTTAGCAAATTTAAGATGACACAATAATAGAAATTTCATACATGCTAACCACTCATCGAGATATGGGACAAGATGGAAAGTTCTTATAATCATTTATCTTTAATATTCATAATATAGTGTTTTCCTGCATTTGATCATGTAAAGTCCACTCAACGAAAAAATGAGCTTCACACCACTTGATTAGCAAATCACCGTAGTAACTCGATATTACTCCATTCTTCAAAAACTTCTATCATTTAATACAAATTGAAAAGCAAAGTGCAGCTGAAATTTATTAGTAGAATACAATTAAACCATAATATATAACTTCACATCTTGTTAATTCACTTGAACTTCTAAAAACCTAAAAACAAAACAAACGACACATAATTGATACTCAACAAAAGTTTTAAATTGAAACTACTATTAGTACTATTGATAAAATATCTCAATATAATATAATATAACAGACATTTTATTTAGGTTTGAATATATAAAAGAATTATAAATAATATAATATAATATACGGGGTTGGTCTAGGGTTGGACCGACCAAAACTCTTAGGGCCGAGGACCAACTCCTTACACAAAGTTGGTCCCTGAATTTCGGGACCAAGGACCGACCCAGTCCCCTTGGGAACCAGACCAGGACCGGCAGGGTTGAGCCGATCCAGGGTCGGTCCAGGGTTGAGCCGGTCCAGGGTCGGTCCAGGGTCAACCCTAGACCGCTACTCACCCCTACTCATCTCCACTTTAGAAATCGGATCTCTAGCCAATTTGCTAGGCATGCCCTTGGAATCAAGTGGCATTTGTCTAAAGTTTTCACTTTACACTCCTATCAATTATATTATGTCGTGTCGACCATGTCTCGGGTGAAAAAATCTCGGGTCGGCCTCTAGAAACATGGCCAGTTTTAGGGGGACGAAAGGAACCGTCCTCCTCCTTGACACTGACCGTTCCGGGATACTTCTGACGGTTTCCCACTAGGAATCTAAGACGTAAATACTTCGCGCATGGATTTACATGAGGTCAATCATTGAACCACCCACGACAATGAACTATGTATTATTTACACCCTAAAAATATATTCACAAAAATACAATGTAAATGAAGAGACAAATTTCCAATACAGGACGCCCGACAGTTTGCCGCAAAACTGCCTCGAAGCTTCATCTCCCACCTAGCTTCGTTATGAAAGCGGGAAAATCCTCTCCTCCTTTTTTTTTTTTTTTTTCCACGCGGTTGGGGACGCTCCATGTCGTTGATTATTTTGATAGTTTGCTTGATAAATGATTCTTCGGCCATAATTTGATAAATGATTTTCTTTAGGATTAATACTACAAAAACTTCAAATTAATACCCATATGTAAATTTACCCCAAATTAATTTTTAATTATAAAAACCCCAAATCGGTGCACATATGATAAATTTACCTCATATTAATTTTTGACCAAAAAATCTTACACTGGTATATTTGTGATAAATTTACTCTCTGTTAGTTTCCATTAAATTAAATTAATACCACAAAGACCATAGATCAAATTGGTACATTCATTAACGACATGCCAACCAACTCAATAACTTAACAGTGAGATTTAGCGGAAACTAATAAAGGGTAAGTTTAACATAAGGGTATCAATTTGAGATTTTTTAAAGTCAAAAAATTAGTTTAAAATAAATTTGTATCGGTTTAGAGTTTTTTGTGATATTAATCATTTTCTTTATTGGCCAGCAACATTTGTTAAATGATTCAAGGCTACAATTTCAATATCTTCCATGGATCCTCGATGGGGATTTGTAAGATGACGTGCTTTCACCGTTTCATGCAAAATATTCTAATTAACGGTGCTTTTTATTAAAATTGCTAGCAATATGTGGATTTTTCTTTTTCAATTCTGTTAAAAAAAGATGTAAAATTCTACACAGTAAGAATGCACTCCCCATCTTTTGAAGTTGGACAAAAAAAAAAAGTCATGGTTTATTTACGAGTAACGTTAATAAGTATACTAAAATCGATATTAGGTAATATGGCCAAATCATAGTTTAATATTTAGCTATTGCATAAGTTGATTTATGGACATAAATATTGTACAAGCGTGGAAATATAGATAATTCTCATTTTATTTTATTTTATTTTTTGGAAAAATAAATCTTCCAAATCTCTTTAGCCTAATATTCTAGAGAGTCTCGTACTTTCCAATTATCATTAAGTCATGAAATCTTAATTTTCTTGCAATTGTCCCGAACTTTCAATTTTATCAAGTTAATTTAGATATCACAGGAGGATGTCCATATCTAGAGTTGATGAGTGAGTACAATAGATCAGTTTGCATCCAAAGACTTTTAGATGCAAACCCCTCAAACTAACACTTATAAAACTACTGTTTATAATTCAGACGAAGACATGCAAGAAGAAAAATTTTGGCAGCATTTATGGGGATAACTTACCATGGTTTTTACCATAACAAAAGAAAATCCCACCATACCTACAAAATGGCCCTATATATCATCTAATAGTTTCGTTGCTCTATGATATTTTTAAGAATAAAGTAGGAGCAACAGAGAGAAGTCAATTTAATTTCCTTCTGGGATTTGAAGGAGAAACCAAGGGAAGAGCTAGAGCAACGAAGAACTCCTTTGCATTGTGCTCACGTACAAAATGGAAAGAAGAAGAAGAAGAAGAAGAGAATATCTACACATACATACATGCATTAGTGATATAAATTTGTGGCAAAAGTGATCATTGATAAAATAATAAGAATAATTTTTTCAGGCAAGCCAAATGTCGTTTTAGAATATTCGTCAAAGGAGAAGATTCTATATCTTCACGAATATGATTCTATATACTATTTAATCATCATTTATATTAGCGACGACTTAAAGTGCAAATGGACCATCACCACAAAACTTGATTAAGAGGAGAGCGACTAGACACATTCCAATCAATGGTTGGCACAACTAGGGGTGAGCATGGTCTAGGTTGGGCCGGTTTGCCCCCTAACCCTAGGACCAACCTGCACAGTGCTGGTCCATAATTTTTGGGATTGAGAATCGGACCGACCCAATGGGTTCGGTCCGGTTCTAGGGTCAACCCGGGACCAATCGCTAATTTTTTATTTCATTTTTTGTACTCCTTAAAAGCGATTGAGGACCAAGCTAATTCAATGGATTCGGTCCGGTTTCAGGGTTAACCCAAGACCAATCAATAACTTTTTATTCCATTTTTTGCACTCATTTAAAAAGCAATTGAGGACCGAACTGACCCAATGGGTTCGGTTCGCTTTCATAGTCAACCCAAGACCAACCAATAACTTTTTATTTCATTTTTTGTACTCCTTAAAAGGGCAACCAAGGACCATATCAACCAAATGGGTTCGATGATGAGCGAGGTTAGCTAGGCAAGTGGTGAGGGTCAAGTGGGGTGAGCATCGAATGGAATGAGCATTGAATGTTAAGCGGGAAGTAACAAGCCAAACGAGCATTGAGTGGAGAGCGGCACGAGTGACCCAAAGCAAGCGAGGGGAGTATCAAGTGGTGAGTGGAGAAGTTATTTATTTCGATTTTGGCAAATTGAAGACTAAGAGGACAAATAAGACATAAGAGAATGAATACTAGAGGATGATGCCATAAGGAGCTGTTTATACCTTTTTGGACGCCATGAAGACTCCTCACAAAAACATTTTCTTCCTTAATAAATTATGACTATTGACGCCGAAAAAAAAAACATTAAAAATCTAAATTATTAAAGAACAATGTAAAATTACTTGAACTCATCACTAAAGAGTTGATTAATATTGTTAATTACATTCATTTTAAGGTTTTCTCTATATAAAAAAAAAATCATTAGTAATATATATATACAGTCAGGGTTGATCTGAGTTGGACCGACTCGGAACTCTCAAGACCAAGGATCAACCCGCACAATACTGGTTCAGGAATTCTAGAACCAAAGACCGACCCAATCTCCCTGGGAACCGGACCAGGACCGGTAGGGTTGGACCAATCTAGGGTCGATCCAAGGTGGACCCTAGACTGATGCTCATCCCTAGGCACAACTATCTAGGTGCACTCCACACCAAATTAGGTCTGCTATTATGTAGTACTAAGGATGGTCGATACTTGACACCTAGAAGTTTGATGAGTTCTTAAATATTTCAAGCATTTCGTCGACCATAATATCACGAAATGTAGGAACATGAAACCACGAAATCTATTTTGACTTGGGTTTATACCACTAAATGCTTTAAATTATGGCCACTATGATATTAGTACCTCAAATTTTTTCCTGCATTACTAAAAATCCTAAAGTATATCTGTCGTGACACAAATATTTTTTGGGCTGGAGTTAGGAACAACCCCTAGTGGTTGTGCAACCCCTAGCAATAATGGGCCGTGCGAATGTTCAAGCTCTAGCCTAGGTTCATTTTTTAGTTTTATTTTTATTTTTAAGGAGCAATTGAAATGTAATTGGAACAAGAGCAATAGGATTAACGTAACGAATGTTCATAGATTTAACTATGAAAAGAAAATCCTTGTAGCATGGGAAAAGAAGGGGGCAAAGGAGCAATAATGAATAATTTATTGCAACCGTGAGGCATTGTCATGATTTTTTCCTTGGGGGATCTTTTGACTAAAATCCTTGACAAACATAAAGGCACACACTGAAAAGCATTGGCGGGTCTTCTTTTCCACATTAAGATGACCCACCTTCTTTTTCTTTGCTTATTTTGCTTTATTTCCTTTTCATTATGACTTTGCTTCTTCGCAAAGTTTTCCCCAGATTCCCTCGGGCCACATTCACCGTGAACAAAGGTTGATGTCCACAAGAAAGGTTTTTATTATGCTACTAGTCAACAAGCCAATCAACTATTGGCATACCCTTCTTAGATAAAAAGTAGAAGGTGAGAAGTTCAATTTTCCATTTTCTTGGGAGTTGAGAGTGGGAATATTTAGTTTTAGGTTGTCATGACCTAACCTCGAGTGAACCACCTACATTGGGTTATGGATTACTAAATCTAAACTTAGTTTGGGCTCTCCCAAGCTCATACTAATTCACAACTTAAGTTCAAGTTATTAACATGCAAATGATTTTTCAATTAGGAGTTACTATTAATCAGTTTACGGTAGGTCAACTAGACACTTAAGTAAAATAACGAGAGAATTATTTTACTGAGAAGATCTATTTACACTATGACCAATCTTGAAATACTAGAAGCCCCAATTACTCTTGCTTCATCTCCATCTTCTTCAATTCGTTCAGATTTTCGTGTGTCAAATACTTCTAAGATTGACTATCTTTAGGAAATCTTTCTTAGTGATGAAACCAAGATCTTTGAAACTCAACTCCCACTCATCAACGGGATAAGTACACTAATGGTGCCATAAGTTGTGTACGGCGCTCACTTTGGTGCCAAAAGTTTTCGTCGGATCACTTAAGTGCCAAAAAATTTGAAAAACGCTCACTTTGGTGCCAACGCCGACGAAATTGGCCGGAAATCCGACATGGCCTTTTTTTTTATTAATTTTTGAAGCCGACGTGGCTCGTTGGAGAGTTGAGTCAGCATCCAAACACAAAAACGACACCGTTTGGCATCTTTCCCCCAACTTTAAAACCCTAATCCCCAAATTGAGAGAGCAGGGAGGGTTGTCTTCGTGCCTTCTTCTTCCTTGAAGACCCACACCAGCAACGGCACCAGCACGGCACCAGCAACAGCACCAGCAGCACACTAGCAGCGACACCAGCAACGCACCAGCAGTAGCAACGCACCAGCGGCACCTTTGACCCATCTTCTTCCTCCTCCTCCTCCGCCCTCACCTTCGATTTTTCCTGCAACAATCTCAGTCTCTCCTCGCTCACTTGGTTGAGCAAATACAATGGTGGGTGAGCGACGGTGGCCAAGCAGCGACAGTGGTCGAGTGACGGCGGGCGAATGACAGTGGCCGAGTGGCGGAAACCCTAATTTCAATCCTCATGTGAGCTAAACGGCGTCGTTTCCGTGAAGCCATCCATGTAGGACGGCAAAACGACGTCGTTTTCTTAAGGAGGACCGAAAACAACGTCATTTAAAGGCCTATCATTTTTTTATTTCTAAAAAAGCCACGTATTAATTTTGGCCGGAATCTTTCGCTGGTGGCACCAAAAAGTGATTGTTTTTCCTCCAATTTGGCACTTAAGTGATCCGACGGAAACTTTTGGCATCAAAGTGAGCGTTGTACACAACTTATGACAACATTAGTGTACTTATCCCCTTATCAACCCTTTGTCGCGACTTTTTTTTTTTTTTTCAGCGCCCGATCGGGGCAGGCGCCTTGTGGAGGCTAATGGTTTGGCTAATGTTTATTAGGCATAGCCCGGACTCTCCCAAATCCACTAATTCACGACTTAATAATCCATGTTTTTTAACATGTAAGTTAATTTTAAAAGGATTCGCCACTAATCAGTTTGGGGTGGCTCAATTAGAAACTCAAGCGAAATATCGAGAGAAATACTTACTCTTGCGCAACTAGAGAAATTAGGATCGGAGACTTGATTACACTAATTAATCAGTAATGCCCTTTCAGTACCTAATATTGTTTAAACCCTAAGACTTTTTGGATTTTTGAGGGATTTTCCATGCTTTTGTGGAGTAAAAACATTTTTTGGTATTTTTCTCATTTTTTGACATAAAAGGGATTTTTTTGATTTTTTTGGAAATTATAATTTTTTTGGCTTTTTTTGACTTTTTTTTTGTTTTTTATGTGGAAAATATGGGATATTTTTGACTTTTTTATTTTATTTTATGGAAAATAAATTATTTTTTTATTTTTATTTTTTAAAATATTATTTTATATTATAATAATAAAAAATGAAGTCGATCCTGGTTGGGTCCAACTTTGGGTCGTTAAATCGAGAATGCGGACGGGCCCGACTCTTTTTTTTTTTTTTAATCATGGCCTAGTAGCCCACTGTTTGAAAATGACCCAGCCTGACTCGACGACCCGGTCCTAGTGAAACCCTACCCGACCCGACGACTCGTTTTCGCGGGAACTCTAGAGCTCGACAATTCACGGTGCCAAGTGGGGGAAGCTGTGACGTCGCCCGATGGCAGTGATGGCGATGACATAGAAGGCAGTAGTGGTAGGAGGATGCGGCGCGGTGGTTCGGTGGTGGTGACGGGTGGAGATGCAAAGGGGAACGGTGGATAGAGCGCGACCGGCGAGACTGGATCTCGCGGTGGCTCGAGGCAATGAGGACGGATGGCGAGCGTCGACTGATGCCTGGTTGTAGCGACGGCGCAACGTGGTTGCGAACGGTGGCTGTGATGAAGACAGGGCAGTGACGGTGGCCCCTCTGCTCCCAAATTTGGCTGGCATTGGCGTCGGGCACGGCCCTAGGCGGCTCTCCCTTTGTTTCCCTTCTCTCTAGCAACCCCCTTCATAGATCTGGGACTCCCTCGAAACCAGACCCTCCCTGCTCGACCAAATCTCTCCCCCTTGGGCTCGCTTGCCACCTGCCTCCCCCGAAGTCTCTCGGAGGGAGGTGGGTTGACCTCACGACCCGATTTCTCTCGCGCGCTTGCTCTTTGATCTCCCCTGAAGTCTCTCAAGGGAAATCTCCGAGTTCGCCGTCTCCTTCGATGGAGCTTGTGGCCTACTATTTATAGGCGAGGGGGTGGCCGGTCGACGAAGCTTCGACCGCTGGTCTTCGTGCACCGAATGGCCTCTGCCAGCCGAACTGGTGTCTCATCCGCCAAGGTGGCTCTAGCTAGGTTGCCTTGCATTGAAGACGCGTCCACTCCATTGTACGTTACCGTCTCCCTCTCCATTCCGGCAGCGCGTGTCTTTGTCTCTGGCATGTGTTGCTTATCCGGTTGGGGAAGAAGATAGATAAGGAAGAAGACAAGGGGCAAAAAGGGGGCTAGGCTGCTTCCTTTTTTTGTTTATTCTTGTTTTTATTTGTTTATCTGTTGTTTTTGTTATTTATTATTTATTATCTAAAAAAGGAAAAATAAAAGAGATTAAAGCCTAATTAATAACCTAATCAAAATTTAGGTGTTAACAGCTGCCCCTCTTTGAAGGTGTGTTCGCAGATGTTGCATTCAAAGAGAAACCTGATACTTAAATTTTGTCTATAGATATGCAATAGATTATATCTTATTTAGGACCTAGTGTCCTATGCAGAAAATGAGCAATATAACATTATACATACTAAGATAGATAAGAAGATACATGTAGTTATTTACCGGGAGTGAGTGAGATAGGATGTGAACCTCGAGTTTGGCAAGTATTAAGGCGTCATCTTACCTGGTTATATGATGAGGTTGCTTCTCCAAGACCCGAACCATTCTTCGGTTGCCTGTTGGAGTAATAAGTGGTTTGTCAAGACCCAAATCTTTCTTCAGTCGCCTTGACGAGGAATTGCCTTTCCAGGATCCGAACCTTTCTTTGGTCACCTATTAGAGCAATAAGTAGTTTGTCTAGGACCCGAACCTTTTTTCAGTTGCCTGTTAGAGCAATAAGTGATTTGTTCAGAACTCGAACCTTTCTTCGGTCGCCTTGACGGGGAATTGCTTTTCTAGGACCCAAACCTTTCTTCGGTCACTTGTTGGAGCAATAAGTGGTTTGTCTAGGACCCGAACCTTTCTTCGGTCGCCTTAACGGGAGATGTGTCGACCTTTCTTAGGGCATCTGTTTGTTGGGAGATAGTACTTGGATTATCACAAGTACAAACTCTTGGAGGATACTTGGATGATCACAAGTACAAACTCTTGGAGGATACCTGGATGATCACAAGCATCAAAGGGGTACTTGGATGATCACAAGTACAAATTCTTGGAGAATGGAATATCGAGGACGTACCCGAGGCATTCGTGAAGGTCTCTCATCTCCTAGTATGTGGAAATATCGAGGATGGGTCTCGCATATTTGTGAAGGTCTCTCACCTCCTAGTAGTTGGAATATCAAAGACGTACCTTGAATATTCATGAAGGTCTCTCATCTCTTGGTAATGGGAATATCAAGGACATTGCCTCGCATATTCATGAAGGTCTCTCACCTCTTGGTAATTGGGAATATCAAGGACGTGCCTCGCATATTCATGATGGTCTCTCACATCTTGGTAATGGGAATATCGAGGATGTACCTGAGATATTCGCGAAAGTCTCTCACTTCCTGGTAGTTGGGAATATCGAAGACATACCAGGGATATTCATGAAGGTCTCTCACCTCTTGGTAATTGGGAATATCGAGGGTGTGCCTCGCATATTCGTGAAGGTCTCTCACCTCCTGGTAAGGGGAATATCGAGGATGTATCTTGGATATTCGTGAATGTCTCTCACCTCCTGGTAATTGGGAATATCGAGGATGTACCTGAGATATTCGTGAAGGTGTCTCACCTCCTGGTAATTGGGAATATTGAGGACGTACTTTGGATATTCATGAAGGTCTCTCACCTCTTGGTAATTGGGAATATCGAGGGCATGCCTCGCATATTCATGAAGGTCTCTCACCTCCTGGTAATTGGGAATTTGAATGTAGCACAAGGCTTACTTGGATGGCCGCAGGCACTCAAAAGGGTTGGAACACCTGGGTAGCTGCAAATGTACAAAGTACTGGAATACTTGGATGAACACAAGTATTTAATGATATGATTTAGGACCACTCCAACTGGTCCAGGTGTAAGAAAGCATACCTAGAGGGCGTCAGGTGCTTGAAAATAACGGGATACTTGAGTAGCTACCAATATCAATATTTTGAGGACAACTTGAACAGGTCGAGTGTCGATAAGAGGGAGTACTTGGTAAGGGTGGGTACTCAAAGACAATGTGATACTTAGATAGTTGCAAGCATCAATACTCTGGGGACAACTCGAATAGGTCGAGTGTTAAGAAGAGAGTATCTGAACAGTGGTAGGTACTTTGAGACAAATGGGGATAAGGATATGCTTACTTGGCAATATCTTTAATCTCTAAGAGTATGTCTGCTATTTGCACAATATGTACATATGATTGTATATGCTGTAAATTCATAAATTTAAATGTGATTCATGCATGACAATTTTGTCAATTTTGCATCATCTGAATTCCACTAGGGAAGATTTTGAAAGACCTTCATTTAGAATATAGATATCTTGAGCATGCTAGATGAGAGACTTTTAGTCTGAAAGGACTTTCCGCTCACTCTCATGGAAAATGCTATCCTAACCGTTGATGCAGGATTTATAAGGACCACGCTATCTTACTGTCATCATGTTAATAGGGGTCCGAGTATTCTCGCAAGTGGTACGACTTTACCAATATAAGAGGTCTTTGTTAAAATTGTGATGAAGACTTGGTCAATGGCTCATCAAATGGGACCGTCAAGGTCAAGTCTCATGAACGAAGTGCTGCACGATCATCTTCGGGTTTACAAGTTAAGAATCCTATGAAAAGAGATAGAGTAATCTTGCTCATACTTCTTCGAGCGATGCTTATGTACATATGAAATCCTACGTTAATTGAAGTGCCCTTAGTCTTAAGAGACTTTTACAATGGGACGCACTGTAGGCTTGACTTATGTGTAAAAGGGTGAGAACTGGTGATTGCCTCGACATTTGTCACTGATCTTTATTCTCACTGTCAGATGGAGGCTCTATGGACCACAACAACAACTTTTTCTTGGTTGTATTTTTGACTGGGGGGCATTGGCCTTGCTTTTACCAGGTACACTGTTTTTTCATGCCCCTATTTTTATTCCAGTTCTTCATTTATGGGTATTAACCTTACTTTTACCAAGTACATTACTTTTTTATGCCCTTGTTTTTTCATTATTGTCGTTAGAGGAACCGGCCTAGGCAAGTTCAATCGAAACACCATTATTAGACTCTTAAGTATTCATCTTCAGTCAGCGCTCTGGGCTATGCTGCTTAAATGGCAGTAACTTCTATTTTGCCTCCATGTGAGGGTGAAATTACAGACTTAATTGGGTTATACAATGAATACAAGTGCGTAGAGAAAGAATTGCTCTTCGTCATTTTAGGGAACATAAATTAACGTGAGTGTTTATATGTAATAAAGACACCCGAAAATTGATGCAAGTGCGAGTAAGAAAATTTCTATTTCTCTTCTCACCTTGTGATGCTGCTTCGCCTCCAATCCACCCCAGTGTGGGGTGGTTCTTGACGGGGATATGAGAGAAGCTTCACCAGTGTATGGGGCTCAAGAAGGGGGTGAGCAATGAAATGCCTCTCACTATCTTTGTTTCCCTTCTCTCCAACAATCCCCTTTGCGGATTTGGGATTCCCTCGGAACTAGACCCTCCCTACTCGACCAGATCTCTCCCCCTCGGGCTCGCTTGTCACCAGCCTCCCCCCAAGTCTCTCGAAGGGAGGTTGGTTGAGCTCGCAACCCGCTTTCTCTCGCGCGCTTGCTCTTTGATCTCCCTTGAAGTTTCTCAAGGGAAATCTTCGAGTTCGCCATCTCCTTCGACGGAGCTTGTGGCCTGCTATTTATAGGCGAGGGGGTGGCCGGTCAACGAAGCTTCGACAGCCGGTCTTCATGCACCGAACGGCCTTCGCCGGCCAAATCGATTTCTCATCCGCCGAGATGGCTCTAGCTAGGCCGCCTTGCATTGAAGACGCGTCCACTCCATCGTACGCTGCCGTCCCCTCTCCATTCCGGCGTCACGCGCATCTTCGTCTCTGGTGCGTGTTGCTTATCCGGTTGGGGAAGAAGACATATGAGAAAGAAGACAAGGGGCAAAAAGGGGTCGAGCTATGGGGGGCCTGAGTGAGAAAAGAAGAAGAAGAAGATGGGGTTGGGCGCGAAGGCCCAGCCTTAAAGGGTTGCTTCCTTTTTTAGTTTTTTCTTGTTTTTTTTGTTGTTTTTGTTATTTATTATTTATTATCTAAAAAAGGAAAAATAAAAAGAAATTAAAGCCTAATTATTAACCTAATCAAAATTTAGGTGTCAACACCTTTATTCTGCTTTTGCTAAACCTGTCTCATCGTTTTCTCTCATATGCTCCATTCAGCAACTTATTTGCTAAAATCCTAAGGAACTAAAGGGGAATGTCCAGTTCTCCAAGTTCAATCAACATCTCATTCCATCCACTGAAAAGGAGTATTTTGTTACTTTTCAAATTCCATCATAATTTCCCAAATAGTGGATCGATACTCACATGTCCATTATGGAGTTGTTCGTGGTTCTCTCACCTTTCATGACTGTAAAGGCCTACTAGTTGTGGCCAGAATATCCTTATTGGATACTCGGTTCCTAGAATACCAGCGTGCTTGTATTGGTACAGTCCAAATCACTTTGAATGCTGGAATAATCTTTGTAACTTTATATCCAAACTTCAATATCGCTCTTTCATATCCCCAACTACTTTCATTTTTTAAAGTTCAGATCTAGTTTACAAGAGCTCCCCAAACTACTGACTCTATTACTGCAACATTGCACTACCAAATGGTTTATCAAGTGTAGAACCATGCTCTTGTTCTAAATTTCTAGAATGGGAATGAAGATGCTCTATTCATCTCCATGCAAAATGATCAAGCATCATGTATTCATGTTCTTAGACAAATTCCAAAAGAAAGGTTAGCCAAGCTCATTCTAGAAACCTAGATTACCAACTATGAAAAGTTACATCAGAACAATAAGCCTCTCCAATCTTCAAACTCCGAATTTGTCAGGAAAAAAGATGGCACCGTTGCCATCAAATTTGGTAAGGAAAAGGAAGAAAATCATTTTATCTTCCAGACCCTGTTCATGATTGAAATATGTGTTCCTGAATTAATTTCTGAGCCAAATCCCAAAAGGCTTGTCCAATACTTCTACAGTAATGGAAATCTTGTCCATTTCTACAAAGACCGATATGGTCACTGTTTTCAGGACCCTTTTTGCCAGTGCTCTTACTGTATAAATTCTCCCGACGAACTAGACCCAAATGTAAGGCCCCGATGGAAACCTAAGAAGCCGAAGGATACTATGTACTAAAGGTACCTGAATAGAGACTCCTTCGTTGATGCTCTTGGTGAGTGTGATAAGTTCCAATTCATGGTTTTTTATGCTCCAACTCCAACACCAGAGTTCACTGCACCACCTTTCATCTCACTAGCCTCACCACCAACATCGCCTCCTCCTCACAAAAAACTTGTTATTTCCCCGTTTTTGTGACATCCCAAATTTCACCGACCTTCATTAGTGTAATCAGAATCATTAGGAACTTAGATTAATTTAGGTTGGGCCAGAAAGTGAACCCGATGGACCGTGAGGAATGTGTAGGCTCGAGAAGTAAGCAGGCCACATGAATTTTAGAATTGGGTTTGATAAGCCCAAAGGAAGAGCTGGGCTTGGGCTTAACTTAGAGCAGGCCAATATTTAGAATTGTTAGATTAGTAAATTTAGTTTGATGGATCGTGATCGTTGTAGTTTGAGCCTATTGGGCCAGAGACAGATATTTAGGCTCGAGTGATTTTATTTTCAATTAAGTTTATAGATTATAATAATTTGATTAGTGATTGTAATGCTAAAGTAAATTCCTAATTTTAACGATTCTTGTGATAAATTCTTTATAGACTAACACTAAATAGTTAATATGTCATCTAATGTCGTAACTTTGTAAAATTACAAGAAGATTGAAATAAAGTGAAATCAAAAGGGAATTAAATGAAAAATAATAGATACAAATGAATAGACTAATGATATGGATTAACTATTAATGGATGGCGAATGACATATGGCAAAATGGTTATGCATGGAAGCCACGACACCCCCTCCTCTTTTCACATCACCCACGGTTTTCCTATTTCCACTAAACTGAAAACAAGCAAAGGAAACATCATCATTAGATTTGCTAATGACTAGCCTAGCCTAGGGAGGAGACCATAGCCCCATTTCCCCTCTTAACTCTCGTAACCTCTCTCTCTCTCTCTCTCTCCAAAAAAAAAAACCGAAACCCCTCTTCTTCTTCTTCTCGTTTTCTCTCTCAGACGAGCAACGAAAAGTGAGAGAGAGAGTTCTTGCAAGAGGGTGAACGGCAAGAGGAGAAGAGGAGAGAAGGATCGTCCTTAGCCGTGCACGTGTGCTGTCGTCGTCGACACCGCCCGTCTTCGTCGTCGTTGAGTCACGCATGAGGTCCCGAGCTTCCTGTTTTGTTTGCCGATCGAGATTAGGAGTGAGGCAAGTAGAAGTTCATTAATATATGTTATGCATGCTGTGATTATCTGGTGAAGTGCTGGTAGATTTGAGAAAATGCTGAAATGGAAACTGCATGTTAGGTTTTTGGATGATTGAGATGAAGATTGAATGCTGATATGTGGAGGATTAAACGGGATATTGATGTTTAGTGTTGGATTGAGCTAGATGAGTACTAGATTGAAGCTACCAGTCATTGCATGTTACATTAGGGTCTTGCATGTCTCAAAAATTGAGTGTAAGATGGCTGTGTTGGTCGAGCAAGGTGTAGTGGTGGTTGTCGAGGGAGGTATGTTGCGGTAGGTGAGCCGAAGTGTGAAAGGTTTTTATAAGAGTAAAAACCTACTATGATTCACCTTAGATGCTGTGGAAGAGTATTAAGTTGCTGTAAAAGAAATTGGTATAGAAAACGTGTTGGTAAGAGTATTTACCTTGAACCAATAAGCTGTATTGTAGAAGACATCATGACCTTTGATGATTTCACGAATTTTCTATAATTTTATAGATAAAATTGGACTTCAAACCTTAATGAAAGTTGTAGGACACATCCTTAGGAATAACATATCAAAATTTGAGAACAAGCGGACAAGATTTAGGTGGTGAAACGAATTTTCTTCTATAGGTACTAAATCTGAAAGTTACTGAAGAATTTTGAAGGAAACAACAAATTATTACTCTTTATACACAACGAATCTGACTTAGTGTCCTTCATAAAATTTCTTCCTTTAGATCTCATAAATAACATACCAAAATTTAAGAATTTTCCGAGTTCATTTATGGGTTATTCCAAAAATTTTATTAAAACTACGCATTCTTTTTTTAAAAGCTGTTTTACTCGAATTTGCTCAACTTGTTTCAAAAGTAAATGCTTCTTGAATGTTATTTGACATGATGATATTGACATTTGGCATATCATTCAATATTGAGATTTGATGAGACTCAAGGGATATCTTGTCATTGCATTGAAAAGTGTTTTTGGAAATTAAGATGTTAATTGTTGTCGTTGGATCCTTGGGTCAACAATGCCCTAGGAGTCAGAATGCCCAAAGGATCGAATGAGTCAATGCCTTGTGGATGCCCGGTGGCTCTAAGTGGCTAAATGTCGGAGGCTTTTCCCCGGGAGCTTTGGGATGCCCGGTTGTATGCTTGTCGGTACATAAATCCGGAGGACTGGGGTAACCATTTCCATGGCAAACCCCCAGAGGTTCCTCGTGATGCTAGGTGGGGTGCGAGATGCTTAGAGGTGTGACAAGACACGCTCTGGATGCCCGGTGGCCCTAAGTGGCTGAATGCCGAAGGCTTCCACGATGCCAAGGTTGGATGCAGAATCCCAGAAGGATGCAAACGTTGGTCCTCTGGGGGGTGAACCTTTTGAATATTAAAACTGATGATTTTACTAAGTATGGGTGTGGTCTGGTTATAGGACGAAATTGTATGGCATATAATGGGATGTGTCATAACAGTTTGGCCCTATGATTGGGACTTGTGTAACTGGACATGATGCATCTTGAGGGTTTCGAAATTGTACTTGCCATTGCATTAAAGAATTTCATGATTTTGATACATACTTATCCTTTGATTACCTATTTTTGTATATCTTGCATGAATTTAGATATTGATGGTACTACGTGATATAGCTTAATGAATCTTTTACTGCTGAGTGGTTCTTCTCACCCCGTTTGGGGACTAACATTTCAGACTAGACAAGATACTTCTGCTGCCACCGCCACTAGCAAATGGACTGAGTGGTTGGATATGACCGCAAGGAGGAGAATAGTAGAGGAAGAAACTTTTGGACGCCGACACTGATCGATGGACTTTAAGTATACGACTGTTGGACAAGATGTCGGTTATCTTTTGAAGTATAACCAAGTATAGAAGACTACGGCATTTTGGTGTACCGACGAATGATGTCCATATGTTTTAAGTAAATAAAAGTATTTGGCTTTTACCTATAAAAATGTTTAGTTGGTGTGCATTGTTTTTTGAATATAGGGAAAGGAGTTGTTGGATATGCTTCCGCCATATAAATTACGCAGGGACCGATCTAAAAGATGTAAACCCCCAGGACTTACAGACCTATTATAATTCTATGGTATTAGGGACTTATCAAAATTTTATGGTATCAGAGTAATAGACTTTCAGGTAAAGAGAAAGGACATGATCTGTGGCGACTTTAACGGATCGGGGGCCGTTGAAGGGTGCCACAGTTTTATAAGCCAATCCTAAAATGGGGTAAGAAGCACTCCTATCCACTTGAGGCTCCAAAAGAGGCATTACTCAATTCTTCCATCAGAGGCAGATTTTTCTCTTCATGCTCGAGAAAGTTCAAGACTTTCACTCCCTGCCTTAGAAGAATTCATTGACTTGCAAGGGAGATATCGACATGTTCCCAAAATACAAGCCCCAACTAATGTGGACGAACATGGAAAACAAAAAAGAACTCATGCTACTGAAGCTGTCTTGAATTAGAATCAAAGGCTCTCCTAGCATACAACAATGTGTTCAAAACAATTGATTCCAAACTCATAGATGTGCATTGAGATCTTAAAAGATATGATGAAACCACTGAGAAAATGCTTTTGGACTTCCAAAAGGGCTTCATGCCTTGGAACCCGAATAACTTTTGGGATATCATCATCTCGAGAGCTCAAAGGCAGAAATAAAAAAGATCAATAAGCAAATCCAACTTCTTGAAGATGGAAAATTCAAGCCTATTGATCCATTTCCAATTGCATTGTGGACTGAGTATTCGCTCCCTCCACCACCTCGGAATACATCTATCTTTGCTGCTCTCACAAAAGCTCACACTAGACGAGACAAGACTGATGTGGTATAAATGCGAAGTCGCCTCAAAGAATTGGATTGAATAAGGAAAGAAAAGGGAAAAAAGAAGATGCCTAAAGAATCCTCGATTTCTATTAGGGAAAAGCCAAATCAAATGATGCTATCCAATATGTTAAAATCATTCTTGAGAGATTTAGCTAATCAGGAAGAACGGCTTGATTCTGCTACTTTGAAAGACTAGATCCTATTCCCATCAGAACCAGCTTTCCCAATCAACTTTGATACTGAATCATATTCGGTATCCCTTTCATCCTCTTCATCCTTCTCAATCCCCACCATTGATTCTTTTCCTATTGTGTTGGTAACTTCATCGATATTCATGGCCAATCTTCCAAACCAAGAAATGGAATCCAACCCTTCTAAACCAAAGGTTGTTCAATCAAACAATCCATCTCAAAATCTAACTCCCTCCTCTAAATAGTTTTTTTACTGTTGATGATGTTCCCTACTCCAAATTGCCAGAAAGATTTGAAGAATTTCATACTTGGCTAAACGCCTAAGCTCTTACCAATCAGGACAAGTATGATGTCATTTTTCATTTTGTCACAAGGCTTGAAGGCGGTCTTAAATATTGGTGGCAATCGGTGATAGAATAAGACCAACTCCAATTTCTACTTTCACACGACTTTGGCCATGTCATTGCCCTTCTATACCATTTTCATCGGTAAAACCTTATGACTTTCGGGGAGCTTAAAAGAAGAGAATTTTTGAAGAAAATATTACTCTATCCAAAAAAGACATATCGATAAATAATATCGGAAATGCTTAAGCTCTTCTATAGTATTGGAGCAGATCCAAACCTAAAACAAGTATTTCTGACTCCTATCCCCAAAGAATTATCCTAGTAGGTTGAGAGATCTTTTTTCAGCAGATAAAGGAGAATTGTGGACATTCCCTTAGGAGAAATACAACAAGAGATCCATTTGTGCCTTGACGATTTGTGCTTAAAGCATCAAGTGGTGAGAACTTATCTTATAGACAATAGAGAACTTGATGGAGCATGTTCTCGCCAAAAGCTGAAAATCAAATGTTCCAAACAAGACTGTGATGGTTCTTGCGAAAAGTCTTCCCGAGGAAAAAGAAGCACTTTAAGAAATTCAAGATAAAAAAAATCTGCACACGAGATCAAAGCACTTCTGGAGAAAAAAGAAATGGCAATTCCTATGCAAAAGGAAAGATTGCTCAGCCACAAGAAATCAACTCGATGCTTTATTTGCAACCAAAAGGGTTATTTCACCAAAAACTGCCCCTAGGTGAAAAATGATCAGAATCATCTGATACATCACATAAAGATTGAAACTGATGTTTCACACGAAAATGATAATATTGAATCACTGTTTTCTGTGGAGGAAGAATCATCTAAACAAACCCTTTGTGTTATTCCTTGCTACCAAACTCCCAATGAAACTAATTTTGACTCAGATTTTGAAGACCTTTTTCATATATCTCACTTCTTCATAACAAAATCCTGACATATTTTCAAGTCATATCCATTGTCCCTATTGTCCTGTAAAAATCTTCACCTCGAAATTTGCCAAACCATCACTGCTATTACTCTCATAGATACTGGTGCAAGTTCTTTAATCTTAAACACTAAAGTTCTTCCTGAAGAATATTGGACATCCTGTGTTCGATATTTCAATTCTGCCTCAAGAGATAATTTTTCTACAAATGTAAGGACCACTAAAGTAACTGTCCAGTTTTTCCCCCAATGTTCCAAAACCACACAAATTTTCGAATCCAGTCTCTCCAACAAAGATTTAATCATCAGGGACATCATGACTCGGATTTCTCAACTTCGTATCATTCCTAGAAAATCTTAAGTATAAGGGTCAATTCTCTGAATTCGTCACTATCCAAAGATTTTTTTTTTCCATTCAAATGAGTCTGTTAGATCCGATCATGTGAAAGTTATTAGAATCATATTTGGAATCCATTCTGAATTTTCCTAGAAATGTCCTCATCCTTTATGGAAAAATCCGAAATTCTTTATTCGCTTTCTCTTAAAAAATAAAAAATAATTATATAAATCCTACCAAGGTGAGTCACATGGGAATGAAGCCAAAACACTTGGCCTCTGCTCAAAAAGGAATGCTTAGAATTGTTACAGCTAGGCCTTATTGAAATTTCAGATTCTCAATGGGCTTGTGAAGTTTTTATATCAATAAGCGTGCTAAGTAAAATAGAGGAAAGATGCGTATTGGTAATAAATTATCAGCCTCTTAACATTTTTCCTCCAAGATGACAAATTTCCTCTACCTTCAAAATATTTCCACTTTACCAGATTATAAAAAATTCTTAAAACCGAATTTTGGCAATTGGACATTTATCCTGAAAATAGGCCAAAGACTGTGTTCTATATTCCAAACCAATATTTTCAATGGAAAGACATTTCTTTTGGCCTAAAGGTAGCTCCATCCTTATTCCAAAAAGTCATGTGTAACCAATCTTATCAAATGCAATAGTATACATTGATGACATCCTACTCTATAGCCCCGATGAAGAATCCCACTACCAACTCCTTAGGTAGTTTGTAGACATTGTAAATAAACATAAGATTATGCTTTCTCGAGAGAAAGATGAATATTTGCCCAAACAGAAATTGAATTCCTTGGTATGCACCTTAACAAAGGTACATACTATCCGGGCCACACATTGCCCATGAATTACTAAAGTTTCCAGAAGAAAACTTTACGACAAAACAAGTTCAACTATTTCTTAGGATAATCAATTATCTTGGAGATTTTGTTCCAAACATTGCAAAACTGTTGATTCCACTCCAATCAATGCTGAAAAAGAATTCCCCACCTTGGGGAAAATCTTAGACTAAAACAGTCGTTGAACTTAAGGAGATTATGCAGACTCTTCCTCCATTACAAATCTCATCAATTAAAAAAAAAAAGTTTTCTAGACTAACACTAGTGATGAATACTTTTGGCAGTCATCTTGTTAGAAGAAATTGATTGTAAGAGATACATGTGTGCTTACAAAAGTGCAAAATTTTCCCTAGCTGAAATGCATCATCATTCCACTTTCAAAAAAATCTTGGCAGTGAAAAATAGTATAAAAAATTTCAAATTCCATCTCATCGGCCATCACTTCCTGGTAGAGTTGGATGTGGCATCTTTTCCCTAGATGACCAAGTTTAAATAGAAAAAGATTCCACATTCTCAATTGCTTCGATGGGCTTAATGGTTTTCAAAATATTCATTTGAAACCAAACACATTGTTGGAAAAAAGAATGTGCTCGCTGACTTCTTGTCCAAGCTAAAGGCACTAACAGAAATCAACATGTACATCATGAGGCATGTTTTCCATACTTTTCATCACAATGAAAATTATAAAATTAAAAGGATACGAGATTGGTTAAGCTGGCAATACCATCGGGAGATTGTTTGAACAAATCTAGAATGTCAGCCAAACTAAAAATCTGGAAAACCTTATGTGATAGTGCCACACGGATCTATTCAGATTCCATGGAGGTTCAATCCTTTATCTTTTGGATTAAATTCTAACTATCCGTTCATACACCCTCTAATTTGGAAGGAAAATGACTTCCGTGATTAACTACAATGGTTATTGTTATACTTAACTAATAAGTACTTAATAGCTATTGAAATTCCAACCAAAAGGTTCATTGCTAACATAACTAGGATATTTGGACTTGATCAAAATACTGGAAAAGAAAGCATCAGAAACCTTTTGGCTTTCCTCAATTGGTTTTATCTTCTCACTCACTAAAAACACCTCCTATAGCAAGAACTGAGAACTGTCCGACTATACCTAGAGATCCACATTGTTCTGTTACTTTGAAGACCATGGGCTTTTGTAAAAAACAATGGCATCATTACCAGTGCTCCACAAAGTATAGGAACTTCATCTTATAAACCTCAGTCACATCTCAAGAAAGCTCGAATTTACAAGTCCTTTCCAAGCCTCGTTGGTTGCTGTGAACATCAGTATAGAGAGCTTTAGAGAATCATATGCCAAGAAAACAAGATCATCCATGAAGATGTATGGAATTACAATATACCCACAGTATGGGATCTTGCACAAAAAGCCAAAGAAGTACTCGAAGAATTCAGACATGCAAGGACAACCCCATTACATGAGCAAGAAATGACAGACATAGATGATCCTGCACAATCATCGCAAGACCCCTATGCCCAATGGGGAGGCCCTCTCTCTCAAGACCCTTATGATCAAGGACCTCTATCCTTATCTCTAGGGATGGACACATCTTATTATGCTCAGCCATCAAATTGGCCTCAGCCAAATTTGCCTACCAACACTCTAGGATCCTCTAGGACTCATGAAGAAGCATCTTCATCAAATGATGTGAACATGTGGAATACTCGAAACCCCTCTGATATTGGACTTGCAGAACTTGAACAAAAATACGAAGAACATCTCTTGATAGAAATGCATAGTTCTGATGATTTAGACTATGACTACAATGCTTGTGATGGAAGAGATCGTTGACCGTAGCAAGTTACTATAGCAATATGCTAGGGAAATCACTGTTCATTGTCACTGTTCATATCACTGAGAATAATTCCCGACCATCTTTTCTAGAGCATTTATCTATTTTAGGACCCATGAGCTCGGTCCTTGTTTGTTTGTGACCTCTTAATACCTATAAAAGCAAATGATGATGTAATGTGTTAAGCAGAGTCCCTTGAAGTAAAGTGAGTTTTTATGATAAAACTCTCAATGTCTTTCTAAACACTTCTTCTCCAGCCTAGTAGGATCCTTTAAGAAATGCAGCTCGGATAGTTAGAAATGTTACCATCCTGACATCTTTAAGTGTCTCTAGGCTCTAAACTAAAAGTCTGAGTAGTTTTCTGCTAAAAGGCTGTCCTTGAAGAGTTTAAACAAGAGGTTTGCTTATCGTGGGAAGGCATATCTATAGGAAACTGACTCCATCTTCCCTAGTTCTAAGCTTAGGTCCATTCATGGATTTTGAGCACAATGACTTGATTATAATAGATTTCTCTAATGCCAATTCGGTACCGTTCTTTTCATGAAAAAGAAAATGTTTATTAGATAGCTTGAGTTTATTTTATTACTTCCTAACATGTGAGGTGACTATGCGGGCGCACAAACACCAATTTAACACACAAATAAAATAATAAATAAACTTACAAAACTTACCTCATAGCAATGAAATCATTTATAATATTATCTCAAAATTCACATCAACAGTTTACATATGATTTCTAATTAATGCACAGTCACTCATTTTTTTTTGTTGGATTTTCTCTTATTTAATGAAACCTAAACTTCATGCAATGCAATGCAATGTAATGATGTATAAAAATGTATTTATACTAACATGACATGCATCATGCAACCTAATATGCAAACAATATGTTATGCGACGTGACTTGCATGACCTAATCTAATGATGGGCATATATTTAATGCAACTATTCTAATATATCACATGTGTAAATGATCTAAAGCACGCAATGACTAAATGACATGCAAGGGATGAGCTAATTTTACGTGAGACATGTATTATATTTTTTATGTTTTTTTTTTAAATGTGAAATTCGAAATTAAAATTACCTAATAATTAAACATGCAATTTTAATTTAAAAAATATAACATCCTAAAGCAATTTTTTGTAATTTTTTTATTTAGAAGATTCGGAACAAATAAGTAACTTAATCTAAACATGCAATCTAGCCTAAAATAAGCAATATTCTAGCAAGAACTGAATATAATTCAAGATTTTATTTATTTATTTATTTATTTTTGGGGTTTTCTTCTTTAAGGATAGCAATCAAACAATGTATAGATATTTAATTAAATAATGTAATCCGCAATCTTACGTAATCTATCTCGATAAGGACACAAAGTAAACCGACGATCATATTCAAATGGTTATGGATATTGATGGAATGTTCATTCGTTCAAATTTGGAAATGGGTAAATCAATGAACGTATCCAAATGGTTATGGATAGGATGGAAGATTTTCCATACCCAACCATCGTATCCCATAGTTAAAGATCAAATGACAGTCCAGGTACGTTATTAAATTAGGAAAGTTTCTTAACTTGTGGGTATCTTAGGATTTTGAGGATATTGCATTATTTAAGTAAATATCTAACATAATATTCTAATATCCAATAATTATAATATCTAACAAGATATATTATAATACACTAAATCACTCAAATAAGGCAGTAAAATATGCAAATATACTAGAGATGTACATCTTACCTAATTTGAGGATATTCTTTCCAAATTTGGACCAAACGCAGTCAGACCGGGATCGCAGCCAGCTCCTCAGCGGGATGGCAAGCGGCGGTGACATTCACGGCGACAGGGGTGCTCACGGGCTGGAGACAACAGCGGTGAGCGGCAGCGCGATGGTTCACGGCCAATGGGCAGTGTAGTGACGTAGCGAGCTGTGTTGGTTCTCTCGACAAGGCAGTGAAGGGCGCCGAGTAAACTTTGACCAATGACAAACTTTGCTGACTCCCAAACTCTTTGTCCAAATCATCCAAGTCTTGCGACGATGGTCTTTGATTTTCAAACTTTGACCCTCTAAACCCCACGATCAAAGTTTCCTTTGGTCTTTCCTTGATGGCTCCATGTGTATCACGCCGTGTCCGTGCGTCGTGTATCAAGCTCAATGTGCTTTTAGAATAGAATTGAAGAACAGGACGTCCCATTCTTCCTCAAATTGCTCATGCTTCTTGATCTTCAGCAACCTTATACTTCAAAAGATTGACAATATTCTAATATATGAAAGAAAGCCACGTACCTTGACTTTTGGCCGTGAAGTTTGACCGTGTGTCTATCTTTGGATATTTTGCGGATCCATGTGTCCTCATGAAAGAATCGTGTCCCTCTCTCCTGTTTTGAACAAAATCTCTTTTAAAAATTCTTTTCCATTCATGAATAATGCTATTCTTTTTCATGCCCTCCCTTCTATATCTCTGTCTGCACGTTTTTATTCAGTAGATCAGCAAAAAAAATTCTTTCAGCCATTCCTTTGTATTTTTTTCGATTAACAGAATCAGCCGCGGCTCATTTGCCCCTCTTAAGCACACACCCAAATATCTTGAAAATTATACCGATTCCTTGTCAGGTGATCAGTAGATCTCTTGATATCGCTTCTCCAGTTTGCCTCAATATTTCTCAAGACTGAGCTCAATTAGTGATTTTCCACCTTGACATTAAAATCAACCCATTTAAAGAATAATGAGCTTGGCCAAATTCTCCCACCATGGACTGAGTCGAACTCGTCGGATTAAAACTCAAAACCATCAATTTAAACTCATTCGTCACCGTTCCAATGCGAATGCAATAAAACAAATGCTATGCTATGCAATTTAATATTATTTTTGTTTAGGGACTAAAATTTAGTCCCTAATTTTTTATGCAATAAATGAATGATTGGGTTGTCAAAATTTAGATATCAACACAAGTGTAAGGGTTTCACTTCCACGCTTTGCAAAGAGGCTGGACAAAAATTTAAGAGTGAATTGAGAGTTAAAATAAAAAAAAAAAAAAAAATCAAGCCAGTGGGGTTTATTATTTTTATACTTTGCTTGATAAATGATCCTTTTAGCCACCATTTTATAAATGATCACTTGCTTTGACCGTTTTATGTAAGAGATTCTAATCAATGAAGATATTTATATGATTGCTAGCAATATTTGGATTTTTTTCAATTATGTTAAAAAAAATGTAAACTTTCACTCAGTAAGCATGTGCTCCATTATTTGAAGTTTGACAAAATAATGTCATAATTATTTACGAGTAATGAAAATAAGTACACTAAAATTTATATATTAAGCGATATGATCAAATCATAATTTAATATCTAACCAGTGAATAAATTTATGAATGTATATTGGAAATCTAGACAATTCTCATTTTCTTTTAAAAAAGTCATTTTTGGAAAAGTAAACCTTCCAAATCTCTTTAGCCTTTCCACTTGTTATTAAAAATGTCATGAACTTTCAACGTTATTTCAATTTTTTTTAAATGTCATGGAATCTTAATTTTCTTGAGAAGTGTCTGAACTTTCAACTTTATCAAATTAATTTAGATATTGCAGGAGGATGTCCAAATCCTATATAGGATAAGTGAGTACAGTAGATCAATTCAGATCCAAAAACTTTAGATGCAAAAATTTTCCCCTCAAACTTAGATTTATAAAACTACTGTTTTATGATTAGGCAAGAAGATACGTTTTGGTGGCAATTATGGGGATAACTTACCATGTCTTTTACCATAACAAAAGAAAATCTTACCATGTCAACAAAATGTCACTATATAATACTTTCGTTGCCTTTTGATGTTTTTAAGAATAAAGTAGGAGCGAAAGAGAGGAGACACTTTGATTTCCTTCTGGGATTTGAAGGAAAAACTAAGGGAAGAACTAGAGCAAAGAAGAACTTCTTTGCATTGTGCTCGGGTACAAAATGAAAAAGAAAGAAAGAAAGAGAATACACACACACACCACACACACACATGATCCTTGACACACATTAGCGAATAATATTGTGGCATAAGTGATCGCCGATAAAATAGTACTTATAATAATTTTCTGGCAAGCCAAACACCTTTAATAATATTGCTTAGGGGGGAAGATTTTATTTCTCCATGAATATGATTCTACGTACTATTTAATCAAAATTTGTATTAGCGATGGCCTGAAGTGCAAATGTACCATCATAAAATTGACTTAGATTAGAATAAGTAGACATATTGCTTAGGGGCACTCCACACCGATTTAATTAAAACTATGTCTCTCCCCCCAAACTGCAATAAAATTTGGGTCTGCTTTTTGTAATACTAAGGATGATTGGTAATTGACAGCTAGAAGTTAGATGAATTATTAGACGTTTTAAAGAATTTCATCAATTAGAATATACACGTATCGAAACTTAGGAATATGAAGTTGCCTAATCTATTTTGACCTGTGTTTATACTATTAAATTCTTTAAACTATGGTCACTGTGACACAATCACCCCAAATTTTCTTTGTTACTAAAAATCTTAAATTATGTTAACTAGTGACATCAATACTCAAATCTCAACAAAACCCATAAACTTATACACTAGAACAAATTTGGGAAATTGGTTCACAATGGGTAGAGTTTAGGATTTTCTAATGGTAAGCAGAGGGTATTTTGTCATGCTAGAACAAGTTTACCAGAAAAGAGTTTGGATTTTTGCTGTCACAATGAGCATAATTTATGATCTTTGGTTGTATTTTTCTGTTTTGACCTTCAAAAGAAGAGAGATCAAAGTAAAGAAATATCTCATCATCATTATCATTATGGAGAAAGCTCCATTGAAGAACTAATCTTTTAGGTCCGAATCCTATTAAAAAAGTAACGCATGAGCCAAAATTGGAGAAAGTTATATTTCTCGTTGCATCCGAGTAGGCTCCAATTCGAAAACTTATTTAAGGCCGAAATGATTTAGAAAATTTTGAACAACCAAAATGGATCGTTCTCCCTCCAAATCTAGAAAACTGTGCACGGCTAACATGATTTACAAAATGAAAATCGACTTTAGTTCAAAAGAGTATTTGTTTTTACTATGGAAATGGATTTTTGGAAATCCAATACTGCTGGACCTAATGCAAGTGGCTTTGTAACATAAGTTTCGTCAGACCAAATGCACAGCCCCGCACAATTTTGCAGATAAAATAGTCAGTTTTATAAGTCACTTTATAGCATGTTGATAATTTCATGATCCTCGACACGTGTTAATAATATAATTTTTTTAGCACAAGTGCTCGCTGATAATACAACACTTCAGTAGGAAATGAAATTTATCCACTGGATACTACAATATTTAACAGCTCAAAAGTGATGGGGCTAAGTTCCTGAATGGGATCAGTACCTTTCCAAAGGAAAATATGTTAACAAAAGAAAATATAATTAAATATAATTTGTCTGACTTATACAATAGCAGCACTTGTCTTTTATTTTTGGTTTTATTTCTTATCACTGCTTATGCATCGAAATTTTCTTATCTATTTTAAGGGGTGCATGATAACCATTATATTTCTATTTCAGAACTACTTTTCTATTTCAAACCTAATTCTTGAACAAAAATCTATTTGGCAAAACTATTTCCTTTTTTTATTTTATTTATGAAATAGATTTTATTCAAGAAATAAGTTTGGAACATAAATCAAAAGTAAATTTTTTTTACTTATCTATTTTTAAAATAGAAATGAGAAATCAAAACTCACCTCATTGTTTGTCCTCACTACTAGTCGACCGCCCATCCACCGTTGTCGCCCATTGTCCATCATCCACTCGATTACCATCCGTCAATTGCTACCCGCTGCCCTTGATCACCAATCGCCATCTGTTGTTGCCGACCCACCATCGTTCGCCACCATCGTCGCCAGCCGCTGTCCCTTGCTCGCCACCACCACCGTCCATTGCCACCGTTGCTTGTTGCCGGTCACCGGTCACCAGTCGCCAGTCACCACATGCTAGTTGTCAGTCGCCGTCCACCGTTCGCCGATTGTCAACCGCCATTTGTCACCGTCTAAGAGGAAGAAATTTTGTATCGTTATCAAATGAATTTTTATTCTAGTGTTATTATCAAACTCGCATTTTTGTTCAGAAGCTCATCCAAGAATAAAAATAAAAAATCTATTTTTCTCCTATAAATCAATTTCTGACTAGAATGATTATCATTTGTGATCTTATTCTTCCTAGGCAGGTATCGGCTTGGATTTTCTGGTGCATTTGGAATTTCCACGCACGAAGACAGCGACTCTAAGCGCGCGGTTACTGTTCTCGGTCAATGAAGTGCCATTTTATATCTAGCCTGACAAGTTTGAATTATTGGTTGCGAGTTGTTAACTGGTTCCATTGTATAATTCAAGCCAATAAAGAGGCAAAGGGTAACAACAAGGCATTTCGTGTTTCTTGAGAGGCATTTTGGTTTTTCTTCTCCGTCAAAGTTGAAAGCAAAAATTAGGGGTAGAGTCAGAGCAAAGACGAAATGCATCTTCCCATCTTTGGGCATTCTTTTGCCGTGCTTGTGGTACCCATCCTTCTCTTCGTGCTCGCGTTCAGTTTTCTCAATAAGAAGAAAGCTAGCAACCGTGAAAATGCAAAAGATGCTAATTCTGGTGCATATGGTTCATTGACTGCCGCGATGGGAACTAGTGCCGGTGGATCCAGTTCGTCTCCCACAGAGACAAATAATGGTGCATCTAGTTCGACAATTGGAGATAGTTACAAGGTGTTCTTAAGCTTTAGAGGCCCAGATACTCGAAAAAGTTTTACCGATCACCTCTACAATGGGCTCATCGAAGCTGGAAGTCGTGCTTTTAGAGATGACGAGGAGCTCCGCCAAGGCAAGGAAATTGGCCTTGTATTTTGGCAGCCATCAAGAGCAGTAAGATTTTCATCCCCATTCTCTTGTATAAATATGGTGGAAGCCATTGGTGCCTTGACGAATTGGTTGAAATAATGGAGTGCAAGAATAATAACATGGAGATGGTACTGTTGCCTATATTCTACAAAGTGTCATCAGTTGACGTACGACATCAAACTGGGAGTTTTGGAAAGGCATTTCATGAGCGTGAAAAACGTTCACATGGGAGGGGCTTAGACCCAACAATTTTGGAGAAATGGAAGCAAGCACTCAGAGAAGTTGGTGACTTGAAAGGACGGGAAGCAAATGGGTACTTCATTTTTTCACCAAAACTTTCTCTACTTTCTTTTTATTTGTGTGGGTGTTTACGGTTGTTCTGATACTCACCTGCATCGTTTTGGTTCTTTTCTTTTTATATAAAAAAGCAATAAGATCTTGCTAGCAGTAACATACTGCGATGCATGAGCTCTATAAGTTATTCTTTTCTTTTCTTTTTTAAAGTTTTTGCTTTAATGACATTGACCAATCTAATTAGAGATTTTATTGTTATGATCCCATTGGTTTGAATAATAAGATTTTATTTTGTAACATTGTGCTTTTTTTCCCTAGTTTATAGTATAAGCTACATTAATCTTCATCATAAACTTTTCTAGTTACGTATTTATTTGAGGTTAATAGTACAACTTATTGGCGGTGCCTGTTCAAAGCTCGTAATGTCATGTACCGTGCATGTTGATTGTCAAAGCCTTAATTCCTTATCTTCCCAAGTTACGTTTGTTGAATTATTACTGTTGTTAATTAGTTGCTATTTATTGTTCTTACAAAAGAAATATGTCAGTGGTAGATATTATGATTGCTTATTGGATTTTGCTTATTCAAACGCTATAGAAAGTTTTCATTGTCACGTCGACATCATCCCTAATATCTTTAACAAGCAACAAATTTAAAATTTAATTCAAATGCATAATTAATATAATATTATTCAATATTCTCTAGCGACGCCCTCAAGTTTCTTTTGGCACAATAAAGTCAAGAGTAATAATGGAATGGGGCACGCCATGTGATGCAACCACCGCCATTTCCTGCTTCAATATTAGGGTATAAGATAATATATGGAGTTGTGGCAAAAACAATTCTTTAAGTTTTCCAATTTATCCTCCGATTTGTTTATTATCGTGTTATCATTAGTTAAACAATATAAAATTGCTATTTCCATGTATTTGAAAAATTGTCACATTTGACAGGTCAGAAGTAGAATTGGTAAAATTGGTGGTCCAACAATTGTTGTTCGAGCTGAAGAAAAAGTTCTAATTGGTTATTCCTGAGAATTTGGTTGGAATTGATAATCATGTCAAGAAAGTTATGGAATATGTAGATAAAATTCTCATGCCCCCTATTTATTGGCGTCCATGGAATGGAAGGCATTGGTAAGAACACTCTTGCTAAAACCATCTACAACAAACTCTCTGATCAATTTGAGCATCATAGCTTCATTGCTTATGTAAGGGAATCATGGAAACATAATGGCATTCGTTAGTTACAGAACCAGTTAATTAATGGTATATTGAAGTAGGGCAATCCAGCTCATAATGAGGATGAAGGGATTAATTTCCTCTCATCCAAGCTTAAAGGTAAGAAAGTCCTTATTTTTCTCGATGATGTGGATGATGACAATCAATTGAAGGCTTTGGCTAGAAATCATAATTGGTTTTCTTCAGGAAGTATGATCATTATTACCACCCGAAACAAGAGTATTCTTGACAATGCTAAGGTGGATTACCAATATGAACATGAGCAAATGGATGGGGGTAACGCTTTCATTTTGTTCAGTAAACATGCGTTTCGAAGGGACGCACCTCCAAGGGAATTTGAGGACCTTACTCGTAAGGCTGTGTCCACCACCGGAGGACTTCCCTTATCTCTTGAGGTTGTAGACTCATTTTTGTGCAATAAAGAGCTAGTAGTATGGGAAGGTATAATAAAAAAGTTACAAAATGTCCCTCATAAGGAAGTGCAAGAAAAGCTAAGAATAAGTTACGGCACGTTAGAGCATGGACAACAATAAATATTTTTGGATACTGCTTGTTTTTTCATTGGCTTTGACTTGAGAATTGCATCCTATATGTGGGACGCCTATGACTTTCACCCAAATGAGGCCATTGTATTGAGATTAATGTCATTAATAAAAGTTAGAACCATGAGCTTAGAATGCATGATCAATTGTGAGATCTAGGTCGGGAAATCATTCGCCAAGAAGACAAGGAGCCTTAGAATCGCAGCAGGTTATAGGACTCTGAGGAAGTCTTGAACATGCTAGAGGAAAATGAGGTAACTGATTCTTTTCTTTTGCTCCCTCAGTCCATGTTCTACTGTCAAAGTGATGTTGGTCCTCTAATTAGTGCTTGCTCTAGTGAGCAGCGAAACTATTATTGCACTCATGTCGTTTCATTGACATGATTAACAATTAGGAGGTTGCTCTCTCTTAGTAAGTAGTGCAGCTTCATCTAAGAATTATCTTACATAAGCGCACATTACAAAGTTTTTTCCAAGAACGAGGTACTTTCAAATTTATTAGAAACTTAATAGGGGTATTCTACATTGAAAAGATTTGAATTTATATAATTGATTTGGTTGCGGCCTTGACACGTGCAACAAATAATTGGACCATTCTATTGTGAACAATAACTACTTAGGATATATAAATCATAGAATTCTATTCTCCAGGTGTTAGAATTAATACAATTGGAGTAACCGTGCTCGCATTTTTCATGAAATTTCAATCATTATTCCCAAATTAAGAATGGAAGGGTATTTTCTTTTATGTTATATTAGGTTAGGAATTACTTTTTTTACCAAAATTCACATGATAGAACAAGAACATATATAGACATACATAACGTTAGGCGTATTTCATGCAACCTATTTATTATCTAAAGAGCCAATTGATATATTAGCAATTTCAAAGCGAATGTCTATCTATTATGTCATTTGTGTTACATCATAAAATAAACTTAGCTAACCAAAAGAAAAATGAATATGCTGTATTTTTTATATCTAAATAAATTGGTATAAATAACTTTTACAACTAAAAAGATACATTATTTGACGTAATTATTTCAGTAATTTTGTTGGGTTCATTAAGTCGAAATCAAAGCGGCTTTGAAGAAACTGATACAAGATCTTCTTTTAAGTTTATTCCTACAATTAATCAAAATATATAAAAGTATCTTCATGTGTTATCTAAAAGTACAATCAACTTCGATTAAAATAAAAAAGAATAAAAACCAGAAGTGCGACGCATGGACAAGAGCACTAGGGCGACTTACAAATAAGCAAAAAACGAAAGACATTTAAAGCATAATTGAAACACATTGATAACACACTCCTTGGATATTAGTGAGTATACAACCAAAAATAAAAAAAGGCCCAAACTTTTGAACCAGGAACAAAAATAATGCAACCTTAAAAAAAATCCTAAAAAGAAGCCCAATCCTTTGCGTGCAGGATGAAAATAACACAATTTTTCAAGCTTCTCAGAGAAAATCTCAACCTTTCACTTATAGGACAAAAACGACGCGCGTTACAAATTATGTCTATTCTCACCGTAAGTCACCGAGCATCATCCTACATGGCTCATGGTGCTGACATGCACAATGAGCCCCGTTAATTATGACCACAAATGACATTTACAAAATGTTAAAAATTTGGTAATGAAGATTATACACTAAGTTTGTTGACAAAGATTATAAATAAGAAAAGGACGTTTTTGCGTTGATTGACATGGCTCACTATGCGTGTCAATGCAACAAGCCATATAGGTTATTTGTGGTGATTTGGTGATGCTAACGGACGGAACTTGGAACGGGTGTCCATTTTGTTCCATGATAAAAGGTTGAGTTTTTTTTTTTTTTTAACCTACATTGGAAAAGTTGTGCTATTTTTGTTCTACATGTAAAAGGATATGCATTTTTATTCTGAAAAGTTTGAAAGATAGTATTACTTTTGCCCGGGCTTGTTTTTGAGATTTGGCCATAAGTTAACTCAAACTCTGTCGATCGATGATTGAAAAATAAAAAAACTGCACACTTGAAGACAAAGAATTTTGATGACAGATAGGATTTCTTAATATTTCAAGAGAGAAGTTTGTCATGGAAATGAATAATCTAAGCATGATTACTTTTCTTGGAAGTTGCTTCTTTTATAATTTGTTATAAGTACTCCTGGATTCCTTTCAGGTGTTGAGATCTAATTCCTTCTCCACTAGTCACGTCTTCTCCCTGAGTATCCATGAAATCTGGTACACCATTGTGAAGTACATTAAAAAAATTTGTAGTTCGGATAAGCTGACCTGGATTTAGAAATTGATGAAATTTCTGTATTACTTCTTAACTTCTCATGCATGAGTGATTTTTCTTGGTGAAAGCTTGCTGCCCATTTGGATTAGAAATATTTATAATCTATTCTGATGAAGCAATTATTCATTCCATTGATTCAAAAATGGAATATAAATTAGCTGTTCTCTCAAAATCAGGAATTACTATTCCTAGGGGCCCAAGGAACTAATAGCTATTCCATGAAACCTAGAATAGCTTCAAATTTCATAATGCAAAAAAAAGAATTTGCTTTTTAATGATGAATTATTTTAAATTAAAGAAAAATTATAAAATAAGAATTGCTTTTATACTTGATAATTTCAATTAATAATTAATGCTAAAAAGAATAAAGAGCATAACTACAATTAATATTCAAAGTAACTATTAATAAAATAAAAATCACACTGGAAAATATTAACATAACTACTACTATCACAAGTTTAGTTACTCATAGTTAGGGTCTACATTATGGCCGGAAATTTCGGAGTGGATAGTTCTTTCTCCAACGCACTACGGGGACAAATTATCATCATCAACTGAGGATCGACTCTCCTAGTTCCTTGTTTTTGCCATTAACACTTCCTAGGAACGGAACACAATAGTCCCACCAAGTGTACCAAAAAGATGTTTGCCGGGAAAAAATTCCCTTGACAAATATCTTTCACTAAAGGGGCAAAATTTCAGCTTTATTGTTTGAAATCGGTTTTATGTCATTCTAGAAAGGAAGTGACATGTCTAAACCATGGGCAAGCGAAAATACAAGAAAACAGGAGAAAAAGTAAATGTTCAATTAAATGTAAAAGTACAATAAAGAAAACGAATAACTAGTGAAATATGTGTTCGGTTGTCGTTTTTGGCGAAAAGGTCCTTTACACGAACGCCTCTTTAGCTATTTATAGTTATCTACGAGTAACTGCTCTTTGGCGATTACCATTTCGATTTCAAATCATTCCGGAAGCTTCAGCTCTATGTCGATAGCTGCTCTGCCTTATCTGCATTATCGCTAGTGCTGATTGCCCATAACTGCTATTGTTCCTATCTCGTCCCTCTCGACAAGTCTTCTGATGTCGTGCCCTTCAACATTTTTGTTGCTAATTGCTGTCCTTTCGGCCTATTGTCCATGGATTCTCGTACGCTAGGCCTGCTTTCCTCTTGTTTACTTCCGAAGCCCAATAGGTCAATTTTGGCGCCAACAATAATATGATTCAAACCTAAAAAACTAGTTCTTCAATGGATCTTTCGGGGTAGAAGGGATAACAAAAATAACCTATGAGCCAAGATAGGAGAAAGTTCCGAGTAGGCGCTTTTTAATTCAAGATGCCAACTAGAACTATTCATAACAATGCACGCATTCGCATTTTTTTAAGGATCGTTCTGCTCTTAAGGATTACCTTTCTTACACTCTCCACTTATTTCTTTTCCATGAGTTTGACCAACCCAAATTACGTTAGTTTTAATAACATTAGTTTTAAGATCGGAAATTAGCAGTTACTGGAATTCTAACATTTTCTATAACTGATTCAATTAAGTATAATTTAACAACAAATAATTACATATAAATGTCCATATAGGCATATACCCTCCAATAACGACAATGCTATTTAGGAACTTTATAACTGTTATCGACTTTTTATATTAATATATAACATTAATTAAGAATTCCGTCTTTATTTTGCTCAAAAGAGGAAGATTTATATGAAATAAGATACAACTTAACGAATTATTTTCATAAAATAAATATTCTGATTTCACACAAATGAAAGAATATGCGTACGCCAAATGATAGATTATGTTATCGGTGAATAAGGAAAAGAGAAGTAATATCCGAATGCTGAAACTACTGTACTATTTATACTTAATTTGATGGAAGTTGTAAAGTCTCTGATCCCGCTAACTTGAAATAATTATATTCTGAATCGGAATCGATTTTGGGTTTGCATGTGTCGTGTTTTTTTTTTTTTTTTTACATGTTTTCCTCTTCTTTTTTTTCATTGAAAATAGAACGATTACACTTTAGCGTTCAAGGAAAGAGAAACAAAGGCATCCCCCGCGAGCAAAGCTTGCAAAACAGGAGGAGGAAAAAGAGTCCAATTGTGGGGCAGATCTGGTCGTCCGTGTACTTTGGCCGCCCAGTCAGCGACTGAATTGGCTCGTCTGTCACAGTGCTGCAAACGGAGATTCAGAAAAAGGGGCAAGATCGACTGAAGCTCGTCAAACAGCGGCCGATCCTCCCATGGTGGCTGCCGTCGGTCTTGAAGAATGTCAATCAGTTGTAGACAGTCGGATTCGATGACGATTGATGCGGTAAGAAGTCCCTGCTGTTTGAGATGATTTAGGGTTAGGGTTAGCGCCTGTGTTTCCGCTTGAAAAGCCGAATTTGCTAGAAATCTGGCGGTATAGACATCGGTGAGCAGACATCTATGATCACGGCTAATACAGGCCATTGTGCCTTCTCTGTTCCCAGGGTAGAAGGAACCATCGATATTGCATTTGATGAAGCCCGATTCTGGCGATTGCCAATGTTGTACTGTAGAGGCGAGGGGCACAGCGTTACGCGTACCTGCTGGTTGGGAAACTGTTTGGTCAGAGAGATTGAGGATTCGATATTGAGCCAAGGCATTAACAACAGCCAGAGTAGAGTCAGGGAGTAATCCACGAAAGACACTATTGTTACGCTGCCGCCACATCTGCCATAAAAACAGAGCAATCATAGGTAATTGAGGTAAGAGTTTCTGATCCAGAACTGATTCTGCAAACCACTTATCCAGGCGAGTAATCGTAGTTGGGTGGAAAGGAAACTGCAGCTGTGGATGTGACCATACCCCTGCTGTCCACGGACAATAGAAAAAAATATGTTCCACTGTTTCCGGCACATTCTGATTGCATATAGTACACAGAGGGCTGGATATGATATGTCTGCTATGTAAATTGGATTTGGTAGATAGGGTGTTTTGACATGCTGACCACAGAAATATGCGAATTTTGGGTGTGCTGTGCATTTTCCATATGTAACGCCATAGCACAGGAGGGGGATGATAGGAGATTGATGCATGATTACCTTGTGATTTGTTTGTTGGTGCTGTCAAGGCTCTATAATTACTCTTAACTATGTACTGCCCCTGTTGTTGTTGCTGCCCAAATAATCTGATTTGTTGAGTGGAGAGGTCGTAGTGGAATTCTAAGGATTTCGTCAACAATAGAGTCATTGAACATCTGTGTAATAAGGTGGGTCTTCCATGTGTGGTGGATAGGATCAATAAGATCCGCCACCAACCTGGGCTCATCTCTAGTTGCAGGTCCACCAATCTTACGTCTTGGTAACCAGCAATTTTGCCTAATATGGATTGATTTTCCATCACCAACAGACCATCTTGCATTCAGTAAGATGGCGTCATGCCCAATTAGAATGCTCCTCCAGCCCCAGGAAGGGCGAGAACTAGACTCTGCAAATTCGAAGTCCTTTGAGGGAAAATATAAGCCCCTGAGGAGCCGACCATAGAGCGATTGAGGTTGTTATAGTAACCTCCAGGCCTGCTTACCAAGCATGGCATTGTTAAAAGCTGCAAGATCCCGAAAACCTAACCCACCAGAATTTTTAGCTGTTGTTAATAAATCCCATTTCTTCCAATGCACACCATTCCTATTCTTATCATTCCGCCACCAGAAATTGGCAATCCGCCTCTCGATTATTCGACATAGAGATATGGGAAGCTTAAAGGTCGACATGGCGTATTGTGGCATAGCTTGGACGACAGATTTGAGAAGGATATCCTTTCCACCTTTCGATAACAACAATTCTTTCCAACCCTCCAACTTTGCATGTACTCTACCTAATAGCCAACCAAATACTTCCTTTTTCGAGCGACCCCATTCTGATGGAACTCCTAGGTATCTGCCATAACCACTCAACACCGGAACTCTCAACTCAGCAGCCAAGTTAGTCTGAAGACTTAGTGGACAGCATTTGCTAAAATAGAGGCCAGACTTATTCTCGTTTATAACTTGTCCAGTAGCGAGACAATATTGGTTTAAGATATTGGCCATGTTCTAACATTCCAAGATAGTGCCATCAAGGAAGAAAACGGAATCATCAACAAAAAATAAATGCGAGAGAGTGGGGCATGACCTGGTAAGTTTAATGCCGCGAAGATGTCCCATCGTAAGAGCGTTATGAATGAGGGTCGATAGAACATTGGCCATTAAAATAAAGAGATATGGAAAAAGAGGGCTCCCTGTCTGAGTCCTTTTGATGGCTTGAAATAAGGTAGAGATTCCCCATTCAACTTAACACTCATTGTCGTTGTAGTAATACAGTGCATCACCATCTGAACCCACTAAGGATGAAAACCCAGTCTAATAAGGTAGGCTTGAAGGAAATCCCATTCAACTTTGTCGTAAGCCTTTTGCATATCACTCCTGAGGATAGCTTGGAAGTGTCGTGTCCGATGCCTCGTCTTGAATTGATGTAGAACCTCATGTACAACTAATACATTGTCTTGTATTTGACGGCCAGACACAAAAGCAGCCTGTTCAAGTGATATCAGTTGCTCTAACAAAGGTTTTAATCGGTTGGCCATGACCTTGGAGATAACCTTATATGCAAAGTTACACAAATTTATCGGTCTAAACTGGTCCAGACGTTCAGGATGGTGTACTTTGGGAATCAGAACAATAAGAGTCTTGTTAAGAGCTGGAGGGAACTTACCATATCGAAAAAAGTCGTGGACCAGACAGAATAAATCATGTTGGATAGTATTCCAATGGGATCGGTAGAATAAACCATTAAATCCGTCAGGACCTGGAGCTTTTGTTGCACCCAGTTGGAAAGTGGCTTGTCGGACTTCTTCAATCGTCACTGAGGCCAATAACTGCGCATTCATTGTGTCCGTAACAACTGATTGACATTGATCAAGGACAGGACCAAAGTCACGGTGGCCTGCCGATGTGTAGAGTTGAATAAAGTAAGCAGAAGTCATCTCCTTTAAATCTGCTATTTCACGCACCCATTCATTGTCTTCTTTCCGAAACATTCCAATCCGGTTTCTCTGCCTTCGTTGGATTTTAGTGGCATGAAAGAACTTACTATTTTTGTCACCCCAACGCAGCCAATTTATTCTGGATCTCATAGCCCAAAACTGTTCTTCTTGCTGTCAAATAGTCCTCAACTCATCTTGGAGATGAGATACCTCTTCGTTGTCGGTGTTAGAACTATAAGGATGATTAATAAGCGTTTGGAGGCGTTGTTGTAAAGCTGTTATCCTTAAATGGCCATTGCCAAACTTAGAGCGACTCCATTGGCTTAAGGCTATTCTTACCCTAGACAGTTTGTGCAAGAAATCAAAATTTCTGGATTGATTAGAAGGCCAAGTTTGGGAGACAAGGCAGTAAACTTCCGGATCATCGTTCCAGAAAGCTTCATAAGCAAAGATGCGTTGACGATTTTTATGAAGCTGCACCGTTGAGAGAAGTAAAGGGCTGTGATCAGAGCCCACTGGCGGTAAGGCATACACTTCCGCATCAGGATAATTAAGACGCCATTCCATAGAGTAGAGGATTCTGTCCAATCGTTCCTTAACGAGGTCAGCTCCTTCACGACGATTTGACCAAGTATACATGCAGCCCTTGCTTTCAACCTCCATTAGAGCACAGTCATCTACCACATCTCGAAAAGAAGAAAGACGATAACGAATAGGGGATCGACTGCCCATCTTCTCCCAAGGATGAAGAATTTCATTAAAATCCCCTGCACAAATCCAGGGTAGTGTATTGAAGGCACTAATTCTTCGAAGGGTCTCCCAAAACAGCTGGCGGTTATGATAAGAGGAAGGGGCGTGCAAGCAAGTAATTCTCATAAGGCGATCATCCCTTAGTTCTCTGCAGACCATATCAAAAAAGTCTTCCGAAAAGCTTTCAATTTCTAGAGAGATAGTATCATTCCAAAAAACTGCCAAACCACCTGCCAAACCAACAGGATTTTGAACAAAAGAACTATTATAATGAAGCTGATGCTGTAATCTATTGAGAAGCAGCTCCCTATTCTTGGTTTCCATCAAAAACAAAAGATTGGGCTTTTCTTTGGCTGACAAAGCCTTAAGAGCTTGGACTGTCAGGGGATTGCCCAACCCCTGACAGTTCCAACATAATAGCTTCATTTGTACCCTGGTGGCTGTTGAGGGCCAGCCACCAAAGCCCGATGAAGTGCTTCATCTGCTTCCAATACTGGTGTTTCCTGGAGACGTGTCTCATCAAGCTGATCCAAAACAACACAGCCCTTATCATAGGGAGCGTAGCGTTTCTGTTTCTTTGCTTGTCCTGATGTAGTTGAATGATATTGACTCGTGAATGTTCGGGAATGGTTTGAAATTGAAATCTAGATGATGATTTCATTTGAACAGAGTCCTTGCGTTTGTTATAGCGTTTGATTACCGGTCCAATTTACACATCTTGGTGCTGGAAGAGGTTTCTCTCGACAAAAGAGAGAGAGTTCTGGATAAATTTAATGGTATTTGTTGTGATGTTAGCCTGAATCTACCATTTTTTGAACTATCGTTCATTTGGCAGTTTTATTGCCCGAGAGTTCAGATGTTAAACTCATGCAACAACATGACTCAATTCCTGTCGATAACTTGAGGACTAGCATGGTGTATTTTATCCTTTGTCAAAAGGATGGAATCCCTGCAGTTTTTCCTTTCTTTTGCCGCTATCTCGTGTGATTAAGGATGTGCCATTCCAATTATTTCCCAACTCGTCAAAGCAGGTCGCGCTTATCTGTGTTCATTATGGACAATGTGTCAGGTGATGACTTGTCGCATACATTAGAGATTAGTGATGTGGGATACGATACGATAACTCTGAAAATTCCCCTTTTTTCTTTAGGATTTGGGAAAAAGCGTGGTGCGCAGTAGGTTATTTGCATTGAGCTCACAATTCAGTTGTTGGTGACAGAATGCAATGTGGTGTGTTTAGGTTTCACCAGGCAGTTTGATAGCATACTGTGTCATGTGGCTTTGGTTAACTGAGAAAGGAACCAGAGTGAATGCCGAAGCAGATTCATCTAATTAAATAAGTTCCTTATAAGAAGATTAAGAGGAGAATCAACTCGCTGCCCTTTTACACTGAATATTATTCATTATAATCCCTGACCGACCTTGTCTGATGATTTAACTCTCGAGTGAAGAATAGTCAGCTTTTCCATGTTTTGTATGGTTAAGATTTTAATTTTCCTCTTTTCAGAGATCTACTGATTGGAGCAGACTTCCCCTACTTTCCTTGTCCTGGAAATTTGCTGGACAGTGTAGAATCCACGTCATGAGATTGAACAATAAACGTATCAAATGATATGCTGTATTCATTTGGAGGGTAGTTTACAGATTGATATATGCACTAATGTATACTCTGCATGACATAAGGAGGTTTAGGTAGCAACTTTTGTGCTCATTCAGGTAACGTGCTTTCTGACCTTTGCCATAAATCCTGGTGCTCATGAACTTTAGCACAATGAGAACTTTGAGAAATCTCTGCTAGAATGGTACGTTTTCAGCCATATTTAAGATGAATGCATGACGCAGACATAGTAATTTTGGTTTCAGAGTAGAATTCAGGTATCCTTGTGGACCATGGCACATGGCACAGGAGGGAGGGAGGGGGAGTGTGCGCGCATGAGAGAGAGAGAGAGAGAGAGAGAGAGAGAGAGAGAGAGAGAGAGCTGCTCATACTGCATGAAATAAGAAATGTTGGACTAGAATCATAGAACAATTTGTTGACTCTTGGATAACACGTGGAATAAAGGGAAAAGTTGGTCAATTAACCTGGATAAAATACCTTCTTCACGAAGGTTTTTACTTAAGGACATTGATGTCTGTCTTCAGTAGTCGTATGATATGCAGTTCTTCTGGCAGTATGGAATCCCTGATAGGTATTTGTTTTTGTTGGAAGAGCCTTCTGACTGGAAAAGTCTCCTGAATCAGCACAGTCGAGTGTCTGAGGCTTGAGTTATTAACAGTTTTCGAAGAAAGCTTCAAGCAGAATCGCAGGAGGAGGTGGCATATGCTTGATGGACAAGTTTTGCTCTTACAATCTTTCACCATATTCTGTTGTCTTACTTTGTTTAAGAGCACTTGAATTGTGCGATTGCACCAGAGATTGGCTCAATCATGGTCACATCCGATATAATTTGCTCCAGACTTCAGGAAATCATCAAGTGATCATGACACCCAATCCCCTGCAGGATGCCCTGGAATTCCTCAATGCTAGCTTCTAGGTTGTTGGTAGTCTCAGCAGAGTCAAACTAAAATGGATGAACTAGCCATTGAACAGTGACGATCAGTTTGATGCGGAAAACCTTCAACATGTCTTATATAAAGAAGTCAGACGGACAATGAGCTGGCAGTCCTTTAGCAGATGAATGGGGAACAGGTGCCTGTCGAAAGAACTCAAGAAGATGCTAATGCTATTGAGTTGCTAGAGAGAGAGCACTTGCAGGACGAGTAATATCTCAGCTCATTCCTGAGCAATATTAGTTCCAGCTTAATTCCTGTCAACTTTCAGTTGATATCAAAGTTGCTGCTGCTGCAGATGTCCTCATTACTGGTGAAGGTGCCGCATTAGAGCCCCTGTTGCGATAAGATCTTTCATTGTCATCACTGTCATAATGATGTGAAGGTGATTGCTTGTGCCCCTCAGAGACTTAAGAATTCTTGATAACTTCATTTGTCGCAACATGAAGAAGGCACTAGATATCTAGGAGATATTTTTGTGCAAGCTTATTTGATAGATTGCAATTGAATTTTTACTTGCCATACATTAAAGAATGATCACTAACCACCGCTTCAGCCGCCTGTAGATTTTGGGCGCTAGTTTCACGAGTTATCCTGAGATGAGATCGCATTCTGACCTGATGTTAACTTTGAAGCATGTGTGCTTACATTGTGATATGTGCGGTTTTCCATTTTTACGTGATGAAAATGTGCAAAAGTTGCCTCTAATATTCTCTAGAAGTTAATTCACTAGTTAATTGCATCATACTTTCTTGGTATCATATATGAAAGTCGCCATGTGGATTGAGTTCAGAGAAGTAGTCTATAGTTTGGTGAGTACGAAGAATATGACTCTTCACTTTTCTACCCATGGATGTGCTTTTTATAACCTGACATACTGCTCTCTTATGCCCAGAATAATATCAATGTAAACAAAAAAGTAGGGATAATCTTGCCACGCCAAGAAGTTTAACCGGTGGATGCTATCGAATTTCTAGCATGCTTATAGACTGATCCCAGCAATTTTTTTAGCCTTGAGCATAAAAATGCTTTATAACAGACAAACATGTGAAAAAGGAAGTTTCTTATTTGCATTTTACAGACTATCAAAAGTGTTAGTGTCATATCTTGCAGTGGAAAAAATTATGATCACATGGACCTGACATCTTACTATATTTTATCTTTAGAAGTCTGTCATCGCAATGGATGTGCATTAGCAGGTATGGCCACATTTAGCAGCAATGCTCAACGGTGTCAAAGCGCTTGTCCATATGAATAATGGGAGTTCTTTGCTGCCTCAATGCACGACATCCGCTATTCAATCTCTGAGTGGGGAGTGCTGGTATCTGTAAGAAAATAAGCACGAATTCATAAACACTTGTCACTGGGTGATCATTCAGTGTAGATGAAAAATTTCATGTGTCAGGATGTTATATGAAATATCTAGATGCATCTCATTTATGTCATTCATCACCCCTGGCGGAGATTATTGGTATCTCTTAGGAATTTATATACCTATTTATGCAGAAGTCTCCCTCTGGACGTTTGTCTTATCATTTCCCTGTCGTTGATGTTGCACGTTTTGATTTATGCATAACCGTTGTGATGGAAAGAACTGAAGTTAATCTGCTCCATTCATTGTCATGCTGCACAGGTTGCTGCTATCCAGTATTTCTGAAAAGCAGCCATCCTTGCACGGAAGGAGCAATGCATCATGACTGTCCGGTTTGTTTTGAGGTAAAGCTCTGTGATTTAATGGTTATTAAGTGCGCATTGAAATGAGTGTAAACAGTGTTGTGCAGTTTCTGTTCGATTCAAGAAATGACGTGACGGTCTTGCCTTGCTAACGCGATTTCCTAAGAGAACATCACCAGCGAGGGTTGTTTGGTGAAGGTCGTTTGCTGTTCAACAGGTTTGGATCCTCTGCAATGACTGCGGGAAAGCATCTCAAGTCCAATTCCATGTAGTCGCTCAGAAATGCGCCCATTACAAGTCCTATGATACTCAAGGCCGTGAAGTCGGATGCCATTGATTTTTGCTGGGTCACAAATTGTAATGGGCTTACACTAATTATGGACCTTACATCGGTTCTTGAACGGCTTTGCTAGAAAAGTCAAGATTTTGAGTTAGAATTTGAGTTTGGCTTCTCATATCTCCACACTCAATATTCCCTAAATACGCCCTAATAGCCCTGTGAATAATATTTTAGAAATTCAGCATTGCATAATAAATTTGTGGGAAAATTACACAGAAATTATCCTAGTTTAGAGGGTAGTACATAGTTGCTCCTAAACTTTCCATTGTTCCAAAGGACCCAACAAAATGGTTGGAACGGGCTAAATTGGACATGCAAATGGAGACTTCGAAGCATTTCATAGCATCGAGGCATCTTCAGTATTTCTTTGTTTTTGTTTTTGTTTTTGTTTTTTGTTTTTTTTTGGGGTCGGTAAAAGCCATTTCATTCAACTAACTTCGCGAAAGAGACAACACACATGAGTTTCTGAACATAAAAAATTCGATGAAGATGGAGGTGGAACGATGGTCAATTAGTTGGAAGGGCTTTCTAGCGTGGGCTTTTGCAATTCAATCCGCGATCCGATTAGCTTCTCTCGGACAATAGACCACTTCGATTTACCTTGACTGGGCTGGGCTTTGCTTGCTGTCGTCCATCGCTCCACTTAGCTCCCGTGGGCTTGGATTGGAGCCCGAGATGTACTGCTGAACTGGTAAGTGATAAGCTATCAGTTTCCAGCATCACGGGCGGCTCCTTCTCATCCCCCGGATCGCGCTTCTCTTCCAAGTGCAGAAGGGCAGACCTCAAGTTCCTGTAGTTTTTACCTGTCCCTTCTCCCGAGCAGATGTTACAGGGTTCCGGCGTCGAAAGTTCTTGTCTATAGCATAAGCATTTTCGATAATTGCGTTCAGATCTGGTTGCCGAGACTGGAAGATGAAGTAATTGCGTGCCTTCCGCAAGTTCCACAATATACACGCAAAGACTTCGAAAGAGGGTGAGTTCCTCTTTTGTTGCATCTGATCGGGAACCCATTTGTCTAGCCTAGTAATCTCTTGACTGGAAAACTTGATACTGACTCTCGGGTCTGACCATATCGCTTTTGTCTAGTCGCAGAGTAAGAAGAGGTGCTCTATTGTTGCCGGTAGCTGGCGGCAGAATGGACAAAGAGGATCGGGCAATAATTTCTCCCACAAAGATTATCCTGGGTTGGTAAGGAATTCTGACAGAGACTGCACATGAAAGTTTTAATTTTTGAGAGCCTGGTGAGGCTCCAGATGTTCTTCCATAGAGTCTTGGGAACTTGGTTGGAGGAAGAGGCGTGAGTTGAGAGCTGTAGTTGTTCTGTTGGGAGAAGTCATTTGTAGGGGCACTTAACTGAGTATTTCCCCCTTTTACTCCCTGTCCAAACCAGCTCGTCCTCTTTTCGATTTGTACTAATTGGTATGGCCATAATTTCCTTGACCGTATGTTCCTTGAATAGCTCATTCAATCTTTGTTCGTTCCAGCACATTACATCCTGAACAATCAACTCTTCAACTCTTTGGGAGTCACCCAAGTTTGCTGGACCCCCAATCAGCTCCTGTTATAGCCGTAAGTCTTCACGAATGTGAATGTTTTTCCCGTTCCCCACGGCCCATCTTGTTTCTGGGAAGATGGATTCTCTGCCCAGTAAAAGCTTTGCCAACCTCATGAGGGTCAGGTTCCTCTTCCTGCATTCCAGAATTTCCCATTTGGGAAATATATTCCTTTTATAATTTGACTCCATTAGGCTGAAGGGAATTGTACAAGTCTCCAAGGCATCTTCAGTATTTCATGAGCGCAAATCATGCCCACAATAATGTTTTTTTTTTTTTTTTTTAAATTAGCAGAGGTAAGGCAATAAATCTTGTTCACTACTCGTTGGTTAGAACAGTCTTGCGACATTATTCCACTCCTTGATATTCAAGAGCTTAGCTTAGCTACCCACTTTATCCACACATATGTATTATCACACACTTAATTAAAATAATTAAATTGCTGAATAGTACATTTGGTGAATTGTCTATGCAATGGATTATGTAATCCATGTGCTAACTCAAGGGATTTGCTAAGCGATAAATACTGTTTCTTTTTTTCTTTCTTCTTTTCTGGGTTTCCAATAAGGCATCAGAACAATTTGGATTGTGATGCTAGACATTTAAATATTATTAAGAACAAATATTTCAGGAGCATTCCTGAGTAAGTATTTTTGGCCTATGATCTAGTACCTAACTTTACACCGTGACTCAAAGCATAGTTAGCCGACTTATTACATAAAAGGCGCACAAATTATTATTACTTATGATTATTGTCATTGTTATTATTGTCATTGTTACTATTATTATATTGCCATGAAATGGTGTACTTTTTTAACGAAGGGTTACATCTTCCTCTGTTCTTAATATCTTCTGATCATATCTATGATTAGTGGACCAAAACTGTGGATAGCTCGCACATGAAAACTTTACTAAGTATAAATATAGTTGATGTCCATGTTTATAACCCATTAATTACAAGAGTAGTTGGAGGAAAAAAGTGAAAGTTTTAGACCTATTAAACCCCTTATTATCACAGTTAGGTAACAACCTATGTTATTACCGGGTCATTGAATTTGAACTACAAAATGGGTTCGTCATTCATTTTCTCGCCTCAAGTGATTAACATATAGTATGTATTATTCGTTGACATCAGTATGATTTTTTTATAATAGCATGTCCAATCTTTCATTGAGGTGGTGAATTGCTTGCTGAATCGGTGATCTACTTAGTTCAGCTATGAAGCTGACTCACTTACATTGTTTTGATATCAATTGAATGGAGTAAACTAGGGTGGTTGTTCAAAGTCCTAAGATAAGAGTGTGAAGCAAAAACTAAAAATTAGGCAAAATCCCAATAGCTATGGACACATCAGGGTGTCCATATTGTAAATTTGGGGAATAACTCCACTGCAAAAAGACTACAAAAAGAGTTCATGTATGTTAATGGATCTGATGTATTTGGTTGCTCTTTGATAAGTCCAACAATTGAATAACAAACATAAGGCAAAAGCCTGTCTAGGAAGGACACAAATATAACATATATAGCCCAAACTCACAAAAGCAAATATGTAGGACCAGTAAAATAGTACAAGTTACCATTTAAGATAATTCCGTAAGAATAGCTTTCTCAAAGAAAGCAATAACTCATTAGACAATATGGTTCAGACCTAAAAACCAAAATGATTTAGAAAATTTCAGATTATTACTAATGCAAGGGGCGTTTTTTAAACTCAAGATGCCTATCACTAAAAATGTCCAGAAGAATATTATATATATAACGAAAAACCAAAAACTAATACACTTGTGAAATTCACTCCAAACTAATTTTTTACCACAAAAAATTCCAAATAGTACACATGTGATAAATTTCCCTTAAACTAATTTTTTTTTACCATCAAAAATCCAAATCTAATACATTTGTAATAAATGTACCTTCTATTAGTGTTCATTAAATTTGTTATAAGTGTACTAGTTTAGAATTTTTTATGGTCAAAAAATTAGTTTTGGGTAAATTTGTTATAAGTATACCTATTTAGGGTTCTTTGTGGTATTAATTAACTCTTCTTGTACGATTGCCTCTTAAAGGGATAAATTTTACAAGTGATTGTTCGTTCTCCTTATATCAATCATTTTAACATTAATTCATCCTTTAAACATACATAACCATTAACCAATTTTTGTTATTTGATCTTTTAATTAATGATGCCTTTTCCCTTTTCAATAAATCTGTATTTATTTTTTAAATATCTTATTTAGTTATATGAAGTGGCTATATTTATTTAATTTTGAAAAATGCTTATCATTCAATATGATTATCGATATTTATTATTTTGATTATTAGTATTTTAGTTAATTTATTTCTCTTCCTCAATTAAAAAATATATTTCTCTTCCATTTTCTATATTTCAGTTTTTTACATCAATTAAGGGTAACAGAGGCTTCCTTGGAAAAAAAGAATGAGATGAAATTACACTTTACCTCTTATAAGTCACATGCATCGCGCATGCTAATAAAAATATAACGAAGAGTTAATTGCCGGAAAAAAATAGAAGTTCAGAGACTATTGTATAACAGTTGAAAAATCAGGGAAAAACTTGTATTACACTAAAATTTAGAGGAGTTTTGTGTAATTTACTCCCTATAGTGGAAGGGGCAGAACCATCTTTATTTATAAGTGGGCCTTCAGCTAAACTCAATCGGGCTTCATTGACATTCCTTAATCTTCAACAATGTCGAGCACTGTTAATGCCTTGCCTCAGTAAACCAATGTCCGAGACTGTCTTGTGATGGTCTTGATAATCAAATCGAGAGAACCTAAAAAGAAAAGTTTAAAAAAAGAAAAAAGAAATGGAAAAATACTCATAGTGGAGGTCATCATGCCCGCTGGCCATGATTGTATAATGTTGCTGATTTTCCACCTGCAAGTTGACTCCAAGATCAGAACTAGCATTCTTAATTCTCCACCAAATTCTAATATACCTTTTTTCCCCTTAATTCTTCACCGTCTATTGCACATCGAAATTCCCTTTTTTTCCTCAAAATCATAATTTGACTCTTCATACTCATGCATTACCTTTCAAACTCTTTGCCTTCGAAATGCCAAAGTTTGGAAAAGTCTCAAATTTCAGCATTTTGCTCTTCCTAACATGTATATAAACAAGCCCCTACCTACGCATGGTAACTGGGTCGTGCCGGCCCACATGGACCTGTCCCCTTGGCTTGAGCTTGGCAAAACCCCTTGTAGTTAGGGGTCATGCCAAGCCAGGCCTTATAGCAATAACTGGATGTGCCAATGTTTGGGCTCTAGCCCAAGTTTATTTTTTTATTTTTATCTTTAAAAAATGCTGAATCGTAATCGGAACAAGAGTGATGGGATCTACGTGATGAACTTTCTTAAATTTAACTTTGAAAGAAAATCCTGGTACCATGGGAAAAGAAGGGGCAAAGGAGCAACAATGAATAATTTCTTGCCAGTGCAAAGCATTGTCATGATGTTTTATCTTGAGGGAATGTTTGACTAAAATCTTGCCGACCGCACAAAAGCACGCTAAAAAGCATTGGTTGGTCTTCTTTTCCACATTAGGATGACTCACCCACCTTCTTTTTCTCTGCTTTTTTTGTTTTATCTCATTTTCATTATCACTTTGCTTCTTCACAAAATTTTCCTTGGATTCCGTCGGGCCACTTTCGCCATGAAGACGGTCAATGTCCACAAGAAATCGTTAATTATCTGGATAGTTTGCTTGATAAATGATTTTCCTTTTTGGGTCAGCAGCATTTGATAAATGATTCAAGGCCACATTATGTAACAGGCTCAACAAATGATTTTTGATTCAAGAAATGATTTTCCATTTCAGTAGTGAAATGGAGTTCATCCATTTGATACTACAATATGTAACAGGCTCAAAGTGAGGGCAAAATTCCTAAGTGTGATCAAAAGCTTCTTTATATTCACCAAAATGCCTTCTCTGATGGAAAATAAATTAGCAAAAGGAAAGGAAAGCTCAACAGTGCAAAGCACTGGGCTAAGCGTGCCCTCATCACCGCCGTGACGCTTTTGTATGTATTTGTCTATTTTGACCACTTGTCTTGCAATGTGCGCTCTGTCTCTCCTTCTCTTTCTCCCCACTTTTCATCTTCTCGAACGCTTGTTTATTGGAATTTTGACAGCACTTGTCTATTACCATCGGTTTTCTTTCTTTCCATTGCTTCTTCATCGAAATATCCTCTTGTGCATTGAAATTTTTGCCACATGAATGCAAAGACTTTAAGCACGTGGTTACTGTTCCGATGAATAAATTACTAATTTATATCTAGCTTAAGTTTGACTTCTTGGTGTGATTCTGATTTAGTCTTCTCCGACAGACTTGAAAGCAAAAATCTAAGGGCAGAGTCAGAGCAAAGACGAAATGCATCGCCTCATTTTTGGGCATTCTTTCACCGAGCTCATGGCACTGATCCTTCTCTTCGGGCTCGCGTTGTATTTTCTCAATAGGAAGAAAGTCAGTGCACGTGGAAATGCCAAAGATGCTGACACTAGCGCGTTTGGTTCGTTGACTATGCCAACGGGAACTAATTCTGGTGGATCTAGTTCGTCTCCAGCAGAAATTAACAATGGTGCATCTAGTTCGTTCACAGCACCAAGTGGAGACCACTACGATGTGTTCTTGAGCTTTAGAGGCCTAGATACTCGAGAAGGCTTTACCGATCACCTCTACAAAGGGCTCGTTGATGCCGGAATTCACGCTTTCAGAGACGATGAAGAGCTCCGCCAAGGTGAGGAGATCGGCCCAGATCTTTCAGCAGCTATCAAGAACAGTAAGATCCTGATTCCCATTCTCTCTGTGAATTATGGTTCAAGCAAATGGTGCCTAGATGAACTGGTTCAAATGATGGAGTGCAAGAATGATAACACGGGGACTATAGTGTTGCCTATATTCTACAAAGTGAAACCAGCTGACGTGCGATATCAAAAAGGGAGTTTCGGAGACGCATTTCATACACGTGAGAAGTATTTTGACCCACGGATTTTGGAGAAATGGAAGCAAGCACTCAGTAAAGTCTGTTCCTTGAAAGCATGGGAAGCCAAAGGGTACTCACTTTTTCACCGAGACATTTTCTACTTTCTTTTAATTTGTGTGGGTATTTTCCGGTTGTTCTTATTCCTACCTCCTTCGTTTTCTTTCTTTTAATTTTGTATCGTAAAGAAAAAACAGTAAGATCTGGCTAGCAGTAAGATCCTGCGATGCATGAGTTCTATAAGTTATTCTTCTCTTTAGAATTACTTTAATGATATTGACCAATTCAATTACAGATTTATTATTAGGCTCCCATTCGGTTGAATAATATAACAAGTCTAAATGATATCTAACTCTTATATCCAAAGATCTCTTAACATTGCTACATTAATCTTCATCACAAACTTTTCTAATCACATTTATTGAGATTAATAGTACAACTTGGTGGTTTCTAATTAAAGCGCATAACATAATATAACATGCATGTCAATTTTCAAAGCCATAATTCTTTATCTTTAGAAGTTGTACTTATTAAATCATTAACGACATCAATTGATAGCTATTAAAATGGTTGCATATATAAAGAAGGAAAAAAAATTAAAATCTTTATCATTTATTCACCTTAATCATCTTTAATGCATTATCCCATCTTTGGCCCATAATTTCTATCTCATACACTTGCATAAATTAAAGTAATGTTCTTCTTTTGAGGAAAGATCATTCTTCTACTTCCCCATAAAAACAATATCAGATCAAAATTAGTCATAGAATATCGATACTAAAAATGAAAATTAAATACAACCTGTTATCATCCCATGACTCAACAAAAATTGATAAGTGTACGAATCTAGAATGATATTAAATCCATAACAAGAGTAGAAACTTGCAAGCATGTAAAATTGCACAAACAAAGAAATTTTTTTTTTCAGTGTATTCAGGTACCTCAATAGTATAGCACTTCGAATGATTTTCAGGACCTGAATTCCACTTGTGTCTAAAGTTATGACATATTTCTTGATTAATGGCTGAACTCTCATATTGGACTGGCTTATTGAATTTTTGCCTTTCCAGATGCTATAGAAATTTTTTGATGTCATGCCCACATCATCCCTAATATCTCTAACAAACAACAGGTTTGAAATTTAACTCAAATCCATAACTCATGTAATATTCAAGATTCATTATTGACACCTTCAAGTTTCTTCTGGCTCAATAAATTATGTTAGTGCAATAATGGAATGGGGTACGACACATGAAGCAACCACCACCATTTCCTGCTTTAATCTTAGCGTATAAGATAATATATGGAGGTGTGGCAAGACAATTCTTTAAGTTGTGCAATTTATCCTCTGATTTGTTTATTATTGTGTTATCATTAGGTAAGCAACATAAAATTACTTTTTCCATGTATTTGAACTTGTCACATTTGACAGGTATGAAGGAGAGCTGGTGAAGTCAGTTGTCCAAAAAGTGTTGAGCGAACTAAAGAAAAAGTTTGAGTTGGTTATTCCTGAGAATCTGATTGGAATCGATGGTCATGTAAAGAAGGTTGCGGAATTTATAGATAATAATTCTCGTACTACCCTATTTGTTGGCATCCACGGAATGGGAGGCATTGGTAAGACTACTTTTGCTAAAACCATCTACAACAAGCTCTCCAATCAATTTGAGCATCGTAGCTTCATTTCTGATATAAGGGAATCATGGAAGTGTGATGGCGTTCGTTACTTACAAAATCAGTTAATCTATGATTTGTTGAAGAAAAAAAATCAAGTTCGTCATGAGGATGAAGGGATTAAGTTCCTCTCATCCATGCTTGGAAGTAAGAAGGTCCTCATTCTTCTTGATGATGTGGATGATGATGATCAGTTGAAGGCTTTGGCTGGAAATCATAATTGGTTTTCTTCAGGAAGTGTGATCATTATCACCACCAGAGATGAGAGTATTCTTGATAGAACATATGTGGACTACAAACATGACCACAAGGAACTGGATAAGGATGAATCTGTGATTCTGTTTAGTAGATTTGCGTTTCGAGGGGATGCTCCTCCAAGTGAATTTAAGAAACTCACTAATGATGTTTTATCCACCATAGGGGGGCTTCCCTTATCTCTTGAGGTTTTAGGTTCACTTTTTTGTGGAAAAAAGGCATCACAATGGGGAGGTATGATAGAGAAGTTAAAAAAAGTCCCTCATAAGAAAGTGCAAGGAAAGTTAAAGATAAGTTATGAAGCATTAGACAGAGGACAAAAGCAAATATTTTTGGATATTGCTTGTTTTTTCGTTGGCACTGACAAAAGAATTGCATCCTACATGTGGGATGCCTGTGAATTTTTCCCAGAGGAGGGAATTGAAGTATTGAGATTTATGTCATTAATAAAAATTGGAGAGGATCATAAGCTTAGAATGCATGATCAATTGAGAGATCTTGGTAGGTGGATTGTCCGTGAGGAAAATGAGAATAAGCCTCAATACCGCAGTAGGTTATGGGACTCCAAGGAAGTCTTGAAAATGCTAGAGGATAATGAGGTAACCCTTCTCTTCTTTTCCTCCCTTAGTCCATGTTTCACGGTCAAAGTGATGTTGGTCCTCTACTTAGTGCTTTCTCTATTTAAGAGAGAACCTTATAATATTATTCTCCTCATGTCATTTCATTGACATGATTAGAAAGCAGGAAGTAGCTCTCTCTTAGTAAGTATTGCAATTTATCTGAGATTTTTCTTACACAAAGTGTTCATTACAAAGTTTTTTTCCAAGAATCATTTTTAACTATATTAGATACTTAATAGGGGTATTCTACATTGAAATGAATCTGAATTTATTTAATTGATGGGGTAATGTCCTTGGCACATGCAACAAATAACTTGACTATGCTACTGTGAACAATAACTAATTAGGATATATAAATCATAGAATTCTAAACTTTGGGTGTTAGAATTAATACAATTGGAGTAATTGTGCCTGCATTTTTTCATGAAATTTCAAATATTATACCCTAATTGAGAATGGAAGGGATTTTTTTTTTTATTTCGTGTAATATTAGGTTAGGAATTACCTTTTTACCAAAATTCACCTGCTAGAACAGGGACATATATAGACATATATAACGTTAGGCGTACTTCATGCAATGACCACTAGAAATGTCTTGTTTTTCCACATAAAAAGTCCCAAAGATAAATACTCTAAAATTAATTTTGTATATAATTATGTGACTGTATTGTATTTGTCCATCCTGAGTAGGATGTTAAATTGCCTCGCACGGACCTTGGTACCCCTAGACGTTAAATGAGAAAAGGACATTCCCTCTTCCTAGGGAAGAAAAAGATGCGGGGGAATTTGAGGGTGAGAGGCCTTAACATGTTAAAATAAGGTAAAAAAGGTGTGCATCCAGGCAGGTCACCCCACAAGATAGGGATAGGTGCTGGAGCCCTCTCAGGGAGGCAACTCCCTGGTCCTTGATGAGGTAATCTAGAAACAACACCAAGGATCCAAGGGCTGCTTCCTTGGATAAACGTCAAGCGCTTTTCATGCAATGACCATTAAAAAGAGAAATGTCCTATTTTTTCCACATAGAAAGTCCCAGAGATAACTTACTCTAAAATTATATTTTGTATATATTTAAGTATGTGATTGTATTGTGTTTGTGAAATCAATCATAGCTTTGACTCTATTACTTTTTTTTTTTTTTTGGTCGAATTGACTCTATTACTTTGAATCCATCATTCAGTTTGATTCAAAGTTGTTGCTCAAAAGACTAGCACTTGTTTGATGAACCTGATGCACGATCTTCTTTTAAGTTTATTCATACATTTAATCAAAATATATAAAGTTATATTCATGAGTTATCTAAAAGTACAATCAACTTCGATTTTGAAAAAAAAAGGGTAGTGCGAAGCATGGACAAGAGCACTAGAACAATTTACCAGTAAACAAAAACTGAAAGACATTTAAAGCATAATTGAACACACTCCTATGATATTAGTGAGTATACAGCCAAATAAAAAAAGGCACAACCGTTTGAACCAGAACAAAAAAAAAAAAAAAAAATGCAGCCTTAAAAGGTCCTAAAGAGGCCCAATCTTTTGCATGTAGGATGGAAATAACAACTTTTCAAGCTCCCAGAGAAAAGCAACTTTTCACTTTCAAAAAATTACACACTTGAAGACACAGAATTTTGATGACATATAGGATCTCTTAATAGGGAAATCACTAATCAGAGCATGATTAGTTCTCTTGGAAGTTGCTTACTTTCGTTAGAACTATTCTTTTCTTCGATACCTTTCAGGTGTTGAGATATAATTCCTTCTCCACTAATTATGTCATTCTCCCCTGAGTATCTATGAAATCTTGTATGACATTGTGAAGTATGATAATACATTTTTCTAGTTCGGAGAAACTGACCCGGATTTAGAAATCCATGAAATTTCTGTATTACTTCTAAAATTCTCAGGCATGAGTGATTTTTCTTGGTGAAAGCTTGCTGCACATTTAAATTAGAAATATTTCTAGTCTATTCTGATGAAGCAGTTATTCGTTCCATTGATTCGAAAATGGATTAGAATTAGCTGTTCTCTCAAAATCAGGAATAACTATTCCAAGGAGCCCAAGGAAATAATAGTTATTCCATGAAGCCTGGATAGCTTCAAATTTCATAATTCAAAAATGACTTTGCATTTTTATTAATTATTATTTAAAATTAAAGCAAAGTTATCAAATAAGGATTGTTTATTATACTTGAAAATTTCAATTAATAAATTATGCTAATAATAGAAAGCATAAATATAATTCATATTTCAAGTTACTATTTATAAAATAAAACACATCAGAAAATATTAATATAACTACCATCACAAGATTAGTCACTCATAATTAGTTATGAATCCAATGGCAAAAACAACAAGAATACGTTATTTTAACTGTAAGTAGTGACGTTGAACAATATGCACGAAAATTATACATAAGAAAAAGGGAAAAGAAAAGGACTTCATAAGGTTAGATTTTCTTTATTTTAAGAGAAGTTTGTTTTTCTCAATTGTCACAACTACTATAATAACCACGTCTCTATGTGATTATAGTTCATTTGGATATCTAATATGATTTAGAGATAGAAAACATATTTCTATAAGATAAACAAAACAACTTTCAATTTTGTATGGTAACTTAATTAGATCCCTTGCATTGCTAACTATTATAGTATTAATCTACATCGCAGGAAAGAAGAGGATTAACAAGTTGTCAAGTTATACATATGAGCCATTAGATCAATGTGTAAAATGGAAAAGGACATTGTATCATAACTTTAGTACGATGCTTACTTAAGTGCCATAACTTTTTTTTTTCCCAATCACTTGAATGCCATAATTTATGGTACTCACTTGAATGTCATAACTTTTTGAAAATGTTTACCACAAGTGCCATGCCACGTCGAATTTCCAGCACTTGGGTGAACATTTTTATAAGCTTTTGGCACTTAAGTGATTGATTGAAAGTTATGGCACTCAAATGAACGTTTTTTAGAAGTTATGCGCTTAAGTGGTCAAAAAAAAAAAAAAAAAAGTTACCACGCCAAAGTGAGCATAGTACGAAAGTTAAAGCACTTGTGTTATCTTGATCCCAAGAGTAAAAGTATGCTTATAATATGTATAAGAAACTATAAATTATTATTCAGAACCAAATAAAACCCTAAAAAAGAGAACATCATAATTTAAGATCCATGAGTACTTACGGCCAATTTCATAATCAAAGTTCAGATCCTTCGCTTTGTTAGCCTTTAATACAGTTTATTGGACAAGGAAGGAATCGTATCTTCACTGCACTAGTCTCTAAAAGACATTGATGCATGTTAACAGAGATATGAACAAATGATATTAGATTACTTTAATTGGATAGAAATAGTGTTAATGAACGTTGCTTCTTACTTATAGGGAACAGAAGAGATTGAGGCCATTTATCTTGGCAAAGACAGCTCAAAATGCTTGCGCGAAATGGCTGACCAAGGTGACAATATCCTCACGAGCAAACAATTCAAAAAGTTAAGGAATCTAAGGTTCCTTGACGCGAGTGGGGCACATTTCAATGGAGATTTTGACAATTCAGTTAAGAAGTTAAAATGGCTTCAATGGCAGAATTGCCCCTCGACTTTTGAAGCAAACAATTTTCATCTAAAGGAATTACTTGTACTCAATTTGTCAGCAAGCAAGATATCAGATGAATGGCAAGGATGGAGTTGCATCATGGTAAGATGGAAGAACAAGTTTCTTTTTTCTTTTCTTTTCAAATTATAACCACTCTAGGCTAACCTCTTGACAATTATTATATTTTTATCAGATGGCAGAGAAGCTAAAATATCTCGACCTTACAAGCTGTGGATATTTAGAGAAAACTTCCTTCCTCTCAGCTTTTGAGAATTTAGAAGTTCTGATCCTTAGAGATTGTCAGAGACTGGAGCATATTGACTCTTCGATTGGAAACATGAAGAGTCTATTACGCTTGGACTTAAGCGGATGTGGGCAGCTCAAGGGGCTGCCAGCAGAAGTGGGTAAATTAGAAGCACTAGAGCAACTTCGTCTAAGATTTTGTAAAAACATTTCTTTATTATCAGACAGCATAGAGGATTTGCAGAACTTAGAAATTCTGGATATTGGTTGGACCGGGATAAAAAGATTGCCCAGTGGTATTGGAAGGCTGAGAAACCTCCGAGATTTAGATGCTTCATTTTGCACAAAACTGGGAGGGGAAATGCCAGAAAGCATCCATAATCTTTCTTCCCTGCAACACCTTGATCTGTTTTATTGCAAGAAGCTCCAGTCTCTGTCAAAGCTTCCTTCCAGCTTAACGTATTTGAATGTCACCTGTCAAAGTCGCAGATTGCCTTCACTTTTCAAACTGATCCATCTCAAGGTACTACGACTTATTTGTTGTGAATTTCTCGAGTGCATATGGGAGCATCCATCAACACTATTAGAAAAATCTCTAAACACCCCCTTCGAATTGGAAATCTTGGAAATGGATCGATGCAAGCTTATGGAAGCACTGGCCGTTTCCCAATTTAACCATCTGAGGACATTATCTGCCAAGTATTGCAATAATATACTTGAAATTCGAGGTCTTGACAAATTGAATTATTTGGAAAGCTTGGAAATCAGAGCTTGCTCTTCAATTAAAAGGCTTGACCTTCCAAAATCCAGGGGTTTGAAGATATTCAAAGCTGAAAATTGCGAAAACTTGGTTGAAATTCAAGGCCTCGAAAGGTTGGAGTCTTTGGAAAAAATAGATATCTCTGGGTGTGCTTCAATTGCAAGGCTGGAGCTTCCAAAATCCGGGGATATGAAGATATTCAAAGCTGAAAAGTGCAGAGACTTGGTTGAAATTCAAGGCCTCAATAGGTTGGAATCTTTGGAAAAAATAAATATCTCTGGGTGCACTCCAATTGTGAGGCTGAACCTTCCAAATTCCAAGGGTTTGAAGATATTCGATGCTAAAACTTGCAAAAACTTGGTTGAAATTCAAGGCCTCAATAGCTTGGAGTCCTTGGAAGTAATAGATATCTCTGGGTGTGCTTCAATTGCAAGGCTGGACCTTCCAAAATCCGAGAGTCTGAAGATATTCATTGCTAAAACTTGTGAAAACTTGGTTGAAATTCAAGGCCTCAATAGGTTGGAGTCCTTGGAAGTAATAGATATATCTGGGTGCACTTCAATTGTGAGGCTGCACCTTCCAAAATCTGAGGGTCTGAAGATATTCAATGCAAAATCTTGCAGAAACTTGGTTGAAATTCAAGGCCTTGATAGGTTGGAATCTTTGGAAAAAATAAATATATTTGGGTGCACTTCAATTGTGAGGCTAGACCTTCCAAAATCGGAGGCTCTGAAGATATTTGATGCTAAAAATTGCGAAACCTTGGTTGAAATTCAAGGCCTTGATAAGTTGGAGTCCATGGAAGAAATAGATATTTCTGGATGTGCTTCAATTGTAAGGCTAGACATTCCAAAATCCGAGGGTCTGAAAACATTTGCTGCTACAAATTGCAAAAACTTGGTTGAAATTCAAGGCCTCGATAGGGTAGAATCCTTAAAAAGGATGAATATCTATGGGTGCACTTTAATTCAGAGGCTAGACCTTCCAAAATCCAAGGGTTTGAAGGAGTTATATCTTGGATCTTGCAAAAACTTATTTGAAATTCAAGGTCTTGATAGGTTGGAGTTCTTAAAAGTGCTAGATATGTCCGGGTGCACTTCCTTTGGAAGGTTACCAGATTTATGTTGCTTTGACACCTTGCATGATTTGGCAATCAATTGTTGTGACAACCTTCATGATATTCAGATCCCAGAGAGATTCCCATTCTGCACAAGTTTATGGATTGAGGATTGCAAGTCTTTAGCAAAATTCCCAAACTTGTCAAATTTTTGTAATTTACGGACATTGCTTCTATCAAATTGTTGTGAACTTCGGAGATCCCGAGGCTTGAGGAGTCAACATCTCTAAAGCATATTGCTATCTCAGGATGTTCCTTGGTCGAAATCTTACCTGATTTGTCATCATGCACCAACTTGATCAGTGTAGTTGTGCAAAATTGCGAGAAACTGACTGAGCTTCGAGGGCTGGAGAAATTGGAGCAATTAGTGGAATTGGACATTTCTGGATGCAAGTCACTCAAAATAATACCAGAATTAACTGGAACACGGATTTATCAAAATTACGAGAATCGGCCTTTTGACTCATGTCGTGGAATGAGAATTTGGACAAAACGACTGGTTTGAGTTAGTTTGGTGGAGATAATCCACATTTCCTAGGGAAAGCACGCAAAGCAGGTGAGTTACCTTTAATCTTTTGAGATCTATCACCCAATTTTCATTTATGTTTCCTGTGTGCAATTTCTTTTAATAATTATTACCTTTTCATTAGTATTTCCTGGTTGAGAGTGTTAGTGTTATTACTTGAATTCAGGGAATCCAGGGGAGATGTTCATGGAAGTTAATGTGTGTACTTTGGCAAAATGTTGCTGCTTATCATGCCAGTAAATGAAATAGATAAAAAGGCCTTCTAAGTGCATCATTTGTCATTAGTCTTCAGGTAAGATTCTTCATCCTATGCATAAAAATAAAGATTTTCCATGTTGGTTGATTCTGGAATGCTGGAATTACTAAATAAAAAAATGATGTAGACAGGAATTGCTATATAGGTCAAGAATTGCTATATGAAGGACCCCATGTGGAGGTACTTCTGATGTGAGGTTTTAGTTTGTTCTGTGCAAACAACGCAGTTCATGACTGCATGTATCTAAGGTACGCCTAAGAATGAATTAATGGTGTTGAGAGGGCATTCCTTAGTATGCATACACTACTGATTTGGTACAAAATTTGTCCAACCATTGTGTTCCACCATTTTATCTCACAAAAATTGTTTGCATTAGCTGATTTAGGTAATTGTATCAGTCGAGAACACTAAATGCAAGAGCAAATTCTTCTCCTAGTAATGTGGTTGTGAATAAACTAGGAAACAGGCCAGAAGCAAAATCATTGTGAATTACTTGAATTAATCAAGAAAATTGCAACTCTAATTTTGCTGACTGTGAATCCATGTTCATTTTTAATCCGGGATATACCTAAAAGTCGAAGGCAAATAATAGATTAGCCCAAATAATACTTCTTAATTTTTGTTGAGTTAATAATGCCATCTGTCATTTACCTGTACTTTTGAGTCAAATCAAGATGGTAGACATGATGTCTTTTGACATAATGCACTGTGAAATAATCCCTTATGTTATACATAAGCTCTTATTAGTGCAAGTACTTGCTGAAAAGGAAAAACATGGGAAGCGTCTTTTGGAGTGCAAAATTATTAGGACGAATGTATTTCAATTTGTTATTATTATTGGCAACCTTATGTAGGTCTTTTGGAGTCTTTGTTCAAAGGGAGTTGTTTGTGATTCAGGCTTGGATCTTCATGCGAAAGTGGAAGCTATTCATTGTTTGGCTGATAAACTTTGTTTCGTTAATAAAGAACGTAGAGGGTCTTGCTTTGGGAAGTTGTTGTCAGAGTTGGGTTGGAATGGTTGTACCCACTGCGGTTGGAAGTCTTGGGATCAAAGTTTTGCACGGTTGAGATCTTACCGGAGTTCATTTTGCTGTCAGATCAATAGAGGTTGCTATTGATACCAAATCTGAAAATGTTCCTGGTGTGAAGAACAAGGTCACCAGAGTCCAGAGATGTGTATTTGAGATTGCGCTCTATATGGGATGTTGAAGCTCAATTGTAACAAAGGTTCAGCTATCAGGAAAATGCAATTTTGGGACCCAATTGACCATTTATTTTGCAAAAACAAATGCGCAATAATTTGTCATGTCCCATCAGTAATCGGAGCAGTCTTTATGTGCTCAGATTACTTATTATCCCAGTTGCCCTCTGATTAGTTTAGCTTGGTGCACTTCCTGTTCTTACACTTTCCTTGACCTGTCCTGATTCTACGAGTTGTGCATGTTTTTTTTGTTAGAATATTTAAATAATAAACTCGTTTTAGAAATGTCATAAAATCAAACATGGTATCTGGAGGTCGAGTTCGAATCTTCCATTTTGCCTCCCAATTAAATTTCCACGCTTAGTACTAGGCAAAAGACCAGACTATGAGGGGAGTGTTAGAATATTTAAATAATAAACATATCTAAATTGGGTCCCATCAAACATTTTTCTCGTAGAAATGTTGTCTAAGCTTGCATCATATCAAATTGGATACTAAGTTTACTTACAGTAGGAGGTCTAAAATCAGTTCACTCGTTTGGCATCAGCTAATAATGTGCATTGTTCAATCATTTGCCTTCCAGTGATAAAGAACCTTTGGTGACACCAACGCCTTGAATTATGCATGTTAGGCCTAAAGAGACAAGGATAACAGAGGAAGGAGAATCCAAAAATTGATTCAAAGTGTCAAGACAAGGCACAGAAATCACATTGAAACAAAAGGCAAAGGTAAGATTCATTCATTCTGTGTTTCTAGTCTCTGTTTGTGTCATTATTTTCTGACTTTACTTTCTTAAGTAAACAGGATGAAGAGAGAATCAAAGAGAAGTCAATCAAACTTGTTACAGACGTGCATCATAACAATGCCACCACTCAAAAGGTACTTTTGACCCTGCTTTTAAGTAACTTCTGACTACGTACTTGAATGATCATAAATGCCCTTTTAACTTGAGTATTTGGTTCTTAGTAGCCTGGATGGGAAGGCAGTCGAGTCATTTCTCTACTAACAAATACCGACAATGTTGTGGTTAATGCTGAGACAGTAGGGAGATCATCTCACCTTAGCGTGATCAGAGGTACAGCTTTATTGTAGTAAATGAGTTGATTTGATTTGATAGTATGCATTTCTTTCGTCTGGCAGCATAAGGAGGACAGTACGAAAAAGAAGCAAGAGAAATGGAAACAAGGTGGAGCATTTGAAGGACATTGGAAGTGGTTGGCTCTACAAGATCACCAAGAAAGAGGAAAATCAATTAGAAGTAGCTGTTCAAGGAGTTGGGAGCATGGTATGTTCTATTACCTTTTGTTTCAATTAGAAGTAGCTGTTCAAAGAGTTGGGAGCATGGTATGTTCTATTACCTTTTGTTGGTATGATACTCTCGAATTTAAGATCAAGAGATAGAATTTGTTGTTTGTATTTTCTGCAAGTATTTAAGATGTGGGAATGGAACTGTTAAGACCGCAAGCACTCTGGGCAACAGTTTTCTGTGCTTAGGAGCACAATTGATGTTTGAAAAGAAGTGCAGTTGGCCTTATGTTCGCCTAATCTGTTTTTTATAGACAGGGCTCTGTCGTCAATAACAAGCTAAGCTTGTTTAAAGGGAGGACATGAATTTTCTTACCTGACAATTTCGACAAATTTTTGTTCTGAAAAACATCAATTTTCTTCGCAAATATTAAAGAATCTAACATTTTCATTGTAAAAAACTGACTTTTTATTGCAAAAGACCATTGATTTCATAGATATCATAACCGGTAAAACTGCTATCCTAATCCTCGATTATTCAGCCGCTCCAGTAGTGGAACATTGTTCTCATCTTAGTAAAAATCTTTTCAACTTATAATTAGATCGGGTGATCAATCAAATTAAGAAATTATGAACAAAAGCTCATTGCTTTTTCTTTCTTTATAATTAATTGAGGTTATAGGACTCTTATCAATTTATTCATTCGACCCAACCTTGAATTCGTTTAATTTTTTCTCACGAAGAATTCAACCAAGGTTTTGAATTGATCTGGTAAAAATGAAATATTTTTAGAATTCTCTATTGATATGACATGCTATTTTTTTCAATTATTCCTTTTAGGATCAGTTGTGATCTTACAAACTCTAAGACACCAAAAAGGGAATTAAATGAGTCATGATAAACTTTTATTCGAGAAAAGAGCTAAACAACTACAACTAGCGCGGTTGTTCCTTATTTCACTTTCTCTTTCTAAGCCTTAAGCCATGCACTGAGTTACTTACGGAATCTTGAGGCTGACTACGCCTTCAGATGATTATGCGGGAACAGGATTCGAACCTGTAGTCTTCAGGTCATGAGCCTGACGAGTTGACCAATTCCTCTACCCCGCGTCTTACCCTTCCCCAAGATATCGCCGCTTCATTTGAACCAGTAAACTTACGCCTAGGATCAAACAAACTGAAGAAATGAGTCCAGGCACAATGAACATACTTGCTAACACCCAGGCCCACTAAAACTTTTCCATCCTTGTCGTTATCATTCGATTCCGTCAGAAAACGGACTCCTACTACTCCTCCTTCTCCTCCTGAATCCTCCTCGATCCTTTCATAACATTTTCGGCCGCTCAATATCTCGCTCTTTCTCTTACGCAATATGGTGATTTAAGTATCAGAGTGACTACTGATTTTCTACTCGTAGTTCCTCTCCTCTATCTTCTAAAAGGAAAAAATATCTCTAAGAGTAGTTTCCTAGATCCGAAAGAGACTTGAGTTATCCCAATAATGAAAAAGTGTATCATGCCTAAATCTAATTGGGGTCGTGATGGCAGAGGAATTGGATTGTAAAAAAGAGAGATTCTAGTTGTAAGATATCTAATGGATCTGTTGTTGAAATTGAGATCTCATTCAAAGAGAAATATATCAAATATCTAGAGTTTCTTTTTGTATATTTTATGGATGATTTGAACTGCAAGGACCATGAATGGGAATTTTTGGATCGTCTTTCTCCAAGCCTGCCTCTACCCAAGATCCCAGTAACATAATTCCATTTTTGTCTAAATTGTGGAGTAAATGGGTTTCTAGATGCAATATTTCATTGGTGATCCTTTCAAGGCCTTGGCTTGTGACATAAGTCTGAATTTCATATTTCCGTATGTGAAAATAAGTATAAATATCTCCATATACCAAATGCTCTCTAATGAGTATTGCATCTTTAAAATTGCAACTTTCCCATGATAGATAAGCTACTAATACATTTTTACCCAAAGCAACTTTCCATATCTTCGGATACAACCCATAAGGGTTTGCCCGTTTTTTGTACATAAACTCTTGTGATGGTTTTGCACTGTTTCAATAATTCTTCCGCTTCCAAGATAAATTCTCCTGTTAACTCTTTGCGCAATTTCATAATGTTCCTCACCAACGATTCGAGGTTGGAACATAGTTGATGTTAAATCTAAAGGATCTATTGCTAGACAAATACCTTTAGCAGCTAATCCTCTTGATTATACAATCATAGCATCTAGATGCGCAAATGTCGTGGCGGGAGCAAGCGAAGAGATAATGGAAGCAAGAGTTCGTTTTGGTCATAGTACTCGGAAATGGTTTTGAAGGGCACGTGTTCATTTAGATTCTATTCAACCTTCTATGTAGGGTCGGACTTCTGGCTTGCTTGTCCTAGGAGGAACTTTTGGTAAACTCTACTAGTCCTAGGGCGGCCGATCGAACCTTATGGTGAAGTTGGGGCAGATGTCATCATACTTCTCACATTCTATTGATCTGTCCATAGTCGTTAGTATCATGTCCTCACGTCTCAGCATCTAGAATATACCAAGCATCAGTTTGAGTTCGAGATCAAGACCCAAAAGAGATAGAAGCATAGGTTGCAGCAGGAGGGAAAGATGGTTCAATACCTAATTTGAGAACCAGGTAACCTAGCATCCTCACCCATGGAAACAAAGTACCTAGCTTCCCTTCGCTTGTGTCTGAACCCGTTGGATCAATATCCAATTCTATCGACGGCAAAGACAGTTGGATAGGTACCCCCTAGAAGTTGCTTCAACTATCCAATTGGAATAGGTACAACTGGTAAAGCTATAGCTGCTTCTACTACTAAATCGAATGAAGCAACGATTGCTAGCTCTAGGAAGGGAGGGAAAATCACAATAGTTCAAATTGATGGATGAAGAATTCATTGTCAAACCATAGCCTTGGATTTAGATTGACATTACCTGCCTAGTTTTTTCCCATAAATCATTAAAAAAACCTATTCCGGAGTCATGATAGAACATCCAAGGCCATGGATCCAAAGCCTATTCCTAATCTAGGTCCGTGACCGAAGTCAAAGCCCATTCCAGTTCCATATCTGGATTTGGAACCATGAATAGATAAGGGCATCATATGCAAGGGCTTCTCTAGAAGAATATCTCATAAGGGATCTTGAGCACGAAATAAGCTCTCTCGTGGTCCCTACTGCTTATGGGACTGTGATTGAATCTGATCCAAAAACCAATAGATGAAATGGTAATGTATACGGAAGCAAATGAGGGGAAGCTAAGACAGGATGAAGGGATTTTGGATGAGAAGGTGATGGCTTTCGATCTGTGGGATTTGCTATCATCAAATTGCCAGAAAAAGGGGTTTGTCTATTATGTCCAAAAAAAGAGAAGAATGCACATTTGTTTGAAATAATTCACAAATAACCATTTTACGTCTTTGAACATGGCGGGTGAATTAGTAGAATTTGAAGAGGGTACAATAGGGATTGCTTTGAATTTGGAATCAAATAATGTTAGTGTTGTATTAATGGGTGACGGTTTGATGATGATGGTTTTATTTGTATGTTGATGGGCCTAAGTGGGCCCGTCCGCCCATGTTGGGCCTAAAAGCCGGCCCACAAGATAAATGGCCCATGGAGGAACGCTTTACGTTGAAGAGATACGTCTTTTGGAGAAGACGTAAGAGAGAAAAAGAAAAAGGGAATGTAACCTTTGGGGGTATGTATGTTGTTTAAGACTCTCTCTCCCTCCAAGAAGCGTAAGACGCTACCCTCCCAAAAACGACGTTTTTCCCCTTCCAGCAACAATACGCTCCTTGGTAGAACAGTATCAAGATTCTTTCTCAAACTTCAACGTTGGTGTTTAATCTATGGATAATAAGGTATACTCGATTCTGTAATACATGTTTGTTCTTGGGCTCGTCTTCCGCATTCGTTTTAGAGGTTCGATTTAGTGTCGAATCTGTTTTAGGGAATCAATAATTCTCGACATTGGTATTAGAGCCATCTTTCATGTTTTCCCAACCCCTTTTCATCTTTATGAATCAATTTTTGATTGAATTTTCGTTAAATACTGCTGTCGGCTAATTAGGGATGAACAATCCCGACACTCATACACCACTCACCTTGTTTTTTGATTTTTTGTAAGTCAAATTTTTTTTCTAAAATCATAAGATCGAAGCTCTTGTTGATACGAGAAAAACGAGTAGCGGATTGCCACCGGGGACTGCCAGACATGCCGCCATGCGTGACTGGAACGAACGGGGGTCATCGGTGCGTGCAATGCACGTGCCAATTCGGTCCCCCGCAGGCGCGTGCGACACATGCATTGTTTTAGCCGAAGGCGCGTGCGACGCACGCGCACGGTGTTGGCGTGTGCCGCGCACGCGCCGACTGACGTCATCATGACGTCAGCCAGGTACGCGCTTGTCACGTGCCGGTCGGCTTGTCCAACTGAGCCGATTGGTTCGTCCGGTCCGCCCCGACCACCTGTTGACTGTTGACTTGACCTGTCAACCCACCCGTTTGACTCAACCCATTGACTTGTTGACTTGACCCAGTCATCCGTTGACCATTGACTGGAGTTGACCACCGTTGACCTGCGTTGACCGTTGTTGACCGGCGTTGATTGGCTAAAAAAAAAGGAAAATTATGTATTTTCCAATTTGTTGGTTATGGATTATAAGTAATCCATTTTTTTATTTTTTTTTTTATTTTTGCATTTGTTGCATGAAACATGGAAAATTATGTATTTTCCCTTTTGTTCATTGTGGATTATAAATAATTCATTTTTGTTCTGCATATGTTGCAAAAACTATGATGCGTTATGCATGCATACCTGCATTTCCGAGAACGGAGGAGGAAAATGCAAGACTTAAAGAGCTAATGACATAATTAGCCAATTATCGGTGGAATGATGGTGATGTGGTATCATACGTGGTCAGAGTCAATCAGATAATATAAGAAATTATCTAGAATGGTTATCCTATGCCGGATTTTGAGAAAGTGCCGGCCTTAATGAACACCCTTCCACCTGAATGGCAAGTAGTGTTAGATCGCCTATGGGAGGTCAACGTGGTCCCGGATCATAGGAGGCTTACGGTAGCTTTTATAAGAGAATACTATAGGATCGAGTTAACTAAAACTTCAACCCTTGGGATGAGTGCCACATGGCGCAAAGTGAATGCGCCTTGAAGGTGGCATGAGAGCTCTCCAAAAGTTTTTCCATGATTGGCCAATGTGCCTTCAGAATTCTTAGAGAATTTTACTGATAGATTAGAAAAGACTTTCCCTATTTTCTTTTTAGATTAGTCTGAGATTTTTTAGGTATTAATATCTCTTTCTATGTTGATATTTTTTCCTCTGAATATATTACTTAGTATAATGGACATGTTTGATTATTGAAAGTTCAATGTTATTTATTGTTGTAAATTAGTATGTTAATTTACAATTCATTGTAGGAAGTTCGAAAAAGTTTTAGTGACTTTGCTGAACTTATTTTGCATATAAAATTATATTAATGATAATTTTGAGTTAGGATTTTTTTGGATGATGATTGAAAACATAGTGACATTTTGATTCTTAAATTATACTTAAAATTATCCATTAATATGATGGGTCTATGCAAAATAGATGTATAAATGATAGGCATTAATAATTCGTGCATATGTGTCTGATATGTTCAGATCAATGACTTTAGCAACTAAGAACATAATTGCTGATTTGAACAAAGAAGACAAAATGAACGGTGAGAATTGTGAAATATTGAATATGAAAATTCAATATGTGTTTGAAAAACAAGAAGCACTAGAAGTTATTGACCATGTTATGGAAGAAATTGAGAATGCTATGTGCCATCTTGAGGTAGCAGAGGACTGCCTCAAGACATTTGAGATGGAAACACATATTTGCTATATTGCTTCCAACTCAAAAGGAGCTTCGAGCTCTAAGTGCAAGCGTATTGATTCATTCAATATATGGAAATGCAAAGGATTGAGTCATTCTTGCAAGAAACCAAGAGCTAACCAACATAAGAGATGAAAACGTCCTTGAGTGAAGAGTATTTCGAGGGTGAAGTGTTACAACTATGACCAAAAGCGTCACTACGCTCGCGATTGTCGCGAGTCAAAGAAGGTACTTACCCCTTGTACTTTTAAGAACTTTGCTAATGTATCAAGTTTTGTATTCTTAGCTGAATCTAATCCTTTGTGGACTATAGATTTGGGAGCGATAGACCATGTAGCGAAGGATAGAGAATTATTCGTGGAATTTCGACGAGTACCAACTGGAACTAAGTGGATCTATGTAAGAAACAACTCCAGAGCAGAAATAAAAGAAATTGACACATGCCAACTGAACATGCGTGATGGATGCACTTTGTTTCTACATGATGTATTGTATGCTCCGGAGATTCGTCGGATTTAGTGTCTGTTTTAGTGTTGGTTAAACTTAGTTTTAACATGAACTTCCATAATAGTGGTGTAAATTTGTATTTGAATACAAACTACTATGATTGTGGTTATTTTCTAGATGGTTTTATTGTACTAAATATTAACTGTGGTAATGTCAATGTTTGTTATTTCCTTTTCACGTCTTCTACTTCATATGATAATGATGTGAGTGTGTGGCATGCTAAACTTGGTCACATTGGCCAACGGCGTATGAATAGACTAGCCAAGAGGGCTTGTTGGGCAACATTGAAAAAGCCGATTTGCCCATGTGTGAGCATTGCCTAGTAGGGAAAACGACAAGGAAACCATTTGAAAAGGGTAAAAGAGCTAAATTTCCTTTGCATTTAATTCATTCTGACGTTTGTGGTCCGATAAATGTGAGAAGAAGGCATGGAGCTGTTTATTTCATCACATTTATAGATGATTATATTCGATTCGGATATATCTATTTGATTTCTCATAAATCTAAAGCATTGAGTTGTTTCAAAATGTTTATGAATTTGGTAGAAAATCAATTAGACAAGAAAATAAAAGTATTGCGATCCGATCGAGGTTGAGAATATTTATCTGATGAGTTCAGAAAATTATGTATTGAAAAATGAATAAAAAGACAGTTGTCTATTCCATATACTTCTCAACAAAATGGTGTTGCGGTGAGAAGGAACAGAACCCTACTGAAAATGGTTAGGTCCATGATGGCACATGCTAACTTACCTATCACTTTTTGAAGTGATGCGTTGTTAACTGCTGCCTATATACTTAACCGAGTACCTTCCAAATCAGTTACTTTTACTCCATATGAGTTATGGAAAGGCAGAAAACCAAACTTAAGTTTTCTTAAACCATGGAGTTATGCTGCCTATACTCATGAGCCCTCTCACAAGTTTGGGAAGTTGGGTCTTAGAGAAAAGAAGAATATTTTCATAAGATACTCTGAACACTCGAAATTGTATGATAGGTGAGCAGGAAAGTGGAAGTATAATTGAATTCGAATCACGGGATGTCACATTCTTAGAGAATGAATTTCTAAGAAGGGCAAAATAGGTGAGGATTACTCCTTATTTGAAACCTTGGATCAAGATAATGAACTTGATGGAGTTTGTCCAAGCGGGAGTAACATGAGAAGTGATGAAATTAATTCAATTCACTCTCAATTACAACCACATGATAAGATGATATCGTTATTATTTCATTCAAGTGAGAGCATGATGGGGAATGATGTACAAAGTGCACAATCTCTTATACGACGAACAAGTTGCAAAAGTATTCCCCGTCGATATTTTGACATTGAAAGGGAAACTTTTATGGTTGCTCCACAAGATAATGATGAACTAAGAAATATTAATGAGGCTCTAAATTGACCTAATAAGGAAAAATTGATTCATGCAATGGAAAAGGAGATGGAGTCAATGAAGTCAAATCATGTTTGGGAACTTGTTGATTTTCCAAAAGGACGCAAAGCTATTGGGAACAAATGGGTTCTCTAAATAAAGCGTAAAGTTAATGGCTCGATAGAAAGACATAAAGCTCGCATTGTGGCAAAGGGGTATAATTAACAGAAATGAATTGATTATGAAGAAACATTTTCTCTTGTAGTGAAATTTACCTCGATTCGCATTATTCTGACAATAGTGGCTAGTATGGATCTTGAGTTACATCAAATAGATGTAAATACTGCTTTTCTCAATGGAGAATTAGATGAAGAAATATATATGGAACAACCTGCTGGTTTCATAATGAAATGCCAAGAAGAAAAGATGTGTCGATTTTTGAGATCGATATATAGCCTTAAGTAGTCGTCAAGACAATGGTATATATGTTTTCATAATACCATAATGGCATATGGTTTTAGAATGATTGATGAGGATCATTGTGTATATATCAAAAGATCTAAAGATCAATTTGTGATCATATTATTATATGTTGATGATACACTAATTGCCGAAAGCAATATGGAATTTGTTAATACTATGAAGAGATCGTTCAAAGAGATCATTATCTCTTTCGCAAGAAACATACATAAATAAGATTCTTAACGATTCCGTGTACAAGATTATAAACCCATTGATACTCCTATTGCAAAAGGTGAAGGATTGAGCCATAGATTGTATCAAATGACTCCACAAGAGAAGGAACAAATGAAACATGTTCCTTATGTTAGTGTTATTGGGAGCTTGATGTACGCTATGATGTGTACAAGACCTGACATATGTTTTGCAGTTGGAATGGTGAGTAGATACCAATCCAATCTAGGTCAAGTACATTAGAAAGTCGTTAAAAGAATACTAAGGTATCTGAAGGGAATTGTTGATTACAAGCTGAATTACCAATGAAAGGATCTGTGACTTGAAAGCTATTCAGATGCTGATTGGGAGGAGATTTATATGAAAGAAAATCTACCTCTAGTTTTGCTTTCTTACTGAATAATGGCGCCATATCTTGGAATAGTAAGAAGCAAATGTGTATAGCCTTATCTACGATGAAAGTTGAGTCCGTGTCATTATCAACAGCAACACATCATTTAGATGTTATTGGGTATGCTGCAAATCCATTATTGGTTAATTGTGATAGTGATGCAGCCCACATTGAAGACCGTCCTCGAATCCGATCTGTATCGACAAAGATACGACTGTTCTCTTGAGCTTGCGCAGTGCTGAAATTACTGTTCGTCCCGTTTCTTGTGCGCGAGTCACTCTCCCGATCCAAAATATCATGGCAAGACCAAACACATAAATATCAAGTATAATTTTGTTAAGGATATTGTTGCACGAAAAGATGTGAACTTACAGTACATTTCTACGCATAGAATGGTAGCAGATCATATGACAAAGCCAATACCTAGAGATATATTTTGTGGTAATGTAAAATTTTTAGGACTGCGTAGAGGCTTATATACTGAATATTATAATTTCTCTATAGTGTTCACATTTAATGAATTTGTGTTTTTCATCATTAATGCCTATGAATCTTTGTTTAACGTTTATGCATCTTAATGATTAGTGCATTATATTGAGTTGATAAAGTATGTTGGACAGATAAAAGATTAGCCCACTCACATGGGTAATCGTCTTTATTTATTGTGTAATAAATAGAGATGAAACGCTTTTTAAGCTTATTATCTAGGTGATAATCGAGAGCTTAAGCTTAAAATATGTCGCATTAACTGAGTGTTAAGATGATGACATAATATTTACTATGTCTGAAAGTAAAATAACCGACATATTTTACTTTATTTGTCTATGATGCCAGATGTGAGTTCTGATGAATTCTGTGTATGAGTAGATATGTGAACTCAAGTTAGACATTGGGTATGTCTGAACTATCATATGTACGGTATTAAAGATGTAGACATATGCTCCATGGGAAATGAGTTAAATACTGTAATATGTATTTCATACTATGTATGCATGAGACGACCAATGAGAGTGACAAAAGTTTGATCTCAACTTTTATGCCGTGTGAGACTCTTGAGGAAAAGAGTTCCTCAATTTAAGTGCATTCATGACTCTTACTTATTCTCAAAATTTCTATTCAATGATTGTTATCTTAGGATGTTGTCAATGATCATGAATTGATTTGATATGATGGGACATTTCTAGAAAAGCAAGTTGAACTGAAATTGAGAGTTTGAAGGAAAGAGGAAGATCGAATATGGAGAATCACATTCTAAGTTTTGTATTCACTAGTCGACCAATTATAACTACCTTTGGGATAATTGTAATTGTGAATACAATATATCAATGATTAAAAAGAAATCAAGAGAGATATAAATGTGATCGATCGATCTAGGGTACTGCATACTAAATCTACTCAAAATGTGATGCTTATTATGAGTTGCTATATATTCCTAACAGATGTATAGCAACGAACTTTAAAAGTATGCTGGTCGCACGGATTATTCACAGGTATGAACGTTGTAGAGAGGTAAAGAGGATCATGTTCGGCCCACCATGTGCAAGTGGGAGATGATGATTTTATTTGTATATTGATGGGCCTAAGTGGGCCCGTACGCCCATGTTGGGCTTAAAAGCCCGACCAGCAAGATAAGGGCCCATGGAGGAACGATTGCAATGTGAAAGGCTACGTTATTTAGATATGAGGGGTCATGTCTTTTGGAGGAATGTTTTACGTTGAAGAGATACGTCTTTTGGAGAAAACGTAAGAGAGAAAAAGAAAAAGGGAACGTACCCTTTGGGGTACTATGTTGTTTAAGACTCTCTCTCCCTCCAAGAAGTGTAAGATGCTACGCTCTCAAAAACAACGTTTTTCCCCTTCCAGCAACAGTACGCTCCTCAGTAGAACGAGATCAAGATTCTTCCTCAAACTTCAATGTTGGTGTTTAATCTGTCGATAATAAGGTACGCTCGATTCTGTTGTGTGCCTTTGATCGGTGATACATGTTTGTTCTTGGGCTCGTCTTCCGCATTCATTTTAGGAGTTTGATTTAGTGTCGAATCCATTTTAGGGAATCAGTAATTCCCTACAGATGATACAAGAGGGAAGTTCTATAAAAGCAACAAGAAGAATTGCTCAAATATCGGTGAGTGAGGCTTATTTGGGTCATCTTATAATGCCCTAGCCAAACCTTTGGATTTGAAATCACTACTTATATACCTGGTATTGGTCATAATTCACAAGAACATTATGTAGTCTTAGTAAGAGGGGAAAGGGATAAGGATTTACCTGGTGTGAAACATCACATTGTTCAAGAAACCCTAGATGCAAACTTTACAATGTTACAAAGAACTTTATGACACTATAGCTATCTTTGGGTTAGATGAATTATCTGAAGATGATTGCTTAACCGTAGCAAGAGCACAAAAAATTGAGTGTTTCATATCCCAACCCTTTTTCGTAGCAGAAGCATTTACCGATTCTCCAGGGAAACATGTTGGTTGAATAGCCTGGAAAATAGACATTTATAGGAATTAGCTATACGAATCAGATCCTTCCCTTCGTTTGTATGTATAGTATCTCAAAAACTAAATATCTAAAAAAATTTCCCTCTTTTTTATATTGATATTGAAAAACTGAAAAATCAAATGTGGTTTTTCAATCACAAAAGCCAAAATTTAGGACAAATTGGAACCATTAACTATGGTAGAGGGAATTTCTAGTGGAGCGGTGAAATGTGGAGAGATTGAAAAGAACACTAATGGCAAAAGCACTCTGCTGGCCGACATTGACACTCAGAGGCAAAAGTTAAGGGAGCGAATGGGATTAGATGCCCCGGTAGTCCTAGTCGTAAACGATGGACACTAGACGCTATGCGTATCGACCCATGCAATACGAATTGTGAGTCAAATGAGTCTTGTCACCATCTCTTTAGATCCTAGCTCAAAGAATTCCATCATGGTTGAAAGCGCAATTACGACTAGCAAATAAAATCCAATCACAACTGTCCAATCCCGTGCTTAAAAGGTTTCACAATATGTGGCCTAGCTAGGGATAAATATTATCCAAACACCTCATATCAAGGTATCAAGAATGAAAAAAAAAATGCGGATATAGTCGAATGGTAAAATTTCTCTTTGACAAGGAGAAGACGCGGGTTTGATTTCCACCTTTGTGTTAAGTTTCTCAATTTTTCTTAATTATTGATTCGTATAGAAGGATTCTTTTTTTTTTTTTTATTTAAGTGAACGTGTATGGTTTGGGGCTTTAGCAGGTCTTTTGATAGGGATCAATTGTTTATTTCCGGATGCATTTACATTCCTTTTTTTTTCGTTTTAGTTATTGACATGGGAAGGGGTAAAGAATATTAGAGATAGAATCAAAAGATTTGCATCTAAATTCATGGAAAAATTGTGAAATTATTTCAATATTGGACCTTGGATATATGATAATTCCGAATCGAATCCTTTTAGAAATAAGATCTTTTCTCTCATGGTAGCCTACTCTAGGCTTTCCCCCGTTGCAGAAAATTCCCTATTGCTACCTCCCGTAAGAGTTTGAGCCGTGTCTCGGTCTCAATGTGGCTAATCATCCACTCAGACCAATTACTGATCATTGCCTTGGTTTTCTCACAGTAATTGTGGCCTTTTGAGAGAATCGATAACTGCATCTTTGATGCACTTGCTAGTACTAGTACATTGGAGAATTTTCAATTGGCTAGTTGTAAATAGCCCCACCCTAGGACTATGGAACAAAGGATTATCCCGGACCTACACCGAGATATTGATGGTGATTTCTTGGGATTTTCCTTTCAAAAAAAAAATGATTTTCTTATCTTATGAAATCTTTATTTATTATTAGCATGAATAGCTCTCTTCTTTAAAGCTTATGCCGTGGAAGGTGACATGAGGCTATTGGCCTTTTATATGCATCTTCCTAACTAGGAAGGTGTTCGCTTTCTTTGGGATGAACTCGCAAAGACTCGACCCGTGGACTTTCCTCGTAGAGTGGTATCTTTTAGAAAACTCTTTAGTTTAGAGAGAAATAAAAAGTGAGCAAGTTAATATTGTCACTCCCCCTCCCACACATTTATGGTATAGTAGATACTTTCAGGATCCATTGGAAGGGCTAAAAAATATATGAAAAAGATCACTTTAATCACTATAGTGCCTATATTTTTCATTAGAGATTACAATCCGGAATAGAATAAGGATAATGTATTGGCAAGAATGTTAGACCAAGCTATCCTATCCCATTTAAGTTGGGCTAGCCTCTCTCTGAAAGTGTGGACTTCATGTTCATAATGATGCCATGCTTGCATGAAGATGAAGGAGCTGAATGAAATGTGTTCTTTTTATACATATGTTTATAAAACACTTCCCTAAGTTTCAATATATGAAGATAAGCAAAAATACCAATTCAAATGAAAGAATAAGTTCAATTGATAGTTGTTAATTCATCAATCATTATAGATGGGATTAACAAAAACATAGAGTAGGGGAGCTAGAAAAAGAGATCGATTAATCATTTGTGATGTAAGATAATAATTATCCTTTTTCAATAGGAGAGATGGCTGAGTGGACTAAAGTGTAAGATTGCTAATCTGTTGTATGAGTTTTTCGTACCAAGGGTTCAAATCCCTCTCATTCCATTTCCATTGATGACTTGTTATTTTATTTATTTATTTATTTTCAAAACCTTTCCCTGACTAATGACCATGCATCAGACAAATGACCATGCATCTTTTTTATCTCCCTTGTGACAAATTTACCCTATGTTAGTTTTCGTTAAATTTTATTCTCAAATTATTAAGTATTTTGATTTATATTTTTATTTGTATAAAATGTAGTTCACATTTACAATGAAATGCAATTTATGAAAGATTAATTTGAAATGCAATTTATGAAGATTAATTTGTTTTTGTTATTCTATACAAAGGAATGCTACCTAATTCACTAATTCATTGGAGGATACTGAACTTTTGTATTTGAAAAATGTTTTCAAAGGAGCTAAAAAGTTCCATTTTCATTTCATCTTCCCCTTTGGAAAAATCCTTCATTTTATAAGGAAGACTAAGGTTAGATGGAATTCTTCACATATGAATCGAACTTCGATGAGTTCGAATATGCAACACCAAGCAGTTCCACTTTCTCGGTCCGAGAAGTGCAACTAAAATCCACACCATTCATCCAATTACATTTCTAATTTTTTTTCGCTCTTCAATCCCAGCAATATGCATAATTAAAATGAAGAAAAATATAGTTATAATTAAAGCTAAAGTTCCTATGTAGTAGTGAGGGCCAACTTGCCATGACCCTCGCCAAGAGTCAACAACCTGACCAACCATTGCCGCTACCCCATCAGCAGTGAGGCGGCAGCCACAAACGGATGAAGCCCTCCCACATATGTTTTTGCTTCCTTTTTTTAGAAGTTTTAGTTTTTTTAGTTTTTTTATGAAAAGAAAAAATAGAAAAAAAAATTAAAAAGGAAAAAAATTAAAAATTAAAAGACAAAATTGCCCTTCACTAGCCGGTGAGTTCGAGCTCTTCTTTAAAATTGATATGACCACTTCAAATCTTTATTTAAAATAATGTCTATTTCAAACTCTTATTTAAGAAAATAATGACACTTTGGACCATTTTTTGAAACAATGTCCACTTCATGCTATTATTTGAAAAAATGATGACACTTCATGCATTTATTTGAAATTTTTCTTACTTTCCAATCTAAACTCTAAAAAGCCATGTCATCAATTCATCATATATTATTTTGTTTTCTTCACGAATAAAATAAAATTATACTATCTAGTTTTGCAAATCGGAAAGAAAAAATCAACCCACTATCCTAAGAAGACAAACGCAATCCATACTCCTCATTCCATCTTAATAACATATATTGTGTTGCAATATGCATTGCAATAAAAAACTTTGGGGTAGGAATACTAATAGTATAAGCACATTTACTAAAGAGTGTGACATATGAAAGTAATCGGACAACTGCAATCCCGATCCAAGAAGTAAGACGACTTTTGCATAATCCAAAAGTTCATCTATATAAATTTTTTTTTTTTAAATAGCAAAATGTTTAGGACTAATTTATTCAAAAACCTTCAAGTGGTTTATCTATGCCACATTTACCTCAAACTTTAAGATCTTTTCATCAGTTTGAGTTAAATATGACTCGGATGTACCAATTTGAGATTTTTCGTGACATGACAATTAGTTGGGGTAAATGTGATGTGAGCGTACCGGTATGGATTTTTTTGTGACATGAAAATTAGTTTTTAGTAATGTGACACGAATGTATTATTTTGAAATTTTTTGTAGTAGTAAGCAAAATGCTTAGGTATTATAACTAAGAATATACTAAGTGAAGCCTGAAATTTTTTTTAAAAAAAAAATCCCTAACATCTACTTCACTTAATACATTTTAAAATACACCCCTTCGCAGAGCTAATAGTTGTTTTGTAGAGGGGAAGCAGTAAAGTGTTGAATTGATTAAAAAGAAAAAGAACAAAATCATTGCAAATTCATCAAGAAGTCGCATCACCAATTTACTATTCACACCTCTTCAGTCCTATAATATACATATGTGCATTGTATCACCGGAACTATAAACACATGCACAGTCGAAAACTAAATATGTTGCGTGCCTATTTCAAAGGTTTTAGTTTTGGGTTAATACCACGAAGGGAGGGCGCTAAATACAGCCCTACATCAACTCCATACACTACCCTCAAGTAGTTGGGGGTCTCTCTTCACTAGCAGAGACTCCGCAGCTCTCTCCTGTCCCCTTCTCTCTCCCTGCTGCTCAAGCTATGTCCTTGCCAGCTATCCCTCTCACTGCTTCAAGCCAGTGATTAATCGCGAAGAGCATCAAAGGTTCCGGACAAGGCATGAGTCTCGAAGCCGAGAGCAGAGTTGATGGGAAACGGCGAGAGCGGATCCAGCAGCAACTAAGGGCGCAGCTCTCTCCCATCTCTCCATATTCCCGGTTTCTCCGTCTCTCTTTCTCTTCCATCTCTCCTCTCAGCTGGCGCCTCCCCATGACTGGCAATGGAGGTTGTCCCCGGGTCCTCGCAGCCTCCGATCGAGGCTGATCACTACCTCGAACAAGCCTCGATCCAAGCGATGATCGCATCGCGGGCTTGGAGCTCGAGGCTATGCTGGGCGGCTGATGAGGACAAAGATGGGAATCCACCCCCAAAAAAGCTAGCATCCATTGGCTCCACTCAAGAGCAAAGACCAGTAAACAAGTAGAAGACATTCGCATGGATTCAGGATCGAACTCTTTTTGTTGTTCGGAATTTGGTTCTGTTGGCTCCTATCCGGCAAGCTTTCAAGGATCTGATGATCTCCGTTGTAGGGAAAAAAAATTCCAAAAAAAAAAAAAAAGATCCGATAATCAAACGATTGAATATTGAAAACGAATGCGAGAATGTGTCCAGAAACATATAACATCAATCGAAGACATATCATGGGTTCGGACATATCTTAATTACCACAGATTAAGTATCGTCGCAATTTTTATGAGGAATCCTTCGAAGCCCTAGTTCAATTCATTGAGAGAGTGTGTACTATTTCAAAGGGGAAAAAAAAAAAAAATGTATTTTTCTCTTCTAAAAAATGCAACTGTTCACTTATCCCAGTTTTACTTCTTTTTATTCTATTTATTATAGTAACTGCACTCTTTTATGGACCCTTTACTTACGGGCCAGGTTTTGACTCAACATGGGTAGACGGGCTTAATAGGCCCATCACACGTAAAAACCCATCATCTTTTACTCACTCATAGTGGGCCGAACATAACTCTCTTTACCTTTCTACAACATTCACACTAGTAAATAATTCGTGCGACCAGCATACTTTGAGAGCTCATTGTCATATATATGTTAGAAATATATGGCAACTCATAATGGACATTACATTTTTTAGTAGATATAATATGCAGTACCTTAAATCGATTAATCACATTTACATCATTATTTTATCTCTTTTTAATTATGATATATTGTATTCACAATTATGATTATCCCGAAACAATCATAATTGGTTGACTAGAGAATACAAAAATAAAATGTGATTCATCAAACTCGATCTTTCTCTTTTCTTGAAACTCTCAATTTTAATTCAATTTTCTTTTCTAGAAATATCCCATTAGATCGAATCAATTCATGATCATTGGCAACATTCTAAGATAGCAAACACTAAATAGAAATCTTGAAAATAAGTAAGAGTCATAAGGGCACTTAATTGAGGAACTCTTTTCCTCAAGAGTCTCACACGGTATAAAAGTTGAGATAAAAAATTTTGCCACTCTTATTGATTGTCTCATGCATACATAGTATGAAATATGTATTACGGTATTAACTTATTCCCTATGAAATGTATGTCTATACCTTTAATATCGTACAGATGATAGTTCAGACACACCTAATGTCCAACTTAAGTTCACGTATCTACTTTTTCACGAAATTCATCAAAACTCACATATAGCATTATTGACAGATAAAGTAAAATATGTTGGTTATTTTACTTTTTGACATATTAAATATTATGTCATCATCTTAACACTCAGTTAATGTAACATATATATTTTAAGCTTGAGCTCTCGATTATCACCTAGATAATAAGCTTAAAAACCATCTCATCTCTATATATCACATAGTAAATAGAAGCGATTACCTGTGTGAGTGGGCTAATCTCTTATTTGTTTGACATACTTTCTCAATTTTACATAATGCACTAAATATTAAAATGCATAAATGTCAAACAAAGACTCAGAGGCATTAATAATGAAAATACAAATTCATTAAATGTGAACACTTAAAAGAAATTACAACATTCATATCTTTTTGTGCAACCATATCTTTGACAAAATTATACTTGGTATTTATATGTTTAGTCTTGCTATGATGATATTTTAGATCTTTGGTATACACTATTGCTGTTTGGCTATCACAGTTAACCAACAATGAGTTTGTAATATTCGCAATAACACCTAAATGATCCAAAAATCTTTTAAGTCAAACACCTTCTTGTATTACTGCTGATAATGCTATGAACTTAGCTTCTATCGTGGACGAAGTTATACATGTTTATTTCTTATTGCAACAAGATATGGCGCCATTATTTAGTAAAAAAAACAAATCCAAAGATAGATTTCCTTTTATCTAAATCTCATTCCCAATCAGCATTTAAATAGCCTTCAAGTCGCAGATCTTTTCTTTGGTAACTTAGTGTATAATAAGCAATTCCTTTCAAATACCTCTGTATTCTTTGACGGCTTTCCAATGTACTTGACCTGGATTGGATTGGTATCTACTTACCATTCCAACTGTAAAACATATGTCAGGTTTTGTACACATCATAGTGTATATTAAGCTTCTAACAACATTAACATAAAGAACATATTACATTTGTTCATTCTCTTATGGAGTCTTTGGACACATTATATTATTCAATCATTTACCTTTTGCAATAGGAGTATTTATGGATTTATAATCTTGCATATGAAATCATTCAAGAATCTTATTTCTTGCGAAAAAGATAATGATCTCTTCGAACGATCCCTTGAAATCTTAACTCCAAAAATGTATGCAGTCTCACCCATATCTTTCATGTCAAAGTTGGAAAATAACAAACTCTTGACAGTATTAACAAACTCCATATTGCTTCCGACAATCGGTATCTCATCAATATATAATAATATGATCACAAATTAATCTTTAAATCTCTTGATATATATACAATGATCCTCATCAATTATTGTAAAATCATATGTCATTATAGCATTATGAAAACGCATATATCATTGTCTCAACAATTGCTTGAGACCATATATTAATCTCAAAAGTTGACATACCTTTTGTTCTTGACATTTCAAAATGAAACCAACAGGTTGTTCCATATATATTTCTACTTCTAATTCTCCATTAAAAAAAGTAGTTTTTACATCCATTTGATGTAACTCAATATCTATACTAACTACTATTGCTAGAATAATGTAAATTGAGGTCAATCTTACTACAGGAGAAAATGTTTCCTCATAATCAATTAATTCCCGTTGATTATACCCATTCGCCACAAGACGATCATTATATCTTTCTATTAAGCCATCACATTTACACTTTATTTTGAGAACCCACTTATTCTCAATGGCTTTGTATCCTTTTGAAAAGTCAACCAATTCTCAAACATAGTTTGACTTTGTGACATCCTGAATTTTTATTTCTGCTTTCAATTAAATTAATCGAGCCTTTCATCGATGTGTCTATAATGATATTCTCATAATTGTTTATTTGTGAAATAATTAGACTATCTATGGAAGTTATTAAAGAAATTTAACGCAATAAACTTGAGGGTTCGACTAGAAATCAACTATTCGATCGTGCTCATATGCATATGTCATTACGACACATATATAAGTTAATTAGAAATCAGAGATAGATCGGTTTGATTGAGATGTGTGGCTAAACATGGGTGATTCCACTAAATTACAAAATTCTCATTGACCAACACTAGACTGATTTTTCTATCGTTTTGATACCATGTATCCATATTTGAATCTTCGAAATTTTCACAATAACCAAGAGTCGTTAATGTGTCGAAGAGGTTCATTGTGGCTCGAAGAAAATCGACCATGGGTCATTTACACTAAAAATTTCTTAAAGCTACTCGGTAGCTTAGAATACGCTAAAATCGCGCAAAATCGAAATTAATCACAAATTTGAATTTGATTTTAGAAATTGAAAGTTTTTCATGTCGCAAGTCATTTTAGAAACGTCAACTCGGTCTTCGAAGATTTTTATGCAAATCGGGATTTTTGGTGAAAAAGTCGATGTAGAGCCGTTTTCGTCCATAAAAGTCAGAGGATCGTTTTTTACCGCAGAATTGGGATGCAAGTAGGTTCTAATGTCTTGGAAAAATACCAATTTGTCAATGGTATGTCGGTGGGATTTATAGAGGCCGAATCGAGTTGATTCAAGAAGGACTGAAGTCCAATTTAAGGGAAGTTTATTGCAAATTCGTGTGCCCCATTGAACCCAACAATTGGACCTCCTCAAGCCTTCTAGAAGGAGCATTTTGGCTTGAAAATTCTTAGTGGACACCAATTGTGGAGGTAGGACTGGTCAAGGAGGGACCAAATGGGATAAGAAAGACAAAAGGTGGCCCCCTCCAAGCCAATTTGTCCCCTCCCTCCTTCCTCTCTCTCCGCCACCATCAAGCAGCCTCCCCTCCTTCTTCATTTGTTGTTTTTGAGCTTAGCAATCTAGAGCAGTCGAACCAGAAGCACCCTTGGTCATCAAGCATCCCGCCGGAGTTGCCGTTCACCGTCGTTCACTGTCATGCACCTTTGCGGGCCTCGCCACTTGTCCGATTGTTCCGTGTGTCCTCCACCGCTATCCAGCCTTGCTTTCTCATCCAGTAGCTCACCAGACCAGCTCGGGCCACCATCGAAGCTCCCTTCGCCGCCGTACACCACCGCCTTCACCTACCAAGCTTGCTATAGCCACCACCGGTCCAACCTAGCCATTTCCACCCAACCGATTGCTGAGCAGCCCTTCGTCGACTCCGAACAAAAGCCAAAGCCCCTGGGTATCACAGCCACTGTTTAGCTTGTTTTCAAGCCATTCCTGACCCCATTTAACGGTCCTACTTTGGAGTATCTCGTCCCTTGCCGCACCCTCATCATTTTGATCCAAACAAAATGCTTAACAAGTGAGTTTAACTCATTAATATTTTCTTAATAAGTTAATGACGTTTAAGGGTTGATTAGTTTAGACTTAGTATGGATTATATGAATAGTTAGATTCAATTAGCAATTTAATTAATTGTTATTGCATGTTAAGTGGTTAGAGTAGTGTAATTAGAGCTTAGACAAGCTCTAGTATTTAACTAAAGTAGTTCGGAAATTTTCTAGGCATGTCTAGGATTTCAATGAGGGTGTAGTGTGTTGGGCGAGTCCCTTGAAGTAAAGTGTGTACTTTGTGAAAAACCTCTCCATGGTTTTGGAATTTCAATATAATGATACCCAAGATGTTGTCTTGATTCTAAGGCATGAAGCTTTTTCTGGAACTCAGAAAGTATCTTTTTGGTGCTTTCATCATACCTTTGGAGATCTTGTTGCACATTTCCAATCTTGGAATCAATTGCCTTAAAGGCATTGTCAATTTAGAATTGCTTCAGCAACATGAGTCTTTCTCTGTCTCTCATGTTCATCCACATCAGTGGGGGTTGCTATTTTTGGAACATGGCGATATATGTTTTGTGGATCAATGAATTTCTCGGGAGTAGGAAACGATAGTTTGGAACTTTCTCTAACAAGAGGGGGAAAGTCAATTTCATGGAACATGGTGATAGAAGAAGTGGGTAATGTTTCTGCTAGAGCTTCAAGTGGGTAAGAATGCTTCTTAGCCCATTTTAGAATTGGTTTGTAAAACGGAGAAACAACTTGTTTTTTCTGAGGGAGAGAAGGTGGAGGTGATTTTGGTGGATCTGGTGAAGCTTGGGATGTAGTACTGAACTCTGTGGGTGGAGGTAGTGCATAGGAAACCATGAATTGGTATTTATCACACTCACCAAGAGTATCAACGGAGGGATCTCCGTTTAAGTACCTTTGGTACACCTTATCATTTGGCCTTTTTGGTCGAGGTGGAGGTCTTGCAAGAGGGTCTACCTCATTAGGGGAATTTGTACAATAGGAACATTGAAAAAAAGGATTCCAAAACAATGACCATAGTTGTCTTTGTAGTAATGGACTGGATGTCCATTACTGTTGAAGTGTCGAACAAGTTTTTTTGGGTCTACTCGTAAATCAATTCTGGAACACATGGTTCAATCATGAAGAGGGTTTGGAAGATAGAAGGACTTTCTTCCTTTTCCTTGCCAAATTTGATTGAAACAGTTCTATCTTTTTTTCCGGACGAACTCTAAGTCCGTAGATTGGAAAGGCTTGTTATGCTGGTGTAGCTTTTCGTAGTTGGTGATCCAAGTCTCTGGAAGGAGTTTGGCCAACGTATCCTTTGGGATCTGTTTGAGAACATGGATATATGATGCATGATCATTTTGCATGGAGATAAACAAAGCATCTTCATTACCATTGTTGAAGTTGAGATTAAGAGCATGATTCTGCACTCGATAAACCATATGGTAATGTAGAGTTGCAGCTACAAAGTCAGCAGTTTGAGGGGCTCCAGTGGGATGTACTTGGACTTTTAAGAAAGAAAGTAATTGGGGATCTGAAAGAGCGATGTTGAAGTTTGGATACAAAGTTACAAAGACTGTTCCGACATTCAAAGTAGTTTGTACAGTACCAATGCAAGCATGCTGGTATTGTAAAAATCTAGTATTCAATAAAGCAATTCTTCCCACAATTGGCAAATATTTACGACCATGAAAGGTAAGAGCAAGACGAATAGCTCCATAATGGACATGAGTGTATCCCTGTTGAGCCCATTGTCTGGGAAACTCTGGAGGGATCTGGAGAGTAACAAAGTACTCTTTTTTAGTAGCAGGACTAGGATGCTACTCGAATTTAGAGGACTAGGACGTACTCCTTTACTTGCTTTGGGGTTTGGTGAATGAGCTGGCGAATGGAGCGAATGGGTGAGAATGACGAGTTTGGTATAACAAAGGCGGAGTAAGGATTCATGAGAGGAAGTTGAGTTTCAGAAATCTTGGTTTCATCGCTAAGAGAGACTTCATAGAGATAATCTATCTTAGAAGCATTGGAAACACGAAACTCTTGAGGTGTTGAGGATGAATGAGAGGGAACAAGAGAAACAGGTGCTTCGAGGATTTCAAGTTCTGTAGACATTGTGAGAAAGGATCTTCTCAGCATTGGATTCACCTACCAAGCGCATGGAATGGATAACCTTAAAAACGGAACCATGGCTATGCCTAAGTCTTATTTATTTGCATTTAATAATTATTTTTTGTATTTATTTATTTATTTATTTTTCGAAAATTAGACCGGGATGGCCGGTGATCGGAATTTCGTGTTGATTGTAGTGGTGTGATTTGTTTATTTAATTAACTATTATTTTGTACAAATTGGGTGTTGTTTGCAAGTTTGGGTATTTATCCCAAAATTAATTGATTTCAGTAATTAATTAGAAAATTACGAGTATCGGTCTACAGCACCAAAAATGTATTTTGAGACTGCTGAATTTAGTGGGATTTTTAAAAGTGAAAATATTGTATTTTGGATAAGACCGATCGTGTACCTACACACGATTATTTTTGTCGGGTATTTTGAATATGAAGAAAATAAGTCATGACGTTATGTTAATTGAGAAAATTAAGTGTGAACCTCAATGTCATGGATCATGGGCGAGTAATCGTGTGATAATATGGGTGAGGTTAAGAAGACCACTTAAAAGAGGTTGTGCCCATCGGGCTGTGATTATCACCTGATAGAGGTTGTGCCGTTAGGCCGTGATTACCACCTGATAGAAGTTGTGTCGTTAGGCTGTAATTATCACCTAATAGAGGTTGTGTCAATTGGGTCGTGATTACCACATAATAGAGGTTATGCCTATCGGACCATGATTTACCACCTAATCAAGGTTGTGCCCATTAGACCGTAATTAACCTAGTTACACTAGGAAACCATCGAATTTGGAATAGGTTGTGCCCGTGAGTGGTCATGAATAATAGTTGGTTTGAGTATTGAATGTGCCAACAGAGAGTAGGTCGTGATAACATGGAATCGTCTAATTTGATTGATCGATGATTTGATTGGTTTGATGATTTGATTGAGTGAAATGATCTAGTGAATATATAATTGTACTGATGTGCAAGAAGAATTTGAGGCAAAGGTAAGTCCTATATCTCATGATTGTGCATAGGTAACCCTTGTGGATGCATTTTCTTCTTAGTCGAGGCTTAGGAAGTTGAACTTGCTGAGATATCATCTTACCCCGTTGTGGGATAACATTTTCAAGTCCTTAATTCACAGCAGTGGAGGACCCGAAACCCGAAGTTTAGGAGGTGAAACCTGAAGAATTGGCGATCATGTTCGACTAGCTAGTCATAGGACAATTCACTTTTGTTGGAAGCCAATCCCTTTTGTAAACCTTTGTGTATATACCCGTGTGTTTATAAAAAAGTAATTTGTGAAAAAATGATCCTATCTTTCTATCACATCTTGTTGTTGTTTAGGGATTATATAATTGCTTCTGCATGTGTATATTAAAATGAATGGGTCGACAATGCGTCTTGGGATGTCGTTATTTAATTGACCGTAGAGGGATGGGCATGTGCTCGGAGGATTGGGGCGTGACAAACTTCATTAACTCAATTTCATCTTCCATAGCATGCATCAATTTTTTCTTACTAAGGCAATTTAGAGCATCATTTACATTTCTTGGCTCATCTTCATCTTATGAAGCAATTATAAAAGTTTCCCCTTCAATGTCAGAACATCAACGGGTATTATTTTTGCAACTTGTTCGTTGTACGGGAGATTATACACTTTGCACATTATTCTCCATTATGCTCTCACTCGGATTAGATAATAACAATATGGTCTCATCATGTTGTTGTAATTTAGAGTGAGTTGAATTTAATTCATCACTTCTTATGTTACTCCCACTTGGACGAACTTTACTAAGTTCATTATCTTGATCCAATGTTTCAAATAAAGAGTAATCATCATCTATTTCATCATTTTTAGGAAATTCATTAACTAAAAATGTAACATCCCGTAATTCAAATTCAGTTATACTCCTACTTTCCTACTCACGTATAAACATATATCCTTTCGAGTGTTCAAAGTATCTAATGAAAATATTCATCTCATCTCTGGGATCTAATTTCCCAAACTTGTGAGAGGGCTCATGAGTATAGGCAGCATAACTCCACGGTTTAAGAAAACTTAATTCTGGTTTTCTACCTATCTATAAATTATATAGATTGGAAGTAACTGATTTGGAAGGCACGCGGTTAAGTATATAAGTAATAGTTAATAAAACATCACCCTAAAAGATAATGGGTAACTTAGCATACACCATCATGGACCTAACCATTTGCAGTAGGATTATGTTTCTCATTTTCACAACACCAATTTGTCGAGGAATATAGGGAATAGACAATTGTTTTTCTATTATTTTTTTCATCACATAAATTTCTGAACTCATTAGATAAATATTCTCGACATCGATCGAATCTTAATACTTTTTTTTTATTTAATTGATTTTCTACTAAGCTCATAAACTTTTTGAAACAATTCAATACTTCAAATTTGTGAGAAATCAAATAGACATATCCGAATCGTGTATAATCATTTATAAATTTGATGAAATAAACAGTTATGTGCTTCCTCTCACATTCATTGGATCACAAATGTCATAATATATTAATTATAAAGGAAATTCAAGTATTTTTACCATTTCCAAATGGTTTCTTGTCATTTTCCCTGTTAGGTAATATTAACATATGGGCAAATCGACTTTTTCAATGTTACCCAACAAGCCCTCTTTAGTTAGCCTATTCATACGTTGTTGGCCAATATGACTAAGTCTAACATGCCACACATTCACATCATTACCATATGAATTATAAGACATGAAGATGAAATAACAAACATTGATATTACCATAGTCAACATTCAGTACAATAAAACAATCCAGAAAATAACCATAATTATAATAATTTGTATTCAAATACAAATTTATACCATTATTATGAAAGTTCAAACTAAAACCAAGTTTTATCAACATTAAAACAAATACTAAATTCTGACGAATCTTCGGATAATATCATATATCATGTAGAAACAAAGTGCATCCACCACGCATATTTAATTGGCAGGTGACAATTTCTTTTACTTCAGCTCTAGTGTTATTCTATACATAGATTCATTTAGTTCTAGTTGGTATTCGTCAAAATTCCATGAAGGATTCTCTATCATTTGCTACATAATCTGTTGCTCCCGAATTTACAGTCCACATAGGATTAAATTCAGTTAAGAATATATAACTTGATACATAAGCAAAGTTCTCAAAAATACAATGGGTGTTTACCTTCTTTAGCTCGTGATAATCGCGATCATAGTGACTCTTCTTGTCACAATTATAACATTTCATATTAACAACTTCTTTATTTGAGGACGTTTTTCTCTTTCATATTGGTCAAGTCTTAGTTTCTTGCTTGAAGGACTTGATCCCCTATATATTCACCTTTTAAGCGAATTAATGCACTTGCGCTTTAGAGCTCAAACCCCTTCTGAGCTAAAACCAGCACAACAAATATCTATTTCCCGCTCAAAAGTATTTAGGTGATCTTCTGTTAGCTTAAGGTGGTGCACAATATCCTCAAGTTCTTTTATAACATAGTTAAGATCTTTTAGTGCTTCTTGTTTTTAAGTACATATTAAATTTTCAAATTTAATATTTCACAATTTTTGCTGTTCAATTTCTTTTCTTTGTTCAACTCAACAATTATACTCTTAGTTATTGAAGCCATTGGATTTGAACATATCAGACACAAATGCACGAATTATTAATGTCTATTATTTATACATCCATTTTGTATAAACCCGTCATATTAATGAATAATTTTAAATAAAATTTTAGAATCAAAATGTTACTATATTTCCAATCATCATCCAAAATTCTTAACTTGAAATTATCATTAATATAATCACTCATGAAAAAATAAGTTTAGCAAAGTTGTTAAAACTTTCTTGAACTTCCTACAAAGAATTGTAAATTAACATACTAATTTACAACGATAGATAACGTTGAACTTTCAATAATTAAACATGTCATTTACACTAAGTAATATATTCAAAGGAAATATATCAACATAGAAAGAGATATTTGCACCTAAAACATCTCAAACTAATCAAAGAAAAAAATAATTAAACCCAAATAATCTCATCTATCTTATAAACTGGAAAAGTCTCTTTTAATCTTTTAGTAAAATTCTTTGAGAATTTTAAAGGCACATTGGTCAACCACGAAGAAACTTGTGGAGAGCCCTCATGGCTCCTCCAAGGGGCATTCATTCTACACCATGTGACACTCAACTCGAGAGTTGAAGTCTTGGTTACCTCGATTCTATAGTACTCTCTTACAAAAGCTATTGCAAGCCTTCTATAATTCGGGATCACGTTGGCCTCCCATAGGTGATCTAACACTACTTGTCATTTTGATGGAAGAGTGTCTATTAGGGCCGGCACTTTCTAAAAATTCGGCATAGGATAACTATTCCAAATGAAATCTTGTATCATCTAATTGACCCTGACCACATGTGATGCTACATCACTGTCATTCCATCGATAATTAGCTAATTATATTTTTAGCCCTTCAAGTCTTGCATTTTGTTCATCCGTTCTCGGAAATATAAGTATGTGTATAAAACGCATCATGGTTCCTACAACAAATGCAGAACAAAATCGGATAAACAAAATTTTCCTTTTTTTGGGTGGGGGGAGGGGGCGATCAATGGTGGTCAACGTCGGTCAACGGTCAACGAATGACCGGGTAGGGTCAACAAGTCAAGTAGGGACAAAATAGTAATAATGTTGAACAATAAGGGCATAATCGTAAAAACAACTATCAATGGCAACAACATAATATTATGAAGAAAAAGGGGCAAAATGGTAAAATCGCGCAAGCATGAGCACGTGCTAGCCGTTGATGCGAGCATGCCACGCGCCAACGATGCCAGACCTTCTAGCCGTGTGTGGCACATCTGGCGGCCCTTAGCGACGGGCCACCCGTCGTTTTTCTCGTCTCGACAAGAACTATAATCCTACACTATCAAAAATAAATTTTGATTTACTAAAAATCAAAAAAGAGGGGTTGAACAAGAGCGGGTGTTGGGATTTCTATCCCCAAGCATCTGATGACGTCGTTTCTCAAAATTTCAATCAAAAGCAATTTATAAACATCAACAGTGATCGAGAAACATGAACAGCATGGCTCTAATACCAATGTAGGGAACAAAGAAATTTCCAAAAAAAAATGATCCGATACTCAACGATCAAATACCGAAAACGAACGCGGAAACGTGCCCAGAAACATGTAACACTAATCAAAGGCATATCACAAAGTCGGACATACCTTAATTTCCATAGATTAAGTACCATCGTAGTTTATGAGGAATCCTTTGAAGCCTTGGTTCAGTTTGTCGAGAAAGCGTGTACTGTTTCAAGAGGGAAAATAGAGAAAACGTATTTCTCTCTTCTAAAAAACGCAACTGTTCACTTATCCCCTTTTTACCTTTTTTATTCTATATATTACAGTAATTGCACTCTTTTTTAGGCCATTCACTTACAAGCTAGGTTTTAGCCCAACATGAGCGGACGGGCTTAAGTAGGCCTATCACACATAAAAACCCATCATCCATCATTGTTGGTGCGAGAGAGAGAAAGATGAAGGAAGCTGCAGCTTTGTACGAGAGGGGATTGCTCAAGTTGGTTAATGGCAGTCACATGATATGAAACAGAGGTCTACAGAAGTCCCTTTTTCATTTGGCTCTTGGAGGGGAGTGCTTAAGTTATTTGACCTATATTTGTCCATATCATCTCTATTACTTTTACACAACATTGCTAATAGGAAATTCTCATTTTGTGGCGAAACTTCACACGAAGTCTATGCGGCTGCACGTTGGAAAGAGAGATAGAGAGAGAACCTACAAGGAAATAGCATGACGTGGCATGGCATGGCGTGGTGTGGCGTGGCGTGGCGTGGCATGAAGCAAGAACTGATGAGAGAGAGCGAGAGAGATAGAGACAAAGTGTTGGGAAAATAAGGCTTCGAATTGAGTAGAACAATGAAGACGAATCTTTAGAATACTCAAGTGGACTTTGAGGCGTAATATCACTTTTTTTAAGGATTTATTTGCTCCCACAAAGTTGCTAATGGTCATAGGAAAAAAATCCTCGAAAGATACAACAAAGTCTCAATTGAGAATATTAGATAGCAATTCTAATATTTCTCCAGAATTTCTCTAAAAAACAATCGAAAAATTGGCTGCAGTTTTTTCTAAACAAAGGTTCAAAAAATGATCACTTATCTTCTTCTGAAAACGACAAATATATATATAAAATAGTCTTACATGCAACTCTTCGTGAAAATTTCCAAAAAATATGAACAAACACGTCCTTTAGAAAATTGTTCGGATAAACAAATACGACTTTTCGGAAGAAGTCGAAAACCGAACAATTGCAACCCTCGGGAAAAGTTGCAAACCAAATAATTTATATTTTCAAAGGTTGTCTTCTTCAAAAGATACAAACAAAATTCAAAATAATAATTTTTTTAATAAATAAAATTTCAAATGTTATTTTTTTATATTTATTTCTGAAAATTCTCAAAAACAAAAGGCAACCTTTCAATTGATTAAAAAATTAATAACATAAAAAATAAAAATAAATAAATGGCAAAGGGATTAGTGCTAAGTGCGCCAAATAATCGCACACCCGTAATCATTCCTTGAGGTACACAAGGAAACCCCTTACTTATAAATTGACCCACTTCCTCCAACTTTTCCTATGTGGGACAAGGAAAACACACTTAACTTGTTTTGACAAACAAACCTTCAACAATCCCCCACTTTGTTTGTAAAACAAAGATTTCAAAATTAAAATTTTAAAAATCGTACAGCTAGAATTTCAGTAAGATTAATATATATACATAAAGGTCTCTTTCGAGTTAAACCTTTACTTAGTACAAGTATATCAAAAATCTATCAAAGTGACAAGTAGCTCGGCTTTAAACTTATACTTTTATGTAATAGAACTGGACATACCGTACATACACTAACCTCTTGTTTTAGCAAGAAGTTCTATATTATTCTGCACTATTATGGCAAACACACTTAGCTTGTTTTGACAAACAAACCTCCAACACAAAGAGATAGAGATAACTTGTAAGAAAGTAGCGTGGCCTTATGCAAAGCGAGCAAACCAACAATTGGCATCGAACTGAGATAGAAGCCAAACGCGCCTCGCCAACACTCCAAACCGACCCTTTGAACTTTTCTTTTATAAAAGAAATGCCTCTTCTTCGTGGCTTGCGAAGGATCACGATGGCAGCGGTTGTCGTTTGCTTCTTGCGAGACAAAGAAGAAGAAGGGCGAGGGGGGGGGGGAGAGAAAGAGAGAGAGGTGAGGTCCCCGGGATATTTTTAGAAGAAAAGAAAGAGAGAAAGGGAGAAGACGCAGAGCAAGAAGAGAGAGAGAGAGAGCGTGTGGCAGAAGAGACGACAGAGAGGGCACGTAATTGACGAAGAGAAAGGACGCAATGAAGTTCTCATCATCTTACAGTCTGAGCCGCCCCGCTGCGGATACCAGTGCTTCGTCAAGTTCCACGTTTCATCCCTTCACGCAAGTTATTGTGCTAGAAGGTGATGAACAGCATAGGCTTAATACATAATCTAAAAGCCACAGATCAAATGCAGAAATTGCTGAAGAAGCGAAAAAAGAGACCATAAGCTCCAGAGACGCATAGCCCTATGTACAAGAGAAGATAAAAAGCTATCGCATGGCGATTTGTCATTCTGCTATTCGAAGCCACAGATGATGACAAGGATATCTAAGGAGAACAGACTCAGAGCATCAACCAAATTCTTGCCAAAACCAATTACGTTTGGTCAATCTCTCTTCATTCCTTCTTATTTGACAGAGGGGGTGGGCTGACTGTACAGAGAATGGTAGCAAAAGATTCTATACAATGCTCTTGCAAAATAAACGCGACGAGCAGCACTAATGAGGCATACACTTGCTGCTGGTGTAAGAGACTACTGGAATCACTAAGGTATTGCAAAAAATGGACTAGAAAACTGCCAAAATATCGACAATTAAATGTGACGACCAAATATATCTCTATGAATACCCTCTCCATAAACTTTTCCTTCAAAAACTGTGCATGATGAAAGGTGCACCAGCATCTCATAAATCTTGGACCAGCTCCCGCCTCAAGAGAAATATTTTCATGACATCTGCACATTCTTCGGGGTCAAATTGAGAACTATACCAATCTGTTCACTGATAATCTTCAGATAACCTGCCCATCATCCTTCCGATCATCCGGAGACACTTTCATCGCTTCAGCAGTCATGAGAGCAACCACAGCTCTGTGAACTGCTACATCTGCTTTGCAAAGAAGTCTCTGTGGCCTCTCTCTCTTAAGCTTAGCCAAATTAGCCAAACTCTAGTAGTGTCGGCCCCGGAGTAGTCACGAACATGGATTTTCTCTGATGGAGTCCGGGACGGTCCAGAATCTAGACGGATACCATTACAGAAAAGACCTGTCTCCCAATGAAATATCCACCAAAAGCTAGGAAGATTTGACAATGATATTATTATCGTAAGTGGGACAGTGAAGTGGCATCATTTCGGGTTCAATCGCTTGATACTAATCATCTGTCCTTTCAATGGCAGATTTTTTGTGCTCTTACAGCAAAATGGAAGACTCGCGAGGTAGGACCTCAAGTGCAGGGTTCATGGGACGTGAGAACACAAAAGTACATGAGTTATTCGGTGAGAAATTTGTCTAAAAAAATTTAAATTTATTATATGAAAATCAATTCAATTCGAAATTTTTTTTATCATGCCAATTTTATTTTAAATATATAAATGATTTGTCAAACTAATCATAAACCTTTTAAAGCATTGTCAATTTATTGATGTTTTCTTTTCTTTTCATTTTCCTTTTTTCACACATTGCCAAAGGGGTCTCACAACCCCAAGGCAAGGGCCGCAGAGCCCTCATTAGGTGGGCAATGGCCCTCACTAGATTTGGCAAGGGCTCGCAAGCCCTCGCTGTGGCAGCGAGGGCTAAGGCAAGGGTCGCAATGCCTTTGCCTCACCAGATCTACTGAGGGCATTGTGGCCCTCAGTGGGTTTGGTAAGGGCATTGCAAGCTCTTACCTAAGCCCTCCCTAATAATGGCTTGGGCGAGGGCCAACCCTAATGAGGGCATGCTGAGGCAAGGGTCGCGATGCCTTCGCCTCACCAGATCTATCGAGGGCATTGTGACCCTCAATGGATTTGGTAAGGGCATTGCAAGCTCTTACCTAGGCCCTCCCTAATAATGGCTTGGGCGAGGGCCATGATGCCCTCGTTGGGGTTGGCAAAGGCTACAATGCCCTTGTTGGCAATGAACAATGGCTCACAAGCCCTTCGCAGTGACTCTACTAGCCTTTACTTGGTGGTTGACAAAGGTTGCTAGCTCTCAACTGCTACGGGCCATGTGTATAAAAAGGGAGAAAAAAGGAAATAAAATGAAATAAAAACTGAATTTAATTGGAAAAATTGTCTATGTCATCATTACTTGTTCACATAGGAACACTGGTAGTAACGGGGCTATCATGCCAACAACATCTAGTCTAAATTAGTTTGAATGACTAAATTGATAATTCGTTAAAAGGTTTAAGACTAGTTTGACAAATTGTTTAAATGTTTATAGCTAAATTGACACAATCAAAATGTTTAGGATTGAATTAATCATTATATAATAAGTTTAGGATTTTTTGAACATTTTTTCCGATATTACGTAGTAGTCAAAAAATTGAGGGCAGTACTACCTGTAAAATTTGGGGATTTTGCTTATTTTTCCCTAATTTAATGAAATGGGAACCATAATTACTTACATGATTGGATCTTGGACCAAACTCGATTGCCAACTTCCCTCCTTGCATGAGGCCCAACTATATGTATGTCCGCTTTGATGTCCCAGATTCTAAAGATTAAGAAACTCTACCGCATATGATATAGCCCAAAAGAAAGTAAATATGTAGGAACAGAAAAATAGCTCAAGGTTCCTACTTAAGATGATATAGGTGAGAGTAGCCTGCACAAAGAAAGTGGTAATTGTTATATGATATGATTCGGGCCTAATTTAGGTCTGCAATTCGTATTTGCAAATTTTCCTAAAATAATTTTGTAATATGATATGATTAGAGCCTTCTATATATATGGTTAAAGGGTAATATTGTATTAAGCTTTAAGCAATAATTACAAAAGATCCGGCGCCACAAAACTTACACTCAATAAGACAACAAGTCAGAGTGAGTGGAAGGGAGCCGAATGCAAAAGAAGTCCGCAAAGAGCGGAACAAACAAGCAAAGAACAGCCTAAACAATAGGCAAATGAGACCTAGCAAGAGGCAGGAGAGGGCCGCGTAGGGCCGGGAAGACTCCAAACCTCAAACCATGACCAAAAGCGACAAAAGTGAAGAGACTCTAAGGATCAAACCGTAAAAAGGGTATAAGCGAATCGGCATCTCAAACAAGCTAGGGCCTTAAAACATTTATGGTATCCCCAGTTGAGAAGATAATCGGATCAATGCCCCAACTTTGCTGCAGCCTCCTATTTCGAAACGTATCATCCACACTCTTGAAAGTGATGGTTTTATCCTTGACGACTTTGAAGAGTTGATTCTTCACCGCTGGAATGGTTAAGGTCTCTCCTCTAAAGAGAATGTTGTTCCTATACTTCCAAATAAAATAATAGAGAACACCAAAAGATAAACGGGCAATGCACTTATAGAAATCTTTGTCGGCAAGAACAAAAATGGCCCAATCGAGATTCTCGGCCCACGATCTGTTCCGCTAGGGAAGGTTGCATCTCGTGGCCCAAAAGAACGCAATGCCAGCAATGATGTGACATCCAAAAAATAGGTGGTTTATGGAATCATGCACTTGTTACAAAAGGGGCACGAGGCACTATCTATCCTACCATAAAATAGTAAAAGTTTGGGTAGGAAGCCTACGATTGGCAATAAGCCAAATGTTTAGTTGGTACCTTGGAGTGATCAAGTTGCTCCAAATGAGCGCATGCCAATAGACTGGAGTCTTCTTTCTTCTAATGATTTCCCAAGCCGAAGCCACCATGAAGAGGTGGGATGTGTTCCCCTTCCAACTAAAGCGATCCAGATTCTGGGAGAGGGTCGGGAGGGGATCCTCCCAAGTATCCAAGATCATCCTGACCGCATCACCATCAAATGTGAACAGGTCTACCATTGTCGCCTTCCTAGAGAGGCCGGTGCTATATATGGCAACATCTGGAAAATAAAAGTTCAAGGGACCCCTAGGGTGCCAATTATTGAACCAAAGAGACATTGATCAGCCATCTCCAATCCTCTAATAGAAGGAACTACGGACTTCAGTCCTGAGTTGGAGGATCTTCATCTAGGCCCACGAATAGAAGGTAGGCTTTTTGGCCACCCAGAAATTCAACCCTTTTAAGAAAGTTGAGTGAATCCATTTGCACCATAACGATTCCTTGTTCGAGAATAGAAGCCAGATATGTTTTAGCATGGCTGCTTTATTATACTCGCGAAGTCTTCGTATAGCAAGGCTTCCCTCCTCTTTTGGGCAACATATATCCTCCTAGAATACCTTTGCACCCCATCTTCCCATCTCCGGGCCTTTCCAAAGAAATTGTTTAAGGATTTGTTCAATTTTATCCAAGACAGACATAGGTAGCATAAAGGCACTAGCCCAATATGCAAAGATGGCTTTTTTTTTTTTTTTTTTTTAGTTTTGCATTACCAAAAAATTAGTTCTACAAGGGAGAAATATGATGTATGAGCCGAAAATGGAGCAAGTTATATCTGCCTTCGCATCCGAGAAGGTGCTAATTTGCAAACTTATCTAAAAAACAAAAAGGATTTTTTGAAAATTTTGAAAATTTTTGAATTGCTATAGATGCAAAGGCACTTTTTGTCCGTTATATACGTGTTGCGTGCGCTGAACTCGAATCGGCTCGTCAATCTCTCTATCCTTTTTGGTTACATTCGATCGTATGAATTTTCAATCAAAATAGAATTGAATATGATGGGATATAAAATATTGGGATTTTACCATATCATATCCACTATTTGATGATAGTAATAATAAAATCGGATATATTCTCATAATATCATGTACATTATTTGGTATAAATGACATATCAATCTAAATGAACATAAAAATTGATAAACGGAAATAGTAAAATCTCTCATGTTTGCCTACTTTATTTTTATTTTATTTTTTATTATATTTTCCTCTATTTTTTAATTAATTATTTATTTTTTTTTTTCCCTTTCCATTATTCTCTAATAAAATTTTATTAAGCGGTAAACTGTAATAACATACCTAAAATATTAAAATACCTAAAAATATGTAATATATATAAATATATATTTACATTTTATTTATCAAATTTGTATTATAAGATAGAAATGAATTCAAATATATAAGTAAAAATAAGATTGAATTAAAAAAATAAATTATTATTTTTTGTCATTTTGAATTTCTTATATTGGACTTCAAATATTAGTTATTTTGAAATATAATTTTAATTTTTCTGATTTAAGAAGTTTGTTATTTGAAAAAAAAAATTTTCAATTATGAATATTCGAAATTCTATCCACTTTTATCCAACTTTCCTCGTGGAATAATTTTATCCGACTTATATTTCTCTTATATCCGATTTTATCCTATCTTGATCAAATATCAAATGTAAAATATAATCAATTTTATTTTGATTGCTAAACGCAATCTCAAAAATTATTATCTTAAAAGTTATTTTAAAATATATATTTGACACGTGTAAAGATTATCATTTTGGCTGGGCCTGTCAAGGGTGGCTCGTGTGAAGTCGGCCAAGAGCGGTCAAGCAAAAAAAAAGAAGGGGGGATTGATTTTCGCGGAAGGAGACAGGGACGGTGGGAGAATTTAGAGAGATATATCAGATTAGAAACGGAAGAATTATGTGGCATTATTTTGTGTTCAATCACTTCAATACAATCTTTTGTCATTTTGATGGCAGATTTTTTGGTACTCACCAAGAAAAAAAGAAAAAAAAAAGAAAAGAAGACTTGCGAGCTCGGGTTACGGGATGAGAAATTGCAGCTAAACAAAGGACCTTCTCGTAGTGACTTCACAAACATCACTATGATAAATTAATTACGAAACTTATGTACAATATAAGTTTGGCTTCTCATATTTCCACACCCAGCATACTAAAAACACACTAATCTCCTTGCGAATATATTAGAAATTCGGTATTGCATAATAAATTTATGGAAAAATTACACAAAATTGCTCCAAATTTCGGGGTAACACATGTTTGACATAAACTTTCCACTGCTACACATTACTTCTTGAACTTTTATTTGGTTATAGCCATTAACATTTCACTATATTGTCCAATCACACGTGCAATGCAGATGACATTGAAGGGGTAAACTTGTTCTTCTCATTTTTCGTGAAAGAAGGCTGCCTTTTACCGTTGATTTATGTAAGAAAAATAAATAAAAAATACAGAAAATGGAGAAAAAAAAACTAAATTATCAGTACCATAAAAATGACTATCAATAATAATATAGATAATAAAATTTGGAAGAAAATTGATGGATATATTAATAGAACTAGTAGGTATTTGAAGAAAAAGAAACGCAATTAAGTAGAAAGGAAAAATGCCCCAAACAACAAAAAAGTCGAATAACAAAAATTTGACGCTCATTTTGTGTTGTTAAATGGTTAATTAATGTAAGAGAAAATTGATCAATGCAAATATTTTATTGACAAAATCACCTTAGATTTTGATTCATCTGTCTTTTATGAGTTAAGGACATCATTCTTATTGATAACTTCTTTTAAGGTTTTTTGTTGATCAATCATTTTACATTAATTAAACCTTTATATGTACAGAACGCATAATCAAATATTATCATTTGACCTTTTTGTTATTGAGGCCTTTTCCCCTTTCATTTAATTTGTGTTTCTTAACTTGAGTTATTACATAATTTTTTTTAACTTTTGTAGATCAACCCATTCATCCCTTCGTTAGGTTGCATTATTGACCTCAATAATTGGCATTAAAGATTGCGTTGCTTGTACTTTGAAGTGTTTTTTTTTTTTTTTTGGTAAGATTGTACTTTGAAGTGTTGTTTACTTCTGATTATAAAAATCCTTTTCTATGGCTACCAACCTTAGTCCAGTTGTTTATCAGGCTCAATCTACCACCAAACATCGATTCTTCGACAGAACCAATTATGGTCACTGGAAAACAGGATGAACATATTTATCCAATGAACAGAGTTGGCAATGTGGACGTTGAGACCCAAATTTTTGCCGGTAATATCGGACTTAAGCCCAGATCTCTTAAGATTTGTCCAATAGCCATCGAATAAGGCTCAGCAACAGAAAGGAGCTGAAACATGGAGCCCATCCTAGGTCCAAGGCCCATGCGGAGAGGAGGCCCGGCCTCTTTCCTTCCCTACTTTTATCTCTCTCTCTCTCTCTCCCCCCTCGAACGAAGGCTCGCGCGCGGGCAAGAAGGGGAACTGAAAATAGAGAAACGTTCTCTCAGTCCCGCTTTCCCTCTAGTTCCACAGCCGCTCCATTTCGGATCAGGTGATCACCACCACTCCTGGCTCATAATTAAAGTTGCATTTCCTCCTCATCGGCCGCCAGACGGTTGCCTCCTGTTGCTACAATTCCAGCACTGTCCAATCGTGTTTCCGACCGTGCTCTGTTTTGACCGTGAAGATGCTATTGCTACTGATTCTTTTGAGAGCCGTACTTGCCGTGCAAGTAATGTCTCGACTCATTCTTGAGCAATAGTAGTTCAAGCTTTGTCCTTCTCAACTTTCAGTTAATATCAAAGTTGCTGCTGCTGCTGCTGTGGCAGACGTCGTCATTACCGTCGAAGGTGCCGCATTGGAGCCCCCCATTGCAACGAGATTTTTTATTGCCTTCACCGTCATGATGATGCAAAGGTGATTCCTTGTGCCCCTCATAAACTTAAGTGTGCTTGAGAACTTCCTTTTGTTATGGCAAGAAGAACGCACTAGATATCTATGAGATGCTTTCGCGCCAGCTCAGTTGATAGATTGCAATTGAGTTTTTACTAGTCATATATTAGAGGATGATCGTTAACCAAAATATAGGCACCGCTTCAGCTGCCTCCAAAATTTTGGGCGCTAGTGACATGAGTTATCTTAAGATGAGATTGCGTTCTGACCTGTTGCTAACTTTGTAGTGTGTGCTCTAATATTTTGGTATGTGCAGTTTGCCATTACTACATGACGGATATGCGCAGAAGTTGCCATGTCATTTGAGTTCGGATGAGTAGTCCACAGTTTAGTGAATATGTCAAATATTTGATTCTTCAATCTTCAACCTGTGGACATGCTTTTCATAAGAAGACATACCGTTCTCTTATGACCAGAATAACATATCAATGTAGACAAAAGCAGGGCATTGACTCACCTTGCCATCAAGTTCAGCGGATGGATGCTATCGAATTTCTAGCGTGTTCATAGATCGACTAATTACTTGATGTTCCCACTTACCTACATGTTTTGTTTCAGGTTGTAAGTTCAATCTGTGATAGTGCTCAATAGGTAATTTTAAACATCGTCCTTCATTACCTACTTTGATTGCACTAAAGAGCTTTTTGAAGGAAGGCAAAAAATGTGAAGTTGTTTAAAAAGACTGGCCAAAAATAAATTACAGTGCAGATGTTGATTCTCAACCTTTGATTTACATGTTCACGGGTGGTGTTTGCATGGGGAATTACTTTTGTTGGACTTGTAAGTTTTTGGATGATGATGTGGGTCAAATCTTTCTCATCTCGCTGCTCAATTTCTTTCATGTGTCTTGGACAGTGGTATTGGTCGAGTCACTCTCTATGTCAGAAGTAGTCTCTGTCCGCCCTGTGCCCCTAGCAAATATTTCAAAACCCTGAGCATAAAAATGCTGGATGACGTGCGAACATGTGAAAGAAAAATGTTCCTTTAATTGCATTTTACATATTCTCAAAAGTGTTGGGTGTTGGATCCTGCAGTTGAAGACGATATGATCACATGGTCCTAACATCTTACTTTATTTATTTATTTATTTTTACGGACATCCAAGAAGCAGAATCGCTGCAATGGATGTGGCATTTGTAGGTATGGCCACCATTGGCAGTGATACGCAATAGTGTTAAAGTGATTACGAAAACATCATACTTCAAGAGTACCCAATTTTTTTTTTCACAAATAACAGCTAGATGATTAGATATAGTATGAATCTACGACCCGATTTAATAGTTTGAGGATGTTAGATAAAATTCCTAGATGCATCCCATTTTCCGTCAATAATCACCCTTGGAGAAGATTATTGGTTTCCTTTTAGGTATTTATATTTCAATTTATATAGAGTTCCCCGCTTCTGGATGTTGCTTTCATCATTTCTTTGTCGTTGATGATGTTGCACGTTTGATACATGTCCAACTGTATTTTCTTTCTCAGAATTGTGGGGCGAGAGAATGTGGTAAGCTTCAGTTATCCGGTGCTTAGGCCAGCATAAATAGTGATGGAAAGAACTGAAGTTAATCTCCTTCACTTATTGTCATGCTGTACAGCTTGCTGCTATTCAATCTTGCTGAAAAACAGCCATTGCATGGAAGGAGTGACGCGTCCTCCTTTTTGCTTTGAGGTAAAGCTCTGTGATTGAACGGTTATTGTGCGTGCATTGCAGAGTGTATAAACTGAAGGCGGCGGAAATGGCAATGTGCAGTTTCTATTTGATTCAAGAAATGATGTGACAGTCTTGCCTTGCTAACACAAATTCGTAAGAGAATATTCGCCAGTGAGACTTGTTTGTTGAAAGGTGTTTGCTGTTCTACAGGTTTGGATCCATTGCGGGAAAACATTACCAGTTCCATGCGGCTAGGACTAAGAAATTGTGATATTTATGAATGTCCTTACTCAAGGCTGTGAAGTCAGATGTCCATCGATTTTTGTCGGGAAAATTGTCCAAAAAATCCTAAATTTATTACATTTTTGTCAATTTAGTCCTAAATATTTTCACTTCTTCTCAATTGAGTCTATTCAGCCAATTTTGGTTGGAAAATGCTGACGTGGACCCCAGGTGGTGCCACATAGAATCGCCGGTCTTTGACGTTGATAATTTTTAATAATATTTTAATGCTTTTTTGAATTTATATTATTTTTTCTATTTTTCTTCCCTTTTTTTCTTTCTTTTCTTTTTGGCTTTCTTCTTTGCCTTTTCCAATGGCCAACCGACCACAGGTGACGGCCGGCCACTAGCCATAGCCAGCCGACTGGCCTCGCTTGCCACAGGTGAGGCTCGGTTGGGTGAGGGCTAGCCTCAACAAGGGAGCCCTTGCCCAAGCTCAGTCGGGTAAGGGTTGCCTGGGCGAGGCTGATCCTTGCCCAGGCCAAGGCGGCCTCATCAAGCATCAGTTAGGCAATGGTGACGCTAGGCAAGGCCGCCTAACTTGGGCGAGGGTCGGCCTCGCCAGATTTGGGGAGGAGAGCCCTCACCCAAGCAAGTGTCGGCCTCGCCTAGGTCAAGGCGATCTTGCCGAGTGTCGGTTAGCGACTAGGATGCCGGGTGAGGCTGGCCTTAGCAAGTGTTAGACGGGCGACAACGACGCAGGGCGAGGCCGCCTTGGCCTAGGCACAAGTCGACCTCTCCTGTGGCAGGCATTGCTAGTGGCCGGACGTTGCTTGTGACCGGCCAGCCATTGGAAAAGGCAAAGAAGAAAGCCTAAAAGAAAAGAAAAAAAAAAGGGAAAAAAAAGAAAAAAATATCAAAAATTCAAAAAAAATTAAAATGTTATTAAAAATTATCCACATCAGTGCTAGCGGTCCTTCGTGGCACCACTAGCATCCACATTATCATTTTTCAGCCAAAATTGGCTGAATAGACTCAATTGACAAAAAGTGAAAAAGTTTAGAACTGAATTGGTAAAATTAAAAGGTTTATGACTAAATTGGTAAAAATGCAATATGTTTAGAACTTTTTGGACAATTTCCCCATTTTTGTTGAGCCAACATTGTAATGGGCTCACACTAATCATGGACCTTATAAGTTTGGCTTCTCATATTTATACACCTAATTTTCTAAATTCACCCTACCCTATCACCTTGCGAATAATGTTTTAGAAATTGGGCATCGCATAATAAATGTACGCGAAAATTACACAAAAATTACCCTAATTTATGGGTTAATACAAGGTTCCTTCTAAACTTTCAATTGTTACGCATTACTCCACTAAACTTCCATTTTATAACTGAAGAACAAAGTAATGAAACCATCAATCCAAAAGACCGACTAAAATGGTTGGAACAGGTTGGAGCTGGACATGCAAAAGGAGACATCGAAGCAGTCCATAGCATCAAGTTCATTATTTATCCCTCTGATCTATTCTAAGAGCTTAGCTTAGCTACTCTCCTTATCCACACTTATGCGATATCACACGCTAATTACAATAATTAAATATTTAATGGATTGTCTATGCAATGTATTATGTAATCCATGTGCTAACTTGAGGGATTTGCTAAGAGATACTAACTGTTTTTTTTTTTTTTTCCGATAAGGCATTAAAAGAATTAAAAATGTGATGCTAGACGTTTAAATATTTTTAAGAACGAATAGTTCGAGAGCATTCCTCGGAAAGTTTTTCTGGCTTATGATGTTTTTTTCTTCCGTCTGTGTGTGTGTGTGTGTGTGTTACGAAAGGAAGACCCGATGACAAAAATACGATGAAACTGTTGAGGGTATCAGAAGTTCCTTCTAAGATCTAGTACATGTGTTCTTGTTTACACCATGACTCAAAGCACATTTAGCCGACCAATTGCATGAAGGGCGTACAAATTATTATTATTTATTATTGTTTTCATTGTTATTATATTATTGCCATGAAATGGTGCACTCTTTTAGTGAGGTCCGTTCTTGATTTCTTCTGATCATATCTCTGTTTAGTGAACTAAGTATCGGTGCTGTCCATGTTTGTGTCGCACCACATTTAAGAGTGGCTTGAGATAAAATATATATAGAAAATTTTAGACATCCCTTTTATCACAGATAGCTAACAACTCATGTTATTACCAGGTCATTGAATCTGAATTACAATATGGGTTCATCATCCATTTTCTCACCTCTAGTGATTAGCATATATTATGCATTTTTTCATGACATACGCGTGGTTTATTATGCTAGCATGTCCGGTCTTTGATTGAGGTGGTGAATTGCTTGTTGATTCGGTGATCTACTTAGTTTAGTAATGAAGCTGTTTTGATATTAATCAAATTGAGTAGGGTAAGGTGGTTGTTCGAAATCCTGCGATAAGAATATGAAGCGTAAATTGAAAATTGAGGCACAATCCAAATAGTTACAAATGTGTCAAGGTGTCCATATCGTAAATTTGGCGAATAACTCCACGAGAATATGAGTTCATGTGTTTAATGAATGGATCAGATGCTTTTGGTTGCTCTTTGATGTGTCCAACAACAATTGAATAAGAAATATAAGCCAAAGAACTATCTAAGAAGGAAAGATATAATACAAGCCCGAACTCACAAAAGCACACACGAAGGACCAGCAAAATGGCACAATTTAAGATAATTCGGTGAGAGTAGCTTTCTCAAAGAAAGCTATGCCTCGTTACACAATATGGTGTGGACCTAAAAACTAGCGTATAAGCCAAAACTGAAGCAAGTTATATCTGCCATTGCATTCAAGGAGGTTCCAATTTTAAAACTTATCTAAAAGCCAAAACGATTTAGAAAATTTTGGATAACTATCAATGGAAAGGGCATTTTTGTTAAATTAATATCTCGAGTTTGAATTTGGATAATGATTTGTTAAATTGAACTTGTTAAGAAAGATTTCCCAAGTAGATTTCAAATTGGATAAAAAGCCCTTTTTTTTTTTTTGTTGAACTCCTTTATAGCTACACAAAGGAGGAAATAAAATAAAGATAAAATAAAAAAAAGTTAGGGTTTTCTATCTTTCTTTGTACGTGCAGAAGAAGGTAGAAGAAGAACCCCATATTGGAGAAAAGAATCCAAGGTGGGGCCAGAGTCAAAGTTTTGACTATGGGCACACAATATAAAAGGGGTGCTTTATAGTGGAAAAAGAATAGGAGCCCTGCGAAAGAAAAAGGAGCTGCACGTCCACACGTCCATACATCGCACAAGCCTTGAAGGGGTAGAGAATGCGAAGCTATACGTATGTGGAGAAGAGACAGATGCCTAGTTCTTGTTTTGGCATACATAGAGCATTTTACTTTGAGCTTGAATGTGTGATAATTTTGTGTCGTGAATTTATATCTAAGTGAGTTGTTTATTTATAAATACTTTGGATTTTGGCTTAAATCTAGGTATGGAAAACACTTAAGCGTGTGAGCAATTGTAAACTCTGATTCTCCGATTATAGTAGATTATTTGTTGTTGGCTCTCCTCGTTGGGACCGAACCACGTAAATTTTTGGTGTCCTTATTATTTTTCATTTATTTCTCTAGTGATTCATGTTGACGTAAATTATAAGATTCCGTCATTTTTTCACGCATTATATATTTCAACAATTAGTATCAAAGCTTGGGATCAAATTTATTGATTGTGATTTGGAGTTTTTGCTTGTCTAATTGTTATTTGGAAATTCCGTTATTGCAATTATGTTTGAGAGGAAATCGGAAATTGAGCAGTTCAATGAGAGGAACAACTTTGGGTTATGGAGCATCAAGATGCGGGCATTATTAACAACCCAAGGTTTGGCCAAGGCACTTGATCATGAAGATGAGTTGCTGACTATAATGAAAGCTGCTGAGATGATAGATCTAATGTAAAAAGCAAATAGCACAATTTTGTTGAACTTGTCATATGAGATTTTAATAGAAGTTGCTGACAAGAAGAATGTTGTAGCATTATGAGCAAGACTTCAAGCATTCTATGTCACTCCCTGAACCCCGGGCATGCACACATCCCTCGGCGGTGGACTAAAATTTTGCGACATTCCCAAGATGCGTCACCAACTCTTTCATTTTATGCACATGTGGAAGCAAAATAAATAGATACCCTAACCAACATCAAACATTGGGATAGTGGAAAGACAAGCCAATTATCACAAATCACTTTATACACATATCAAACCAATCTTATAGGTTTATAAACATAAGGTCTGACCCAAAATGATATCTATTGGGCCATCTACGCTCCAAACCCTTTAGCCTCGGGCTTCGGGTTCTCCACACTAGGGACTTGAAAAATTTAAACTACGGCAAGGTGAGACAATATCTCAGCGAGTCAACACCCTAAACCCCAATTATGATGAGAATTCACTCAAAGGCGTCCTAAACATGCACCACTCAGAACTTACCTCATCTTAGCACCTCCCTGCACATTACTACATCTCATATACATTTATATATGCAGCAAGCGTAATCAACAACAGGAACGCCTCACTTTCATATATCAATCAATCACAAGGGTCACAATTATAAAGCCAAACCGTTATGACACGTCCCGTACCATGTCACACAATTTTGCCCGATAATAAGGCACAACTCTTTCAATCACTCAGGCATGTTCTAGTTATTAAGGCCCATTGACCACAGCCAACTCCCTAGTTGGTGATCATCCAAACCCCCGCTAAGCATTCAATAAAAATCAAGCATCGTCCCGCCCCATCGGGCACGGCAACGTCTAGAACCCCTACCTAGTGGCATCCCATAAAGAAGCATCGGTTCGGCCTCCACCGCTACCGGCTTCTAGACCCCCATCGGGCATCCGATAAAATCGAGCATCACTCCCAAACTCCCGTTGAGTGACGGGTTCCACTTAGTGACCATACACGCATGTCATCAACCAAACCAATTTCTCATCTTCCGTCATTTAGCCAAGAAAACCAAAATTCCTTTTCAAATAATAAAACTTGCAACTACCCTTTTTTTTTCAAAACCTTTCAAAATAAATTGGTACAAGGTCATGTACTTGAAATTAACCCGTCAAATTTTGTACGCATCTAGTATAAAACCTCCTCGTTTTATTGAGCACATAAAACTTGACGTCCAAACCCGACGTCATATATCTTTTCTAATTTCTTTTCCAAACACTCCTTTTTGGAACTAAGCTTTAATAACCTCTTATTTTTTTTTTTTTTTTTTCAACACGTTTAGAAATAAATTCATAAGTACTCACATACTCAAAATTAATCCGTCAAAATTTGTACGCACCTAGTTTAAAACCTTATTGTTGTATTGGGCAAACAAGTTTTGGTGTCCGGACCCGACACCTCATTTATTTTCTATTTAATAGTCCAAAGGGTCACCTTTTGCAATAACAATAAATAGCCAACAAAGACCAATTAACCTCACGATCTCACACATAATTTCTCAGCATGCCACGAGTCAATCTCATCGCCAAATACACATGATTCAGCAAGTACTACACCAAGAACAACAACAAAATCACAACCGGTCCTAATCGGCAAAAATTGGGCCACTCACGCGTCTCCAAGTTTAAATCCAGAAACCTAATAAAATGAATTCGAAAAATTCTCAAATAAGAATATGTTGTAAAGGACACCTAAACAAACATTTTTATTGAGACACCTTAACCCAAATCTTCCTAGATTAAGATCAGTAATTTGCTCAAACCGTTACAAAAACTGTGCCCATATCCAAAAATTTTGTTTTCCAAAATCAATTTGGTTCAAAATCCAAAACTTATCTGTTTGATCTGAAATTTGAATATGTTAAAATACAAGATGTGAAAAACAAAATTTGAATATGTTAAAATACAAGATGTGAAAAACAACTTTCGTGCAAAAAATATTTTAAAAATCGAACCGTAAGAGTTGATAAAAATCCATTGAACACCAAAAGGTCACTGTTTCAGCACAATCCGAGATTCTAATTTGCAAATGGCAAGACTGAAATCTTGTTCATTTAAATCCATAAAATTATGAGTAAAATATATGTCATATCTAAAGATGTCTAGAACATTTTTTTAAGAAGAAAGCAACCTCGAAATTGTAGCATATTTTCCCCACAAAAATGGCAAACAACGAGGGTCCAGTGAACTGATATGAATTTAAGCTAATCCAACTTAATTAACACTAATGATTCTTAGCACTAATCTAACCATGCTAATTAACACTAATATAACCCCTAAGTGAAATTAACAACCTCATTAAAGATTAGGAAGTTAACTCACCGAAATTTGATGGTGGGCTCACAGCGATGGCAACGCGACGGCAACGAGAATCGGAGTTTGCCGTGACTCGAATGGAGTTCCACTAGCGGCCGTGATGGCCTAACCAGCTCATGGCCAAAAGGAAGGGTTCAGCTTAGCTTGGTCTTGGTTTGGGTGGACACTGGTGGCTAAGGTGTGGTGGCTGCTCGGTGGTGATGGCGCAGCTGTTGGACGAAGCTAACGGTGGGGACGGGTTGCTGGCCGTTGTGGCTGCAAGTGTGGAGTTTTGGTGGACAGTTGCTATGGAGTTGGGCGGTAGGTGATGGATGCTAGCGTGATGGATGGAAGGTGGTGGGATGAGGGCGTACAAATGGAGTTGGATGATGGGGTAGCAAACAAGAGGGGAAGTGGAGGCGATGGTTGATGTGGCGGAGGAGAATGATTGGGGGGAGGGGGAAGGGAAATGATGGTGTTGGCAATAGCTGGGAGAGAAGAAGAAATGTGTGGGGAGTTGTGGCAGCAAAATAAAAGGAGAAAATGGAGAAGATAAGGCTGAGGGGAAATGGGCAAAAAGTGTGAGGTTGGCAGCAAAAGGGGGGAAGAATATGTGCGTGAGATAGGGGAAGAGAGAGGGAAAGTCAATGGGAAATATCTAAAATCATCATTAGAAGGCCCCAAAAATCTTCATGCACATCTTCATCCTCCTAAATTACTTTCCTAAGCTTAATTTCCTAAAATAAGCCTAATTGAGGTAGAAAAATCCAACTTGGTCTACCCATCCGAATTTCCCTTTTTATTTTCTTTTTTTGTCACAAACTAATTTTTCCCAAAATCCGAGCTCGATGGAATTTCTCTGAAAGACGAGACGGCGTCCTATAAATAAATCGTGACACGCTCGAATGTACGATTCCCGAAACCAAACTCCATTTCGTGGTTAAAATCGACCGGACGTGATTTTAGTACAACATAACCTACTAGGTAGCTTTTAGGGATTTTATCGCGTTTGACTCATGGTCAATAATTTTTTATCCACGTTTGTGCATCTTCGACTCATCGGCGACTCTCGGTTGTTGTCAAAATCTCAATATTTCAATTACGAGCACCAAGTACAAAATTGATAGAAAATCGGGTTAGTACCATTTGGCGCGAATTTTGCAATCATGTGAAATCACCCATAATTTAATTATGCCATTCCATCGAATCGACCTATATCCGATCACTAATTGATTATAACGGTGTCATATTGACCCTTGCCGATTATCGCGGTCAAGCATTTGATTTTTAATCGAATTCTTAAGTCTGCTGCATTTATATCTCTTAATGGCTTCACCCGGTAGATTAGTTAACTTGTGAATGACCAACTCAGAAAAATAAGACCATAGGTGTGTTGATGAAATGCCCATTTTATATTATCAAGACGAGGTCGAAATTCAATATGTCACACTCTATGTGAAGAAATGTTTGAACAATTGCTTATAAATGTTGAAAAGGATATTTCAATATAAATATACTGAAGGTACGTCTATCAAAATCCATCTAGATGAATTCAATAAACTCATGATCGATTTGAAGAACATTCGTAAAATACTTGATGATGAAGAACATAGCATAATGTTGTTAGCTTCTTTATCAGAGTCATGGGAGCACTTTACCGATTCACTGTTATAGGGGCATACTACAATTACCTCAAAATAGGTAAAGTTTGCCTTGTTCTCTAAGGAGTGGCAGATAAAATTGTGAGATACGGTTTGGTGCAAGAAATAGTGCAAGCACTAACGATTCAAGGTAGAGAACAACATTGAGAGCCTAGTAGTAGTAGAGGTAAAAATATATTGAAATCAAGCCATAAAAATTCCAAGGGACGTGTGAAGCGTTTTGAGTATCACGAGGAGGGACACATCAAGAGAAATTGTCCAAAGCGGAGGAATAAAGGTGAGATACATAATGCTAAAAGCAGTGTGGCAAACGTTGCCGAGGGGAGCACTAGTCATGTAGAAGCTGTTTCATGTGTGACTACCACTTCGTCAGGAGATGAATGGATGCTAGATTTGAGGTGTTCTTATCATATGACGCCTCATAATAACTAACTAGTGTTCTTTTGGGAAATAATATAGCTTGCAAGGCTATGGAGATATGGACAATTCATATTCAAATGCATGATGGGGGTGGTGTGCACATTGACGGATGTGAGGCATGTACCAGAGCTCAAGAAGAATCTTATTTCTCTAGAAACACTCGATGACTCGGGTGTAGGTACATCATTGAAGGTGAAGTACTAAAGATCTCTTGAGGTGTCATGATGATGATGAAGGGGAAGAAAGTGAATACTCTCTATCATCTACCGAGATAGACCGTGACCGAAACCATTGCAGTTTTATCAGGTGAGTCACTTTCTAACTTGACTCAATTATGACATATGTGTTTAGGGCACATGAGCAAGGCATGTATGATGATGCTAAGTGATAAAGGGTTGTTCAAAAGATAGGGAAGTTAGACTTATGTGAGCACTGCATTTTTGGGAAACAACGTCGAGTTAAGTTTACTACAGTTGTTCATTCGACTAAACGACTAGTTGAATATATTCATTCAAACGTTTAGGGCTCGTCTTCAGTTCCTTCTTAAGGAGGTGCCTAATATATGCTTATGCTTATTGACAATTATTCAAGGAAGGTATGGGTATACTTTCTGAAACACAAATATAAAGTGTTCAATTGGTTCAAGAAATTTAAGACACTAATTGAGAAGCAGTCAAATAAACAAATCAAGTGCTTGAAAATTAATAATGACATGGAGTTTTGTGGTAAATATTTTACTGAGTTCTGCAAGAAAGAAGGGAATGTGAAATACCACACGGTATCTAGGACACTACAGTAGAATGGCATGATAGAATGAAAGAACATAATTTTACTTAAGCGAGCTTGATGCATGCTTTCACATGTAGGACTTGACAAGAAATTTTGGGCCGAAGCGATAAACATGGCGTGTTACCTGATGAATCGATCCCCATCATCTACTATAGAGTACAAGATTTTGAGGAAATATGGTCGGGAAATCTGATGATTACTCCACATTACATATATTTGGATGTCTTACGTATGCTCATGCGAATGATGGTAAGTTTGACTTGAAGGCTAAGAAATGCATATTTATGTGTTATGCAAATGGAGTGAACATGCTATCGGCTGTGGTGCACTGATCCTATCACATTGTTTTCTAATCAAAAGAGATGTGATCTTCGACAAACTATAATACTTCAATAGAGGATTTCTAAGACATAACCCATAAAGCAAACAGATCATGATGTCATTAGTGAGGTGAAGTTTCAAGCGGAGACTCCTAAGACCTCTAAGGTAATAGAAGTTAAGGCAGTAGATAAGGCTGCAATTTCTGAAGTCGATGATAGTGAACAACCAACAAAGCCACATCACACTATAGGCGCATATAGATAGAGAAGGCAAATTAAGTCACCAGTACATTATGGTTATACATATATTGCTTATGTATTGACTATAGGTGATGAGGTGAAGACAAATGAGCTTTCGTCTTATTCTGAGGCAATGGTTGGCTCTGAGTCATCGCAATGGCTAAAGGTTATGAGTGAAGAGATGAAATCACTCAATCAAAATCAAACATGGGAGCTGGTCAAAGTACCCAAGAGCTAGAAGATTGTCGGGAGTAAACGGGTCTTTAAATGGAAAGATGACATTCCTAATATCAAGGCAACGAGGTATAAGGCAAGACTTGTGATAAAAGTATATACACAGTATAGGGCATTGACTACAATAGGTGTTCTCTCATGTGGTAAGACATACTTCAATTTGTGTTTTACTTGCCTTAGTTGCTTTGCAAATCTTGAGTTAGAATAGTTAGATGTGAACACTATGTTTTTCATGATGAGTTGGATGAGAAAATTTATATGAGGTAGCTAGAGGGATTTGTTATTCCACGTAAGGAAGATCATATTTGCTTGTTGAAGAAATTTTTGTATGAGCTAAAATAGTCTCCTAGACAATAGTATATATATTTTGATGCTTTTATGGCCCATCAAGACTACTTGAAAAGTCATATGGATAGCTACCTTTACTTTAGGAGATTGGAGGATGGTTCTTTGATTTATTTACTCTTATATATTGATGATATGTTAATAGCGGTTAAGAATATATCTGATATTGATGTGTTGAAAATGCGGTTAAATGTTGAATTTGAGATGAAAGATTTAGATGCCACAAAGAAAATATTGGGTATGGAGATTTTGCATAACAGGGTTATAGGAGTTTAACGTCTATCTTAAAATAAATATTGAAAAAAATCGTGGCACGTTTTAATATGTAGTTGGTAAAATTTGTAAGTACACTTTTAGCGAAGCACTTTATACTTTCAGATAAATTATCACTGCAGATTGAGGAAGAAGAAGTGCATATGTCCCGTGTTCTTTATTCTAGTGCCGTGAGTAGTATTTTGTATGCTATGATATATACTAGGCCTAATACTTCACAAGCTGTGAGCGTGGTTAGTTGTAATATGAAGCGTCTTAGTAAAGCTCATTAGAAAGCTGTGAAGTGGATTCTTAGATATTTAAAAGGGACAACAGACATGAGTATAATTCAGATCATGTCAATGACTTGAATAATTGCAGATCTTTAGTTGGGTATGTGTTTACGCTAGCAAATGGTGTAGTTAGTTGGAAAGCATCCTTATAGGACCATGTTGCCTTGTCTTCAACGGAGGTAAAGTATATGGTACTAACCTTTGTAGCGAATGACGTGATATGGTTATGAAATTTGCTCTTAGACTTTGATTTAAAATAGAAAAGTGTGGATATACATTGTGATAATCAAGATGTGATATATTTGGTGTATAATCCAGTTTATCACAAGCAAATGAAGCATATCAACATCAGATACCACTTCATCTGAGATATTTTAACTAAGGGTAATGTTATTATAAAAAAGATTGCTACAGTAGATAACTCGGCAGACATGATAACTAAGTCTATTCCTTTGACGAAGCCCAAGTTCTGCTTGAGCTCTATTAGCATCTATGAAAAGTGAATGCCTCTCAGGGCATTGGGAGAGCAGCATGGATGATGAGCATTATAACTTGGCTTCAAACATCAAGTCAAGGAGGAGAATTGTTAAATTAATGTCTCGAGTTTGAATTTGGATAACAATTTGTTAAATCAAATTAGTTGAGAAAGATTTCCCAAGTATATTTCAAATTGACTGAAAAGGGCATTCTTTTGTTGGACTCCTTATAGCTGCATAAAGGAGGAAATAAAATAAAGATAATAAATAAATAAATAAATAAAGGTGGGGGTTTTCTATCTTTCTTTGTACGTGCAGAAGAGGGCTGAAGAAGAATCCATATTGGAGAAGAGAATCCAAGATGGAGCCTAGAGTCAAAGTTTTGACTTTAGGCACACAATATTAAAGGCGTGCTCTACAAAAGAAAAAAGAGCTGCACGTCCACACATCCAGACGTCACACAAGCCTTGAAGGGGTAATGAATGCAAAGCTCTACATAAGTGGAGAAGAGACAAACACTTAGTTCTTGTTTTGGTGTACGTAGAACATTTTACTTTGAGCTTGAATGTGTGATAATTTTGTACCGTGAGTTTATGTCAAAGTGAGTTGTTTATTTAAAAACATTTTAGGTTTGGGCTTAAATATAAATGTGGGAAACACTTGAGCATGTAAGCAATTGTAAACTTTGATTCTCTTATTATAGTGGATTATTTACTACTAGCTCTTTTCATGAATGTAGATACCATACTCGAATTGAACCATGTAAATTTTTGGTATCCTTATTATTTCTCATTTATTTCTTTAGTGATTTTGCATTGACGTAAATTGCAAGATCATCTCGTTTTCGCGCATTATATATTTTAACAATTTTTGAACTCAATATGCTAAAAGCTCTTCTTGAAAGATTGCCTCTTAAAGAGATAGATTGGCAAGGGATTCATCATCCTCCTTGTAAATATTTTTGTTAATCAATCATTTTTAGAGTAATTTACCCTTTAAACATACATAGTGATTAAGCAATTCTTGTTATTTGATCTTTTAGTTATAGATGCCTTTTTCCCATTCTAATGAATTTGTATTTATTTTTCAAAATATCTTATTTAGTTATATTAAGGTGGCTATATTTATTTAATTTTGAAAAATTCTCATCATTAAATATGATTATTGATATTTATTATTTTGATTATTAGAATATTAGTTAATTTATTTCTCTTCCATTTTCTATATTTTTCAGTCTTTTAGAAAAAGAGGCTTCCTTACAAAAAGAATGAGATAAAATTTATACTTTTACCCCTCAAAATTCACAAGCATGTGCATGCTAATAACAATATTAAGAAGAGTTAATTGCTTGAACAAAATAAAAGTTCAGAAGTTATTGTATAACAAGTGAAAAATTGGAGGCAAATTTGTTTACCCCAAAATTCAGAGAAGTTGTGCATAATTTACCCCCATATAGTGGAAGGGTTTGAACCATCTTTATTTACAAAAGTGGGCCGTCAACTAAACTCAATTGGTGTTCATCGAAATCCCTTAGCCTTCAACAATGTCAAGCACTATTGATGTCTTGCCTTAGTTTACCAATATTTGAGACTATCCTACGATGGCTTTGGTAATCAAATCGAGAGAACCTAAAAAGAAAAGTTCAAATAAGGGAAAAAGAAATGGAAAACTTCTCATGGTGGAGGTCATCATGCTGGCCGACCATGATTGTACAGCGTTGTTGATTTTCCATGGGAAACTTGACTTCAAGATCAGAGCTAACATTCTTAATTCTCCACCAAATTCTAGAACATCTTTCTTTCTCTTTGTTTAGTTTCTAACAAAGTACTTTGCATCACGTAGTCTTTGTTCATTACTAGTACCATAACTTCAATTTCTATACCACATGGCAATTGCACATCAAAATTCCCCTTCTCCCACAAAATCTGAATTTGACTCATTTAGTCATGCATTATTTTGCAAACTCTTTGATTTCAAACGGCCAAACAGATTTAAATTTTAGCATCTTGCTTTTCCTAACATATATGTTTATAAAACCCCTATCTAAGCATGGTAATTGAGTTGTGCTGGCCCACACAAACCGGCCCTCTTAGTCTTGGGTTCATGCTTGGCACAAGGATTCTAGCCTGATGAATTGTAATCGGAACAAGAATGATATGATCTAAGTGACGAACTTTCAAGAAATTTAACTTTGAAAAGAAACTCTTTGTAGTACGAGAGAAGTCAAGGAATCTTTTGACTAAAAATCTTGCTAGCAACATAAAAAAACACGCTAAAAAGCATTGGCGGAACTTATTTTCCACATTGGGATGACCCACCCATCATCTCCTTGTTTGTGTTTTTGCTTTATTTCCTTTTCATTACAAGTGAGAAGTAACCCTCATGGTAAAATAAACGAATGGGGAAGCTAATAAGGATTTTGTATTTAAGTTAGTGAAAAATCACCCCCAAAAAATGAGGAATAATGAGGATTCAAAAAATTAGGTGATTAAGTCCGAGTGTTGGCACATATCTCTATGGGGAGAGCTAGTGATAAAAATTTGTCATAATTGGAGAATCGGAATTACAAGCACTCAATATGCTCGAGTGTGTTTCTCATGTCTAAACGAAACCTGAACCCAAGGTTTTAACAATTTGAATGTAAAAAACTCACAGCACAAATAATATGCTTTGCCTACAAACAAATAGGAGCTCTCTTTGAAAGGGTCGAAAATCAAGGACCACGTCCGTTCTTGATTTCCTTTCTTCGCGGCACGGCTTTCCAAGAAGTCATTGGGCAGCTGTCAAATCCTCCATTTTGACATAAGTGTGTGCGTGTGCCCTTTCTTTGGTTCGGCCAATTTGCAATACTTTTAAAGTCCAACCCTTTGTGTGGGTTAAACTTGCATATTGGGTTGGGTTTTGCCATGTAAAAAGGTGTCTTATGATCAAAGGAAATGCATGTGCTTTTAAAGGTCTTCATTTCTTCTTTAATTCAATCTGGAAGAGACTTTGCTTGTAGCTTGTTAGGACATAGAACCCACTCACAATGGAAAAGCATATGGCGATTATGTTCCTGTTTTTCTATGCCCAGCTCCCATTATGGCAAGTCCAATGATGCAAACTAACCAGACGGATCGGCTTGCTTTAATCTACTTCAAACACAGTGTGGATGAGGATCCGCTTGGAGCTTTGAGCTCATGGAATGACTCTTTTCATCACAATGAGTGGCAAGGTGTGATATGTGGTTGATGGCATCCCAAAAGAGTCGTGTCCCTCAATCTAATGTTGAAAGGCTTGGGGGATCTTCTATCACCTCATGTCGAAAACCTCTCTTTCTTGAGAAGCCTCACTCTACATAATAACAACTTTCATGGTGAAATTCCACAAAGCTCTCTTTGAAATGGCCGAAAATCAAGGACCACTTCCATTCTTGATTTCCTTTCCTCGCGGCACAACTTTCCAGGAAGTCATTGGGTAGCTGTCAAATCCTCCATTTTGATGTAAGTGTGTGCGTTTGCCATTTCTTTGGTTCGGCCAATCTGCAAAACTTTTAAAGTCCAACCCTTTGTTTGGGTTAAACTTGCATATTGGGTCAAGTTTTGCTGTGTAAAAAGGTGTCTTTTGATCAATGGAAATGCATATGCTTTTAAAGGTCTTCTTTTCTTCTTTAATTCAATCTGAAAGAGACTTTGCTTGCAGCTTGTTAGGACATAGAACCCACTCACAATGTAAAAGCATATGGCAATTATGTTCCTGTTTTTCTATGCCCAACTCCCATTATGGATGAGTCCAATGATGCAAACTAACCAGACGGATCAGCTTGCTTTAATCTACTTCAAACATAGTACGGATGAGGATCCACTTGGAGCTTTGAGCTCGTGGAATGACTCTTTTCATCACTGTGAGTGGCAAGGTGTGATATGTGGTGGACGGCATCCCGAAAGAGTCGTGTCCCTCAATCTAATGTTGAAAGGCTTGGGGGGTCTTCTATCACCTCATGTTGAAAACCTCTCTTTCTTGAGAAGCCTCATTCTACAAAATAACAGCTTTCACGGTGAAATTCCACAAAGTTCTCTTTGAAATGGCAAAAAATCAAGGACCACGTCCATTCTTGATTTCCTTTCTTCACGGCACAGCTTTCCAAGAAGTCATTGGGTAGCCGTCAAATGCTCCATTTTAACGTAAGTGTGTGTGTTTGCCCTTTCTTTAGTTCGGCCAATCTACAAAACTTTTAAAGTCAACCCTTTGTTTAGGTTAAACTTGCATATTGGGTCGAGTTTTGCCGTGTAGAAAGGTGTCTTTTGATCAATGGAAATGCATATGCTTTTGAAGGTCTTCATTTCTTCTTTAATTCAATCTATAAGAGACTTTGCTTGCAGCTTGTTAGGACATAGAACCCACTCACAATGGAAAAGCATATGGCGATTATGTTCCTATTTTTCTATGCCCAGCTCCCATTATGGATGAGTCCAACGATGCAAACCAACCAAACGGATCGGCTCGCTTTAATCTACTTCAAACATAGTGTGGATGAGGATCCGCTTGGAGCTTTGAGCTCGTGGAATGACTCTTTCATCATTGTGAGTGGCAAGGTGTGATATGTGGTGGACGGCATCCCGAAAGAGTCGTGTCCCTCAACCTAATGTCGAAAGGCTTGGGGGGTCTTCTATCACCTCATGTCGGAAACCTCTCTTTCTTGAGAAGCCTCATTCTACAGAATAATAGCTTTCGCGGTGAAATTCCACAAAGCATTGGCCACTTGTTTCGCCTTCGTCATCTCGTACTTAGTAACAACTCTTTGGGCGGACAAATGCCCACCAATCTTTCTCAATGCTCAAAGCTTGAGATTTTAAATCTCATCGGTAACCACTTTGTAGGAAAAATTCCTAATGAGTTCGGCTCTTTGTCAAAGCTTCAAGCTTTAGGTTTGGCTATAAACAATCTTGTAGGATCTATTCCTCATTCTATTGGAAATCTCTCCCAACTTTCTAAGCTTTCACTCATGAAAAATGGGTTGCAAGGAGAGATTCCCAAGACATTGTCCAAGCTTCATGGTTTGAGTTTTGTTCAATTGGCATATAACCAACTCACCGGCGAGATCCCTCCGACAATCTTCAACATGTCCGGCATTTTCTATTTCAGCATCGGTAACAATCAATTGAGAGGGAGCATTCCTCCTTATATTGGTGATACTCTTCCTTCTCTCCTTCATCTTGATTTTAATAGTAATTTTTTTACTGGGGTTATACCTCCGTCCTTATCAAATGCCTCTAGCCTTCAATACATCTACTATAACATTAACAGTTTTCATGGACCGATGCCCGCAAATCTTGGAAGGCTAAAAGCTCTTAGAGTAATATCCCTTACTTCTAACGAGTTGCAAGATGACTTCAGTTTCATTACCCCATTGACTAATTGTTCAAGGCTAGAAGCTATTTTGTTGGCCTTCACTTTTCTTGAAGGTCAATTGCCGGATTCTATTGGCAATCTTTCCAATAGCATTAGTTTAATTTCTATGTCGTCCAACACAATGTACGGAACCATTCCTCCAAGTATTGGCAATCTCTTCAACTTGTCCTATCTTGACTTATCAAACAATTCACTTGGTGGTCGTGTTCCTTCTTGTATTGGAGCACTCCATAACTTGCACGAATTGTACTTAAGCGGAAACATGCTAACGGGTGAGATTCCATCATCGATCGGCAATTTGACATTATTGAATCGCTTTTACCTGCCGTTCAACAACTTCTACGGGGAAATACCACAGAGTCTTGGTAACTGCAGGCAGCTAATCGAGCTTGAGCTTTCCAATAATAATCTGAGTGGTTCAATCCCAGGGGAGGTTCTTGGCCTTTCTACCATTTCGATTATCTTCAACTTGGCACATAACCAGTTAAGCGGATCTCTCCCATCTCAAGTTGGGTCCTTGATCAATCTTGGCGAACTGGATTTATCTTACAATAAGCTGATGGGACCAATTCCTAGCTCCATCGGCAAGTGCTTAGTATTGTGGCGGCTCAGCTTAGCATTCAATTCCTTTCATGGCGAAATTCCTCTGGCTTTAAGCACATTACGAGTTTTACAAAAGTTGGATGTTTCCCATAACAACTTATCTGGTGAGATCCCAAGCTTTCTCGCTCAACTTATAGATCTAAAGTACTTGAATCTATCTTCAAACAAGCTTGAAGGAGAAGTTCCGAAGCAGGGAGTATTTCTCAATGCTAGTGCAGTGTCTATCTTAGAGAATGGGAATCTTTGTGGAGGTATTGCAAAACTAAACCTTCCTTCTTGCAAATCGAATACCTCTAAACCATTATGGACCAGCAAAGTTAGAGTAATTGCCACAGTGACAGCCGTCTTGTCATACTTCATTATGTGTCTTTGCATGTTTATCTTTTGGTTTCGGAGAAAGAAGTTGAAAAAGAATACCTCTTCGATTGAATTTCCATTTAAACACAAATTTTCGATGGTCTCTTATGAGGAGCTCTTTAGAGCCTCAAACGGATTCTCTGAGATCAATGTGATCGGTAAAGGGAGATATGGTACTATCTATAAAGCAACCACACAAGAAGGCGGCTTGGTGGCGGTTAAAGTGCTCAACTTGGGCGACATAGGTGCTTCGAAGAGCTTCGTCTCGGAATGTCGAACCTTAGGGGCTATACGACACCGAAATCTCGTGAAAATAGTGAATGTTTGTTCAAGTGTAGACTATCATGGCAACAATTTCAAAGCTCTATTGTACGAATACATGGCTAATGGGAGTTTAGAGAATTGGATACACCAAGGAAACAAAGAGGATGTTGAGCATGAACATGAACATGGAAAGCCAGGGCATTTGGGACTAATGCAAAGGTTAGACATTGCCATTGACATAGCTTCTGCAATTGAATATCTTCACGAGGTTTGTAGCCCAAAGATTGTACACAGAGATTTGAAGCCAAGTAACGTCCTTTTGGACAACGAGATGATGGGACGAGTTGGGGATTTTGGGCTTGCGACAATTAACTCCCCTATGAAAACTGACGCCATGGACATTGATGACAACGGTAGCTCATTATTAGTGAGGGGTTCCGTAGGTTATATCCCTCCTGGTAAGAAAATTTTCTCATTAATTGTCTAAGTCTTATTTGTGTTTTGCTTTTAGATAAAATATTTATTTTCATTGTATACTGCTTGATGTGCACTATTTTAGAGTATGGCATGGGGGATATGGTATCCACACAAGGCGATATGTACAGCTACGGTATTCTTTTATTGGAAATGTTAACTGGGAGGAGACCCACGGAAGAGACATTCAAGGAACATTCAAATCTCCACAACTTTGTCAAGGTGGCTCTACCAGACCGAGTGATGGAGATCGTGGACTCGGCCATTTTTAACGGAGAAAGTGAGAATGACATTGAGAGGATGAGAGGATGTGTTGCCTCCATCCTAAGAATTGGAGTTGCATGCTCGATGGAGTTACCACAAGATCGGATGGACGTGGCCAAAGCTCTCAAGGAACTACATAAGATTCGGGCTAGGTATGGATCCAAGTAGGAGCTTGGTTGAAGGAAGTTCAGCTCCCAGACACCTAGACTAAACTTTGTCTTAGGATTAATTTTGCTCTTTGAACAAGAAAAATTCAGATTGTTCTATTCTTCATCTTGGTTGTAATCTTTTTCACTGGGCCCAAAGCCGAACTCATATACTAGTCAAATGTATGTAATCCATCTCCATCTCCATTCCCCCTCCCCTCTTTATGATCTCCCTATTTTCTTCATATGAATTTTCTATTTCTAATTTTTCCTCGGATAGTCCATCTCTAATAATTTTCTTTAGATGCAAAATTTAAATATATATTTATAGATTTATAAATGTAGAAAAATATAAAGTAGAGGTGTATCTTATAAAAGGTTATAAATTATGTCAATGCCAATTAATTTTTAAATGATAATTCATATTGTGGATTAATAGGAGAAGTAAAAGTAAAGTCAAATAAGATTATTAAGTTTCACCAAGGTTGATTTTAGGTGGTGGCCTTTTTTTTTTTTTTTTTTTGGCAATGGGATGATGGTCATTTTAACAATATAAAATCTTAGGTTATACACTTAGATGTTAAAAATCTGAGAATTCAATTGGATAATTTAAATGAGTTGAAGAACTACAAGTGAGATTGTTAATTGATGCAATACCATGAAAAATCCCAAGTTGATTATCCCGTGACAAATTTATTCAAACTAATTTTTTGACCACAAAAAACTCCAAGCTATACACTTGTAACAATCTCCCTTAGAATTTGTGTTAAATTGCTAAGTTAAATGACATATGCCAATAAACATTTGTACCAATTTGGGATTTCAGCCTCAGTTTGTCACATGTGTATCAGTTTGTGCTTTTTGTGATAGTAATCCAATTTAACAAAAAACAACAGAGGATAAATTTATCACAAATATATTAATTTGAGGTTTTTTGTGATTTATTATAAATGTATTCTGAAATTTTTCATGATATTTAATCCTAAATTTTATTATCGCTTTTTTATAATGCATCAACGTCTAGAAGAGCTTTTCAGTTTCTCTTCATCCTTGCGCATCTCTGTCTGTCTCTTCTGCCCTCACCATTGCGGTTCTTATAACTCTTGCCTTCACCTTTGAAGCAGCTGCCATATTTATGCTGAGTGTCGAATTCTCCTCGCAACTTTTGCTTTTTCACCAAATTTTCCTCGGATTCTGTCAGACCAGTTTCACAGTGAACGACGGTCGAGGTCCCCCAAAAAATGGTTTTATGCTGTCATCAAATCGGTTATGTGATAGAATAAAATTGACTATTTTGGATCAATAGGACTAAAGATACAAACTTTGTGGAGCAAAAATTGATTAGACTTTGTAAAATTCATCAATATTGGAAATCTGATATCTCATTATGAAATCCATCGTCACTATTTAGAAGATTAGGTTTGATAAAAATTTCGAGTTAGAGATTTCAAGAAAAAAGGAAAACATCGGTCCTTAGGTACCAGTCTGTTCTATAACAAGCTGGTCTAATCACCAGTTTTGAGCTCCTAGAATCCCTCACGGGCACAAAAGGGGTCTCATCGGAAATCGGATCTCTCGCCAATTTTCCAGGCACACCCTTGGAATCAAGTGGCATTTGTCTGAGGCATTCACTGTACACTCCTATCAATTATATTATGTAGCGTCGACCGTGTCTCGGGTGAAAAAATCTCGGGTCGGCCTCTAGAAACACGGCCAGTTTTAGGGGGACGAAAGGGACCGTCCTCCTCCTCGACACTGCCCATTCTGGGATACTTCTGACGGTTTCCCACTAGGAATCTGAGACGTAAATACTTCGCGCATGGATTTACATGAGGTCAATCATTTACCCACCCATGACAACGAACCGTGTATTATTTACATCCTAAAAATATATTCCAAATCCTAAAAATATATTCACAAAAATACAATGCAAATGAAGAGACAAATTTCCAATATGGGACACACGACAGTTTGGCGTGAAACTTCCTCGAAGCTTCGTCTCCCACCCAGCTTCGATGTGAAAGCAGGAAAATTCTCCTCCCTTTTTTTTTTTTTTCGTTTTTTCCACGCGGTTGGGGACGCTCCAAGTCGTTGATTATTTTGATAATTTGCTTGATAAATGATTCTTCTGGCCACAATTTGATAAATGATTTTCTTTAGGATTAATACCACAAAAAACTTCAAATTGGTTAATTATAAATAATAATTAAAAAAACCCCAAATCATTGCACCCCAAATTAATTTTTGACAAAAAAATCTTAAATTGATATATTTGTGACAAATTTACTCTCCGTTAATTTTTGATAAATTAAATTAATACCACAAAAGACCACATACAAAATTGGTACATCCGTTAACTAACATGTTATCCAACTCAATAACTTAATGGTGAAATCTAACGGAAACTAATTAAATGTAAGTTTATCACAAGTGTATCAATTTGAGGTTTTTTTAAGTTAAAAAATTAGTTTAAAACAAATTTGTAAAAATTTAAAGTGTTTTCATGATATTAATCCTTTTCTTTATTGGCCCAGCGTTTGATAAATGATTCAAGACCACAATTTCAATATTTTCCATGGATCCTCAATGGGAATTTATAAGATGACGTGCTTTCACCGATTCATATAATGTATTCTAATTAATGGCGATTTTTTTATATTAAAATTGCTAGCAATACGTGGATTTTTCTTTTTCAATTCCGTTAAAAGTAAAGATGTAAAATTCTACGCAGTAAGAATGCACTCTTTATCATTTGAAGTTTGATAAAAGAAAGTTCTGGTTCATTTACAAGTAACGTTAATAAGTATACTGAAATCGATATTAAGTTATATGACCAAATCAAAATTTAACATTTAGCCAGTGCATAATTAGATTTGTGAACATATATATTATACAAGCGTGGAAATCTAGACAATTCTCATTTTCTTTTAAAAAAATAAATTTTCGGAAAAATAAATCTTCCAATTCTCTTTAGCCTAATCTTCTAGAGAATCTTGAAGTTTCCACTTATTATTAAAAATGTTGAACTTTCAAATTTATCATGTGGAATATAATTTTTCATTTTTGTATTATAATATCATGAAATCTTAATTTTTTGCAAAGTGTCCTCAACTTTCAACTTTATCAAGTTAATTTAGATATCACTAGATGATGTCCATATCTAGATTTGATGAGTGAGCACCGTAGATCAATTCATATCCAAAGACTTTAAACCCTTCTAACTAAGACTTATAAAACTACTATTTCTGATTTAGACGAAGATTTGCAAGAAGATACTTTTTGGCGGCATTTATGGGCATAGCTTACCATGTCTTTTACCATAACAAAAGAAAATCTTACTACAAAATGGCAACATGATAGTTTCATTGCTGTTTGATGTTTTTAAGAATAAAGTAGGAGCAAAAGAGAGAAGACACTTTGATTTCCTTCTGGGATTTGAAGGAGAAACTAAGGGAAGAACTAAAGCAAAGAACTTCTTTGCATAAAACAAAAGAACATATATATGATCTTTGACACGCATTAGTGACATAATTTTGTGGCATAAGTGATCGTTGATAAAATAATAAGAATAATATCTTCAGGCAAGCCAAACGTCGTTTTAGAATATTGGTTAGTGGAGAAGATTCTATATCTCCAGGAATATGATTCTATGTACTATTTGATCATCATTTATACTAGCCACGACTTAAAGTGCAAATGGACCATCACCACGAAACTTGAGTAAGAGGAGAACAACTAGACACATTCCAATCAATGGTCGGCATAACTATGGAGGTGCACTCTGCAACAATTTAGGTCTGCTATAAGGATGGTTAATACTTGACATCTAAAAGTTTGATGAGTTCTTAAATATTTTAAGCATTTTGTCAACAAGAAAACATACATATCAAAATGTAGGAACTTGAAGCAGCAGAATCTATTTTGACTTGGGTTTATACCATCAAAAAACTTTCAATTATGACCATTGAGACATCAACACCTCAAACTTTTTCTTGTCTTATTAAATATCCCAAAGTAGACACCAACACCCTCCTAGGCTTGAGCTCGGCATGACCCCTCATAGTTAGGTGTCCTGCCAAGCTAGGCTAGCTAGCAATAACGAGCTGTGCTAATGTTCGAGTTCTAACTTAGGTTCATTCATTATTTGTATTTGGGTTATGTCAAGAAAAACTCTCAAATTGGTACACATGTGACAAATTTATCTTAAATTAATTTTTTAACAATGAAAAATCTCAAATCGTACACCTATGACAAACTTACTTTAAACTAATTTTTTGACCATAAAAAATCCCAAATTTATACAATTGTGATCAATACACCATTCATTAAAGTGGATTAATGCCATGAAAAATCACAAAATCGGTACACTATGATAAATGGAGGATAAAACCCCAAATTGATACATCTATCAATTGTTATGTATTATTCAACTCAATAATTTGACAGCAAAATATCCGAAAAGGCAAATATGTTACAATTATACTAGTTTGAAATTTTTACTGGTCAAAAAATTAGTTTTGGGTATGTGTATCAGTTTGAGGTTTTTATGGTAAAAAAATCAGTTTATGATAAATTCGTCATAAATTTACTAGTTTCGAATTTTTTATAGTCAAAAAGTTAATTTATAGTAATATTAATTATATGTACCTCAATTTAGAGATTTTTGTGATATTAACAAGAGCGGTAGGACTAACGAGGCACAGAAAAAGAAGGGGCATAGGAGCAATAATGAATAATTTCTTGTCATGATATTTTGCTTGAGGGAATCTTTTGGGGCCAATTCCATAAAAAATAAATAAATAAATAAACACACACACACACACACACACACACACACACACACACACACACACACACACAAAAATTTTAGGTGTTGTCCCAAATCTAATCCAAATTTTTTTATTTTGTCTAAAAAAAAAGCATGAATTTTAGATGTTGTCTCAAATCTGGCCCAAATTTTATTTTATCTCAAAAAAAGTACGAATTTTAGGTGCTGTCATAAATTTAGCCCAAACTTTTTTGAGACAAAATAAAATAAGTCTATTATAAATAGGCTTCACATCTCTATTTAACTACAAGATGCACATGCTTTTAATATATCGCTTTAAGACAATGTAATCTTCTGTTTCCAACCCAGCTTCTGACATTGCAAACAACTTGCCAATTGTTAATTGATCTAATGACCCTAGCTATGTGCCTCCTCCCTTGAACTGAAGCTACTGAATTATTTTCCCATAAGAATTATTTGTAAAGTTCATCTCATTAGAGGGCAAACTTAAATTTAACACTTCTTCTAAACACTGATGCAATATTGTTTTGTTGTGTTGGATATTATTGCTGACGTGAAAATACCATGTCGATGACCGTGGAATAAAGGTTAACGGAGGGCTAGATTTAGGACACAGGTGAAAGTTTGTGTTTATTTTTTAGATAAAATAAAGTTTGAGCCAAATTTGGGACAACACCTGATGCGTGATGGGTTGAGTGATTCAAGAACAGAGATTTTTTTAGAGGGGATTTTAGTGGTTAAGTGTATGGAGAAGTGTATACGGGGAAGAAATGGAAAGGAAGAAGAACAGATAAAAACAATCTCCTTCTAGGGTATAAAGACAGCGCCACCAACCAAGGATGAGGATCGAGATCTACAAAGTTCACCACCAAGGCCTAAAGCTTCCACCAGCCAAGGATAAAGGACTTCGGGATAGGAGAAGCTCACCACCAAGGCCTAAAGATTCCACCAGCCAAGGATAAAGGGCTTCTTGGTTCACCACCGAGGAGTGATCTACGCTCCAAGGATAAAGACACTGAAAGGAGTTATCCAATCTCAAAAGGAATTCACTCAAACAGAGGAAATCTCACAATTCTCATTCATAAAATTCGTATCCCTTACATTGGATAGCCCTTTATCTTGGCTGGTGGAATCTTTAGGCCTCGGTGGTGAGCTTCTCCTATCCCGAAGTCATTTATCCTTGGCTGGTGGAAGCTTTAGGCCTTGGTGGTGAACTTCGTAGATCTCGATCCTCATCCTTGGTTGGTGGCGCTGCCTTTATACCCTGGAAGGAGATTGTTTTTATCTGTTCTTATTCCTTTCCATTTCTTCCCCGTATACACTTCTCCATACACTTAACCACTAAAATCCCCTCTAAAAAAATCTCTGTTCTTGAATCACTCAACCCATCACGCATCAACACCTAAAGTTCATGTTTTTTTTTTTTTTTTAGACAAAATAAAGTTCAAACCAGATTTAGGACAATGGCTAAAGTTCATGCTTTTTTTTAAAAAAAAAAAACTAAATAAAGTTTCGATTATATTTGAGATAATATCTAAAGTTCGTGCTTAAGTGGCCGAAATCTTTTGACCAAAATCTTGGCGACAGGAGAAAAGCATGCTGAAAAGCATTGGCGGGTCTTTTTTCTACAATAAGAGGACCCACCTTTTTTTTTCTTTGCTTTTTTTGCTTTTATTTCCTTTTCATTATCACTTTGCTTCTTCAGAGTTTTTGTCGGATTCCCTCGGGCCACTTTGCCGTGAATGACGGGTCGAGGTCCACAAGAAATGGTAATTTTGCTACTAGCCATCAAAACCGGTGGGTAAATTATCATGACAGTTTGCTTTACAAATGATTCTTCAGGCTGCCATTTTATAAATGATTTGCTTGATAGGATATAAGTGACGAATTTTTCATAAAATTTAACTTTGAAAAGAAACTCTTCTTGGTACGGGAAAAGACGGGGCAAAGGAGCAATGATGAAAAATTTGTACTCACCACAAGGCATCGTCGTGATCTTTTCCTTGAGGGAATCTTTTGACTAACATCAAGTAATCTTTTGACTAACATCTTGCCGACAACATAAAAATCACGCTAAAACGCAATGGCGGGACTACTTTTCCACGTTAGGATGCCCCCATCCTCCTTGTTTTTCTTTGTTTTTTTAGCTTTATTTCCTTTTCATTATCACTTTTGCTTCTTCACAAAATTTTCCACTGATTCTTTCGGACCAGTTTCGGCGTGAACGATGGGTCAAGGTCGCCCAAGAAATGCTTTTATGCTGTTATCAAACCAGTTCTGTGATAGAATCGACTATTTTGGAATAAGATGATTTAAGACACAAACTTTTTTAGCAAAAATTGATTTGACTTTGTAAAATTCATCAATATTAATATAAATATGATATTTCATTATTTAGGTTTGATAATAATTTAAAGTTAGAAGTTTCGAGAAAAGAGAAAAGATGGGTCGGTTCTCTCTATAACAGGCCGGTTTAATCACAAGTTCTGAACTCCTAAAATCTGTCACAAGCCTGAAAAGGGCCTCGCCTCTGCTTTAAAAACTAGATCGCTCGCCAATTCGCCAGTGACGCCCCGGAATCAAGTGGCGCTTGTCTAAACTTTTTTTTCTGTACACTCCAATTAATTATATTATGTCACGTCAATCGTGTCTCATGTGGAAAGATCTCGGGTCGGCCTCTTGAAACATGGTCAGTTTTAGGGGGCAAAAGTGACCGTCCCCCTCCTCAACACCCCCCGTTCCGGGATACTTCTTTGCAGTTTCCCATTAGGAGGCCGAGACGTAAATTCTTCGCGTATGGATTGACAGTAGGTCAATAATTGATCCACGCTTGACGACGAACTGTGTACTATTTAAATCCTAAAATATATTCACAAAAATAATTTAAACGAAAAGACAAATTTCCAGTGCTGGACGCACGGCATTTTGGCGTGAAGCTTCCTCGAAGCTTCGTCTCCCACCCAGCTTCGATGCAAAAGCAAGAAAATCCTCTCCTCTCCTCTTTTTTTTTTTTTTTTTTTGTCTTTTCAATGCAGTGGAGACATTCGATGTCGTTAATTACTTGAAAAACTTGGAATGCCATCATTTTCTTAAATGAAAGTTCGAAATGAATTTGATATCAAATAAGGATCTAAATGACTATATTTGTTTCAAATAAGAGTCTTAAGTGAATAAGGTTGTTTTAAATAGAAGTCTGACCTCACCATGCTGCCAGCCGGCTAAATATTCCTACTAGTCAAAGGGCATTTTCATTTAAATACAATTTTAATTTTAAATTATTTTTATTCTTTTCTTCTTCTTGTTTTTTCTTTTCTTTCTAATAAGGGCCGACAACGACTACAAGGGCTGGCGAGGGCTCAACGACCCTCACCCGACCCTCATCAACCACCGGTAAGGACCAGCAATTGCGGGCATAGTGACCCTCGCCGGATTTGGCGAGGGCAGGCCTCCCAAGGCAAGGCTGTCCCTTGTCGACCATTGGCAAGGTGACCTCGCCCAAATGCAAGGTTGGCTTCCCCTAGTGCGCGACATTGTTCCTTGCTTGTGGTTGGTGAGGGCAACATCACCTAGCCTTCTTCGGGCATCCGCCTTCTTCGGGCATCCGCCACCAATGAAGAAGGAAGAAAAAAAAAAAAGGAAAAAAGGAAAAATTTTAAAAAATATATAAATGACGAAAATGTCCTTACCAACCGGAAAGTTAAGTCTTTATATGAAACAAAAATAGTCACTTCAGGGCCTTATTTGAAATAATATCAACTTTAGGCACTTATTTAAGAAAATAATAGCACTTCAAACTCTTATTTAAAATAATATCCACTTCAGATCTTTACTTGAGAAAATAAAAATACTTCAAGCTCTTATTTGAAATTTTTCCTAATTATTTTGATAGTCTCCTTCATAAATGATTCTTCTGGCCACAATTTGATAGATGATTTTCTTTATCGGCCCAACAACGTTTGATAAATGATTGGAGACCACAATTCCAATGTCTTTGATGGATCCTCAATGGGAATTCGTAAGATGACAGTGCTTTCACCATTTCATTTAAAATGTTCTAATTGATGGCGTTTTTTTTTTATTAAAAATTGCTGGCAATATGGGGGTCCTAAACTTTCAATTACTACTCACTACCCCACTAAACTTCAATTATGTTGTGGCTGTAAAACAAAGCCGACCCTCAAGCTTACGAACCCACCAATATTTTTTTCTAATTTATTCGGTAACTGTCTTATGACTGCCTCGCAATGCAAAGTGCAGCTAGGGCACCCTCAACTGGTCCCAACGACATGAATATCTACTAATTCAAAATGTTTCTGAACGTGGAACTTTTCTTTAAAGCAAAAGAGCAAAATGGAATGATGAAACCATCGTGATCATTTGAGTGTAGGTGCAAGAGGCATCCAAAAGGACCCACCAAATGGGTTCTGTCACGCCCCAATCCTCAGGCACACGCACATCCTTCACACTTGGTCGATTTTATAATGCGATATCCCAGGACTATGTATCGCCGACCCTTTTCTCGTTTATTAAGCACATGCGGAAGCAGTTAAAATCCCCAGACAATAAAACGATGGGATAGAAAAAGCATGGCCATATTTTTCATATTGAAACTTATAACCAAACTTTTACACAAAACACAAACCAAAACACTTCACAACTTTTTATTCTAAACTATATTCACATCAAAAAGGAGATCTTAAAAGAAGATAGGATCTCAATCCATCCAGACCGTACTCAATGCCCCTCTCAGGACTATCTTCTTCTTCCAAAAATCATTCTCTTCAGATCTCACCTCCGAGTTCTCCTTCTCGGATTCCTCCTCCTTAGCTCTTCAGCGGGGTCCTGAAATGATTTCCCCAAACTGGGATGTGACTACATCTCAGCGAGTTCTACCCCACTAAGCCCGATTAGTAAACCATTATACTAAAGGTTACCTAAACACGCAAAGGGCAGAGGACTTACCTTGGCCTCAGATCCCACCTGCAAGTCAGTACAAATCACAATAGACACTCATTTACTCAAAACAAATCGAACCAGTCGATTACATGTCATACAAATCAATCCCCACTTGGGAGTATCTGAAAGTTAGGCCACGTGCATTCTCCAGGACGACCTTCCAAGTCTCCGAGCCACGTGCCTCACACCTCGGGCCCACGTGCATTCTCTAAGGCGACCACTTTGCCAAGGTGGTACATCAAGCCACCGAGCCACGTGTCCTTTTTACGATGCCTGGGCTCACGTGCATTCTCTAAGGTACTCGCTTACCAAAGTGACGCATCAGATCACCGAGCCACGTGCCCTTTTAGATGCCATTCCGAATACTGGACCCACGTGCATTCTCTAAGGTACTCGCTTACCAAAGTGACGCATCAAATCACCGAGCCACATGTCCTTTTAGATGCCTGGGCCCACGTGCATTCTCTTAGGTGTTATCTCACCAAAGTGATGCATCAATTCACCGAGCCCACATGCCCTTTTAAATGCCTTGGCCCACGTGCATTCTCTTAGGTGCTATCTCACCAAAGTGATGCATCAATTCACGCGACTTCATGTGTCCTTTTAGATGCCAAACTTTATCACCTACGCATGCATTCTCTAGGACGACATACCAGTTTCAAGCCACGTGCATTCTCTCGAGCGATCTTTTCGCCAAGGTGACATATTCAACCACTGAATTCACGGCATTCTCCAGGTGACATTCCAATTCACCGAGGCTCACGTGTCCTCTTTCAAGTGGTTACCAATCTACTTTCAATACTGACGACCAACGCCCAACGATTTCGCAATCAAATAATTAAATCAACTCAACAAAGCATTATAAATGCTTAATAACATACTTGGTCATTTACCAATCAACAATTCAATCTCAATCAATTCCAATCAATTTAGGGTAAATCCCTAAAATATCACAATTTATTCAATTTCATACAACGTGGAGCTCAAATAAATGAACGGACTACGCTAATGACGATCAGCACGAGATTTCGGTCATCGCCATCAAAATCTTAATTTCCGAAAAATAATTAATTAATTAATTAATTAATTAATTAATTTCGAAAATTAATTATTAATTACTAAAAATTCAATTTAGCTCAAAATAAAGCCCAATTAAATAAACGGACTTCACTACGGTCATCAGCATAATATTCCGGTTCCGGACCATCTCAGTTGAATTTTCGGAAAATAAATAATTATTTAATTTAATTCCGAAAATTGATATTTAAATACTAAAAAAATCAACTTAGGCCGAAAAGCCTAATTGGAGCCCACCAAGGATCGGAAAAATCCAGAGAAACTTCCAATAAATAGTAGACCACGCCTACTTGCTAATTACACATTCAATTTATCTAATTCGCATCACAATTGACTAATAATTACTAATTTATTCTAATCTAACAACCTAAACATAATTAATTAAATCTAAACCAACATTAAGCATAATTAGCCAACTAATCTGGATTAGTGAAATTACTCACCAAATCGCGCACAAATCGGATCAATCCGACGGCGGCAACGCGATGAACGATTCTTCCCAAAGCACGGCTCAGATTCGAGGCCCGGAAACGGCCCAAAAGCGGCCCGAAGGTGCTAGAAACCCACTCCGTGGGTTTACTGTCCTTGCTGCAAAACAGGAGAAAAAGTTCGTTGGGGGCGGTAAAGGGTCGGGAGAGCAGATGGCGGTCCGGCGAGGCTACACGGCGGTTCCCGGCGACCGGAGTTGGTCAAACCGCCGTCTGTGGTGGCTGAACGGGGCTGGACAGAAGCTGGGCAGCGGCTGGATCGTGCGGGGGAAGGGATGGCAGCGAGCGGCGGGTGCGCGGGCATGCGCGGACGGCAGAACGGCGGCGAGCGGTGGGCGCACGGGCGTGCGCGGACGGCGGAACGGCGGCGAACTGCTGCTGTCCGTTCTTCTTCAGCTTCTGGTTTTCATGAAGAAGAAGGAAGAAGAAAGGTGTTTCGGTCACGTGAGATGGGGAAAGAAGAAAGAGAAGAGAGAGAGAGAAAGATAAAGTAAAAAGAAGATTAGGGCTTTGACTAGTCAAAGTAGAGAGAGAGGAGAAGAAGCCAATTTGAAATTGGCAAAAAGGGTGTTCGGTGGGGAGGGGATTCGCACGAGGGGGAGGGAGAGGAGAGAGAAGAGAGAGAAAAGAAAATAACATTTTAATAAGAAAACACAATTTTCTTATTACTTCTATTATTTTTCTTTTCTCATTCCCTTTTTTATTTTCTTCCGATCTTTGATTTTTTCTCCGATAATTTGTTTCTGAAATTTCGGACCAATATAAATTGATTTAATGATGAGAAAGATCCTAAAAATAAGAATTATGATGCTTTTAAAATTCGATTCCCGAAATCGAGTTCAATTTAGTGGTTAAAAATCGATCGGCGTGATTTTAGTCCAATCCAACAAATTGAGTAGCTTTTAGGGATTTTACTGCGCATACGTCCCTTAACGGCTTCACCCAATAGGTTAGTTAACTCGTGAGTGATCCCGAGAGAAAAAGCAATGAAAACGTCGACGAAAACGCCCATTTCACTTTATCGAAACGGGCCGAATTTTAGGATGTCATTTGAGCTCAAACAGACTGGACGTACAAAAGGAGACATCAAAGCATTCCATAGCATTAAGCATCTTGCAGTATTTCATGAGCATAGATATAATCATGCGATACCCTTCCGCGTCATAATCTTCAAGTTATTATTTATCTATTTGATCTATTCAAGAGCTTAGCGACCGACTTATCCACGCGTACTTACCATCCGATGTAGTGGGAGGGGTCGAACCCTTTTTATTTACACAAGTGGTCCTTGGACCACACTCAATCTGCGCCCATCGACATTCCCTAGTCTAAGCACTGTCGGGTACTTGTTGATGCCTTGCATTAGTTTACCGGTGTCCAAGACTGCCTTGTGATGGCAATCAAACCCAGATAACCTAATAAGAAGAGTTTAAAGAAGGGAAAAAGAAAAGGAAAACCACCCACAGTGGAGGCCATCATGCTTTCTGGCCATGATTATACAATGCTGCTGGTTTTCCACCAACAAATTGACTCCTAGCATCAGAACTAACATTTTATATTCTACACAAAATCATAATTTAACATTTAACAATTAAATAAATAGATTTATAAAAATATGTACTATACAAGCATGGAAATTTGAACGGTCCTCATTTCTTATTTCAAATAAAAAAACATTTTTAGAAAAAGTGAATTGTTCAGATCTCTTTAAGCTATTATAGAGAATCCTGAACTTTTCACTTGCTATTGAAAATGTCCTGAACTGTCAATGTTATAATGGGGAATATAAAATTTTAGTTATTTATTAAAATGTCATGGAATAGTAATTTTCTTGAAAAATGTCGTGACTTTCAGATTTATCAATTTAATATAAAAATTGCAAAAGGATATCCATGTCGTAGATTTAATTAAAAGTAGAATAGATCAATTTCGAGTTTCTGTCCAAAGGCTTTAAATGCAGATTTTCTTCCTTAAACTAAGACTTATAAAAACTATTGTTTTCCGATTGAGACCAAGAATCGTAAGCACACGCTCTCATCATTAAAGTTGGACAAATAAGTCACGCTCTCATCATTAAAGTTGGACAAATAAGTCCAGGTTATTTACGAGTAACGATAATAAGTATACTAAATTGATATATTAAGAGATATGACCAAATCATAATTTAACATTTAGTAAGTGAATAAATACATTTTATAAGAATAGATGTTATAGAAGTCTGGGAATCTATACAGTTTCATTTTCTTTTTTAAAAAATCATTTTTGGAAAAAGCGAATTTTTCGTATATCACTTTTGCCTAATATTCAAGAGAATCTTCAATTTTCCGCATGCTATAACAAATGTCCTAAACTTTCAACTTAATCATGGAGAATATAAATTTTCATTTTCGTATTAAAATGTATAGGAATTTCAATTTTCTTCGAAAATGTGCTGATCCGTTGACTTTTTGAAGTTAATTAAGATATTGCATAAACATGTCCATTTCGTAGATTTGAATGAGTTCAATAGATCAATTTGGAGTTTACGTCCATTAGAAGTTTATTTATTTCATACTACAATATGTAACGGGCTCAAAGTGAGAGGGCAAAATTCCTAAGAGGGATCAAGGGCTTTAATATATATATTAAACAAAATGCCTTTTTCTGATGGAAAATAGATTAACAAAAGAAAAATAGTACAACAGTGCATCCACTATGCGGAGCGTGCCCTTACCCCATTGTATGTATTTATCTATTTTGACCACTTGTCTGGAAAAAATGCACCGACTCTAGTCATTGCTAGTCATGTGTGCAGATCTGGCCAATTCATGTCTTATTTTAATTTGGACTTAGACCGGACGAAGCCTCTCTCTCTCTCTCTCTCTCTCTCTCTCTCTCTCTCTCCACTTTTCATCTTCTCCGGTAAATCCATGTCACGGTCTCATCCTGAGTCTCTCTCTCCATTTCAAGTGTATTGAAATTTTAACAGCAGTTGTCTATTTATATTTGGTTTAATTTCTTTTCTTTACTCCTGCATCGAAATTTCCTCGCATGGTGTCTGCTACTAGGATATGTATCGCCTTGGATTCTCTTGTGCATTGAGATTTCCGCCACATCAAGGCGACGACTCCAAGCATGTGGTTACTGTTCTTTGGTGAATGAATTACTAAATTATTTATAGAATTAATATCCTAAAAAATCCTAAACTCGTATACTTGTGATAAATTTATCACAAACTAACTTTTTGACTACCAAAAACCCTAAACTAGTACACATTTGATAAATTATCCAAAGATTTGTGATAAATTTATCCACTTTGTCGATTATGTTAAAATTTATTGTCAAATTATTAAATTGGATGACATGTGACAGTTTACCACTATACTAGTTTGAGATTTTACTCTTCGTTTGTCACGCTTATACAATTTTTGTGATTTTTTTTTTTGTGGTATTGATTCAATTTAACGAATGATATATTTGTTACAAATGCACCAAGGTTGGGGTTTTTGACAAATGGATAAATTTATCACAAGTATACTAATTTAGATTTTGTTGTGGTCATTTAGGGTAAATTTATCAAAGGTATTCCAGTTTGAGACTTTTTATGATAAAAAAATCAGTTTGAAGTAAATTTATTATATGTGTATCAATTTAGAATTTTTCGGGATATAACCTTTATTTGCTTGGCAAGTTTGACTTCTTGGTGAAATCACGGTTGCCAGCTGTCTTGATTATATAAATCAATCCAAGGAAGAGAATGGGGAGTAAAAAGGCATCTCGTATTTCTTGAGAGGCATTCTGGTTTTCTTCTCTGTCAGACTTGAAAGCAAAAATCAAGTGCGAAGTCGGAGCAAAGACGAAATGCATCGTCTTATTTGTGGGCATCCTTTGGCCGACCTCGTGGCACTGATCCTTCTCCTTGGGCTCACGTTCTATTTTCTCAATAAGAAGAAAGCTAACGTGCATGGAAATGCAGAAAATTCTGAAACTGGCGCATCTGGTTCGTTGACTGCACCGACAGAAACTAATTCTGGTGCATCTAGTTCGTCGACCGAGTCATCTAGAAACTGCTACAATGTGTTCTTGAGCTTTAGCGGTAAAGATACTCAAGATAACTTCACCGATCACCTCTATCATAAGCTCATCGAGGCCGGAATCTCTACTTTCAGAGACAATAATGAACTCCGCCAAGGCAAGAAAATCGGCCCAGATCTTTTTGCAGCCATCGAGAATAGTGAGATCTTGATTCCCATTCTCTCTGTGAATTATGGTACAAGTAGTTGGTGTCTGGATGAATTGGTTCGAATAATAGAGTGCAAGAATAAGACGGGGCATATAGTGTTGCCTATATTTTACAAAGTGGAACCATATCACGTGGGACATCAAATCGGAAGTTTTGGAGAAGAGTTTCTTAAGCGTGAGAGGCGGTTGCTTGATAGGGGTTTCGACCCAATGATATTGCAGAAATGGAAGCAAACACTCAGTGATGTCAGCTCCTTGAAAGGATGGAAGGTCAGCGGGTAAGAATTTCACCAAAAATTTTTGTACTTTCTTTTAGTTTGGGTGGATGTTTACTAGTTGTATTTCTGTCTGCTTCATTTTGCTTTCTTTTCGTTTTTTTTTTTCAAAAATAAAAAGCTGTAAGATCTTGTTAACAATAACATCCTGCGATGCATGAGTTCCATAAGTTATTATTTTTTAAGAATTACTTTAATGATATTGACCAATCTAATTTTAAATCTCATTGTAAGGATCCCATTCGCTTGAATAATATTTCTTAAATAAATATTTACTGTTATATCCAAAGATTTTGTAAACATTTGTGCCCTTCTTTTTCATGTTTAGAGTATGAGCTACGTTAATTTCAACACAAACTTTTCTAATTTCAAATTTATTTGGGATCAATACTCAATACTCCAACTTATTGGTAAAACAAATTTGAAGCTCGTAACATCATATACCGTGCATGTGATTGTCAAAGCCATAATTCTTTACTTTCTTTATTTTCATAAGTTATATTTGTTAAATCATTAAAGTCAATGATTAGTTGCTATTAATTTTTTTTATAAAAGAAATACTTGATTGGTTATATATGATTATGGTAAATATAAAAAAAAAAAACTCATTTTTACAGAAAAATATTACCTTTTGTATATGTTTGTAACTTTTCAATGCATTTTCCTATCTTCAACACATAGTTTCTATCTCATGCACCAGCATAAATTGAAACTTTGTTCTCATTTTGGGGAAAAATTATTCTTCTACTCTCCATTAAAATAAATATCGGATTGACTAAAATCATAGAACATAGATATTCAAATAGAAAATAACGACCACCTGTTTTCTAGAAACACGCGTAGAATCTTGCATGCACGTACAATTGCGCAAATAAGGAGAAATCCCCTCAATTGTATTCGGTAGTCCATAATAGAGCACACTAACGACTTTCTAAATTGGTATACAAGACTTGAATTCCTATTGTACAAGAAGTTATGACATGTTTATTAACTAATGGCTGAACTCTCGTATGGGACTGGCTTATTGGATTTTCGCTTATTCAACCGCTCTAGATAGTTTCAAAGTCACATCCTCGTCATACTAATATCTTTAGCAACGACAGGTTTAAAACATAATTTCAACCCATTATACATACAATATTCAAGATTCATTAGCGATAACCTCAAGTTTCTTCCTATTCAATATATTATGTTGGCCTAATAATGGTATTAGGCACACCATATAGAGCAACCACTAGCATTTTCCACTGTAGTCTTAGCATATAATGTAATGTATGAAGGTGTAACAAAAACGATTCTTGAAGTTTTTTGATTTATCCATGGATTTATATATTACTCTATTCTCATTAGATAAGCAATATGAAATTATTGTTGCAATGTATTTGAACTCTTGTCACATATGACAGGCCTGAAGGAGAATTGGTGAAATCAGTTGTTCAAAAAGTGTGCAGTTTGCTGATTGAAAAGTTTGAGTTGGATACTCCTGAGAATTTGATCGGAATTGACAGTCATGTGGAGAAGGTTATGAAATTTATAGCTAATAATTCTCATGCCCCCTTATTTGTTGGCATCTACGGAATGGGAGGCATTGGTAAGACAACTATTGCTAAAACCATCTATAACAAGCTCTTAAAAGAATTCGAGTATCGTAGCTTCATTGCTAATATTAGAGAAAAGTATAAGCATGGTGTTGAGAACTTGCAGAAACAATTAATCTATGATATATTGAGGATGGAGGAAAACGAAGTTCCTTCTAAAGATGCGGGGATTAAGATCCTCTCATCCAACCTAAAAAATAAGAAAGTGTTGATTCTCTTAGATGATGTGGACGCTGATGATCATTTGAATGATTTGGCCAGAAGTCATAATTGGTTTTCTCTAGGAAGTGTGATCATTATTACCACCAGAGATGAGAGTATCCTTGATAGAGCAAATGTGAATTACAAACATGAGCACAAGGGACTGGATAAGGGCAATTCTTTGATTTTGTTTAGTAAACATGCATTTCGAAAGGACACTCCTCTAAGTGGATTTGAGGAACTCACTGATGAAGTTGTGTCTAGCACTGGAGGACTTCCCTTATCTCTTAAAGTTGTAGGTTCACTTTTGTACTATAAAAACCTAGGAGTATGGAAAGATACTATAAGACAGCTAAAAAAAGTCCCTAATAAGGGCGTGCAAGGCACACTACAAATAAGTTACGATGCATTAGAGGATGAAGAAAAGCAGATATTTTTGGATATCGCTTGTTTCTTTATTGGCACTGACTGGAGAATCGCATTCTACATGTGGAACGCTTGTAACTTTTACCCAAAGAAAGGAATTGATGTATTAAGATCAAAGTCATTAATAAAAGTTGGAGAGAATCATGAGCTCATAATGCATGATCAATTGCGAGATCTTGGTCGGGAAATTGTCCACAAGGAAGACGTGAAGGAGCCTAAGAACCGCAGCAGGTTATGGGACTCTGAGGAAATGACGATGCTAGAGGAAGATGAGGTAACTGTTTATCCTCTTTTGCTCCCTTAGTCCATGTTCTACTGTCAAAGTGACATTAGTCCTCTACTTAGTGCTTGCTCTAGTGAACAAAGAACCTTCTTCTAATATTGTCATCCTTAGTGTCGTTTCATTGACATGATTGGAAATTAGGATGTCACTTTCTCTTAATGAGTATTGCAACTTATCTAAGATTTTTCTTACACAAGTGTACATTACAAAATTTTTTAGGAAAAAGTATCAAAAAAGTCATAAACCTATTATATTAGTATCAATTCAGTCATAAACATTTTAATTTGACCAATTTAATCCTAAACCTTTTATCCAGCCAATTTAGGCCGGAAGTTGGTAACGTGGGTGCCGACGACCCTATGTGGCGTTACCAATGCTGATGTGGATATTTTAAAAATAATTTTTTTATTTTAAAAAAGTTTCTTTTTTTTTTTTTTCCTTTTCTTTGGATTTTCGCCGATTCCGGCCATGGTTGGCGACTAGCCACAGCTATCAACCGGCCATGGGCAAAGGCCAGCTAGGGTCACCCTTGCCAGATCTAGCAAGGGCGATATCCTCGTGGCCTGGGTGAGGGCGGCCCTCGCCAAGTCTTGCAAGGGCTTGACCCTCATTGGATCTGGCGAGGGTCACCCTTCCGACCTCTAGCGAGGTCACCCCTCAACCCTCGCCGCCCTCACCCAGGTTTGCAAGGGTCTCACCCTTGTCAAATCCTGCGAGGGCCATGATGCCCTTGCCAGTCCCCACTTATGGTCGATCGTCAACAATGGTCGATACTGGCCATAGTCCAAAGAAAGGGAAACAAAATAAAGGAAAAATAAGAAAAAAGAAAATAAAAATTGAATTAGTAAAAAATCATTTAAAAATATCTACGTTAGTGCTTGGCGCATACACCACATAGGATTGCCAATGTCCACATCATTGATTTCGGTCTAAATTACTTGATGGACTGAATTGGTATTAATGTAAAAAGGTTTAGGACTAAATTGTTTTTATTAAAAAGTTTAGAATTGAATTGGTATCAATGCAATATGTTTATGACTTTTTTGGTACTTCTTCCAAATATAAATAATTTACTATTTGTTTAATGTCATTTTTCAAAGAGAAATGTCTTTTCGTGCAATAATAAAGTCAATGACACTAATCGATGGGTACTTCTTTTTGAATTCGAGAATAAGAGAAATGTTTGTAGAATAATAATAATAATAATAATAATAATAATAATAATAATAATAATAATAATAATAATAATAATAATAATAATAATAATAAAAGGTATGAAAAATCAAAGGACCCTAACAAATCATTAAAAAATTTGGAAAGTGATGCATTCTTAAATGTAATACTTTGAATAGACGTGTTCGTTAATGAGAGGGAAGCTCTACTTGTCTACGTCGTTTAATATAACCGTACTATTTAGATTAAGTAAATAATATTAGCAATATATTATTTTGGCGATCCTATTTTTATCATTAAAAAATAGTGTATGGTCAAGAGTAGAGACCACAAACCTAAATGACTTCGTTTAGAAGAGTAATGAACACTTCCCAACATATATTCATGATCCCGACAATGTTATGGAAGAATAGTTATTACGATATCTATGTATACATAGATATATCAGAAAATTAGTTCCCAAGTCATGAATTCCGTGAAAAGTGTATACAAGAATTTTTGGAGGTGAGATTATAGATTTGTTTACAACGCTACATTATAGTTCTATAGGAATATATACTTGCAATGATATGCTATTGACAATACCTTTATAATATAATTTGAGATCTATGCATTTTCAACAAAACATATATTAACATACATCTTCAATCCCATATTTAAAAAAAAAATGTTGAGATATCATCAATACTAAAAATTTTAGGATTAATTTCACGAAAAATCTTAAACTATTACAAACTAATTTTTAGGCTATAAAAAATCCCAAATTGGTGTTTATGTCACAAATTTACCATAAACTAATTTTTGCATCATCAAAAATCCCAAACTGATATAAATTTACCCTAAATTAATATGAATTTTCAATGTCAATTGAGTTATTGTCATGTGCCATTTAGTTCAGTAATTTCATGATAAAATTTAACAAAAGTTAATAGATGGTAAATATATTACAAATATATCAGGTTGAGATTTTTGGTAACACAAATATTAATTTAGGGATAAATCTATTACAGATGTATTAGTTAGGATTTTTTATGATCCAAAAATTAATTTGGAGTAAATTTGTTATAAATGTACTAGTTTGAGGTTTTTCGTTACATTAACCCAAAGTTTTAACATGATAATTATTAAACTTGGAAGTTAAATATTTTAACTATACATACATGACCTATTTTTTATATGGAGAACCTCGAAGTTTATATCTAAGTGATAAAATAGCTTTACACTTACAACCTTTGCAGAAATTTTTAAAAGAATGATAATAAGTAATAAAACTAAACAACTTCACAGCCACATGCTCGCACAGAAATAATATTAACATAATGTAATCAATCTTCATGTCCAATATGTCTATTAGCAAGATATTGTTAATGCATGGGAAAATTGATCAAAAAATTAGATGACTGCTATTTCTTTGTAACAAAATCAACACGAAATGAAAAGATAGCATCAAATGTTTGTAGTAATGAAAAAGAGAAGTACAAAACCATTTATATAACATTTGGTATATGTTTTCTTCCACATACAATGAAAAACACTCATTGAAGAAACAAAACACATCATAAGAAAGGAATGTAAAACACGTTCATACTTCTTGGGATGGAATTCTCTTTTTTCATTTTGCTATAGAGAATTGCAAACAAGATACATAAGAAAAAGAGGGGGATTCTACAATTGGAATTCTTTAGTATTGATAGATGTTATGATGGCAAGTTTGATATATGTGTTCGAACTGCAACAGCCGTGTTGTTTCTCATATAAAGGATATGAGTTAGGATTTTGTTGTTTCCTAGATAAAAGGGCATGAGATTTTATAGAATATTTGAACTAGTGTTTGCATGAAGAGATGCTTCTATTGTAATTTTCAAAGGATGCGCCTTTGGGTATTTAAAAGGTTTGTGAATGGCATAATTGGAAGAGGAAAATTCGGGAGAACACCTCTTGAGCTTCAAATTTTGATAAATGAAGTCAAAGGTGAGAACTACATCAAAATAGTATGACAACAAATTTAAAGTTAATACATCTTTTTTTATAAAGTTGGTCTCATCCCATCATTCAATATTACGATTTATAACATTTCCTAATTGCAGGGCACTAGTGAGATTGAGGCCCTTTGTCTTCCTATGGGAGAAACCTACACAGCTGAAAGATTTAAAAACTTGACCAACTTGAGGTTCCTTCGAACAAATGGTGCGAGTCTCACCGGAGATTTTCATAACTTGCTTCCTCAATTAAGATGGCTTGAATGGACAAGTTGTTGCTTGGATCTTGAAGCGGCCATCTTTTGCCCGAAGAAATTAATCATTCTTGATCTATCGGGTGGTAAGATTAGGGAGGATTGGGGAGGATGGGATCTACTAAAGGTAAGACGCAGATAAGGCATATCTCCTACAAATAATGACATGTTGTCGATGAGTCTAATTGCACCAAGTTCGCCTTTATTTCTTCTGAAAATCTATCCTCGTATTATGGATTTTCCTCTAAGCAAAAGTGGAATTTTAGGCACTTAAATATGCTAGAAGCTTTTGCCCCTTAATATCTTAACAACCACCTTGCTTACCATTAGACATACTAATTATTTTTAACTATATTAATTAATAGCTATCAACACTGTGCCTTTAATCTAAATTGTTATGGCTTCTAGTTAATTTCTCCCCATGCAAAATATCTTTTTAGCAATTCTTGTTATATGTATTTATGGATCATCTTTCATGGAGAAAAAAAATTCCTTGCAATGACGTGTTTTACATACATACTAAAATTTTAAATTTAATGTTACTTTTAGAGTAATGGAGAAAATTTATGAACTACTCTGACTTGTTGCACACAATATTTATTTATTATAATATTTCATTGTTGAAGTCACCGTACAACACAATTATAATGTAGTAATTTTATATGAGAAATTAAATTATCCTTCCCATTGTATTTAAATATTTATAACATTTTTTTTTTTTTTATATCTTGTACATATAGCATTTAAACTTCTTTTTCCATAAATAAAGTAGCCATTTATTTTTTATAATAAACCTTGGATATCTCTAATCAATAAATAACAGCATCACCATAACTTTGAAAAACTAAATATGATATTTTCTATCAAATGTTATTCGCAAATAATTCTGGTTAGCACTTATACATCTCTAACATTCTCTTTGCAATGATATGCTTTAAAACATTTATATGTTGGTTAGCCAAAATACTACTGAAAAGGACCATTAAAATTAAATAAAACAACTGTGAAGGAGCAATGGAGCATTGGTATTTTTGTCCAATCTGACTATGGTATCTTCTCTTTCTTTCAGATGGCAACCGAACTCAAAGTTCTCAATCTCAAGTGTTGTACTTTGAGAACAACCCCGGACTTGTCCGCTTTCAAGAGCTTGGAGATTTTGAATCTTGAATGTTGTAAGGATCTAGAAGAGATTCATCCTTCTGTCGAGGGAGTCAAGACTCTTGTCTCCTTGAATGTCGGAAGTTGTGAGAAATTGGAGGAGTTACCTCAAGGAGTAGGCAGAATGGAAAAATTGAGGGAGCTTCGAATAGAGAACACTAAGATACAAGAGATTCCTATTTCAAGAGGTTGTTTGATGAAGTTGGAGACTTTAGATGCCTCAAATTGTGAACTTACTCAACTTCCAAAATCCTTAGGCTCCCTTGTGTCATTAACTAAGCTAGACCTATTTACACAAGAATTGAAGAATTACCTGAATCAATTGGTTCTCTGAAGAAGCTCAGGACACTTGATGCCTCCTATTGTAAATTATTAGCCCACATACCCAACTCCATAGGCGATCTAGCATCTCTGTCACTTCTTAACCTAACAGGATGCTACAAGCTTGCTCAACTTCCAGTCTCCATAGGCTCTCTCGTGTCATTGCAGTGCTTGCTATTATCAAAATGCAGATCATTGGGAACAATCCTAGACTCAATTGGACAATTAGAATCATTGATTGAACTGCACTTAGAATCTATAGAGATTGAAGAATTACCCAAATCAATTGGTTCTCTAAAGAAGCTTAGGATACTTGATGCCTCCGATTGTAAATCATTAGCCCACTTACCCAACTCCATAGGCGATCTAGCATCTCTGTCACTTCTTAACCTAATGGGATGCTACAAGCTTGCTCAACTTCCAAGCTCCATAGGCTCTCTCGTGTCGTTACAGTGCTTGCTATTATCAAAATGCAGATCATTGGGAGCAATCCCAGACTCAATTGGACAATTAGAATCATTGATTGAACTGCACTTAAAATCTACAGAGATTGAAGAATTACCCAAATCAATTGGCTCTTTGAAGAAGCTTAGGATACTTGATGCCTCCGATTGTAAATCATTAGCCCACATACCTAACTCCATAGGCGATCTAGCATCTCTATCACTTCTTAACCTAACAGCATGCTACAAGCTTGCTCAACTTCCAAGCTCCATAGGCTCTCTCGTGTCATTGCAGTGTTTGCTATTATCGGTGTACAACTCGTTAGGAGCAATCCCAAACTCAATTGGACAATTAGAATCATTGATTGAATTGTACTTAGGATATACATCGATTGAAGAATTACCCAAATCAATTGGTTCTCTAAAGAAGCTCAAGAGACTTGGTGTCTCCCATTGTGCATCATTAGCCCACATACCTAGCTCCATAGGCGATCTAGCATATCTATCGCTTCTTGACCTAACAGGATGCAACAAGCTTGCTCAACTTCCAGGCTCCATAGGCTCTCTCGTGTCATTGCAACGCTTGCTATTATCAAGATGCAGCTCATTGGGAGCAATCCCAAATTCAATTGGACAATTAGAATCATTGACTGAACTGCACTTAAAATATACAGCGATTGAAGAATTACCCAAATCAATTGGTTCTCTGAAGAAGCTCAGGACACTTGATGTCTCCTATTGTGCATCATTAGCCCACATACCCAGCTCCATAGGCGATCTAGCATCTCTGTCGCTTCTTGGCCTAACAGGATGTGACAAGCTTGCTCAACTTCCAAGCTCCATAGGCTCTCTTATGTCGTTGCAATGCTTGCTATTATCAAGATGCAGCTCATTGGGAGCAATCCCAGACTCAGTTGGACAATTAGAATCATTGACTAAACTGCACTTAAAATCTACAGCGATTGAAGAATTACCCAAATCAATTGGTTCTTTGAAGAAGCTCAAGGCACTTTATGCCTCCAATTGTGCATCATTAGCTAGGGTACCCAGCTCTATAGGCGATCTAGCATCTTTGTTTCTTCTTGACCTAACAAGATGCAACAAACTTGCTCAACTTCCAAACTCCATAGGCTCTCTCGTGTTGTTGCAATACTTGCTATTATCAGGATGCAGCTCATTGGGAGAAATCCCAGACTCAGTTGGACAACTAGAATCATTGACTGATCTGCGCTTGAAATCTACAGCGATTGAAGAATTACCCAAATCAATTGGTTCTTTGAAGGAGCTCAAGACAGTGACATCCCGATTTTCCAATTCTATTTTCAAGAAATTGAGACGGGCATTTTGTTGGCACGCATATAGTTCTTTTCCTTGAGTTGGCCACTCATGTGAAAACTAGTCTATCAGGTGAAGCCGTTAAGAAATTCTAATGCATCAAACTCGAGAATTTGACGAGGAAGCGATCTTTCGACCGAGCTAATCTGCAAGGGTCATTATGGCACAATTAAAAAATCAATTAGAGATCGGAGATAGGTCGACTCGACAGAGGTATGTGATCGAGTGTGGGTGATTCCACAAGATCGCACAATTCTTGTCGATCGGCACTGGACTGACTTCTCTGTCGATTGGGTACCCTGTGTCCGTATTTGAAACCTTGAGATTTCCCCAACAACCGAAAGTTGCCAATGTTTCAAAGATGTACATTGTGGCTTGAGATGATCAACCACATGTCAAATGTATGAAAATTCCTAAAGGCTACTCGGTAGGTTGGGCCGCGCTAATATCGTGCCAAAGTGAAATTAACCGTGGAATTGAGATCGAATTCAGAAATTGGAAATCTGAGTGTGTCACAAATCATTTCAGGATCAGTAACTCATCTTCAAAAGATTTTTAAAGTAATCAGAATTTTTCAGCGATTAAATCAGAGAATAGCTAATTTGGCTCGAGAAATTAGTAGGCCCACATTTGATCGCGCTTTTGGGACTTAAGTTGGTTCTATGGACAAGTGAAGATGTGAATTGAAGTGTGGTGACAGTAAATTAATTTTATAGATTTTAATTGGACTCAATTGGAAGAGAATTGATTGGAATTGAGGAATTTAAAGTACAAGATTTTATGCATCGGCGGAAAATGAAATTGGACCTATTGAAGATAGTTGTAGAGGATTTGAATTTTAGTGGAAGATGACATCACCCTATGTCATGGTGGTTGGCCAAATTGAAGAAGAATTTGACAAGTGGAAGGGGGAGATTGAACCAACTTCTTCTTTAACCTTGGGAAGAGAGAGAGGGGGGGGAAGGAGGGGAGCTACTCGTGCGGCCGAACCAGCCAGCCGACCGAACGTTGCCCCTTCGCCGCTCGACGTCGCCAGCTTCGCCAGAGAAGCTCGCCGCTGCCGCTGTCCGTGCGTGTCGCTCGCGCACCACAGCCGCTCGTCGTCGCACCATCTCCGCTGCCTCCAGCCTTCATCCGCGCGGCCTCGAGCTCCTGCCCCTTCGTCAAGCTACTGCCACCCTACACTTCGCCGGGAGTCTCACCAGAGCCCCCACCTCGCCCGCCAAGCTGCAGCCGCCGCTTCTCCACCGTTCCTCGCACCCAAATCGCCACCAAGCAGCCTCCATCAACCTCAACCAGCAGTGGATAGCAGTTGCAGAAAATGGGTATGGCAGCCCGGTTTTGGCCCGTTTTGGCCGCCTTCCCGGCCTCAGATGCTCGGTCCGCCTTGAGAAAAGTCGATCCTCGCGTCGTCCTTGTCATTTTGGTCCGCTCGGCTCACTAATCCGGTGAGTTTAGCTCACTAAACCTTGATTAGAGGGTTAATGATGCTTTATGTGTGTTTAGTTTATGTTAAGTGTTATTAGGTGGTTAGTTTAATTTATTTAAGTGTATATTATATTAATATGCTTGATTAACTTAAGTGGGTTTAATTTAAGGCTAAATGAATGCTTATATTAATATAAGCCTTGATGTGACATAATAGGTTTTATTTTTGAATTATTTAAATGTTTCGAAATTCTGGAATTTATAATATTATATTATATTCCGAAACTATTAAAATATTATTATTTAAAAAAAAAAGGAAAAAAAATTATTTTTGACCCGGATTGCTCAGAATTTCGTGCCGATCGCTACTATGCATTCAGATTTTGAAATTGATGATTGGATATTATAAATTAAGTGTGGATTGCGAAAACTAGGGATATTATTATTTAATTAATTTTCCGAATAAAATTAATTATTTATTAAATTTCCGAAAATTTTGTCAGACCCTAAACTCTCATAATTTCGTGCCAATCGCTGCTGTATATTTAGAATTTGAATATGATGATTGATTGTGGCAAATGGAGTGTGATTGTAATAAATAGGGATCCTCTTTATAAAATCCTAAGTGTGGAAATTGATGGGCGATTGGCCGTGATATGCCACCTATTAGAGGTCGCACCCAGTGGGGCCATGATATGCCACCTGATAAAGGTCGCGCCCAATGGGGCCATGATATGCCACCTATTAGAGGTCGCGCCTAATGGGGCCATGATATGTCACCTGATAAAGGTCGCGCCCAGTGGGGCCGTGATATGCCATCTGATAAAGGTCGCGCCTAGTGAGACCGTGAATTGCCACCTGATAAAGGTCGTGCTCAACCAGGCCATAATCTACCACATTTTTAAAGGTCGTGCCGAGTGGGGTCGTGATGCCACTAATTCTAATTTTGCCGAGTGGGGCCGTGATTGCCACTGGTTGTCAAACCTTCCTATAGGGCCGTGATTGAGAGCAATGATTCATTTACTAGAATGACATGTAATCGGCCGAGTCGATTGATCGCTGAGACGATCCACGTGATTGAATTGATCTGATAATGTGATTGTGCCTCAGTTGTTAGGTTATTAAAATTGCACGTGGTTAAATTATATAAACTGTGCTAACCTGCAGATGAAGACTAATGCGAGGTAAGTCTTTGTGTGATGTGGCTAGGCCACTCGGGGCGTATTTTCTTTCTAATAGGGGTTTAGGGGGTTGAATTTGCTAAGACATTGTCTTATCCCGATTTGGGGATTACAATTTCAGGTCCCTGATGGACGGAGCGGCTAGATAGCTTTGGTTGATCTTGAGGAGTTGCAGAGATGAAGTCATGAGGATTGGAGAATGTGTTCAACTTGTAGGTCCTAGGACAGTTCATTTTTAAGAGTCGTTCTTTTGTAGATTTTTGGCCGTAGACCTCTGTTTGTAATTCTGTTGAATCATGAAAGTGTTATGTTGTGGTTTTGCTTCCTACTTTTCTATCCCGAATTTCATTGTCAGGGGTTTTATAATACATTCCGCTTGCGCAATAATAAATGAATGGGGTCGGCGACACTACCTGGGAATGTCGCATTTGCATGACCATGGTGGGATGTTGGCACGCTCGAGGTTCGGGACGTGACAAGACACTTGATGTTTCCTATTGTGCATCATTAGCTAGCGTACCCAGCTCCATAGGCAATCTAGCATCTCTGTCTCTTCTTGACCTAACAGGATGCAACAAACTTGCTCAACTTCCAAACTCCATGGGCTCTCTTGTGTCTTTGCGACGCTTGTTATTATTGAGATGCCACTCATTGAGAGAAATCCCAAACTCGATTGGGAAGTTGTCATCGTTGAAGCTGTATTTTAGTTCTACAGTGATTATGGAATTACGTGAAGGCATTGGAAATATGCAAAACTTGCAGATGTTGAACAATAGGAGAATTCACATAACAAAATTGCTTGATGACAGGGGAATATTGGCGAAACTCCAAGACTTGAGAGCTTCAGGGGGGAAAAATCCGGAAGGATTACAAAGTAATACAAGTGAACTGGTTTCATGAGACAATCTTCATTTAGATGTCACCTACCAAAACCCGCAATTGTCGAATCATTGCCAACTAACCTTTCTTAAGAAACTCACTCTTTCTGATTGGCTCGAATGTCTCCCAAACCTTTCTTTAACACATAGTGGAAAAGTTGTGAAACTTGATTTTTTAGTTTCCACAAGTTCAAGCTATTTATGTGACATTCTATTTACTTTTTGTCTTGCGACACAGATCTCCTAAAGCGTCCCTTAAAGCGTCGCAGGACAACTACTACCAACAACTCAACCATGGACCACCAAACAATAGATTCTGAACTTGTTTTGAAGAGATCAAGACCTTTCGGAATCTCAGATGAAGTACTTATTTCATCTTGCTTTTTCTTTATTGTTCTTTAGTTTTTAATGGATGGTTCCATCTACGAAGAATAGTATTTGTGATCAATTATCTGTTATGTATGGAATGCTTTTCTCAACATTCGTAACTATGTCTCCTCCAACTTGTTACATGTACTTCTCGCTATTTCAAGTCCTTTGTTCATGAAAGTCGGGATATTCAAATTTCCTAAATTATAAAGTGGACTAGAATATATTGCCCCTTCTTTTGCATTTCTATTTCTTAATTATCATTCAATTGATGCCATTAAAAGAAAAACCTTTTGAAAACGCTCTCACTACAGTGCTATTGCGACATATGATCATGCATTGAGAATCTTCAGGAGAAACTTTCAGTTTTGAGGTTTCTAATATCCTTAACTTTATGATGATAACCTAATGATCATTATATGCTGGAAGGTGAACTAATTGAGAATTGGAAGGATTACAAGAAAGTCTGATGGAGAGAAAAGTAGCAAAAGGGCTAAGGTTGTCAATTTGTGTCAGCTTGTCTTAAATGTGTTTGTGATTGTGTCAATTCATGATAACTTCTATTAAACATGTCAACCATTAATTAAGACAAAAACATGAAAATATCTTGTCAGTAAACTGGTTAAACGTATTGTGATGTGTCATATTGATTTGTGTCTCTATTTTTCGTGTTTGGTATTATCATGTAATATTGGCAACATGAGGAGCAGGAATTGAATAGGTATGAATCACATCTTCTCCCATCATGCATGCATTGTGCTCATGTATGCTAGTAAAAGAGAGGCTCTCATATGGGTTTTGCATCCTTTGAGTGCCATGTCTTTGATTGATTTTCTATAGGACTCACTGGTTTTGTGATCTTTATGACTTTCTATTAGGGGAGTCCTATAGAAAATAAATCAAAACCAATGAGTCCTGTAGAAAATTAATCAAAGCCATGGCACTCAAAATATGCATTTTGATTACATCTTCTCCCATCATGAATGTAATCTCTGGTTTTGATTAACTTTCATAGAGATGAGCTTACTAAATGTCTTGAATCTTATGTAGCCATCAGCAATCACAATATTTGGTTCTGGTAATGCTACTGTTGGGGCAAGCCTGGGTTATAGAGGTGCTCCAGTGGCAGCAATGGTAGGTCTGGTAAGTGGTATCGTTACTGCATTAGGTAGTTAAATGTTTTTAAGGAGCTTTATTTGTTGCTTACTCTGTTACTTAAATGATGTAATAATTGCATTTGTATGTGCATGTTTATTGGACGTCTTTCAATGACATACTCTCTTTTGAGCTTTACAGGACAGTGAGAGCATGGCCGATGTGAAGCCCAAAATTGCTGATAAGTCACGAGGCAAATCACGAATTTGGAAACTGACAGAAATCAATGAACCATTACAATGCCGGTCTATAAGACTGCCTGATATCCTAACGGCTACGAGGGTACAAATGATTGCCAAATTAGGATTTTCTTATGTAGCATTTCTTTTCCGCATTAAATTGTCATGTTTCTACTAGATAAGTACAAATTTGAATAGGGGTCGCATTTTATGCACTTGCTTTATTAGCTTCATTCACTTGTGGTCCAATTAATTATCTCTTAAGCCTCAACGCCTGGAAGGCTTTGTCATCTCCTCATTTGGCCTTTTAATGTTAATTGATTGTTTCAACTATACGAATAAGAAAAAGGATAAGATCAACATTAATAAATCTGTGATTATGGTGTGGCAATTGTGCTTGAGTTTCATTGGCCATGGAGGTCATGAATTTCATGATAACGATGAATAGCGAGACAAACGATGCTTGATTTAGAATGTAGAATCTCATGCAGTTACATGTGGTAGAAGGCACAGATTCTTCACGAGATGAATTTGGCTTTATACATGGCAGGCAAAGTATATCATTGTGCACCACTTGGATGCTTGTCCGGAATGCTAAGCTTATGAATTGAGCTATTTTGAGCTTGTCAATTCCCGGAAAATTTGAGGGGAAAATTGCCTGTTGAATCTAAACACACGAATACTAGAGGCAAAAGGATAGGCATTCCCAGAACATAGTAGCATGGGTGAAGGCACTGTATTTTTGCACGAAAACCGCACAGAGTTTTCTTGGTTCTATGGATTTACAGCTAGACGGTTTAAGTGGTTCTAGTTTTCTTTTGGTAACTGTTTCAACTGGGTTTTGGTGTCAAGTGTATCATATGGCGTCACCAAGTGTCTCTTTACATGAATTTATGCATCTATCATTTAATGGCCGGTTCTTTGAGCTCTTTCTTTTGCCTCTCTTTTAACTTTTGCTATTATATTTGACTGTCACCACTGAAGCTGATAAAATGAAGCAGGTCTCGAGATTAACCTATTCAAACTCAGGTCATGCCATTCAGGCATTATTATCGAATGGTGTACACAAGCTCTGGGAATGGCAAAAAGAAAATGCAAACTTAGAAGGCAGGGTAAGGAATCTTCTTTTTTTCCTTGAAATTGGCAAACTGTTTTATTGTTTAGCGCGCTGTTAACTACATTGATTCTTCTTTTTGCAGGCCACGATTAGTGTAAAAATAGAGTTGCGGCAACCTCCTGCTTGGAATTGGATGACCAAGGACACAAGTGATACAAATCCTGAAGATGCAGTTCCATGCTCTGCACTGTCAATGAACGATCTATTGTCAGCATCGGGGGGGACGATCCTTTGGCCCGATGTGATCTCTTCCGTGGCGGATCATTTCGCAGAGGCATGTTCATATCTTCTTGTCATTTTCTAGTAGCACTGTCCACAAGGCACGAGATGATGAACTACTCCTTTGTACTTAATATGCCTGGACTATTTCCTTTTCACATTCTTATGGGAGCTAAAATTGATTAATTCTATCATGTATGGAAAGAATTAAAATCTATTTTTAGGAGGTCCGCGAAAGCAATTACTCTGATTTTTATGTGAATTACGTGGTAGAGTCACAAGTGCAGTATATATCCTTCGCTTCCTAAGTGAGACAAGGGCTTTTCTCTGTTCCAGTGGAATCTTTTTGCTCTTACTGATTAAAGAAAAGAAGGTTAGAGTTTTTTTCACCCATCCAGAGATGTGATGGTTGAATTGCTCTCTCCCTTTCCGAAGAAGGGAGATGCCATTGAGGCAAGTGCCTCTTGGCACATATGGCCCACTTTTACTTGTATAGTTGTTAATACTATCTTGCCTGCTGATATCCAGACGGCGACAGCATTTGTACACACACCATCACCAACAACATTTCCGGCATTCCATCCTCAGGCAAAACCATTATTGCAATAGGAATGGAGGACTCCTCAATTCAAATTTACAATAATCCCATTGGGGTGAGACCTATTTTCATTGTCGTTGAAAGTTAACCTTGTTATCTACGACAAAGTTAAGGGATATTGACTGTTTCACTTTCTTGGTTCAAAGCTATACCAAGAGGACATCAGGAAAGAATTACGGGCCTTGCCATCTCTGGTGTCCTAAATGTTCTGGTGTCTTCTGGTGCTGACTCTCAGGTACTAGACCTCTGCTACATCTTACCTTCCAAGTAAACATGCATAAGTTTTGTGAAGAGAGAGCAATGTAGTTTAAAGTGCTTCAAAAAAAGGGTTGATGTTCACTTTGGATATATTGATGCCTATGTCCTTAGCATACATCAGGTCATGAAAGCATCCTTTACCGGCAGAATAAATCCTTCCAAAAAACTTTATCTTTTGTGTTAACAATTTCATCCCATTAAGTATGGAAAAAAGAAGCTATGATGTCTTGTTGTTGCTTACAACAGATCAATCGGTGTGATTCTAATATAAAAACACAACGTAGAATTCTATTCTTTCATTTGTGCATCAATGTTGATTTCACCTTTGATGGATGTCTATGATCACTGCAGTTGTGTGTTTGGAGCACTAATGGATGGGAGAAGCGGACTAGTAAGTTTCTGCAGATGCTACCTAGGCAAGGCGCAGCTCCTCCTGCTACTACTCGTGTTCAATTTCACATGGATCAAATACATCTGCGAGTGGTTCATAAAACACAGATCGCCACATATGAAGCTCCTAACCTAGAATGCCTCCATCAGGTATTGAAGATTTTTTTGTTGTGCACAAACCAATCTCTTCTTTCATCCTGATTGCATAAAAATTAGCAAAATATTAGGCAGTATGAGTTGCTTTATGCCAAATGTATTTTTTTCTTTTTTTTTTGTTATTCATCGAAACTAGTGGGTTACTAGAGAAGCTAGCAGTCCAATCACAAATGCTACATTTTCATGCAATGGCCGATCAATATATGTGAGCTTTGAAGACGGAAGTATTGGTGTTCTTACTACTTCTACATTCAGATTGAGATGTCGCATAAATCCCGCCACTTATATCCCTCCAAACCCCAGGTAAGTTGGTTATCGCTGCATAACCTCATTCTTTTATGAAAATGGCAAGTCTCATTTGCAAAGTTCCAATAGTCTCATTCATTCCTCACTAATGTATTTCGCAGCTTGAGAGTCTACCCACTAGTCATTGCAGCACATCCATGGGAACCTAATGAGTTTGCACTAGGGCTTACTAATGGCAGTGTCTATGTGCTTGAGCCATTGGGATCTAAAGGAAAGTGGGGGTACTCCTCCCGTTAAAAATGATGTTGGGCCTAGCACAACCACTGGGCGCAATCGGTTCAGATCAACCCGAAAGGTAGTACAGGCCATGTCTCTCCCCCAGTAGAACTTTGAGCATTAAATGCTAAGCCAACTTTCCTCCGCTGCACTTGATTCAAGTTTTGAGGGATGCTGCATAGGGTAGATTTCACTGCCTCAGGGTATTTCCTCGGGTCGTAGTTCATGCTCTCTCCAGTATCTACCTTTTTAAGTGTCCAAAGACGCTCTCCCCAGAACCACCCTTTTACCGAAATCGTTCTGAGAACCCATTCGCCCCCACTCTTTCCCCGCCGGCCATGTGCCCAAAAGGTTTTTTGTTGGGTGATTAACAATGTGCTTTTCTCAACATTCATCAGACTTATGAAGTGGAGCTGGAGTTTGTCGCCCCTTCTTTTGCATTTCTATTTCTTAATGATATTTTAATGCATGCCATTGAATGAAAACCTTCAGAAATCTCTTTCACTTTGGTACTATTACAGCATAAGATCATACATTGAGAATCTTCAGGAGAAACTTATAGTTTTGAGGTTCCTAAATACCCTGAACTTTTATGATGATAACCTAATGATTGTCATTCACTGGAAAATGAATATATAAATTATAAAAACCCATTTGGAGTCAACTGAGGATTGGAAGGATTACAAGAATTTCTGGGAGAGAAAAAGGTGCAAAAGGGCTAAGATTGGCAAGTTGTGTCCGCGTGTCTTAATTGTTTTTGTGATTGTGTCAATTCATGGTAACATCATAACATTTATCAAACATGTCAAGCCAATGAATTAGACTAAGGTATGTAAGCATCTTGTCAATACACTGGTTGATTGTATTGTGATGTCATATTGGGCCATGTCTCTGTATTTTGCGTTTGGTATTGGCATGTAAATGGTCTATGTCAATTTATTGGCAACATTAATAAGGAGCGGGAACTAGGTAGGTGTGAGTTACATCTTCTTCCAGCATGCATGGATTGTGGTCATGCATGCTAGTAAAACAAGGCCTCTCATATGACTTTTGCACCTTTGGAGGGTCATGGCTTTCATAAATTTCCTATCAGACTCACTGGTTTTGTAATCTTTATGACTTTCTATTAGGTGAATAATTTGCCATTAAACATTCTGCCTGTCACATACAACAACCAGAGCCATGGTCAAAGTTCATATTCTTCAGATGACTTGCCCAAAAATGTAGTCATGACCATAAATCAAGGTTCACCTGTTAAGAGCATGGATTTCCATCCGGAACAACAAATTCTGCTGCTTGGTTAGCACATCTTTTTTACTCTATGAAAAACATGTTCCTGCTTTTCTTCGGTTGATATACTTGTTTCCCCTTTTAGGCATAACATTGTTTTCTAATGATTGGAAGATTGCTTTTCGTTGTCCTTTTGATAGTAGTTTCAGCTAATTGAAACCATGGGGTGTGATTCTTCATCTTTTCTGCATAAACAATTTTAGTGGGAACAAATATGGGTGATGTTATGGTATGGGAGGTGGGCAATGCCGTGCAAGGATTGCTTTAAGAAATTTCAAGGTTTGGGATCTAGCATCATGTTCAATGACGCTGCAGGTATAGAAGTTCAATTCTAAATAAAATCAAGCTATTCTGTTTTTGGCCATGTGATTATGGGTTTTGATTCTTTGTAGGCATCTCTGGCCAATGATTATGTAGCATCAGTCAACTGTGTAATGTGGAGTCCCAATGGAACCCTTTTTGGTATGTAAATACTTGCTAATTGATGAAAAACCTAAATTGCCAGAGCCAGACTTCTTTGCAATATTTTTAGGAAGAAGTGTTCACATGCTGATATTACTAATGAATTGTGGTGTTCTCTTTAGGTGTTGCTTATTCCAAACACATGGTGCACATATACTCATATCATGGTGGTGATGACATAAGGAACCACCTTGAGGTTTGTTGCTAAACATGGAGAAAAAATTAAGGTTCTTTGTTTTGTAGACAATTGCCACCTAAGTGTGAGTTCAACTTGATTTTGATTCTAAACTAATGCGTGATACAGATCGAGGCTCATGTTGGAAGTGTTAATGATCTTGGCTTTTCATGTCCAAACAAACAGTTATGTGTTGTTACCTGCGGAGACAACTGGTTGATTAAGGTATATTCTGATTGTTTTCCTTGGTGTCATAGGTTGTGCTGTTTGACTCCTTTTACCCAAGCTAGTAGTTATGCAGGTGTGGGATGCAATGACTGGGGCTAAGCAACACAGTTTCGAGGGTCATGAAGCACCTGTATATTCCATATGTCCACGGACAAAGAAAATGTTCAGGTACCTACTTATTTTGTGTACTAATAAGGTCACACTAAAAGCATGGCCAATTGGCATGTATACTTGACTATTCACTGGGCTTCTGTTTGCTAAACCTCGGTTCAGATAAAATTCGCTTCCATTTGTATGAGAAGTGTGAATCTGTAGTTTTTGTGGACCTTGCTCATTTCAAGGGTTTTGCAAGTCTTCCAACTTTTAACATGTCTTGATTAGAATGTACTTGTTAAAAAATGGTGACATGGTCCAAAGATCAAATTGCAAATTTAATTCATTTTGGGCGATGCTTTTGAACGCTGACAACTGGGTAAAGGTCTTCACAATAATGACCTTTTTGCTTAATTATCTGTTGATAAGGAAAATTCTCTTTTCCGCTTCCAACATCTGTTCTCTCTTAATTTTCTCCTTCAGTTATGATTGGTTAAATTTATAATAGAAGGCTGTTTACTATGTCTGAGTGGAGCAGCAATTGACCATATTATTTTCTTCGTTTAAAATCTTTTGAACTTTCATGGTTGTGTGCACTCTATCACAAAGAGATTTTCTGATAACCCATCATCCTAGAATGCTATGATATCATAACTACAGTTTTAATGGATGTGCTCTTAGGAATCTTTATTCTGATCCATGGTGCTCCCGTCTGAAGAAGCCATCTATCTGGGCATGTCATTAAAATTGATTGTACATTCCTTCTTCTCGTGTAGTTTATCTACTCAGCATCAACGGATGGAAAAATTAAGGCTTGGTTTTATGACGACATGGGGCAAGAGTTGACTATGATGCACCGGGTCGCTCTTCTGTCATGATGGCATTCAATGCTGATGGAACAAGGTTCAGATCAACAGCATTCAAGCTTTATTTCATACTGTCTCATTGGTTTTTTTTTTTTTTACTGAAATAACTTATTTTAGCGATTTTATTTTTCTATAGGTTATTCTCGCACGGGACCAATATAGAAGGAGAGTCACACTTAGTTGAATGGGATGAAGGGATGTTGGACCATCAGGCGTTGGTATCGTGGACTTAGGAGGAGATTTGGCAGGATTGTACAGTTTGATATCTCCAAAAACGGATTTTTGGCTGCTGGTGAATGAGTGCATGGTCAAATTTTGGGATATGGACAATATCAATATTTTGACAACTACCGATGCTGAAGGAGGATTGCCGGTAAATGGTTGTTGTTAATCTATTTTGACTGAATTAACTGAATCTTTCTATTAAATATCTCACTCTTTAAATTTGCAGGCTTCACCTTGTATTAGATTTAACAAGGAAGGAACTCTATTAGCCGTCTCAACAATTGACAATGGTATCAAAATTTTAGCAAATTCTGATGGGATTATGCTGCTAAGGACAGTGGAAAATTGGCTATTTTGATTCTTCTAGTCACTGGTGGAAGTCTTGTGAAGGTAAGCTTTTTCAAGAGTACACTGACTTTATGTGAAGAAGTCCCAATAGTCCATTGGAGTGGGCTAAAAAGCAAAGACTTGATAACACTAATTATTCAACTAGTGTTCTTTCAATACCTAGACTTGATTAATTTGTTAACTAAGTGTCCACGTAATATTTGACCATTTTATTAACCTATGCCACTAATTGGTGTCCATGCATGAGTGCGCAATAAAGGAAAATAAACAATCAATTAAGTCGATAAAAGTAATTGTAAGAAAGTAAATCCAATGAAGTGTCACACGAAAAATACATATGGCTTTGTTTTTAAGCCTTCAGGACAACAACCCCATAAACTAAATTCAAATTGAGTTCAATCCCTCTTCTCAAAGACTACTTTACTAAATAAAAAATGCTCACTAAAATGCCTAACTAAATAACAAAAAAGAAACTAGCTTCTCATTAAAATGCCTAAACTATTATATACCATTTTCCAATTTTCATATTTTTGAATTTTTTTCAAAATTTAAATTTTATTATTCTCTGAAAATAAGGACTCAGGGCTGGGCCCTTGAGCCGGTCAGATTATGAGCCGCACGCTTGTCTCACGAATTTGGGTTATGGGCACAATTCGGGCTTTTATATCCAGCGCCCTTAATTCTGACTCTACTGAGCCCAATTCAGATTATACCTACTTTAAACCCATTTTACCCATGGTAACTACTCAAGCCCACTTTCTCTTCTAACTGCACCAAGTCCATCTTTAAGCCCAATTTCTTTTACAGATGGATTGAACCCTAAGCCCACGCTAACCCCATCTTATTATTATATTTTTATCCATTTTTCATCTTTTCTTGCATTTTTCGTCATTTTTTTACTATTATTTTCTTATTTCTTCTTTCTGATCGTCGTGCTCTTCGGAGTAAACTGAAAATCTACCAGCTCATTCATAGTTCAATACGTTAAATCCATAGAACATAAGCATTATATTTCATCCTCCATTTGTATATATCCATCACTAATCATTTCCTCACCGATAAACACTATAAAGACATCACAGAAATGTATGTGAAATTATAGAATGAAAACACTTGAAAAATTGATGTTTGGATTTGCTTTGATAATAACGAATTATAATAAGAATTGAATCAAAATGCTAGCGGACTGACTAGTAGCAAGTAATTTATGCTAAAATTTCTTCAGATTGAATTGGATAAAGAATTATTTCACTTATGTATCTTAAAATATTTAATTAAATAATCTATAGGCACTGAAAGGAATTGAATCTAGTCATGAAATCGAAGCTTCGTTTTGTCTAAAATCAGTATCAGAATCATAAATCATTACAAACCATCTAATTACAGTTTACAACATCAAGTGATTTTCACATGAGTTACATGAACATAGTTTAGTCATGCATCTTTCCAAAACAGGGCAGGAAAGAGGGGAATGAAATCACCTTGTCAAGGTGGAGTTCTCGATTGCGGTTACTGGTCAAGCTTGTACGAAGAAGATCTGAAAAATGTCGCCCTGTGGGAGTGCGGCCTGGCAATGAAACTTCAAACACCAACGACATGGTCCGGTTTCTGGGCTTTTATGGGTCCGAGTAATGCAAGTTGGGCCTAATAGATGGACTTAACATATGTGGATGGGCCATGGGCTTGGCTTGGATGAATTCGATCGGGCCCAGCGCATCGAATGAATGTCCTTCCCAATTAGTTGATAAATGGAAGTCCCTCTTATGTTATTATTTTTTGCATTATTTATTTTGGTTTTTATTTGTTCACATTTTTAATAAAAACTGCCTAAATTGCCGATTTTGCTTAAATTATTCACTAAAAATCAGGTGTCGACACCACCTCCAACATCTCAAAATTGGGTGAAGCAATTTCCTAAAAAGCTGTAGTAATTTTGAAGGGGCTACAATTACGAAATATTTGCCAAACACCTCAAAAAAGCTAAATCACCCATCTTTTATAGCCAAAGTTACTGTCAGGAAAGCTTATCAAATAGTCTCTTTTAAAAAAACAAAGCTCTTTGTACACCTAGCATTAATTATTTTTACTCTTTCCAAAATCATTCATATACTTTTAGATAGTCATAATATGAGTCAATTATATAATAATTTCTGAGAGTCAAATTGTTAATTCGAAGCCTTCAAGCAAAGAATTATAAAAAGGAGGTTGTCAATGGCATTGGAGGCAATTTGGTAAAAGTAGTATTTCTAAGTCGGAACTCGACAAAAACGTCCACGGAAGTGTTTAATCATGAATAAGAAGAAGCAATGCCATTCACTAAGGGAGAACTCACGCAAGCAGAAGGGAGGAAGCAGGGGAAAATGGCTCCATCTTCGGTCATCTCCGGTCACCATTAGATAACCTTTCGTTATCACAAGTTCCGATATAGCCACTAGCTACCATTGCCCCATCATTACAAGTTCCAACTCCTTCGCTGGTTGCCGCCGTCGACCATCAGTCTCGGGAGGAACACATTTGGTTCATTTCATCGAGAGCACCATTCCAGAATGAAAAAAAAAAAAAAAATTGAGCAACGAAAATTCATCTCAGAAAAACGATTCCGTTCGTTCAGTTGGCGATTTTAAGCATTCTGAATTGATTCCAGCGGCCGTCGCTGGCAATGGCATCAACAGCCTCTTCAATGACGCGAATCATCTCCTTTGTCTCACTCTGTTCTGTGGCCAATAGCTTCGTGAATGTTCCCGTTCTGCTCGATGCTTCTCCGCCTGTTCAGGTTTTGATCGTCGACACATTCTAGAGCTTCTTTCAGTGATTCGTGCGCCCAACCGTGGCCTCTTCTGTCGTCACACATAAGAGGCGGAGAATCCGATTCTCTAATTATGATGAGATTGATCATATTTCAATCTTTTTTCTTCTTCTTTTAAAAAAAAAAAATTATGATGTCCTGATTTAGCTTGAGTCTATTTGTACATTTGAGTTCGAAATGGCTATGATGTGTTCCTCAACTGATTGACCATAATGTGTTAGATGACATATGTCTAAGACCTTGTTGTGAATTGGTTCCAGTACTCGTCCAATTTGAAAGCACATTAGTGATGTTCACATGATATCGTTTGATATGTTCATCGTTAGACATGATTATGAGTGTATGCCATAGTTTCCAAGAATGAGACTGACCCTCCATTTGAATTGAGATATTAATAAATACACCAAGTTGTACGGAAAATGATTTTTGCACCAATTTAAAGCGCGGAAAAGGTTGTAGAAGACAAAAAAAAGTTCCTTTGCGGGCCTTTGGCACTCTCTTATGCCGTACTTGTTAAAGGCCCGGTGGCGATACTGGGGCTCGTAGGTAGAGGTGTTAAATGGGTTGTGCAACCCATTTATGGACCCATTTATGGTTAAATGGGTCATTAATGGGTCAAGCTTTATTTCATAAAGCACCCATAATGGGTTTTAATAGGTAAAGACTAAAATATATGGGTTTTAAATGGGTCAGCTCTCTGACCCGTTTATGACCCATTTATCAACCCATTAAAAATGAACCCATTTATTTTCACTCAAAACCTCACTATCTCTCTCTCTCTTCTCTTTAACTTTACAAAAAAAAATTTATAAAAATCAAAATTATAATTATTTTTTTTTTTTTCTTTTTTTTTTTTTTTCTTTCCTTTTTTTTTTTTTTTTTCTTCTTCCTCCGCAGGCACGCAAGACGAATGGGCCGGCGAAGCTAGGTGAGCCTCAAGCTCGCCAGATCTAGCGAGACTCAAACTCGCCGGCATCAGGCGAGGGGTGAGCTCAAGCTCGCCGGATCTGGCGAGACTTGAGCTTGTCGGCGCAAGCGAGCTCGAGCTCACCGAATCTGGTGAGACTCGAGCTCGCCAACGTCGGGCGAGCTCGAGCTCGTCAGATCAAGCGAGGCGAAGGCCTTGTCAATGCTCGGCGAGGCTCGAGCCTCATTAATCTGATAAGATGCAAACTCGCCGACGTTGGGTGAGGCTCCAACCTCACCGGATCTGGTGAGGGGCGAGCTCGAGCCCACCTGACGCTAGCGAGCCTCGAGCTCGCCAGATCTGGCGAGGCGAAAGCCTCACCGACATCCGGCGAGGCTCGAGCCTCGCCGATCTAGTAAGCCTCAAGCTTGCCGGCATCAGGCGAGCCTCAAGCTCGTCGAATCTAGTGAGGCGGAGGCCTCGCCGATGTCTGCTGAGGCCCGAGCCTCGCCGATCAGGCAAGACTCAAACTTGTCAGCATCGGGAGAGGCTCTAGCCTTGCTAGATCTAGCAAGGGGCGAGCCGCCTGCTCGTGGCCGGTCGTCGGCCGTCATCGTGGGTCGGTGGCCGGCCAAAGAAGAGGAAGAAGAAAAAGAAAAAAAGAAAAGAGAAAAATAAAGTTAAAAAAATAAAAACAAAAAAATTAATTTTTACAAATAAAAAATAAAAAAAATTATTTTAAAATTATAAAAATTATCCATTAAATTTGTATTGTATAAAATTATGTTATCAATACCATTTTAATATATATAAGCTTTTTTAGGTTTTATTAAATGGGTCGGTATGGATTGGGTATTGGTCGGGTCGGTATGGGTCAAAAAGTTTGCATTACAATAAATGGGTCATAAATGGGTTAAATGGGTCGATTTGGGTCGGACCATTTATGACCCGACCCAATCCACCCGTTTAACGGGTCTACTCGTAGGCTTCGCTCTCTTGATCCTGGCCTGTTCCAACCGAAGGCTCTCCGGCAACTGGAGCAACACTCAAAAAAATGAAGAAAACAAAGGCGAAGCCCTTGCCGTTGCCGTGCCTGTGGAGCAGAGGCCCTTCTTTTGGCTATTCTCAAGGCAAAAGCAATGGCGATGGTCAGAGCTTCCAAGCAAAGGCTAAGAAGGAAGACAGTTTCGACAAGACCAGGGAGGTTAATGAACGTTAACAACGATGTTGGCTATGACTGATGTCGGCCGACATGTTGCTCATGGCCATAGTTGAGAGGTGAAGATGTAAAGCGCCACAACTTTTCGCCGGCCGGGAAGACGAGTTCTGGCTGAAAGCCTCTCCGGCCAAGGAACTCTCTGTGATAACTAATGAAAAAGAAGCTGGAGAGGGACGCGTTCTTGGCAACGAAGATGAGGGAGCTTGAGGAGAGAGACGAGGTCGGGAGCTGCTCGACATCGGGAGCACTGAAGCTTGCGCGCGATAAATGCACTTGGAACCGATGATGTGGACAGTGAGTTTTGAACTCGATTCTGACGAGAATTTTTGATCAAGAAGCTTTTGTGTTCTTTTTATGTTGAATGAGAGACTGTCGCCACTTTGATTGCTAAGAGGTCTCATATCAGTCAGATACCACCATGGCTAAAACCATGACCGAAATTAAGGGTGTGCATGGAAACGTTTCCGGAACACTTCTGTACGAAAAGTGTTCCTGGGAACAAAAAAGGAACAAAAACGCGTTAAACGCGTTTGGTTGCGTTTCTGTTCTTTTTTTGTTTTTTTTGTTTTTGGAACGAAATAAGAACAAAAAAAATTAACAACAATTTGTTATTTCTTGCTCCATAAACATTTCTTGAAGAAACATTTCTTTTCTCTCTCTTCTTCTTTTCTTCTTTTTTTCCTTCTTTTTTCTTTCGCTGGTCGCCGGCCTCGACCATGGCCGGCGACCAGCCGTCGAGGCTCGGCCTCGCCCAGATCCGGCGAGGCTCGGCGTCGCCGGCGCAGGCGAGGCTGAGCCTCACCCAACCACGGCGAGGCTCGGCCTTGCCGAGGGTCGGCTAGCCTCTCCGTGGCCGGGCAAGGTCCCGGCCTCGTCGGCAAGTTCGAGGCCGGGACCGGCCAAAAAAAGAAAAAATAAAAAGAAAGGAAAAAATAAATAATAAAATTAAAATGTTTAAAAAATTAAAAGAAACAAAAAAAGAATAAAATTTACCAAACGTGTTTCTATTCATTTTTTATTCCTAGGATCAAACGTTACCAAACACGTTCTTTATTCAAAAATTGTTAGGAACGGAAACACTTTTTTGTTTACGCCTTGCAAACAAAAAAGAAACAGAATTGTTTCCATGCGCAGCCTAAGAGAGACAACGAAGAGAGAATTACAGGAGAGGAGGAGGTGGAGGAGAAAGTGGAACCCACAAAAAGAGAGTAGAAAACAAACGGGAAACAAATAAAAAGAGGAAATACTTTTTGTGGAAAAGCAATCAAAGGATGCTTAAAAAGGTAGGACCCAATATTGTCAGAACATAGGGGAGTGTTTTAACATGATAGGGGTGGAAAAAGCGCGATCTATTTAATATATTTTAAAATAATCTTTTCCACATAGTAATAGTTATTTTTGGTTAGGTAAAAAGCAATAGAATGCTGAGTTAAGAAATAAAAAATAAAAAATCATTGCAAGTACATCGAGAAGCCACTTCACCGATTTACTAGCCACGCCCCTTCCATCTTAATATATATAAGATTCATGCGCCTTGGATCACTGGGAATATAAATACAAGTACATGTCAAAAACTAAAACCTTCGAAATAGAGGGGCAAGTAGTTTGGATCACTGACTAAAATTGTGAGCCAAATTTCAAAAATGGTCTGCTTGCTAAGTTTCTATTTGTTTTGCAATCAAATATCGGAAAATATCACACACCAAATTCGGTTTCAGTCTAAAATTGTCCACAAATACATCGATGAAAGCCAAGTTATCATTTTATATGCAAAAAAGAGAGAGAGAGAGAGAGAGACAGGCTATCCTGAAGCACCATACCTGTTCATTATGACACTGGGAGGCCAACTTACCTCACTTTCTTGTCTGCCTGTTCATTATAGTCAGATGGGTAGGACTTCCATTCCACTATGGTATGCTTGTAAGACAAGTCTGTTTTGTGAAAAAGAATTTGAAGTTGCCGTCGAGTGTGCCGCTATGTATCGAGTCGAGGATCATCATCTTACAGTCTCAACTGGCCCGACGCTGAAACCAGTGCCTTGTCAAGTTCCGTGTTTCATCCCTTCACATAAGTTATAAGCAATCCAAAAGGGAACTCAGTTCTCTACTTGTGCTAGAAAATGATGAAGAGTATATGCTTAATACATAATCTAAAAGCTACAGGTCAAATACAGAGAATGTTCAAGAAGTAAAAAGAGGGCATAAGCTTCAGAGACGCATCGCCCTATGTACAAGTAAGAAGATAAAAGGCATGTCACATGATGATTAGCCATTCTGATGTTCAAAGTTACAGTCTGCAGATGATGACAAGGATATCTGAGGAGAACAGGCTCTTAAAGCATCAAGCAAATTCTTACCAAAACCAATTAAGCATAGTCAATCTCTCTTCATTTCTGTTTTCTTTCTGATTTGATAGAGGGGGTGGGCTGACTGCACAGAGAATTTTAGCAAAAGATTCTACAAAATGCCCTTGCGAAAAAAACACGACAGGCAGCACTAATGAGGGATACACTTGCTGCCGGTGTAAAAGACTACTGGAATCACTAAGGTATTGCAAGGATTGACTAGAAAACTGCCTAAATATCAACAATTGAATGTAACAGAACCAAATATTTCTCTATTTCATGGCCTCTCCAAGGAGAAGTACACTATCAGTGCCATAAGTTGTGTACGGCGCTCACTTTGGTGTCAAAAATTTCCGTCAGATAACTTAAGTGCCAAATCGGAGGAAAAACAATCATTTTTGCTACCGGCGAAAGATTCCGACCAAAATAATTACGTGGCTTTTTAAAAAAAAAATCAATAAGGCTTTTAAACGACGCTGTTTAATTCATTTGGGGATTTTTTTTTTTTATTTGGGGATGAAATTAGGGTTTTTCCAACCTAGCTCGCTCGGCCGTCATCGCTCGGCTTCCACCGTCACTAGGCCGCCATCGCTCGGCCTCTGCCGTCGCTGGGCCGCCATCGCTCGCTTAGCCACCATTGCTCAGTGCTATTCGGACGCCCTCGATGGCACATGAGGGAGCAACAGCCCTGGTCGTCGGAGCCTAGGTACTGGAAGATGCAGGCGAGGCACTCGTCGGGGAGATCAAAGATGGAGAGGGAGACATCAATGGCGGCACACTCGTGAGCGGCCTCCCCGAGCACCGGCTAGATCATGGCCTTCGACTTGGCCGCCAAGGGGCCGTCGTCGGGGTCAGGGTCGGGGTCGGAGCCGTGGCCACCAAGTGTGGGGGCCGTCAAGGACGGCGACTAGCCGAAAATTTAGGGTTTTGAATTGGGGGAGACACTAAACGGCGGCGTTTTGGTGTTAAGATACTGACTCTACTCTTTCGGCGAGCCATATCAACTTCAAAAATTAATATAAAAAAAAGTGCCACGTCGGATTTCCGGTCAACCAGATCGGAGTTGGCACCAAAGTGAGCGTTTTCAAACTTTTTGGCACTTAAGTAATTCGACGAAACTTTTGGCACCAAAGTAAGCATCGTACAAAACTTATGACACTAATAATGTACTAATCCCGCCTCTCCATAAACTTTTCCTTCAAAAACTATGCTTGGTGAAAGGTGCACAAGCATCGACGAATCAAGGACAAGCCCCTGACTCAAATAAACATTCTTTGGGGTCAAATTTGTACCAATTCTGGTCAAATTTAATGCACGCTTCTAATTAAAAAGAATAATGGAATGAATATATAATGAGCAATCCTAGGATACATAAAAGCTAAAAACCCTTAAAAGTCCACCTGAAGCAAACTGCTCCATCTTCACTTGGTTGAGGATCGCGAGTTCGGATTGAAAGGTCGTCCTTAGTTGAACCAGCCTCGTTTGAGTTCTCTACTGCTTTGTGGTGGATGCTTTGAATTCCAGTGTCTCTGAAAGAGGAAAGATCTTTGTGTGAATCGGAATCGATTTGTGGCTACCCGTATCGTGTTGAGGAAGGGAACGAGGACAATTCGGATGCATCGAGGCATTTGTCGTCTTTTTTTTTTTTTTTTTTTCTTCTGATGTAGTTGACTGATTGGAATTGATATGCTGGCTAGGTGATGATTTCATTTTAACAGAGTTCTAGCGTTCGTTATAGCGTTTGATTACCTGTCCGATTTGCTGTTTGGAAGGGGCAAAATAGGAATGATAAATAATTTCTTCGCATTAGGATGACCCGTCTTCCTTTCCTCTTCTTTTCGTTATCACTTTGCCTTTTACACATGTGCAAAGGTACCGGGACTGGCAATGGAGGTTGTCCCCAGGTCCTCGCAGCCTCGGATCGAGATTGATCTCTACCTCGAACAAGCCTCGATCCAAGCAATGGTGGCATCGCAGGATATGAAACAGAGGCCTACAGAAATCCCTTTTCATTTTGCTCTTGGAGGGGAGTGCTCAAGTTATTTGACCAATATTGTCCGTGTCATCTCTATTACTTATTACACATATGCCATTGCTAATGGGAAATTCTCATTTTGTGGCGAAACTTCACGCGAGTCTATGCGGGCGCACGATGGAAAGAGAGACAGAGACAGAGAGAGAACCTGCAAGGGAATAGCGCGACGTGGCATGGCGTGGCGTGGCGTGGCGTGGCGTGGCGTGAAGCAAGAACTGACGAGAGAGAGCGAGAGAAGACAGAGACAGAGAGACAGAGAGAACCTGTGAGAAAGTAGCGTGGCCTTACGCGAAGCGAGCAAACCGACAATTGGCATCGAACTGAGATAGAAGCCAAACGATCCTCGCCAACACTCCAAACCGACCCTTTGAACTTTTCTTCTATAAAAGAAATGCCTCTTCTTCGCGGCTTGCGAGACAACAGAGAGGGCACGTAGTTAACGAAGAGAGAGGACGCAATGAAGGGCTCATCATCTTACAGTCTGAGCCGCCCCGCTGCGGATACCAGTGCCTCGTCAGGTTCCACGTTTCATCCCTTCGCGTAAGTTACAACTTTCAACCAATCTAAAAGGGAACTCAGTTCTTTGCTTGTGCTAGAAGATGATGAACAGCATAGCTTAATACATAATCTAAATGCCACAGATCAAATGCAGAAATTGCTCAAGAAGCGGAAAAGAGGCCATAAGCTTCAGAGACTCATCGCCCTATGTACAAGAGAAGATAAAAAGGTATCGCATAGTGACTTGTCATTCTGCTATTGGAAGCCACAGATGATGACAAGGATATCTACGCAAAACAGACTCAGAGCATCAATCAGGTTCTGGCCAAAACCAATTACGTTTGGTCAATCTCTCTTCATTTCCTTTTTTTTTCTTATTTGATAGAGGGGGTGGGCTGACTGTACAGAGAATGGTAGCAAAAGATTCTATACAATGCTCTTGCAAAATAAACACGACAAGCAGCACTAATGAGGCATACACTTGCTGCTGGTGTAAGAGACTACTGGAATCTCACTAAGGTATTGCAAGGATGGACTAGAAAACTGCCAAAATATCGACAATTAAATGTGATAACCAAATATATCTCTATGAATACCCTCTCCACAAACTTTTCCTCCAAAAACTGTGCATGGTGAAAGGCGCACCAGCATCTGATAAAATCTTGGACCAGCTCCCGCCTCAAGAGAAATATTTTCATGCCATCTGCACATTCTTCGGGGTCAAATTGAGAACTATACCAATCTGTTCACTGATAATCTTCAGATAACCTACCCATCATCCTTCCTATCCTCCGAAGACGCTTTCATCGCTTCAGCAGTCATGAGAGCAACCACAGCTCTGTGAACTGCTACATCTGCTTTGCAAAGAAGTCTCTGTGCCTTCTCTCTCTTAAGCTTAGCTAAATTAGATGCATACCGTGCTGCACCAGATGCATCCAACAATTTATATTCATCCATATCCAGCCGGTCCCACTGCTCACTAGATGGTCTCTGAGAGCCTTCAGACGAAAACTGTTGATGAGAATTCCAGTGATGGGTATTCTTATTACTGCCCGTGGCTCCCCTGCTGTAGGCAGTGACCACCTGTGAATGTCGAGGAGATGCAACAGCACCAGATTTCTTTGACTTATATCTCTGTAGTCTCGGAGGATAATTTCGATTGAATCCATCATTGCCAATTGGAAAATATCCCTGGCCAGGGACATCTCGTGGAGAATATCCCAATGGAGACGTCTGTGCCATTTGAGAATTGTCTGCATGTCCATAGTTATGTCCCAAATAGACGGCCCTATCATCTCCAAAACTAGGTCCGTTCAATCTCCTCCCTGACAGGAACAAAAAGATAACGACGTCAAAATTCTGGATCCAAGAAAAAATAACCCAAAAGTGTTCCGCTTAGTAAAATTCACATAACTTACCAAAAGTATGGAAACTGTCCTGATCTCCATGAAAACCATTGCTTTGCCCCGTGACTGAGAATCGTTTTTGCGATCTTTGCTTTGAGCCTTTATTAGGGACTTCTAAGCCCCTAGGTTTCATACAGAAAGCAAACATGGGAGGTCTTTCACCAGCTGAGGCCTTCTGACATCCATCAGAAGCAGCAGAGTTCCCTTTATTCAAAGCTAGCTCCCACTCTCTCAACTGCTGCTGGTACATTTCCCATAATGGTGGCTGCAAAGCATGAGCATGAATTGAATAAAAGATACCATGACATTTAAATCACAAGTTCAAAAAAGTGCACACTATGTGCACACAAAGGTAACAGACAGGATTAATCATGACAGGAAGATCTAATTAACAAAAAAGAGACATACAAATTAGCATCTGATTTTTAATAATATGTCTAACCAACTAATTAATAACTGAACTAATTAAGAGCTAATTTCAAAGGCTATTTGTTTCTTTATTCATGCTCGATGCCCTATTAATTGAAAAACCAAGCATTACCATCATGCATGAAGGCTTAAGAAGTTGATATTACCAATTATCAAGAACCACAAAAACCAGATATTTCCACATGCTCCAGAGCGAAATTCCCCATATCAGACAAAATTCCAACTCCAGGAAAAGATAAAAATGAAACGGGCATGGAAGAGAGGAACAAAGCAATCACATACCAACAGGTCCCCTGACAATCCTTTGCAATTCACTCAAACAAAGTACACCCCAAATTAAAACAAAACGAGCATCTCAACATGGAAACTTCATCTGGAAAACCGAGTGACAGAAATTGTTCCCAATGGCGGATTAACAGTAATTGCAGAAAGCCAAATTAAATGCAGCACCTCACATAAATGTGTATCTGGACAAAATCAATAAACGACAAGAAAAAGGATTTTAAAAGGCACCTGAAGATGTCGAATCAATGGCATTCCCTTCTTTTGCCTCTTCTGCCGCCAATGTTCATAAATACCTCTTACCACAGGTCCTGCACCTAACTTCAAATCGTCCATTTCTTCAGATGTGAAATGGTCACACTGAAGAGCATAAGCTTTCTTCTCGAACATGTCCATTGTCCTCTCAAATATCTCCACAGATATGTGCCCGGAGCCATTATCATTAAGATCTGAAGAACTCTGACAAGATGAAATCCACTGCTCATCGTCACTATCCATGTCATATAGGACACGAGATGGATTCAAGGCCATTTCCACATCTGTTTCAACCTGCTGGAAGTAGATAGCAGAACTGCGAAATGACAGCTCCATTCCATTATCATCATAATCTTCTACCACGTGGACACCAGGAATCGGAATGTTCTTGACTGATGCAGCACGGAAGTTTCGGTTGTAACACTCTTCATGCATCTCCTTGAAAAGAGCCCATTGGCTTCTGTCTGAAAATTCGAGTGTCCACTCTTTCCCTCCTCGCCACATCATAGCATGTGTATACCTGTTAGTGGACCCAGGCTGCAGAAACTGATGTGCTTTATGAGAATATTTTGTGGTTCCAGAAACTTTTACTGCAAGGTTCCACTCATTCTCAACAAGTTCAAGTACCACCTCTGCCCCACTCTCTCTCCATCCCTTGTCCCCCACTGTAATTAACAAGTTCGCATGACACGATAACAACTCCCAGTTTCTTTGAGGAACTCGGGCACATCTGAGGCCCTCTTTTCATTGGGTCTCCTGATTCTTTTGTTAGGAATTGTTCTCTGCTGTGGCTTTGAGCTTGAACCTGAAGCTCCAGAAGGATATGAGTAAGTAACATGTGTCCGTGGCTTCTTTGGTCCATTGCCAAAACTATTCAGGGAACCATCAGATTTTGCATCTGACCAACCACGTGAGAAGTGTCCATAAAATGAACTACTTCTACTGTGATGCCATACGCTTCTTGGTGCAGTGGGATTTGGACTAGGGACAAGGCTGCCATTCACATCACAAGCCATACCAGTAGGCAGGCAAACCATGCAGCGATCCATCATCAACAGGCTTTTCACCTGCATTATAATGGGGAATATCTATCTTAATAACATTCAAAGAAGGACAAGCGCCATTTGTGATCCTCTCCCCATCAAGCAGAGGACTTGACGTTTTTCTGATGCTGCGTCATTTCCTTGCCCTTCCTGCACCTGCCCAGCCTCATCACCAACTACAGCAGTACCACTGTGAATCCTACCAGCAAGAAGATCACCGCTTTGGTTATCCTCAGGGGTCCTCGAATCTGCACCCTTGCAAACAACTAGCTGAACAGCTTGATCATCTTTAGCACAATGCAAGTACTTATCACAAGGACTCTCTCTTGATGGAGCTTCTTGGCTAGTATGGAATCCCACATCATCCTTTGAGCAGGCATCTATGGCAATGTTAGATGGAGCCAAAATGCTTGCAGTTTCAGTGCTCTTCTCCTGATTAAGCTCAACAAAACTAATTTTGGAGACACTATGGTGCATAAGAAGCTTCAGGTGCAATCTCAGAAAGAAAGTAGGAGCAGCGGAAAAGGAAAGAGCAAACGGAAGAAGCTTCATGTACTCTGCATCAGAACCTGAAGAATTTCCCCCATTAATGTCTTCATTATCTCTAGAAACATCCGAGGGCCGCATTGCTTCACCAGTCAGCTTCTGTAGACCCTGATCAGTTAACCTTAGGACAATTAATACTGGTTTTACATAAGTAACAACCACAATACTAAGCACAAAGTAAGAGTGTGTGCGTATGTGCACGTGCGCATGCCGTCAGGGAAGAGGGAAGGGTGGGGGGGAGTTTAAGAAATTGGTTCATGGAAGAATTGTAAATGATACCAAAAACAACAGAAAATCATGCACATATTGCTCCACAACCCTAACTCCTGAACAGAGAAATTGCACATTCTGAGAAGAAAATGGTAAAGAGAATAATACCTCTTGCGAAGAGTCCAAAACAGCTGGTGCCAGTAACGGGACGTCTCCATTTTGAAGCGCGCTGTAAGTGCACTCAGAAGGAGAAAGTTTCTCAACTAGCAAACAATTCTCCCTCAGTATCGACTCCAAGCACAACCTCTTAGAACGTTTTAATCTCAAAAAGTTGTAATATCCAAACACAAGTTGGCTCTCACAACCTTGAACACTGGAGAATTTGAATCTAACAGAAGTTATTGGAGATCGCAAGCTTACAAATTTCACCTCCCCGTTAGACTCACTCAGCAGATTCAAAACTGAAATTGCAAATGCTACAGCTTGCCCCAAGCATCCTTCAAACGAGAGGACCCTCAAACCAACAATGCTGTCGACAAAAAGCATCTCCAACTTCACCACAGGCCACACGTTCACCAGTCTTCCATAGTAAAGCAGAACGAGATCATAGACCAACTGGGAATCCTCTACTCTAAAAGGGCGGAGAAGAGAACTGACCATGATATCGTTTGCTTCCCTTCTCACCAAAAATATTAATTTGAAGAAGCCCGTCTCTTCAATGGTCAACAAAGAGCCATGAGAATCTGATTTTCCCAATGATAAGGCATCATCCTCTACTCTCTGGTACAAGGCTCCAGCTGCCCGGCGAAACCGCTTCCTGTAGTAAACAATAGGAGAATTGCCACCTTTCAGAGATCCGGAGCTCTTTGCAACTTTCTCAACCTTTCCAGCATGAAAAAGTCCACCCATTGAGGCACGATCTCCATGAAACGCCGTTTGGCCTCCTTTTGGGAAAGAACCAGAAGTGGTGGCCCCACATGTATCCACAGCATCAGCAGCAGATGATGAAGGCTTTGATTTCAGAGATGGACCGACAATTCGTTTCTTTACAGCATGGGAAGAAGAAGATTTGACCCCACGACTTGATCGTGCCAGCCACGAAATGATTGGTTCTGTGTCCATGTAACTGCTGACACAGCCATCATTGGCTGAAGTCAAAGGTCTCTCTTCCTCCTCATTGGTAGGCTCCACTCTTCTCTTCCTGCTGCCTACTGCAAACTTAGTCCGAGCTTCACCAGGAAGTAGCAAGAGTTTGATACGTTCCTTTTGAAGGTCAATCCATTCTTCATCACGGTCATCATACTTGATGTGATGGAGTTTTGTTTCTCCATCATAGTCATTTACGAGGCCATGGTACCAGCACTGGTCTAGAGGCCAGAAGACCTTTATTCTTTTGTTCAAAACCCAATCTGCATCCACCTGCTCAGAAGGAATTTCATAGAAATGCCTCCTTTTCCGGGAACGCAGCTTTTCTCCATGCTGATTTCTTGGCCGCAAGGCTCTATTAGCTGCTTTACCAGATGGGGACTTTGGTGAAGCACGAGATGTACATGCTTGATCTGAATATTTTCCGTTAGGAGATAACAGAAAATACAAGCTGTTTGACGATGTTGTTGGTGATGGCGATGCTCTACTCTTTGAAGAAAACCCAGTACAGCTTGGATCAAACCGTGAGGAGAGCATCCTCGCAGCATTTTCCTCCAGATTCTCCTCATCATCTTCCTGCTGATCATCACAGTTTTCGATAAGTAAGCATATTAAAAAGCACCAAGGGGGTGCCCCCCATTTACAACCAAGAAGCAAGAAAGTATCTAAGAAAAATCAACCTGCTGATCATCACATCTCTTGGCAGAGACATCGACTGCAGAACCTGCCTCCACCACAGCACTTTGAACACCTCCCGGCTTCACCTCTCTCTGCTTTCGGCGCTTCTTCACCGACTTTTTTGGTTTGCCATTGTCTGTTGCTGAACTCCTCACAATGTAATCCTGCTCCTGCGAAGGTCCGCCAACGCTATGCCCATTCTCCTTCATATCATCCAAAGCGTCCTCCTCTTTAACATTTCCGCCACTGCTTCCTCCTTCAGGATCACCATCTCTATGCTTCCCAGATGGACCGGCAAAATCCAATCTGCTGACAGAGGGCTCAGCTGGATTTGACTCTTGAGTATGCTCTACTCTTTTCCGTCCCAAAGTTCCACGTTTCCTCTTTGGAATTTTGACGACGTTGTCATCCAGACTAAGTCCAATGCCATTCAAATTGCCATTGGAGCTCGGTCTCTCATCCACCTCGGGCTTTAACTCCGACGAATCATTTGACCCAAAATGAGCCCCAGCATTAGTTACGTCACTTAGTCTCTTCTCCTTTCTCTTCTTCAAGCTACTAAGAGACACCTCCTTCTTACTCCTTTTCCGCCTATTCTCATCCCCACCATCATTGGAGCCGATCTTCCTCTTCAAGTTCTTACTTTTTGACCTCTCGGGATCCTCCCCCGACGACCCGGCTCTATACAAGCTCTTAACAGCCAGACACCTGGCTTTCTTAGGAGCCTGAGCCCCATTTGAGCCCTCCACCTTCTGCTCCATCAACCAAAATTCAATACCACCAACCCCACGCGCGTATCACATTCCATCACACGACCCCGCCCTCATATTCCAGATCTGCAAAAACCGAGAAATGCCCAGAAATCACACAAACCGCACACAAATGAATCCCGAAACAGGGGCGGATTAACCCCCCCGACATCAGCCCGCAATTCCGAAACAATCGAAACCCGCGACGCCAAAACCGGCGGCCGCGGATCGAAGGACGGGAAATGGCGCTCACCTCAGGCGACGGAGCTCGACGCGGCGGCGGCGTTCCCCCCCGGCGGCGCGCGGCGGGAGATCACGAGCGAGGAGCGCGAGCAGGGGCTGAATCCGGCGCCTCCGAGGCGAAACCCCAAGGAATCGAGCGGATTCGGAGAGGAATTCCCCCCGCAATTTCTCTGAAACAAAAAAATTTCACCGCGAGAGAGACGGACCAATTTAGGGTTTCTTTCGGTTAAACGACAGAGCCGAGGGTTTAGATCAGAAATCGGAAAATAACCCCCAAACGAACGAGAAAAAAAGAAAAATTGAAAAAGAAAAGGTGAAATGGGGGAAAAATAAAGAAAATTTTCTGCTATGTGGAGGGCTCGGATGTACCTACGTGGCGCGCTGTGAGCCCCTTGATGACGAGCCTGAGGACGAGGTTTTTCCGGTGGGGGCTCCCTCCTCCTTTTCTCCCCTTGGCCTCCTTTGTATTTTTTTTCAAATTTTGGATTTTGGAGCTTTTTTTTTTTTGGAGAAAACGAGGAAGATTTGGGGAATTGATTGGGAAAAATTCAAGAGCTTGTTTGTTCTTGGTCGGAGCAGATGTGAGTGATGGACCTTTGGGGATGATTGGGGGCCAATTTATAGGGGGTGAGGAGGAAGGAAATGATAGGATATGACCAGCTGATGCATCTTACCATAATAGTCTAGTCCCAGCTCTAATCTGGCCTCGTCGGTCGCCAATGGCGTATGTGTAATTTAGGCGTGAAGGTTCGGGACGCGCATAATGTGTGCCTAGAATCTCCCTCGACAAAGATATGACATGGAAAGCTTTTTTCACAGAGAGAGATTTCGAGCGATCACTTGACGACCAGACGGGGATACGGGAGGGGAGGTGGCAAGGCACTGCCCGCCCCTCGAATCCGCCGATCCTTGTCGCGCGACTTGTCTATTTATATTACATTTTCGGCCTGTCGCAATGCGGTAACTACGCGTTTAAGGAAATGTAATCTCCTTCGGAATGCACGTATCGAAATGGTCATACCGTTAGGTTCTTACTATGAATAAATTATTTTGTTTCGATATGCATAATGAAACTCCTTTCGTCTTAGTGAAAAAAAAAAAAAAATAAAATAAAATTAGTATGTTTTGGACCTAGGGTTTTACACTTTCGGCAATCATATCTGCCTCCTTTTTGGGTTTAACTTGATTAGGCATTTATGCATTCGTGGAAATTTTATCCTATTCTCAAAAAATGGAAAAAGTATTAGGGCATGTAAGTAACGAAATTGCCTTTAAGCTAGAAGAAAAATCAAATTTGAATTAGTCCTTTGAACTTACAGCTTTTTACCACGAGCAATCCAATTTGGTAACGGTAAAGATGGTAAGACCAGTCCAAATGAGGCATAGTGACCCAATCGCATTGGTAAGGAATTAAAGGATTTTGGACAAAATAGGTTAAACCATCCCAATTAGAGCCAATTTATCACCCTCTACCTACTCCTTCACCATTTGGCCCTCTTCCTTTTATGATAAGAAATCTATAAAAAAAAATTTGGAAATACAACTATTTGAGTATGTAAAATCCAAATATCGTGAAAAATACACGGTAAGTGCATAAATTTGTCTTTAGTTGTTAAGGAATCTATTTTGTCATATTTTTGAATTTGCTTAAAAGTTTCAAAGGGTTATTCCTATTCTATTTGTGATTAGAAATCTAATCTCAATCTATCAAAAATTGGAAATACGACTATTTGAGTATGTAAAATCCAAATATCATATAAAAAATGTGGTAAGTACATAAAGTTATCTTTAGTTGTTAAGGAACCTATTTTGTCATTTTTATGAATTTGCTCAAAACATAAGAGGGTTATTACTATTCTACTTAGAAATCTCATCTTAATCTATGAAAAAATGGAAATACAATTATTTGAGTATGTAAAATCCAAATATCGTGAACATTACATGGTTAGTACATAAAGTTTAAATTTGTATGTTTTGGACCTAGGGTTTTACACTTTGGACAACCATCGCCACCTCCTTTTCGGGTTTAACTTGATTAGGCATCTACGCATTCATGGTAATTTTATTCTATTCTCAAAAAATGGAAAAATTATTTGGGCATGTTAGTAACGAAATTGCCTTTAAGCTAGAAGAAAATTCAAATTTGAATTAGTGCTTTGCACTTACAGCTTTTTACCACAAGCAGTCCAATTTGGTAACAGTAAAGCTGGTAAGGCCAGTCCAAATGAGGCATAGTGACCCAATCGCTTCGGTAAGGAATTAAATGGTTTTGGACAAAATAGGTTAAACCATCCCAATTAGAGCCAATTTATCATTAACTACCTACTCCTTCACCATTTAGCCCTCTTCCTTTTATGATAAGAAATCTCATCTCAATCCAAAAAAAAAATGGAAATACTATCTAAGTATGCAAAATCCAAATGTTATGAAAAATATGCGGTAAGTACATAAAGTTATCTTTAGTTGTTGAGGAACATATTTTGTCATTTTTCTGAATTTACTTAAGACTTAAGAGGTTATTCATATTCTATTTATGAGAAGAAATCTCATCTTAATCTATCAAAAATTGGAAATACAATTATTTGAGTATGTAAGATGCAAATATCATGAAAAATATGTGGTAAGTACATAAAATTATCATTAGTTGAGGAACCTATTTTGTCATTGTTTCTGAATTTGCTTAAAACTTAAGAGGGTTATTCCTATTCTATTTGTGATTAGAAATCTTATCTCAATCTATCAAAAATTGGAAATACAACTATTTGAGTATGGAGAATCCAAATATCGTGAAAAATACACAGTAAGTACATAATGTTATCTTTTGTTGTTAAGGAACCTATTTTGTCATTATTCTAAATTTGCTTAAAACTTAAAAGGGTTATTCCTATTCTATTTGTGATTTGAAATCTCATCTCGATCTATCAAAAATTGGAAATACAACTATTTGAGTATGTAAAATCTAAATATCGTAAAAAACATGCAGTAAGTACATAAAGTTACCTTTAGTTGTTAAGGAACCTATTTTGTCATTTTTCCGAATTTGCTTAAAACTTGAGAGGGTAATTCCTAATCTGATTATGAAAAGAAATCTCATCTCAATCTATAAAAAATTGAAAATTCTGACTATTTGAGTATGTAAAATCCAAATATTGTAAAGAAATTGTGGTAAATATGTAAACTTATTTTTATTTGTTAAGGAACCTATTTTGTCATCTATTTTAATTTGCCTAAAACTCGAGGGTCATTGTGGGTTTTGAAGTAAATCGTGTCCATTCATTCCTCTTCTAATAAGAAATCTCATATGAATCTATCGAAACTTGGAAATATGACAATTTGAGTATTTAAAATCCAACTATCATGAAAAATAGGTGGTAACTACATAAAGTTATCTTTAGTTGTTAAGAAACCTATTTGTCAGTATGTAAAAAATCCAAATTCCATTTTGAAAAAAAATCCCGTTAAAAATTGAAAATTCGGTAAAAATCCAAATATTGTAAATAAAGTTATCCTTAGTTGTTAAGGCACATAGTTTTTTCATCTTTTTAAATTTGCCTAAAACTCGAGAGTCATTGCAAGTTTTGAAGTAAATCGTGTTCACTTATTCCTCTTCTTACCATGATAAGAAATCTCATCTGAATTTATCAAAACTTGGAAATACGACAAATTGAGTATGTAAAATCCAAATATTGTGAAAAAATTGTGGTAAGTATGTAAAGTTATCCTTAGTTGTTAATTTTCCACTAATTTCGAAACCTATTTTGTCATTTTTTTTTTTATATTTTGCTTAAAAAGAAGTTAATTCTTTTTAGTTTTAGAAATAGATATGCTCATCGCTAGTTTCGATTAATAAATCATGTCCATTTATTCCCCTTTCTTTTATGATAAGAAATCTCATCAATCTATCAGAAAAATGCTTAAAACTTGAAATAGTGACTATTTGAGTATGTAAAAAAATCTAAATATTGTGGAAAAAGTGTGGTAAGTATGTAAGGTTATCCTTAGCTGTTGAGGAACCCATTTTGTCATTTTTTTTTTTTTTTTTTTAATTTGCTAAATCTTGAGGGTCATTACAAGTTTTTAAGTAAATTGTGTCCCTTTATTTATCTTACTTTTATGATAGAAAATCTCATCTCAATCTATCAAAAATTGGAGATACAACTATTTAAGTATGTACAATTCAAATATTGTGAAAAATAAGCGGTAAGTAAGTAAAGTTATCCTTTGTTGTTATGAAACCTATACTTGTGATTTTTTAAACATTTTGAAATCGAGGGTTATCTCAAGTTGCGAAGAAATCATTTACGTTTTTATTAAATTCCTATATCAAAAACATGAAATTCTTGTTGACCTTATATAAAAGATGACAAGTAATCCAACATGACAACGACAATCTAAGTTACCTATTAAATTACAGTAAATGAACATGCCAATAATAGAAAAGGATAAAGAAATAATATTGTAACTATAATGATAATCATTGAGACATTGAACGATCAAATGCGTGGACCATGATGGTCTAACATGAACCATGTGGAGTTGTCTATTTTTGGAACAGGGTCGCAACCCTAGGCTATTCAGGCAAGAATTGTAGGACTTTCGCCACAGTTCGTCGGATCCTCGCCACATGATGATCCTTCCATCCAATAACGAGTGGCACCACTTGTTATTTATTGCCCATTTTATTTTGAAACATCTTTTTTTGTTTAAAAAAAACTCCCATTATCATCTAAAAATATATTTTAAATCTAAAGCAACTATAGAAAAAGAAAAGTAATATACAAATATGCACATCGACATCTCTATATTTTTTTGAAGCTTTTCTTCACGCCAAATCACAGTCTAAGTGCACAGTCCAAAGATATGAGGCAGTCAAAAGTCACTTAAATTAAATTATTTTTAAAATGTGCCGCGAACTATCCTTGAATAATTAAATGTGGTGCCCAGAACATCAATCGGCAAAAAACTACCCACTATTTAAAAAAAAAAAAAAAAAAAAAACTCACTGTCTAGAAAAGGAGATTCATTTATGAAACACGTGCAGTGCACGTTGGTTACTATAATAGAAAGCAAAAACACCGGGTTCGGAATCCAACGGAGTCACTATAATTGGTTCAAGCCGGTCTCTATATTTCTCGAAATTAGGGATGAGCATGGATCCTAGATAGAATTGAGAATTGGACTGCACCCATCTTATGATGGGTCCAGTTCTTGACATCGGACTCTTTGGTTCAGTTCCCTGTCCCAAATTTTTTGGAACAAGTATCATGATGTCAGGTTTATGGATAGGAACCGAATCGAATTGGATCAAAAACCATAGACCTAGATCGGGAATTGGAGAATCAAACTAAGAAGTAGAGAACGAGGCCAAATAGAGATAACCCTAAAACTAGTAGTATCTATGGATCTTTTCACCAATTTTACTATTAATATCAAACTTTCAAAATTGCGAATATCATTTCATTACTAATGTTATTCCATATGTACTTCCATTACTATGTTTAGTTTTAAACTTGCTCGTAAGATATGCACCCAATGGGATCCACTGACAACATATCTATATATATATATATATTCATTCAATACACTATGGTTGTGTTTAGAAACCTAAATTTGAGTCTAGATAGAATAACAAATTATCATACGATGTTTGATGATGTTCTTTGAATTGGATAATCCAAATAAATCCGGATAAAATGTTGGATAAGAAATACAGCTTTTAGATTGTGGGATATATCCGAATTGGTTATAAAATTTAAAAAAAATAACTAAAAAATTATATTTTATCTTTTAACAGAATAATAAAGTGACACATCGAATATTACTACGCCAACACTCGTCCACCAAGGACCACCACCATGTTACCAATAGAGCTAGCAAAATGAGTCATAAACCCATATTATGACCCATTTTTAGTTAAATGGGTCATATATAGGTCAAGTGAAAATTAAATATGGGTAAGAAATGGGTCAAGTGAAAGTTAAATATAGGTCGGAAATGGGTCCGAGAAAGTAAAGTACAAAAAAAAAAAAAAGGTCTAAATGGGTTATTAAGAAATTCACTTTGAAGTTTGAACCCATGGCCTTCACTCTTTAACTTTATAAAAATGCTTTTTATTATAAAATATCGAAATTATAATTATTTTTCATATTTCAATTTTCTTTTCTTTTCTTTTCTTTTTTCTTTCTATTTCTTCCTTCTTTAGCCGCTAGCTGCCGGCCGGCGTAGACGGGCGAGGCTCGAGCTCACCAACGACTAGCGAGGCTCGAACCACGCTATTGTCGGGTGAGGCCGGAGCCACGCCAGTGTCGAGCGAGGCCGGCGAGATCGAGCCCTGCCCGACGCCGGCGAGCTCGAGTCTCAATAGATTCGACGAGGCTCGGCCTCGCCAATGACTAGCAAGACTCAAGCTCACTAACGTTAGGCAAGGCCTTAGCCTCGCTAGACCGGCGAGATTGAGCCTCACCCGACGTTAGCGGAGCCTTAGCCTCGCCGACAACTGGTGAGACTCAATCTTGTATGTGGCTAGTCGCCGGTCATCGTCATGGCGGCGACCGGCCGAAGAAGAAAAAAAAGATAAAAGAGAAAAAATATTAATTATTAAAAATTAAAAATTATATTTTAAAAAATAAAAATGATTAAAAATTATATTTTAAAAAATAAAAAATTCGATTTTTTAAAAAAAATATTTTAAAAAGAATTATAAAAAATTTCCATTAAATTTGTATTGCATAAAAATTGTTAAAAAATTTGTATTGCATAAAAATGTTTTAACAACACTTTTTTTTTATAAAAAAAAAAATCATAAAAATGAGCTTTTTAGGTTTAGTTAAAATAAATTTCATGTTACAATTTTTAGTTATTCAATGACATGTTCACTTCAAATAAGAGAAGCATGTGCATAGTCTAACTTTTATAAATATTTCAATTTATAGGTTTTTTTAATTTTTTTTTACTATTTTTAATTTAATTTGAAGTTTTAATCCAATTAGCATATAGTAGGAGTAAGTTTTCCTGGAATATTAATAAGTTTTAGCAATACGGGTTGGGTCCAGTATGGATCACTTAATTTACACTACATAAATATGGGTTAAAACGGGTTAAATAGATCAAATATAGGTCGACCCATTTTCGACCCGACCCAAACCCAACCTGACTCACCCATTTCACGGATCTAATTACCGATCATCTCGTCACTTTCAACTACCACATGATCGATCATCGTTACTTTCAACCATCACATGATCGTTGTCTCCTCTGACCACGCTGATTATCCCCACTGGCCGGCAATCGTGTTCCAACAAGTGAGGGAAAAAAGGGGCCTAAAGATTATCATCGTGCCGGATTTTCATAAATCATCTTTTTTTCACCCCAATCATATACGCCCTCCACATTGACCCAAACTTTCAAGCATGATCGCGATCAGGCTCATCACCTGCTGGTCAACGAACAATGGCTGACACACTATCAACTTCTTAGTGACCATGCTCTCGAGCATGGAGTTTCAACATAAAAAAAAAAAAAAAAAAAAAAACGTTGCAACGGCACCGTGATGTGCAGGACCTCCTATTGCGGGCTCATCCCACGACGCACACCTTCTCTACTATCGCCTCTCTTAGCCATTTTCTTCGACAATGCAGTCCAACCGTACGATCAACATGAAGTGCCTCCTGCCATTCACAATGCAATCCCAAAATTACATGATCTTGTGTCGGCTAAGAGATCTCATGCTCCCGAGCTCGACTTCCTAGAGACGTGGTCAAGAGGGTTTGAGTCTGATGTACTGAAGAAGCAAAGTCAAAAGATGAGATTTTAACACAAAAAAAATTAATGAAAAGGATTTTTAAAGATTTTCAATCTTATTTTAAGTTATAGATTTTCAAAAATTATCAAAGATATTTTTCATAGATTCCAAATTTTATCTTAGATTATACCAAACATATGATAGGATATTTTAACAATCTAAGGATATGTGGAGGATTTCAAATCTACCTTTATTCTATCATATTCTAATCCAAATTCGGATGACCAAATGCAACCTATATACTTTGAAAGCCTCAAATTAACTAATCACTAATCTTTTACACACATTTATCAGCATCTTTCGTTTAGTCTACATGATAATATAATACAATTTCTCTAGTTAGATCTGACATGTTATTTATAAATGGTTTTGCTTGGGATGGGTAGTCTTGTTGATGAAACTCTATTTATTTGAAAGGGATTTTTTGCTTTTGCTTGTTTTTGATTAACTGAAAATGAAGCAAAAACAAAGAATAACAAAATGAAATTAAAAGAAAGGAGGAGGAGGAGGAATTAGTAGGTTCAAGGGTAGAACCTAAAAAAATAATTTATATTCCAAGATTTGTTTCAACGTTTACAGGGGAGGTTCTAAGTTTAGATTTTGGGAACTGGTTTCGGCACGATAAATTTCCACATGGAATGTACACCTTCCACCCATACTCAAAATCATTGTGGTTAGTTTGGTTTGGCTTTCAAACCAAAACAAGCTCCAGCACTTTTACGAAGATCGTTGTTCGAGAACCATAGAAACCGGATCAGAAACTTGAGAATAGAGCCGAGAACCAAAAAAAAAAGAAAACAGACCGACCCAAGATAACCCTAAAATTAGCAGTATCTATTGATCTGTTCACATATATTTATACTATTAATATTGAACTTTCAGAAATTGGGAACATCAATTTGTTACTAATGCTATTAAATACATTCTTCCATAACCATAATTTTAGTTTTAACCTTGGAAGATATGTTCCCATTAGAGTCCACCTGCAACATATTTGTATTTTGATTGCAATAGCTGTAAGAGTTTTCCTAATGTTGACTAAATTAATTGATATCGTAATTTACTGTTTTTTTACGGTTACCGTAAAACAGGGTTGGTCTAAAGAGAGATAAAAGGTTTCTTAATTAGTCTAATATGGGCTAGCTAGTGTAGGCCGAGTTGAGCCTGGCCTATAATGAGGGGAACTGGCTGGAAACTCTATAAATAGTACTCAAGTATCTCCTCTAACCTTAATTCTCACATGTATCCTCACCTAAGGGGCGTTTACCTAACGTTACACGTGAGGGGGGCCGCCTCATTGAGCTAGTGATACGGAGGGCAATAGAGGGGGGCCGCCTCATTGAGCTAGTGATACGGAGGGCAATAGAGGAGAAGGACTTGATGCGTGGATCCCCTTGATATATGTGGGTATTCATTTTTCTGCTTCCGCTTTATGTTCGATAGATCCCAAAACAGGTGCGTTAATCTTTCTACTCAATTATGCATATTCTTGTTTTAGTTATGGAGATCTTGGGATTACGCAATTTGCATCCATCATGGTATTAGAGCAACCATAACCCTAGAACTCGAACGCAATTGGTTTTGCCTTAATTTGTATAGATTTACCATAATTTGTACGGATCTACCCTAATTTGTATGGATTAGCCCTAATTGGTACTGATCTTGCCCTAATTTGTAATTTTCGAGACTTTTTGTTTAATAAAAATTAAATTAAATCACAAATTTGGATTGGGAGAGACGAGACAAGCAAGAGGATTGGCGGACGTTGCCGGATGCCGCACGCGCCCCCACGCGCACTGGCGTCGAACGCACGCCGCAGGCCCCACGCGCCGCACACACTCGTGCGGCGCGTGCGGGTGCGTGGGGGCTTATTTTGGCGTGTGGTTGGCGGCGTTGAACTCGTATAGTGATTTCCTATCTTATGGTATATTTATTTTATATGTTTGATAGTTTTATTGATGTGAAATTGCATATGGAATCCTAAATACGTGTATTTTTAGTGTATTTTTGCGTATTTTTCTTGTATTTTCTGTGATTTTAGAAATACAGGTGATGGGTTACTAGTATGTTATCACATAATAAAAATGTGTGATTCATTAATAAAAAAATCAAACTTTATTGTGAACTGAAGTCGGCTTAATGAGATACAATTAGTATGAGATTGTATTTGAGCTATGTATTGAGTGATGAGAAATAATAAAGATTATGAAACTTTTGTTACTCAAGTATACTCATTTACACACTGGTAATCTTTGAATGATAGACGACTTAAGGACTCGTGACCAAACGATGTACTTGTCTTGATACATCTGCCTTTCGAATGTGGGTAATGCATGTCAATTAAGTTCTTGATATTGTACATGAACTGATCCGGTCACTTGTTAATGTCTATCAAGTTGAATATTTTTTATGGTTAAGGAGTATGACAACATTTATGCAGAGCAATAGTATCTACTGTTAAATTTTAGATATTTGGTTCTCTGGTTTGACTTAATTAATAGGCCACTGGTTGAAGTAATGATATTTGTTACCTAAAATTGATTAATAAATCAGTTGTTGGCCTTGGAATCATTTTTGCCTTATGAACTCATGAGTGATAATAGATCAACTGTCAAGTTTGTCGATTTGGTGTACCATGTATTACTATTGATATTAATTTATGAGAGATATTTTAGATCAACATTCTTTTTATGTTGTTCTAGTAATATGTAATTGGGGTGCATAAGAGATGTTTTATTCTCTGTTATAAGAAGTTTCTTGTGTTACTGTGATCAATGATCTCATTGGAATCTGTCTAACATGTTCGTTGTATATATATTTATATATATGTATGATTAATTTTTATTAATGGATAAAGCAATGTAATTAACATGATATGTGATTTTAGTGATAACATGCTCCTATCACTAAAGTTAAAATCACATGTATATGATGTGTATGTGAGTAGTAAAGATTATATCCCCGGTATGAGAGAATTTCAAGAATTCAATTGAGTTGTGACCGCCAAAGTGGCACACTTGATTGTGTTTGAGAAATTTCGGTCTCGTATGATGATTGGGATGTTCCTGGTCTAATGCATAGTTATACTCCCAAATGAGGTGATTGTATTAGTTCATTTTGGGAACTGGTTTCACAAAGATTGGAATATATTCTCATAACGTGGGGAGTAAATTTCCAAAGGTGATTATGTGATTTTGCATGGAATGTACACAATGCTTCCACCCATACTCAAAATCATTGTGGTTAGTTGCTTGAAATTATGTCTTGTCTGATATTGAAATTAGGACACATCTCGCAAAGATTGTGTTTAAGTCCTAATGACATATACATCTCGATATGATTAAAAGATTGTCGTGTTTAATGCTGGCAATGAGTATTTTGTTAGCTTAAAAGTCATTTGTCAAATACTTGGGATTTTGGGGTGGTAATTTAATTACTATGCCTGAAAATTTCAATTTACCAAAACAAGCTCCAGCACTTTTACGAAGATCGTTGTTCGTCTTTAGAACCATAGAAACCGGATCAGAAACTTGAGAATAGAGCCGAGATTAAATAAAGCTATGTCATCATAAAAGGTTGGCACTATAAGATGATAAGCCTAATTGCGAAAACATGTTTGAAAACTACTAATGACATATACATCTCGTATATGATTAAAAGATTATCGGGTTTAAAGATATTTTGGCAAGTATGACAATGCGATTAGTTTTGTCAAATTTGGTAGATTTGGGGTGGTAATTTAATTACATAAAACTGACAAAAGATTTATTTAAATGCATCATATTGAACATGGTGATTGTGGAATTTAAAGCCATATTTGTAACCCTAAAGAAGGTATAAATTATGGAATAACATACTCTAAAGTTTTAACTCTTATTATTTATAGTGAAGAAATAATTATTATTCTTTGTTTATAATGATTTCAAGTGGTTGTAGTTTATTAAAGGAGATTTGTTAAGGAAAAAACGTGATTAATAATATATCCACTATATGGTTGATGTAATGACATATTTATAAATGTCATTTCTTATTCTCAATTAAGTATGTGATTAAATGCCATAAAAAGCAAAATCTACGAAACATGTTTGAAAACTTAACTTGTCTAAAGATCACAAGTTTATTAGTTGCAAATTAGCGTACAAAACTAAAGAATTTCAAGAAAAGATTGTGGAATTTAAAGCCATATTTGTTGTAACTAGCGTTTTAACTACGAAGAGGGGTGGATTATTATAGTGAAAATAATTATTCTTTAAATATTCTTTCAGAAACGTGGCATTAATAATTTATTTTGATATAAAGTTAAAGCCAAATAGATACAAAATCTATTGGATGATTTTACTTGTGTGTATAAATTTCCAGACAATATTATTAAAGCTTCAAAACTTTATGTATATGATGTTTTGCTTACAAGTTGTGACCTTGAAAACAGACCGACCCAATAATGTATGATAACCCTAAAATTAGATGTAAACTTTGCTAGTTGTTAGGATGATATAATATCATAACAAGATACAGATTTATGTTAGTAGAAAGTGCTATAACATGATCTGTTCACGGTTGTATTGATAACAAATTTGTAGTATTATTTATTTAATTTATACCAAAAGCAAACGGTATTTATACATGTCATTATTAATTTTGGCTTTATTGAACTTTAATAAAGTCTCAATGGATTGTATAGACCTTGAGTGAAGGCTAGGACATCCGGGCATCCGGTTATTAGAAATACATAAAGAAATGGAAAGACATCAATTTGTTACTAATGCTATTAAATACGTTCTTCCATAACCATAATTTTAGTTTTAACCTTGGAAGATTAACTGTTCCCATTAGAGTCCACCTGCAAAAACATAAAGAGAGATTTGTATTTTGATTGCAATAGCAACCCGATGTATTATGTACTATGAAACCTCAAATTGATAGACTACTCTTTCACACTTGTTTCAAGTTTACTCTTAAATCAACTTCTTTGATTTAATCGACATGAAATCATAATATGATTTCTCTTATTAGATTTGATGGATTACTTAAAAATGATTATGTTTGGGATGGGTAGTCTTAAGGCCCCTATGGTAATGCTTCTACTCCGATGAACAATTTCTTTTCAAAAATAATTCTTTTTTATTTCTACTCGATGAACAATTTATGAGTAAAATAAAACGTTTGATAACTATACAAAATTTCTATTCTTGAAATAAAATAGAAATACAAATGTGTTTGATACGATTTATAAATTTTTGTATTTATTCATTTTTTCTTCTTGCTCATGAATCACCGATCGCCGCCCATTGCCCACTACCACACGACCACTGACCATCGCCGCCAACCACCACAGGCCGACCGCCAAAGGCAGTTGAGCGACCGCGGGAGGCGATGGTGGTTGGTGGGCTATGGGCAACAGTCAACAGCAACAAACAATGGTCAGCAACAGTGGCAGGCTATCGACGGTCAAAGGGTGACGACGGTGGCGATGGAGGTCATCGGCCAATGAGGGTGGCCAGTGGGTTATAGGCGGCAACCATGCGACGGCGACAATTGGTGATCAGGCGATAACAACGACGGTCGCCGGCAGTCAGGGGCTACAACGATGACGGTCGAGCAACGACAGTGACGACCATCTCCGGCGGTCAAGCGACGACAACGGCAGTTGACCGATAGTGGTTGTAGGGGGCCAAAGTGGCCGACGATTAACAGGCGGCCAACGATGGCCGCAACGAGGAAGAAGAACAAAAGAAAAAGGAAAAATAAAAAATTGATTATTTCTAGAAATTGTTTACATAAACAAAAAGCTACTTTTTTTTTTGTTTATTATTTATGTTCCAAATCTATTCCCCGGCTAGTTTTCTATTCCAAGAAATAGAAAAATAAGTTCGTGTTACCAAAACGGATTTCTATTTTTTTGTTTTTTTTTCCATGAAACAAAAGAATAAAAATGGGAAGAAACAGAAATGTTACAATGCATGCCCTTATTAATGGAAACTCTATTTATTTGAAGGGAACTTTTGTTGAAGAAGAAGAAGAAAAAGAAGAAGAAGAAGAAGAAGAAGAAAATTAGCATGTTATTGGCTAGACCTTGGAACTACAGGTTTGGTTCCAATATTAGTTTCATGTTTAGAAATTAGGAACCGGTCTCAACATGATAGGTTCTAGGTGAAATTTGCACCTACCCTAAAACCGTTCACACTACTCAAAACTGATATTCACTTTGGTTCAACTATCAAACCAAAATGAGCTGCAATGCTTTATAGAGATCCTTATCTAAGAGTTGCATAACCAGACTAGGAACTAGGGAATTGAACTAATAACAAAGAACCAGATCAAACTAAGATAACCCCCAAAATGAGTAGGATCTATGGATCTTTTTATCGATTTTATACTACTGATATCAAACTTTCGAAATTAGGAACATCATCTTTACTAATGGCATTCGATATGTTCTTCCATCATTATGATTATTTTTAAACTTGCTTTCATATAGGTGGAAGATCTACACCCATTAGAATCGACCTACAACATACCTATATATTGATTGTAATGGAAACCCAATATACTATGTACTTTGGAAACTTTAAATTAACTAATCACTACTATTCTACACATGTTCCTAGATTACTTGAAAAAATCAACTTCTTTCATTTACTCTACATGAAAATAGGGTTAATATTTAAAAACTCCAAACCGGTACACGTGTGACAAATTTATCACAAACTATTTTTTTTACCATGAAAAACTCTAAACCGTACATATGTGACAAATTTACCTCGACTCACCATACAAAACCTTAAACTAGTAAACCTCAAACTAATTTATTCGATTGCAAAAAATCCCAAACTAATACATTTATAACAAATATACCCCATGTTAAATTGAATTATATCACAAAAAAATCACAAAATTTGTAAAATGTGACAAATGGAGAGCAAAATCCCAAATTGATATACTAGTCAATTATCATGTGTCATTTAACTTAATAATTTAATAGTAAAATTTAATGAAAACTAACAGAGGGTAAATTTGCAACAAGTGTACCAATTTGACGTAAATTTGTCAAAAGTATACTAGTTTAGGTTTTTTGTGATCAAAAAAATAGTTTGAGATTAAATTTGTTACAAATGTACCAGTTTATGGTTTTTTAGGATATTAACCCAATGAAAACATTATATAATTTCTCTCGTTAGGTTTGATAGATTACTTATAAATGGTTCTATTTGAGATGGATAGTTTTGTTCATGAAACTCTATTCATAAGTAGGAATTTGTGTTGTTGCTTTACGAGAAATGAAGCAAAATCAAAAACAAGGCATAACAGAATGAAATTAAAAAAAAAAAAGGTTCCCGAATAAACCTTGGAAACCGAACTCCGTTTCCAAAATCGATTTCAATGTATACCCTAGTTCAGAAATTAGGAACTGGTCTCGACACGACGGCTTCTAGGTGGAATCTGCACCTACTACCCCTACTCACGATCAGTGTACGCTTCACGGAGACCGTTATCCGCGTACTGGGATAGCGTATCCCGCTGCCCAAACGGGTCCCTAACAGCTCTTCCTCCAAGTAAACCGTCGGAAGTGACCTTTCATTTACAAATCCCTCTCTCTCTCTCTCTCTCTCTCTCAATCATTCCTCTGCTACGTTTCCCTTCACTTTCTCAGAGCTCTCCAAGAAATTTTTTTAGGGTTTTTCAATCCCATCTCCCGCCGACGTCGAGGATCGCTTTTCCGAGGTAAAGTTCGCTTTTTGGCTCCGCATACCCATGTGGGTCTGCGCGGGCAGGCTTCGTGCCGGGGAGGATCGAAAATGGCGTCCACCGAATCGATGGCGATCGCCCCCAGTTGCTGATTTCCTGCGTTCTTGTGATTTTCTTGAATTGGGTTTCTCGTTCTTGGTCGTTGCTTCTTACCCCACAAAAGGGTGGATTGTGTTGGCTCCTTCCGCTTTCGTTTGTTTTGACTTCCTGTTGGATCGGCGATCGCAGTTCTTGATCGTGTAGAATTTTGCGAATTTGATGCGCGGATTAGAATGGGGGCGCTTGGTTGATTGCTTTCGAGCTGATAATCGAGCGTGAAGTGGTCGAAAGACGGATCGAAAATCGAAATGTATCGGCGTGATTGGGATGTGATCGTCCTGTGATTTGATTTCTGCCGTGTGTCGTGTGGGGCGAGGGCTGCCTGTACTCTCTGCTGCAAGTATCAATTTCTAAAATCTATTGATTTTTTGTTTAAAGTAAGAAATGGCTGGATCTCAATGTTCTTTTTTCCTTTCCTTTTCTTTTTTTTATTCTCTCTTTCTTCTTTCGATTTGGTTTTTCAATCTTTCAGATAAAAAGACTTTTGGCCTATGGTTTGCAGAAGTATAGAGAACTATTACTGGAGGTTGCGGTAAGCTCTTAGTTCGTCCATTAGTGATTTGAAGTTATATGTATTGATATAATAGTTCGCTTGAGAGTGGACATCGAACATATCTTGATTATCAGCCACAAAATTCTTGGATTTCATGAAACGACATGTTTTCGTTGAGTCTTTAGTTAGTATTGGGTCTGATGAGTCATAAACCCTGTTTAGGACTAAATGGCGGAGAAGAGAATGTCTTCGATGATATTTTATTGGGTAGGTCGATTTTTACACAATTTTTTAGCTAAAACACGCATTTGTATTGGCTCTCTCTCTCTCTCTCTCTCTGGCTCTTCGACTCCCACTTCTTATTTGTCTTAACCTTATTACATCCAAACTCCCAAAAAAAAAAAAACAGAGAGAGTGAGACTTATAAAAGGAAAACCTTTTGGCTCTCAACAATGTTGTCTTATTCAATTTTGAATCAATTCATTTCTGCTAACTCTTCTGTGATTTCCAAATCTCTCAAGGTGTTGCTTGAAATTTACATTTTCTCAAGTTTCCAAAAGAATTGATCAGCGTGCTTCCAGTGTCCTTTTGAATCATGCTAGTGGTTGAAAATAAGTAGTTTCTATTTGTGAATTCAAGTTGTCATTCACTATTGATGAAATATTCAAATGAGAAGATTCGAGCAAAATCATATTTCAGAGAAGAAAAATCCTTTCATTCTAATGGATCTCAATCTCAATGGGATTCTTGTTGGTGTAATATTGTGGGCTTGTTGTAAGAGGACCGCTCTTTGGATTAAGATTTATAGTATTTATTTATTTTTATTTTTTTTGTAACTCGGGAACCGCCGTACAGCCGGCAGCCGGTGACGTAAACCCGAGGGGCACTAGGGCGCGGACCCACGTCCCACGACACCCCACTTAACTCGTGCAATGTGACGAGGAGGGGAATTGAACTCTGGCCGTCGTGTTGGCCAACATGCGCCCTAACCAACTCGCCCACCACAGGGTGGGTAGATTTATAGTATTTTTATTAGGGCTTAAGCTCAAGTTACAACTTCTTCACAGTCAAACTATATTTCCCTCGTAAAGAAAAAATTTGAATTTATGGTTCACTTGATGGACCTTTATGTACTCATTGTTAGATATGGGCCAATGGGCATCACTTAGTTACTTTTTCCATGGTAGGAAATCAAAAAATCTAGTTCTGCTCTTTCCCTTTTAGTCCTTTTTTTTTTGTCTTTATTTAGTCTTTATATTGTTAAGATTGGAAGGAACAACAAAATCAAATCATGATATGAGTTCATAGCTAAAGAAACTTTTTGTCCTCTTCAGCAAAGGAATAAATGTTCTGTCTGTGCTTAGTGTGTGAAATGATACAGTTGGAAAGCTTTTAAAGCAAACTGTGATAGGAAATTGACGACCTATTGATCATAAATTGCCTAAAATTGGTGTTATTCATGTGAATAAATGCTTAACATAATCTAGAGTTTGGAGGGTAGTTAGGTCAGTTAATTGAAAAGGGCGTGTTTTAAGCCCAAAAAGGGTGGGGATCATGAGATGACAGTGATTGAAGATCCATATGACAGTTTTGCTCCTATTATTTTCTGGTTACGTTTATTTTCTCTTTTCACTTTTGTGCTCTCTTGGCCTCCTTAGAGTATATAACTTCTTGGTGCACCATTTTTTCCACCACTGTGCTACTAATGAACTGAGCAAAGGAGGACAGAGTGACCGTCCATTATTTTGCTTCTGTACCACTGCTCTCGATTCGTAGTCAATTTCATTTTCATCTCATTTGTTTGAGTGAGTGGTCTGCTACTTCAGATTTTTTGTGAGGGGTTTAATTTCAAGTACTTTGTCCTTTACCACACAGCAAATTAAGATAATGAAGTCAGGATCTTCCTCTTTAAATCCACATGCGGCATCTTACGTACCACTTTCTAAGAGAGTAGCAGATCATAAAGGCGGTGCTTTTGAAGGAACATTTGGAGACTGTAAGTCCTCCAATGTGACGGCCTTCTCTGAACCTCTTGTGCAATTTGATCAAGGTCAGGACCGAGGGAGAGCAGCTATTCACCCAAATTTCCATGAGACTTCAAATTTTCCGGCTGCAGAGTATTTCTCTTCAAAGAGCCACTCTGCACATGGTTCGACGTCAAGGCAACCAATTAATTTTCCAGACAAACAGGTTCCTGATGAGGAACTGGAAATGGACGTATTGTATCTTCAGATGCAATTTCCTGGATTATCTGATCAATCCATCGCTGATGTCTACCTGGCAAATAAGGGAGATCTGGATGCAACTATTGACATGTTGAACCAGCTTGAGGTGACTTTTGTCGGCTCTTTTTAGCGTACTTATGATGACAGATTCCAATTGCTTTTTGAAGTTGAACTTGATTATATAAGTATGCTATGCAATTTTTGTGAGGAATAGGGGTGGCGTGTTTGGCCTATCAGCTACCTGTTTGACTCTGAAATGAGATGAGTAAATATTATTGATAAGCATGAATGGACTATCTGAAGATGATTAATTACCACCCAATAATGGTAATTTTTATTGTTCTTTGGTAATTTTCAATGTGCTTGCTTAGAATCTTTTAGTTAAATACATTTCTTTTTTCTGGCAAGAGATTTCTTTTATGTGTAAATCTCTATTTAACCTTCTCTATATTATGATTCCATCTGGATTAACAAGGAAAATACTTTTGTCCATAAGGTGCCATATCATTCTGATAACAGGTGAAAGATATGCCTTTCTGACAATTGTTCTAAATAAGATGATGTCAACTAGTTGTAAATAGTATATTGATATTGCGCTTCTACTTGACCTCTTCAAATGTTGCATCTCTGTGTGGATTTCATCAAAATTTGGATTTCTAAATGTTGTTCATAATCTTAAGAGCTGTATCATTTCTTTATGCAGTTCAACCCAGATGACTTTCCTGAAAATCTACCAGAAACTCTTGACATTGGTGATGTTGCAGTACCAACTTCTGTTGCAGAGTCTGGATATGTGAAATTGAAGAGTGTTAAGGGTGAGGCAACTGCTTCGTCATCTGGCTGATCTGACCCAGCCAATCACTCTACTTGGTTGAGTTGGAAAAATTAGCTGCGCTTTTCCCCTTCTACATACTTGTCAATCTAGAAGGGGTTCAACCTTAAAACAGGGTAAGGTGCAGCATTGTATAGTTGTCGATGGTTTGTTCATATGCAATGTTCTCCAATCTCCATGCTCACCGCTTTTGTTTGTTTTGAGTTTCTAGAGCCATTGTTGCTCAAAATCTGCAAAATCTTTTAGTGCTTTAGAAAAGGATTGGTTTTTGCAAGATGATTCTGAGTTTGTGATCAGACTCTGAAAGCAACGTGTAAGTCGTCTGGCAAGAGCTGCTGAATTTCGCGTATGATGTCCCTGGCATGCCGAGGAGATGAGATCAGCGTGCTGGCAAATTTCCACAGAGGAAATGTTTGAATTTCTGGTCCCAATGTAGTCCGTGATTGTCCCATTGTGCCTTTTCTTGATGCCATTGAAACAGTATGTATTGTGTGCTGTTTCCACTGATGCAGTTTCCACTGAGATTCAGTTTTCCTAGCACTATATAACTAAACTCAGCCAAAAAGGAGAAGAGAGAGAAGCTGTCTGCTGAAAAAGTTGTTTGTGGTTGCCGCCCGTGGCCTGACTAGATAACCTCAACCATGTAAGTGGAAACTCCTGTTCAACACTGCCACAGAGAGAGAGAGAGAGAGAGAGAGAGCAAAATGAGAATCATGGTATAGACTTTCTACTGTAGGAAGTGAGTGTGGAAACCAAGAGTTGTCATGAAGTACGGCAGCGCTGCTTGTGGATCGTTGTCCTGAGAGGAAAGAACAAATGGGCCTCAAATGATTCTTGAAATGATTTTCCATTGAATAAGTACGATCGACATGTTAGGGCTTACTACTAATATGTATTATATGGAGGAGATAACGATGGCTTCGTGCTGAGAAGTTATTGCGTGTCCATAAATCATGTTGACAGATATAATATCAATTATTAATTGTATGGGTCCTAATGTGGTGCTCACATGGTCAATGATTGAAATGGACTTATATAATCTATAAAATCATACATCAGTAGCTTCTCTCTCTCTCTCTCCGGCCTCCCCAAGAAAAAATGCAGTCCTTGCCCGACAACAAATTTTGTCTAAACAATGTCCAATCAAATGATGAATTCATATTTTGTTTATTTACTTTTATAAGTGATACAAATAATTAAAAAAGTATTTTTAAATTATTTATTTTTCGTGAAACAAATAAAGTATCAGTTGGTTTTGAGCCAATTGAGTTTGGCCATTAAATATTTACTACTTTCTTTTTAGCAATTCCTGATCTAAGGAAGTCATTGTGCAAGGGTGACGGAGTGTTGGTAAAGCATGAGAGGCTTTCCAATGTGGACACGAGAGTTTTTCATGTAACAATTACGCTAGTGATGCATTGGTATGGTATCACGCACTCAAATAAGAAAATCTTGTTTTTAGTGTATGTTCAAAAATCACAAATGATAATACCACTATGTATAACCATACCAACATGACATATGATGTTAGCATTTCATTTTGCAGGATACCTACAAGTTCTAGTTCACCGAACAATGTTAAGTAGTCGATGAAATTGAATGTATGTCAGTTTTTAAATTTCTCATGGTTCTATCAGGAGTTAAGGACAAATACTTGTAGAGCAAGAAACCAAATCATCTTTTGCAGTCTGGGCCACTTTCATTTCTTTCGAAACAAATTGAAACCACAAAAACTAAACCGTTCTTTTTATAGTTTTGAAATTACCTTTTGTCATTTCTATTTCAAGTAGCCTTTTCTTTTGAATCTGATATGGGTTTAGAGGCTCGTATAACCAATCTCTAGTGCTTGAAAATATATAATTAGTTTAGTCTATTAGAATAGTTCGTGCAAAATAAAAAAATAATGTATCCAATGCTTAATGACGGAATGATACATGGATTGATTGATGCAATTTGACTTACAGTTATATCTAATCAATGGACGGTCGGGGCCTCAAACCGAATCTAGAAATTCTTGCTCGAATCCGGCCATGATCAAGAAAAATATGAAATATACGTAGTCATTGTCCTAATTGGCTAACACCCACATTATTCCCACATATTTTTGAACCCTTGGCTCTAACAAGTTGTGTTTGGCTTCTGCAATTGTTTTCTTTTTGGGTCAAGAATTTTCTGCCATTATAATCATAAACATGCAAACGACTTAAATTAAGAATTTTAGAGGCCGTTCTCCATAAACTTTTCAGCCGGCGAGACAATCACGAGAATTTTTTTAAAGTTTTTAATATTCCAATGCCACTCCCTAGTTTTTTCCTAAGAAATTAACAAGAGGACAAGAGAAATAAAGAACATCCGTCGTCTATAGACCTGTTAAAGTGGGTTGGTATATCATTTCTTAACCCCTATATAATGGAATGAATTGTTATATGACCTTTAAAAAATGGGTTGGTATATCATTTCTTAACCCCTTTTTATTCTAAAAATAATTTGGAATGAATTTTTATATGGATTAGTTTTATTTAGTAAATGGGTTTAAACATAATATAAACATTAAATGGATAAAAAATGGGCTTATAACTTTTTTAGATCCAATCCACGTTAATGACTCTCTCCATTCTCTCTTGCCCTCACTTGATCTTGCACTCGCTCACTTTGTACTCTCACTTTAGTTTGAGAGTTTTCCTACATTTGGTTAAATATACAATTGTTTTAACAATGTAGGTCAGGTCAGGTAAGAGTAACTAGATTTGAAAGTTAGTTAAAACGGGTTAAATAGATCTATTTGAATCAAACACCCGTTGATTGGATCAAACCAAACTTGGCTTACCCATCTAATGGGTAATTGCCAATGCAATACTCATAAAATGAACTGCCAATAATATGTTAATTGCTACGTATGTCATGAGTTCAATCGTGATCGACATAAAAAATAAAAATCACGGTGAATCTATTTGAAAAAATGAAAAAGGTTTTAAAAAAAAAAGAAGGTAAAAAAATGTTTAGCTTTATTGTGTTTACGTGACTGCATGAATTTGATTGCATGGATAACCTCTGTTTATCCTCTTGACAAATTTCAAAAAAGTTAGCTGTTCATGCTCTATGGGGAGAGGAGAAAGAGAGAGAGAGATGCACCTCCACGTGGCTGCTTTTGGAGTTTCCTTGAATTTCTGATTGTTAAGAGCGTTTGATGGTCGGAGGATGCAAGTTAGAGAGAGAGAGAGAGAGTTTGGCCCAACGCCAAAGGTGGCTATGTTTCTCATTTCGACCATCCTAAGGTACAGGAGCAGAGCGAAACAAGCCGTGCAGAGATAGAGAGATACAATTCACGTATTCTTGGACGGGTCTCCGATCGATGTTCTACACCAGCTGACTCTTTGTAGGATCTGAAGTTTGTCGCCGTTTGAGAATTTCGCGATCTTCTCTTTCTGGGTTTGGCTCAGAATCGCAGGAAAGATTAGAGAGCGGGACCAAAGATGGGGGTGGATTATTACGAGATACTGAAGGTGGACAAGAACGCGACCGACGATGATCTGAAGAAGGCGTACAGGAAATTGGCCATGAAGTGGCATCCCGACAAGAACCCCACCGACAAGAAGGAAGCCGAGGCCAAATTCAAGCAGATCTCCGAAGCCTACGAGGCAATTCTCCATTTTCGATTCATTCTGGGAAATGTAGCTCTTCTGGTTAGCTGAGCGGTCAAGGGCAAAGCAGGTTTCATGTTTGAATTACAGGAGTCTCGTGCTAACCTTATCGGCCATGCCCGCGGCTTGTTGAGGAGTCTTACCCGACGCGTGTGAACACGGTTTGCATGCCGCCATAGAAATAGTCGAGTCGAGTATATGAATTTCCATGTTTTCCCATGAAAGAGAAAGCTCGTGGAAAATGTAGACGACGAGAGAAGAATTAACTGCTCGTTGTTTTGGATAGGACGATTCCAAATCTAATCATGCTGTATTTGTTTTCGAATGCGTCCGTGTTTGCATAAAAAATCTGTCAAAATGAAGCATCTGCTACTGCTGGTTTATGGTTGACATTGAATGTGCTTTCACCCTTCGATGCAGGTTTTGAATGATCCTCAGAAAAGGATGATCTACGATCAACACGGCGAGGAAGGCTTGAAGGACATGCCCCCTCCCGGCAGCAGCGGCAACTCGAGCGGTTTCAACCCCAGAAACGCGGAAGACATATTCGCGGAGTTCTTCGGGAGTAGCCCTTTCGAATTCTCGTCGCCGGGACCTGGGAGGTCGATGAGATTCCAGTCGGATGGGGGCGGAGGAATGTTCGGGGGATTCGCCGGAGGCGAGAACATCTTCCGATCGTATAGTGAGGGGGGCAGCCCCGTGCCCCGTAAGCCGCCACCGATCGAGAGCAAACTGCCTTGCTGTCTCGCGGAACTGTACTCGGGATCGACCAGGAAAATGAAGATATCAAGAACAGTGATGGATGCCAACGGGTATGCACACCTACTATCCTTGTGTAAGCTTCCATTTTGGTCATGCAAACTCACATGATCATATCTGTTGATGTGGAAATCTGTCAAATGTTCATCAGATTCAGAATGCCATGAGCTATTTGGTCATCCTAAGTTACGCTATGCCAATGACAAGATCATCAGCTCATGCCGCATCTTTCGCTTCTTTCGCTAATCATAATATCTGATGCCGCAGTCGACAGACCACGGAGACGGAGATACTGACGATCGAGGTGAAGCCCGGATGGAAGAAAGGAACGAAGATCACTTTCCCCGACAAAGGGAACGAGCAGCCGAACCAGCTCCCCGCCGACCTTGTGTTCGTGATAGACGAGAAGGCTCACGACATTTTCAAAAGAGACGGCAACGACCTCATCATGAACCACAGGGTGACGCTGGCGGAGGCGATCGGCGGCACGACGGTGAACCTCACCACGCTGGACGGCCGAGACCTGTCGATCCCAGTGACGGACATCGTGAACCCCGGGTACGAGCTGGCGGTCGCGAGGGAAGGGATGCCCATAGCGAAGGAGCCCGGGAACAGGGGAGATCTGAGGATCAAGTTCGAGGTGAAGTTCCCGAACCAATTGACGGAGGAGCAGCGGGCGGGACTCAAGCGCGCTCTAGGGGGTTGAGACGAACGTTAGTACATACAAATTATACACATGCACACAGCTACAAAGAGGGAAGCACGAACTCGCTCCGGCGATCGGGATCTCGACTGGACGGAACACTGATCAGAGATGTTTCAACATGAGAACATCCAGTGTGATCCGTTCCCCAGTTTTTCTTTTCAATCTCTCCCCAGCTCCCCTTGTGAGGGTAGAGATGTCACTTGTAATTTGATCAGAGTTGAACAGTGATGGTGTGCCTTTTTTTTCGACGTTTCATAGTCTGAAAATCAGCTCAGGGCGGACGCATACACGCAAGTCCTAAAGAACCACCACTCTCTCAAAATCTGCATTATTCAACATGACCAGAGGAAAGCATGAACATGTCGGATCGAATGAGTCACACCCACTTTCTAAGAATCACATCCCTCGTAGGAAGCGTTAAACAGATCTGTACTTCATGATGATCATGCAAACTCAATTCTTGAAAAGACTGGAAAAAAGAAACCGGGAGAAAAATCTACCCCAGTTTTCCGGTTTCTTTTTCAATGAAAAGAACAGAGAATGAATCTTTTTTATCCTGTGGAGAAAATGAAATGAATTCATCACAGGTTCAGGAAAAACAAGTTGACGTCGAAACCGATGCAGTGCTGTACCTGTCCCGCCAGCTTGCACGATCGTTCAGCCTAGTCATCTTGTGACACAACGCAAAAAGAATGAAATAAAGGACGAGTACGAAAGTAGAATTAATCCAAAAAGCGAAGCTTCCAACCCAGAGAATAAAGCCAAGCTCCAAAAGGTGACAATAATCTGAGAATACCGATCTTACAGTACTGCCCAAATCTCCAAAAAGAAAGCCTAAAGAGTAATTACAGCGAAATTTACATCCAACCAAAAGAAAGATCAAAATCCTCTATCCCTACGAGTGTCTTGCCGCCACCCCGGCGGCCTAGCTTGGGGCGCAACATAAACTTGGCCCCCATGTACGCCTGATGCTGACCGCTGTTGCGCGTTCCTAACTAATGTTTCTCGCGATAAATAGGGGCTGGAGTTTTGTGATTGCTGGGCAGATGCAACACGCACGTCCGCCCTACCCCGCGATGATGCTGTTGTAAGTTATATAAGCCCTGTGGATTCCACTCTGGAATGTCGTCCTCGTCATCATTCCACGGCTGAACCGGAACACCATAGTTTTCTGCAGGAGCACCCACTCCTGTTTGTCCATACTTATGTATGAGTTCCCTTATGTGCGATACTGGTGCTGCTCGGGTATGCCCATAAGAGGGAGCCAGTCCCGAACCGGCAGACATGTTCTGGGTTGGGTTCAATCCCATCGACCTCGACCCACCAGAAAAATTAAACTCCGGCAGGTCATCTTCGTCCCGGGCGGCTCTCGCCGCACCCGGGCCGAACCCAGGGGGAACATCGTCATCGTCATCCCCATCAACAATAGGTTGCGGTTGCATGCTACTAGGATGGGCGAGACGCCCGTGATGCAAGTTTGAATTAAAGTTTACATCCTTTTCTTGATGCCTCCTAGAGGACAAATGCTGCTTTTTCGAGGTAAATTTAGTGGTGTGGGATGGTATTGCGGAAGTTAAATGACTTCTTCTCCATACAACAACACCAATAAGGCCGTTTTCTACATCGCTAAGCACGTTAAGCTGGTCTTCCGGTAGGATCCTGCTGAGCATTTCACGGATTCTGGCATGGGGTGGACAAAGGTAGAGTTCCACTCCTTGGGAAGGCTCAGCAAAACCCACTCTCTCATCTAAGACATACGAATCCGCAACCTGGAGGGACCCAATACATTAGAAGAGGACGTGAATATGACGCACAGGCAAGAGTAAATTGATGAAGTATTGTTACCTCGCCAAGGCTTGCACGGTCACTCTCAGATGATTCCTCCTTACAAACAAAATGCACCACCTGCAAAAGTTGAACCAACGAATGGGTCATTAGTTTTAATTGACGTCCCTTGATTTCTTTGGATAGTGAACCGTTGTGTATCTGGGAACGTGACTTGATCAAAATTATTCCCGTCCTCCTGGCGAAAAGTTTCCTCAAGTAATCTGGGAACGCAGTTTCCAACTTTTACTTTGCCATTTGCAGTCTGATTTATGAATTTAGATAATATTGTAAAGTGATTAACACAAGTTCCACCTGGTTCTCCACAGTTTTCCAGTACATCCTAGTCGAAATGGAAATTTCATTCCCATTTTAACTCTCTACGAAATATATATATTACCAAGCTAAAGAGCTTCTCAAAAGTTGACAAGAGCAACACCAGAAACCTTGAAATGCTAAATTCCAGTGAATCAGATGAGATAGGCATGCACAGTGAAAAAGGAAAATCCTTGAAGCTCGAATGGGTTTAACTCACTCAGTATCTCTTAGTTCTCTAACCATACACCCGTCATAGAGAACTGATATCGTGGGACTATAATGAAGAAGATTGAGAAATAAATTAATAGATATATTAGCAGTATTTCCCCTTCCAAATAATTGCTGTCCGACAAAAATTCTAAGTACATAAAGTTTTCAATGGAAAAGAAAAGATCTCGAGATACCATGATTGCACGACTACGGGACATGCGTAGATCTTGAAGGAACTTCTCAAATGCATCGAGTCTGACCCTCCCCTTGATCTCTAGAGAGCTGCTCCAATCCTTCGACGGCGTCTTCTCACCACTGGTAGAAAAACCGATATGCAAAAGGACATCATAGTATTAAAAGATATCACTAACCAAAAAGACATCACTAGGATACCCAGAACACAGCATCATATAAATATGCAATCAGTGCCTTCGAAAAGATAATGTTTCTTCATTAAATATGGTTAAGGCATGCCTTAGGAGCACTCATTAACAAGATCAATTTACATATGAATGCACCTCATAACATGGCAAGAGGAGACTAAAAGAACAAGTCATAAAATGCCAGCTTACAAACAAATGCAATATAACTTCACAATCTAAGTTAAAAGTCTAACTCATAAAGCAACCTAATCAATAGATCTCGTACAAAGCAGTCTTCTGAGCTCACAGATATGGACATATCACAACTGAGGATATCCTTATTAACAACAAGGCAGAATGCATATTTCCAAGATGAAGTTAGAAAACCTAATTGCAAGTGCAGGACCACACTAGCAACCAACACGAGGCTCAGGATGACCTCTTTTTACTAGGTATGGCAAATCTTCTATCAAAGATACTGGTCAGCATCTCCAAAAAAAATTTAGGTACTTTTCACTTTCCGTTTTGTAATTAAAAAAAAAAAAAAAACCATTCTTTTAAATATTATGAAAAAAGATCTAAATGACTTTACAAATCAATATTTACATGTAGGAAAAGCTTTCAGGTGTTATCTATGAACTAAAAGTCAAAATTCAAAAGCTACAAGTAAATGGAAAGGTAAAGAATCAACAAGTAAAACTCCCTTCAACAGACCTTACACTTGAAAAGAAAAGGAGAACCAAAACCACGAAATTTATTACCTCTTAAAAATGCCAATTACTGAGATAATGGACGTTATAAGTTGAAGGGAGCCTTCCCAAATTAGCTCACCCTTCGATGCTACTGTAGGATCTTTGCTATCATATTTTCCATGGTGGTCACTAGATCTAATGTCAACGTTAGCCAGGGACAATGTTTCATCAACTTTGCTAGACTCCTCTTCAGTCATATTAGTGGTGTTATTCGGACTTCTCTCGGGAGATTTAGCCTTCAAATCCTTTTCAGATGCAGGCTGGGATATTTCAATGGACTTCTTTTCAGTCATATCAGCTGAGTCATTCAGACTTCCCTCAGGGGATCTAATCTTCAAAACCTTTTCAGAAGCAGGCTCAGACTTTCCAGCATCTGCCTGTAAATCTTTAAACGGAGGCTCTGATTCCAGGCATTCCATAAATTCATCTAGGGACACAATTGGAGGGAGATCCTCCGTCACATTTTCTTCCATAATATCTACATCTGATGCATTGTCTTCAGTGGGAATTGTAAGAGTGTATGCAGCACCCTGGACTGCTAAATCACTCTTTCTACCTCCAGCCTTCATGTTCTCATCCTTTTCTCCAGGTTCATTCACAGGGGATTCCTGATCATTAGCTTTTTTCGGATCAAGATGACCAGAAGTTACCGCACTTGAAACCTCCACTGAGACATCATCCTGCTCCACTTCCACTTGAAACTCCCCCTTATGCGTTTTCCTCACCAGACGCTTGATATCAACCTCAGCATCCGGTAAAACTACCATTTGAGCAAGTTCTTCAGCCTTTGCCATTCGCCACTCGGAAAGCTCCTTTGAAGCAAGTTCTTCGGCAGTCATAGAGCAAAGTCTTTCTGGAGGAATTTCTCCAGAAACAACTCTTTCTCTCAGTTCAGGGTTACTGCGATCCTTCAAATTGAACAGCAAAGACCTACCCTTCTCTTTATATTTCTTATTAACACCCCCAAATAATTTAAAGAGCTCAGCTTCAATCCTGGATGCCAAAACTTCCGGGGATTGGAATGCCATTGCACTTCGTCCATTCAATTCATCACGCACTTTCTCTTTCGTTTCACCGTCTTGATTACCCCTTCTTTCCGCTGGATTTTGGTCTGAATCCATTACCCAAGATAGTCCATTCCCTTGCAAAAGCTCATCTTTCACAAAGAAGTTGTCACCAAAAGGAATATCCTCTGGAACCAGAACACTACCACGTTGCAAGTCCTGGACATTAGATATTGAGGACATGTTGGAATCACCGCTACTTTCAGTAGCAAAAGCCTCCTGCGACACAATAGAGCTATTGCGGACATGATGGATACCAAACCCATCACAAGAAGTGACTTTCCCCTCCTGAACTTCATGTACATTATCAACAGCATCACTGGGATTGGGTGAAGGCTGGGCGTCCACTCTCGAACTTTGTGCACTTAAATCCCTGTTTTTGGAATCTTTTCCAATTGGAGATCTACCTTCCTCATGATTGACCAAAGCTAATGCTGCAGCTAGCGATTCCCTCATCTTGGATCTCACTGACCCAGATGAATCGGATTGAACCTTTGGAGATGGCTGCACATTAGACATCTGATTCTTTGGAACTGATAGACGCTGTGGTGCCGATCTTGGGGAAATGGATTCCACTGGTCCCAGCTTCCTGTTTGGAGCCGGCGAGTGTTTTATTCCTGGTGTCGATATGGACTGGCCAGGCATACTTTTTCTATTTGGTGCTGATGGTTGCAACCATGGCCTATGCTCCACTTGGGCTGCTCGCTTATTAGGCACCATAGCTGATCGAGGCGAAGGGCTGCTGGGCATGGGACCCATCGAAGCCTTCCTCTTGTTCATCATCGGAAGCTGCTGCACTGCCTGATTATTGAACATGTTACCCATATCTTCTATTGGCATTGAAGTTCTTTGTGGCACCAAAAAATTTTCCCTCCCCCCTAAATATCCAGCATTATTCTCGAACAGTGACATGGTGCCAGCGTTTCTGCTTTGTTGTCTTAACAGTGAAGGCTGTGAGGCAGATTCATCAGGACCAATCCCAGGGAAACCCATTTGGACATCTTGCATGGATGATTCCACTCTATTTGGAATGGCTTCCAATGGAACCATTTGTGTACTTGGTATTGATAGAGGCTGTGATACCAGGTTGTTCGACATGCTACACAGAAAGCAAATAGAGAGAAACACCACCTAGTCAATGAACAGATTCCTTGGATGGGTTACAATCAGGTCACATCCATCAAGAGTCCAGCACTACATTCAAAACAAATAAATCAAATTAAGCATTTCCAAAGAAACTTGAGAAGATGTATGTGATGCAAAATACATGAACTACCTACATAGTTAGAAGCAAAGGCAACTGGATTAGTCCATTCATTGACACAAACAATTTCACACAGAATATGAAACGGATAGGACTATTACTCTAGCAGAATGAAAATTCCTAAAAGTATAGGATGTAAAGTTCTAAATACAACAAGTCAAGGATTTTAGGACACAAAACTGGATCTGATGCGAGAATTCTACATGTGGTGACCGAGACTTTTCCCAAATCTTACATCACAATGAAGTACCACAGATTTCTCTAATACTTAACACTCGTGTCTTAACCCTTTTAACTCTGCCCAATCCCCAACAATCAAATATATAAAAACAAAATGCAATGGCAAGTTGCAGTTTCCCTGCTGGATCATTTGCAGAGCATCAGTATACACGTCAAAGCCATCTCATACTAATCTATCTAATCTTCTCTTTTAGCACTCCAACTTTTTTTCAAACGCATCCATCCTTAATTTTGTTAAATCAACCATTAACATTATCATCTATCCAACACTCGCCCATTGATACCTTACCAAATGAAGTAAACCAACTGAAAATACGACAAGACTATCGCAACCAAAATGGCTTGCTGCTTGATAACAGTGGCTTCTGATCAACTATTAATACCAGCATCTTATGAAAAGACTATATACTGGTAGAATATCAAAGATTGCCCTTTATGGCAACAAGAGGACTGGAAAAAATAAACGGCATAGTACTAACAAAGCAGCTCATATAAAAAGCCTTCGCATATTAAAGTCACTCAAATTATATCTGGCAGAGTTCTTATGCCAGCCACGCAACGCTTGACACCCAAAAAAACCCAGTCCTTACACTCAAAAACAGAACAAGGACCATCACCATGCATACCCGGACAGCTCCTGGCGAAAGAAACCAGTTCCAACCAACAGGAGAAAGAAAGTTAAAAACCACGCAACCCAAAACGATCTTCAGAAACCGATGCAACACCCAAAATTCGAACAGTCGAACAATAACAATAACCAAGATAACCAAGAACTCGATTAAATCCAGTTTCGTTATACCGCTTCTAGACTGAGAAAACCCAAATCAATAAATCAATAACATTTAATTCGACAAACCTGCGATTTCAAGAAACTAAATACGCGCCCCGCCATATCAGTTACCGACATAAAACAAAGGAAAACCGTATAAAAAACAAGCGAAAGCAAGATAAAAAAAAAAAAAAGCCCACTTTCAGCCAATAGCCCGTCTGCTACATTCGAAAGATCCGCTATTCATAGTCTTTCTCACGGCCTGCGGAATACAGATACAGAAGAAACCCCGATTCGAGCTCGACCGACGTACACTAAAAAGCAAACGTCTCTCCCATAAAGGGAGCCCATTTCGCCGAATTGCACACGAAACGAATCCAACGAAAGGTGGAAAGAGCCAAAAAAAAAAAAAAAAACAACAACAAGAAAAACCCAAGACGATAGACGGGGATAGGACTAGCCCCAAGCCGATTCGACCCGCCGGAGGCCGGGAATTCCGGCGAGGACGTTCCGGCCGGCGACGTACCTGAGTGAAGAAGACGCAGCGGAGAAGCCTCTAGAGAGAGAAAAAGAGGAGAGAGAAGGAGGAGGAGGAGAGAGAATGTAAACCCTAAAAAAGGAGGTTTGGGCTTTTGATCTGATTCTCTGGAACTCAATTTGTTCTCGTCGTGTCGAAGGTGCCCGCGGATAGATCGAGGGCACGGCTCGACACGTGGCGACGGATGGACCGTCGATCGTGCTCCGCCCGCGGTCCTTCCGCCGTCGATTTTTGAGTTTTTCGTTTGGCCTTTTTCATTTTTTCATTTTTTTTCGTCGGCCGGGGTAAAGTTACGGCAACCAAGATATTTTCTAAATCTAAAAACGAGATAAGTATTACAGAAATTCTAAAACTTGTCACGAAAATATAATCGGATTCTAAAACTTGTAAAAAGTGCAATTAAGTCTAAAACTTATCAAATCATTTTAATCAAATCCTAAAATTAAAGCCGTCGATCTTTTTAAAGGAAAATACTGACATAGCGCGGGCGTGGAATTTTAAATAATTTTTCATTTTCCACATGGCTTTTTTAATTATTTTTTATTCAATTTTTTAAAAATTAAATTTAAAAACTAAAAAAGAAAAGTTAAATTTTATCTTTAAAAAAAAAAATGTAGCTCCTCCCTCACCTTCGCCATCATCAGAGGGGCTAGTGACGGTCGCCAGCCCTAAGAAGGGATGACCAACCCTCGCCCAGCCAAGGTGAGGCCTCATCGGCCCCAAGCAAGGGTCGGCAACCCTCGCCAAGCTCGGGTGAGGGTGCTCAAATCTAGGCACACTAGCCCTTGTGGGGGGGCAATGACTGTCGCCGTCCTAGGCGACGACTCGTCGGCCCTTGCTCGAGGTCAGTGAGGCTTGTTAGATCTCGGTGAGAGCTGATGAGGCATCGCCAAATCTCAACGAGGTGTTGCCCAAGGCCAGCGACACCTCGCCCAAGGCAAGCAATGGCCCCCGACTCCCCACAAGGGCCGGCGTGCCCAGATCTAGGCACCCTCACTTGAGCTTGGCAAGGGCCGGCCACCCCTGCCTAGGGCTAGCAACCATCACCAACCCCTTTGATGATGGGCAACAACTGCTTTTTCTTTTCTTTTCTTTTTTCTTTTTGAATTGTTTTGTTTTTTAAATAAATTTTAAACTTTTCCGTTTTAATTTTTAAATATAATTTAAATAAAAAATTCTAAAAACCCACATGGAAAATAAAAATTAATTTTAAGTGCCACTTCGGTATTTTCCATTAAAAAAGTCAACAACATTAACTTTAGGACTCGATTGAAATAATTTGATAGGTTTTAAGACTTGATTGCCCTTTTTGCAAGTTTTATGATTCAATTGCATTTTTGGTTATTTTGTAGCACTTATCCCTCTAAACAAAGCGGAAAAACCAACGAAATTGAATAGGCAATTAGAAAGAAAAAAGGAAGGTAGAAAATTAACAAAGAAAAAAAAGGGTGCTGGTTGGTATCACGATTTCTGTTTTAATTTACGAACAATGAAATAATTTATTTTTATCTTCAATTTATCTAAATTGTTCTCGATATGATTTTTGCTCGTTAAAATAGTCAATGTTTATTTCGCATCATTTCACTAAAAGACAATTATCATTTAATATACTAGTTATACTTTTTATTCATTTAAGGCGCGCATAATAACCATTCTATTTTTCTATTTTTCTATTTCCTATAATAGGTTTAAAAAAAAATCCGTTTAGTAAGGCAATTTCATTTTTCTATTTCTAGAACAGATTTCTATTCTAAAAATAAATTTAGATTAGACATTAGAAGTTAAGAATTTTAACTTTTTAATTTAAGAACTCTTCTGTCATTCACTCTTGTCATTGCCTACCCTCCGCCCATGGGACGCCAAACGCCCTTCGTTGACTATCACCCTCGCGCCACTTGCTTGATCGCCGATCGCCGATCACCAGTCATTGGCCGCTTGTCACTGGTTGCTAGATGCGCACCGCAATGCCTATCACCAGACACCTATCATTGGCCATCGCCTACCCACCACCACCCTCTAGTAGCCAAACGCCTCCGCCATCTTCTTGCCGCCAATTATCGAACGCCAGATATCGACCGCCCGTCGTCGATTGCTCACCAGCCACTAGACACCAAATGTCTCCCACCACCACTTAGGAGGGAGAAATTTTGTTAGGAGCATAAATTTTATAAGGTTATCATATGTGTATTTTTGCTCATAAACTTATTTGAGAAATAAAAATAGAAAAATCAATTTATAACTCATTTATAGAATTAAATGGTTATCATACGCACCCATAGAAATTGAAATCTAACTAAAGTAATACATTTCCTTGACGACACCCAAAAAAAGGTTCTATTTCTTAATTGAAAACTATACTTTATGTAATAAAATTTTGGTTATTAAAAGACGAACGAAAATTTCAGAGGCACTCATAACTCTCGTCACGTGATATGGAAGAGATCATCGGTGATGGATATGATATGCGAATGTGATTAAATTTGCAATTTCCACCTTTACAAATATATCAGAAATACAAATCACTCTTATTAATTTTCTGTTGAAAATGTAGGTTCTTAAATAAAAGAGACTTTTTGAAAATTTCCTTCCCTTAATCTAAAATTAAAAATCGTAAGAATCACTTTTGTGTGCATGAAAAACAAAAATTCCTGCTTTTAATATAATAGATTATATAGATTTTTTGTTAGAAATAACTGTCTTTATCCAGAGCAATTCAAATGGTATTTTCATATGAAAAAATAATTTTTTGCTTTCAAAATCTGAAAATTTTGATTTTACAAATGTAACTAAGCAGCCTCTAAATAATTGAAAATTCGGTCTATCTTTAAGTAATGGGCTTAAAATGTTTCAAGATGACAAAGATTCAAATTCAAATTCGAGGATTCTACGCTATTTTAGAGGATAAGTTTTTCTCTTGGTTACTTTTCCATTACGATGCTATCTCTGATATTTAATAATTATCATATTCCATCTCCAAATTCTGCGTGGCTTTTTATGGGTTTTTTTTCCCGTAATAGATTGAAATTAGCATTGTCTAAGAGCCTGATTTACGTGATACTAAAATTATTGCACATGCGATGTGGCTGTGAAATATGATAATTCTTTTCATGGTTAATTCAGTTTTTTCTTACTTGTTAATATACGCAATATGCATTTTTCTTCCGCGTCCAAGTTTAGCTTTGTGTATATATGTGCTAATAACTTTCTCCTTTTTCTTTTTTCCATTGGATGATCAATAAATAGTTATGAGAGAATGATGGCAAGAGTTGTGAAACTTGTTATAATAATACACTCGAGCTGTGAAACTCTCGCCTTTGTTGCATTATATGTAATTAAAGTCGAAATTAAGGAAATATTCGCTCCCATACTCACTACTAACACTTGATTTTGCCCTTGTGATTACCACGTCGACCCATATTTTTGTGTTGCCAATGGAAATGTGCATCTCTTTAGCTTCTTCATTTTTTGGTAAAGGTAAGAGATATATATTGACTTAAGCCAAAAGCAACAAGAGCGCTATACAGCAAAAACTTGGCACCAAGAACTTGCACTCACAAGGACAACAATCAAAGTGAGTGGAAGGGTGCCAAGATAAAAGAAAACCAATTGCACAGAAGCAAAGGAAAGCCAAACAGTGGCAAAGCAAAACCTACACAGGGATCACAAAAAAATATCGAATCCCAACAACCACACGAGTGCGGGTAGATGAATACAAATGTAGGAATGGTAGGACAGCTCACCAACTACATTAGAGAAGCTTCCAAAAAATTCAAACCAGCACCTTCAGGGCTTTAGTTGCACGAACCGAGGAGGACCTCTCATCAGAACAGGAAATGAGAGAACCCCCCACTCGAAAAGGTCTACTAACCAATAGGTGGATTATTCTGCCAAAATGAAGTATCTTTTGTTTTTCATTTTTTTTCTACTCACAAGGCAATCACTTGACCTTAAATAAATAATTGAAGTATCTTTCTAGGTTGAGAATGAATTTTTTTTCTATCCATATTATACTCTGACATTTCACATGAAAATTTGATTTTCCTTACTTTTAAATTGAGGTACCATTTTTTTTGGGGGGGGGGGGTTTGTAGGAATTTTAGACTTCAATTCTTGTTCTATTCTACAATATGTACACCCAAATCAAGAGAAAATTACCCAAAATTGAATTAGTCACCATACAATAGATTTAATTTAATTTTTTTTTTTTTTTGTAATTATCCCCCCAAATCAAACTAGACAAAATGAGAATTCCTTCATAGTTTCATTATTGCAACACAATGAAGGATCGGAATGCCCATTCTTCTGCTTGTTTAATCCTATCTAATTTTATGCCATATTACTTTCCACTATGCAGCCCCCTCTTCATGTTTTCAGATCATGCTTGAAATGATTTTATATATTTGTGTTGAATATTCGTTTACCTTCTAATGATCGGAAATATTTTTGCACAATTTTTTTTGTGTGTGCATATATTGATGAAATCTTTCTCTAAATGTATTAAAGTATGACAAGTTTTAGACTTAAACTACTTATTTGGCTTGGACCTCGCCAGAGCATACCACTTTTTTTTTTTTTTTTTTTTTGATGGGGTAAGAAATGAGGGCAAAGCCCTAAAATTACACATACTCTCCTAATAAAACTTTATCCTGTTTGATCTCCTATCAAGAAAGGAAGCGAACCACTGAGTGGCCTATTTAATGTTAGAGTGTCATCTACATCAAATGATTGAAGTATCCAATTTGCTAACCAATATGCACATGAGTTTCCTTCCCTAAAAGTATGAACCATCTTGACTTGTTGGAAATACTCTTAACATTTTTCCAATGTGAGAAACCAAAATGTTCGCAAAATTAAGAGAGGGAGTAGATTTCCAAAAAAAGGAAAAAGTCGCTGACAAGCTCACCTCCACAATAAGTTCATAAATGCCCAACGAGATGGCCATTTTGAAACTTTAAAATATGCCCCAAAGTTCTATTTTGAGCAAAAAAAAAAACACACTCCCACAATTTGCATGAATACAACAAGCTAATTGTTCGTTTCATTACAAAGAAGCCCACCTACTGGAATTGGACCTAAGTTGCCTTTACAGGCCTCGTCAAAATTAAGTCTGATCCAATCAAAAGGAGGGACAACCTAACCCTCAAATATATCATATTTCTTCTTCTAAGAACTCAATTTATTTTGAGTTATATGAATTGAAAGGATGTTTTTAACATGTTCCAAAATCGAGCCCACAGGTTTCAATTGTTAATAACGTCATTCAAAGGAGATGTGATATAAAATAGGTGTCCATAATGCGTTTGATTTGATAGAAATGAGTGATACATAATGGAATGAAAAAGAGAATCCACTTTCTTTGATTGGTTGTAATTAAATAAAGGGATAAATGCATTTAAAGTCCTAAAACTTGTCAATAAAGTGCAATTTAGTCTTAAAACTTTTAAAAGTGTAATGAATCCTAAAACTTGTCATGAAAATGCAATAAAGTCCTAAATCTTTCAAAAAGTATAATGAAATTCTAAAACTTGTCAAATTGATCAAATCAAGTTCTTTCGTTGATAATACTTTTTGAAAGTTTTAGAAGTCAATTGTACTTTCGTAACAAGTTTTAAACTACACTTTTTGAAAGTTTTAGGACTCAATTACACTTTTGTGATAAGTCTAGGATTTAATTGCACTTTTTAAAAGTTTTAAAATTTAAATGTACTTTCGTGACAAATTTTAAAACTTCCAATAAACTTATCCCTTAAATAAAATAATTAGAATGAAATGGAATGCCATGGTGATTCCTTTGTTGGGTTGCTGGAGAATGAATAGAATGGAATTTGTGTGAATTAAATTTTCAATTCATTAGACTTGCATTTATTGAAATTATACTTTTATTACACAATAACTACATCTAAATTCTAAAAATATCATAAATGATTCAAAGAATTTATATAAAAACAATAAGTAATGCATTAGCATTATTAAGTATCATAAATGATTCTATATTTTTAGATAAATTTGATTTGGAACTTTATGAGTCTTGTTTATATAAGATCACTACAATTAGAAAAAAGTTGTAATGAGGACAATTATTATATGTTATTAGCTTAATAAAAAAAATTACTTAGATTTACATTTATGGAAAAAGTTCATCTATATTTCTTATCATAATTAATTTAATGTTACAATATTTACTAATTTAAAATACTAACGAACTTAAAAAATGTTCACTGTTTAATCATAAAATACTATTGAACCACGCACAAAATAATCAATTAGAGTATAAAACATCTTATTATTGTCATAACAAACAAAATATTATAGAATATATACTATTTTCAGATTGTGAAAAATGCTATCCTACAATACAGCTTTGCGATAAAAAAAAAACTATTATTAATATGTTATTAGTTTAAAATTAGGGCTATACTTTTTCCACTCCTCCTTTAACTTAGTCATTCCCTTTCTTTTGTGTTTTCACCATATCATCGTTTGCGAGATCAACCACTTATGGTACAATTCTACATCCTTTCCGTTCTACATCCTTTCCGTATTATTTGGTCTAACTTTCTTCTTCTTCTTCTTCTTCTTCTTCTTCTTTTTTGTCTTTTTTTCCTTGTGGGTGCCACTTTTATTCTTCTTATTTTTCTTCTTTCTTTTGACGCCTTTGATATCTCAAATCTCCACTCTTGCAAATTGTCTCTTTATTTTGTCTATTGCAAGTCATTCTCTTCTTTCTACGCCTCCCACTCACCCTCCCTCTCCTTCTTCTTCCACAAACCCCATCCTCTGTTTTCTACTTATGATGCCAACCCCACTGTCCCCCACGCTTTCGCTAGCATCGCCATTTGGCACACGGATGTTCTCCCCAACAAGTCCTTTTTCTCCACCACAGGCAAGTGACGAAATAGTTGACTCCATTGGTGTTGATTCTGATACAGCAAATCACATATTCTTAAAGCCAAAAACACACGCTGCGGGAGGAACAGTCAGCTCTACCTCATGACTATAGCCTAATTTCTCCGGGTTTAAATCTCAACACCTACAATCTTGAGAAAGTGAAAGAATTTGGCCTCCATTGTCGTCGAAGAAAATAGGTTACCTTGACTCCTCTTGAGATCAAACAACTAGATTAAGCATATCATGCATCATTATTTCCAACTAGTCAATTAATCCCAAAATTGATGATGAAGACGTTATGGAAACAAGAGTAAGAAAATGAACCAGAGGTAGTAAGGGCATGTTTGTTAAAAAAAATTGTTGTTCAAAAAAATTGTTGTTCTCCGGAACAAAAATTTCTATTCTTTTCTTTTATTTCAAGGAATGAAAAAATAATAAAAACATATTTGGTAAAAAAAAAATTCTTGAGAACAAAAAATCTATTTTTTTTTAATTTTCGAAAATAGATTTGGAATAGAAATAAGAAATAGAAAAAAGTAGTTTCTTGTTTCGGGAATAATTTCTAGAATCAATTTTTCTCTCTTTTTTTTCACTTCTTCTTCTTCCTTTTGGCCAATCGTTGACTTGGCCATGGCCAACACCGGCAATTGATTAAACGAGGGCTGGTAATCTTGCTAGAGCGTCACTGGCCCCCGGAGACGCCGAACCACAGCGAGGCTCATCGGCCCGAGTTTCATCACCTGGCGGTGCCCGCCAAGCTCGGCCTCATCAAATTTGGACGAGGTTGACCTCGCTAGGCCAAGGCGAGGCCTAGGAAAAAGAAAAAGGAAAAAATAATAAAAGAATAAAAGAATTAAAAAATTTAAGAATCTTACCAAACATATTTTTATCCTGGGAATAAAATTTTTGAGAAGTTACCAAACACATTATTTTGCTTGGAAATTGTTCCGAGAATAGAAATATAAAAAAATCATTTCTCATCAAAAATTGCTCCCGGAATAGAATTATTATCAAATACGCCTAAAATCTATAAGATGCAAGTATGTTATAGACTTACAAAGCAATTGCACAATTAATTATTTTTGTTTTACACTTTTTGGATACACACTTCACTCTAAATGCAGGATTCTAACACAAGATCAAGACATTGCCAAAAAGGAAAAAAAAAACAAGTTTTCGTCAAAATCACACCTCCAATAGCGAACGACGAGGGTGCAGAATGTTGAAGAAATTAGTTCTCTTAGGAATTGCAAATACAAGAAAGATTTATGTTAGGAGGAGAAGGAGTGGGACGTGTTGAAAGAATAGAATTTGACCTCTAAGAGAGTAAACTAAGAGACGATTTGCAAGAGCGTAGAAGTCAAAGACGTGAAAGGAACGAAAGAAAAAGGAAAGTGAGACTCATAAGAAAAAAGAGACGAAACAAATTAAAAAGAATTAACCAAATAATAATTGTAAATTTATACCAAAAATAGTGAACCCCATAAGAGATGGTACGTCCAAACATAAAAGAAATGAAGTGTTAAAATCAAAAGAGCAGAAACAGCGCAACTTTTCGTGGATGATGATGACATCTTTACTTCGTTCATTCTCTCATAAGAGATTCAAGCTCTCATTTTGGAAAGATATTTAACAAATTATACATTTTTTTCCTAGACAAAGGCACCACTATGAGAGAGATAGTTAAGATCCTTCCATTGCCGTGAATTACGGGTCTTGATTTAGCAACCCACGACTGTAACGATATATATCATCCAAGTGACAAAGTCACTACCAAGTACCAATCTCTCATTAAGAGGCACGATACAGTGTTTCCTAAAATCATTCCATTGTCATTCTATATCTCACATAAGCAGCACAGCCGCACACAAAAGCTACAGCTGCCAGCTCCTCTTCCCAGTCACCCTCCAGTCGCAAGGAAACCGAGAAAAAGGTAGATTGCGAACCGTTACTATCGCCGATCATCATGGAAGATCCTGTGGTTCGCTGCTGCAGTTATGGTTCTGCCGCAAAAGCAGCATGCCGAGGGGCTGTCGTCATCTTGGTGAAAGCGCTTTGCTAGGTGGCACCAGCACTGGATTCCGATACCGGCGTGATTATCCCGACCTCACTCTTGCATAGAGGACACAGCGCATTGATTTTCAGCCACTTATCCACGCACTCCTTGTGGAAGAAATGGTTGCATGGAAGCTCCCTCAGCTCGTCGTTGTTTGCATATTTTGCTAAGCATATGCAACAGACCTGCATATGAATTACAGCAACAGAATAATCAGGAAGCTCCTGGACCAACTGGACCACGTAAATATTGAGAAGAAAAAAGCCAGATCCTATTAAAGCACCCATGCTTAAGAATACCATCAAAAGAGCTAGTGCTATCGTCTTCTCCAGCTTATATAACAGGCACGAAGATACCAGTCAAGAATGTGATTGTCAACCAAAGGTATATCAACAATATTGACCAGACAAAAGCCCTCGTCATCCTAATAACTAGCTCATGATCATGGGCATGAGTTACATTCATCTAGTAATTGGTCTCACAGAAGAAGATCCACCTCATGAACCATCAGAATTCAGCTTGGAAGATCAGCAGCTTTGATAAGCAGTGTTGATTAATTTAACACAAATATCTGGCTGCAGTTATACACTATGCTAAACTTCACCTCTTTAATTTCATTATAAGGAAACTACAACTATATCTGAGGCACAATCATTCTTGATCTCCTTCTGAAAAGGAATAATATTAAGGTGTTTCCATGATATTTATTACCCCAAGTTGATTAAAGAAGCTGTATTCAACAGAAATACGGACACAAGTTGGGTCTTGTCTCATCAACAGGGTAACAGCATGGACCTTGATTTTGTTGGTTTTTTGTTTACTTAGAATTTGAATATAGCATGAACAGGGATTTTGTTAAGCATCTGACCATAAAGAAATCGGGCTATACTCTAGTAAGAGATGATCAATACGAGAGACCTCCAATTCTGTCAAAAAGAATCAACATGGTAGGAAAATGAGGGGACACTTACAGCATCATCCCCAGAAATCATACGCTCCTTCTCTGTTCCAGCAGCTATTAATCCTTCCCCAGAAGCTGAGTTTTCTGTATCACTGCTATTTCTGTTCTTCTTTAACTTAAACTTGTAGGTCGGCAGTGCATGGATTGCTTCATCTGTGGCTCCTCTTGTCCTGGACAAATCTTCTCTAAATCCAAGGATTGAAATTATACAGGGTAGGCAGCAGCAAATTGTTGCACATAGAATAAAGGGCATTGCATATCCATGCAGCTAAAGGTAAGAAACACTATACATAGTCTGCACGAAGAAGAAAATGGAAATAAGTGAAAAGTAATAACAAGAATAAAGGATACAGTAAACATGATTACCAGGATTCTATTCAACAAACTTTCAGATTTGAAAAAGGAAAAGGAAATTTATATACATTACCTATACATATTGGGAGCATCATTAGCAGATGTGTGGCCTCCAAAGATCCACACATTCCCCACCACAAACCAAATTGCAAAGAAGCAGTCCAAGCCCATTTTGAAGTATTCCATCAGTGCCTTCAGTCTGCCTCATATGAACAAAACATGATAGTCAAATACCACCTAAGCAGGCCTATTAGAAAAAATGCAGCCCTCCTTTTATGCCAAAGTAGAAAACAAAAGGTTCTCTAGATGAGAAACCTAATAAATAGTTGGTAAGAGTCATCTGTAGATTGTCCAATGAATCAAATGTCTCATTCATAGGGTTTTGGAGGGTCAACACAATTAGCCAGAGGAAGACACAGAATAAAAGTTATGGGTATTGCCATAATCACAGGATAAGCAAAACTAAATAAATGATGCTCAAAACATCTTGACAATGAGTAGTGGCCACATTAAAACAAGTTGACATAGGCTTTTTTAATTGAAGAATATTACAAGATGGATCTGACCTATGTTTTACCTGGGGAAAAGCCCTCATAAACAAAAACGTGGTATCAAGGAGAAAGTTCATTTCAGAAAAGTACAAGGTCACCAAATTAATCAAAACCAACTCTGAAGTTGCTGGGTTTTCAAGCTCAATTAAGGAAAGAGAGATAAAAGAACCATGAACTCTGACTACAAATTAGCGCATGCTCAGATTTTGGAAAAGCAGAGATATCAGCAGATCCAGTCGATCAAATCATCAGCTGATATGTGTGACCTATCACCTATTCCATCAGTGGGATTATATGACTTCAAAAAACATATTGATTATTCTTCACGAGAGCAACCAATGTGTTTGTGTGTGTGGATCTATAGTCTTTTGGTCGATTACAGAAACATGGATTAAAAGGTGCCTAATTACTAAACTGCAACCTTAGTACAGATACAAAAAAGTTGAATAGCAAGCTTTACATAGGCAAAATGTAAGCAACCCAACATTATAACAGGATGAATCTTTTCAGTGAGTAAGGCATAATGTTTCATTTTTCCCTAAAGACACACGATACTAACCGATAAGTCGCAATAAGAAAAAACAGAGGGTATGAGGAAAGCTAGATTGGAAGTGTTGTACAACGAAGACTGATGAAAAAAGCTAAATGGAGTTTCTTTAAACCAACTTCATCTTTCCAATGCCTCATTTGGGCACTTATTTTTGTCATGGCCAGAATAACATTTAATACGCAACAAAGCTTCTTTCTGTCTATTACAAAGAAACGAATGGAACTTCATCAGGTAAGAAACAAATTGGCCTGATGAAATACATATTACCTGAAGCAAAAGTCATTACTAAGGTTAAATATTCACACATAAAAAGATAAACTAAGTAATGTAGCTTTTCCCACTGGCAAACCATAGAGCAATAAGCCGTACCAACAGATTAACAACTTCTGCAACATTCACAAATGAAAATAAATTAATTACCTTGCATTCAGTACTCCTGCTCTTTGACCACTCCTAGGGGACGTAGTTGTGGTATGGCGATCATCTGCATCTGTAGTTCTTGTTACTGAAAGAGAAAATGGCCCAGCAGGCACGCTTATCTGAGCTGGACCTTGGCGCGGTTGATTTGACTCTTGCTCTGAGACCTGATTACGATTGCGATAGCGCCAATACAGAAGAGGCAACGTTGCCACACATCCAGCTGCATAACCCACAATCCACAAGAACAATGGAGCACGCGGATGCTCGTTCTTGGACACAGACAAAACAACAATAGATGCAACAATCTGGCTCATTGTGAGACCTAGTTCGATAGATATCCACATCCCCGAATTCAGTGGACTCCGGCGGCGACGGGCATCACCTCTCCTTCCAAATGAGGAACTTCTAGTGTTTGAATTGTTGCTAGGAGGGATTGATGTTTGAGAAGTCGGTGGTCTTGAAATAGTCGCATTTCTGTCTTGATTTTGCAATGTATCCAAGCCATTAGAAGACCTCTCATGATGTGAACTCGATGAAGAAGCATCACTGCTCCTTATTTGGATAATATGCTCACCTCTGCTATCGTTCTCTGCCCTCTCCATCAACAATGGGTAACTGTCTGGCAGGCTATCAGAATGTTGTTCCACTGAGGGAACATCCATCTAAGTGCAACCACCAAATAGAATATAAAGATAGCATAGAACTGGTAGACAAGAACACAGCCTTTACCCTGACTCCTTGACACAAGGAGAAATTAAACTTGTTCAGGGCAGCCCAATCAGCTAGAGGACAAACTGTTATCAATCTCAGCCTGCAAAGATTCAAAGACTGTGTCAGATTCATAAGACTGTAATTGAAGCAGTGCATAAGATCACAAGCTTGAACTTCAACAGCTACTAGATTATCTCAACTTCAAATTAAAGAACATGGGTGGACAATTTTTTATCCGGTAGAGAAGATCTCAATACAACATACTCAAGTAACAACCAATCACTCACTTTCTTTTTTTTTTTTGACCATCCAAAAGCAATTTAACATGAGAAAGAACCAGATGCGATGTAAGAAGCTACATCACTCAACCAAAGAAAACTAAGTGTTGACAAATATTCTTCAATAGCTCTCACACTAGAAGAAAATTTCAGCTCTGGCAAGAAAAATTATGGTTCATGGCAAAAAGCTTGAACCTTCCCAAATGCTCTCATTGCCAAAAATTTAAAACCATTCAACAAATAAACAGTACGACTTAAGCAGGGCAAAGGGCATACACCCAAAGACATCTAAATTATGAAAAAAGAAAAGGGAAACAGTCCTTTTTGCCAGCAAAATAATTCCCAATCCTTTTTGCCAGCAAAATAATTCAAGATCAGTCCTGCTACTGGGGAAAAACAATTTCAATTCTCTAATTCCTTTGACAACCGACAAAATCTTTCAACTTTCCAGGCAAAATCACGTCAGCAGCTGACCCTAAGCCAGAAGCGGAAGCCGCGATCCGCATTACCCCGATCGCAAAAATTCACCCCTGATTTCGCACGAGACGGTAAATAAATAAAAACCCAAATAAAAATCCCGGAATTTGACCCCGTTGACTACACCCCCGTCACCCAAGACAGAGAAACAAGAAAATTCCCAAGAACACTTCCAAGAAAGCACAATCCGCGCCCACAACCCACCATAAATTCTCCAAGAAAACCGAAACCCAGCAAGCAGCTCGACCCGATAAAGACACCCACCTCGCCCCCAAGACGCGCCGGACCCAACATCGCCCCAATCAAGCATCGATTGGAAAGCCTAGCGCAAGGAACCCAGAAAGAGAGAAGGAAAGAATCGTGCCTGATAGGGTTGCGATGGGAGACGACGTCGTGTTGGGGGGTCGGGTTTCCGCCGATGGTCACTTTCGGGGGGAGAGAGGAAGGGCTTTTCGCTTTTTCTATCGGTGGGAGAGATGAAACGTCGGGGTTGGGGTGTCCATTGATTCGGTGCTTCGTCACGCCCTCCAGAAAGAATATATCGACAGGGGAGAAGAAGACGATGACGATGATACTTATGCTCCTTCTATCCCACGGTAAACAATAAAAAAAAAAAAATAGTAAAAAAAAGAAAAAGAAAAAGTTGATTGTCAATTTTCGAGCTGGTAAAAAAAGACCTAGAATTGAAAATTTTGGAGAAAGGCAACGAAGAGAGAATTTCCTCTCCTTCAGTTTTTTTTTTTTCCTTTATGACGATGAATGATTAGAACTTTGATAACTTTATAAAAATAGAGTTATTTTATCTATTTTAAGTAACAATTAATGTGATATCTATGAGAAAATATTTGTTTTCATTTATACAGATATAAAAGATGAATTCGATGAACGATTAGAACTTGTGTTGATGGATCGCTTTAGTATCAAATCTTTTCTTCGTTCATTTGGTTCTTGAAATTTTGTTTTTCAAGATCCATTATTTATTCTTCTAATATATTCCAATTTTGTCATTCCAGAATTACATTAGTTTCTTATTTCATTCATGGAAGGTGAATCTTTTTGCAAGTGGGACCATAGATATGCCACATTATAATATATAAAAAATTAAACAATATTGAAATACTAATTTGTGTAGAGTAAAGATAAAATAGATAGAGGGGAAATTTATAATTTTTAATGCACTTATATTAATTTTAATTCACATAGAGATATAGTAGATTAATAAGCCGAGTAGGTTTGTTATACCTAGAGTTATGATAGTAAATAGATTATGAAATTCCGCTATCACATGTTTGATATCGTTTGTGTATTCACAACAATCTGAAATTCATATCTACTAGTTATGATGAAATCGAATGCTCTAACATATTTATTTGATCGATTTACTACATTTAGTCTACAAATTCCGTTTTTTAATTTATTCTTAATTATACTTTGATCTGTTTGATAAATCTTAGAATTAGTCTATTTTAGTATTTAATTGGTTTATTAATCATTGATCTCCGTGGGACGATACTTTTTCTTATCATTATATTACTTGTTCGACATGTGCACTTACGTTTAAAATTTTATGAACACTTGTGTTGATCGATTGCTTTAGTATCAACCATTTTCTTCGTTCATTTGGTTCTTGAAATTTTGTTTAGATCCATTACTTAGGTCATTCTAGAGTTGAATTAGTTTATGATGGAGGTGATTCTTTTAGTAGATTCATCAGTTTTTGTGGGACCATAAAATGCCACGTAAAAAAAAAAAGAAACATTGAAATACTAGGGGAAAGTAAAGATACATAGATAGATGGAGAGAGAAATATCAAGAGGTCAAAGTAGGTTCACTTAATGGTGAGATTTGAACTCTACACACACCATGTCTAAATTTAAATCTCACTGCCAACAGCCCTCTTTAATAGGTGATCTGTAAATTTACTAATATAAGGCCTTCTAAGCCTATGGAATGCCCTAACTTTTGGAATGGGTTAATTTCCCTTCCTCTTAAAATTTTTCATAAGAAAATGTCAAGAGGTTTGAGACTGCATAAGGACGGCAAGCCCTCGCCACCATTGCACAAACGAGGGCAAGCAACCCCTCGCCAATGGACTAGTGATGGCCAGCCACCCTCACTCTTGTCTCGACACTAGCAACGACCACCCTCGCTGGTGAAAAGGGATAAACATAGCCTAAGCTCTACTCTTGATCTTTGTTTCTTCCTAACATTTCATTTCTTTATCCTTTTACGTTCATATTTGTCTTTACTAATTTCTAGTTTTTTCAAATTTTTTCGATAATTTCAAATTAGGCAAATTATGAAATAAGATCGCTTTGTGCTTAAAGAAGTTTCCTCATCACGTTACTAATCACATGGGATTGAGAACATCATAGAAAACTTATATATGCGATTTTCTAATGCATGTAATAAAAGTCCTAAAGTGTAAGCCATAAACAATTTCTGAGGTTTAAATGAACAGTAAAAATAGTTTTAGGACTAACTCACGAAAACAAATTTTGGTATTTGCACTTTCATTATCCTTTTTTGTTTTTTCAAAGGAAAGGTACAATCAGTGTAATTAGCCTTCTAGACATCGCTATAAAAAGTCTCTTATATTCAATTCATGTTGTAGCTACCTAACTCTACCACATAATTAAACTGGAAGTCAAAAAGAACTCCAATCGCATCTCGCATTGTCCCCATCCTCTTCGATGATTTCAATTTCATGATGGGATCAACCATAATTACAAACCATGGCCTACACCTATTTAGGTTTGGAAATCGCGTTTAATGTGCTGTTTATGTCATAAAATACATCTTAAAACCATCCGAGTATGAATGGAATCGGACTTTGAACAAAACGCCGAGTGACCCTAAAGCCTTTTAAACGTCAGGTCGCTGTCCACATCCCTTCGTCCATTCGCCTTTTCGGATCCCCTGCCCCGGCCCCGGCGCATGTAAATGGGACGGCGGCTCCGCCTTGCTCCGCCCTCACCTTCTCCTCGGTATCTTTTCTTTTTCTCTCTCCTCCCTCCTTTTCCCTTTCGGTAAGAGGATTCAGCGCTTTCCCAAAAGAATGTGCCACCGCATGGGACCGCGACGACGCCGTTTCGGGCATCAACCCGAAAGAAAATTCGGCGCTTTCCCCAAAAGAACGGCCCGCGTGGGAGGAGAGCGACGCCGCCGTTCTGGAATTAGTGACAAAGCAAAAGCGGTGAGTTGATCGCCCGCCCCCTCGCTGTGCATGAACGAGCATGCATGATCTGAAATTGCAAGGCGACTTTTGTCATTTACGAACAAAATTAGGGACCGTAAATAAATAGACTTACTTTTTACATTACATCAACGTGACCACGATTGAAAATTACTTTTGAAGCGACGCTATTTCTATTTACTACCGCCTGGTTGGCTTGGGTCAAACGACATGTTGGTTCTTAGCAATTTTTATTTCTTTCATGGTCCTATGGATTTTCCTAAAAGCCCATGGACTTGGAAAAAAAGTGTCTGAAAGATGCTAGAGCTATTACATTTATATTAATTTAGTCTTAAACATTTTGGCATAATGCCAATTAAGTTTTAAATCTTTTAACTCCATGCCAATTTAATTCTTCTAGCTAATTTTGATTGAATATTGTTGACATGAACGTTGAACGACTTATGTGATATAACCGATACTGACATTAATAACTTTTGATCATATGTTAATATTTTGTAGAATTTTTTTATTTTCTTTATTTTTATCCCTTTTTTTGTCCTTTCTTTCCTTCTTCCTCCAACCGATCACTAAGGTCTAAAGGTGAGGGACCTTGCCAGCCACTGGTGAGGCTTACTCGGCCCCTAGCGAGGCTTGAGCCCATGCTAGAGACCTCGAGAGCAACCTCGCATTGGGCTGGTGAGGTTAAGTCTTACCAATAGACAACAACGTCCCTTGCCTTTGGTTGGTCACTAAGGTCTAGTAAACAGCTAGAGGAAGAGGAATGAAAAAGAAAAAAAAAGGAAAAAGAAAGGAAATTGTTATGAAATACATGAATGGATAGAATACATGAATGAATATTCATTATATTCATCTTATCCAATGTATTTATTATGGTACATTTGTATCAAATGTTCTAAAAAACAATGGAAAATCATTCGATACATTGATATTAATGAAATAACTATAATAATAATTTATAAATCATATATTATAAAGCTGAAAGTTGCTTTCTAATCTCTTCTTTATTATATATTCGTTTTTAAACAGAAATAACAATAATAATAATTTATAAAATATTATTGAAAGTTGCCTATGTCAATGCTTGTCATATCTTGAAGGCCAATTGGCATCTACATGAGTAATATCTTGCCAAAATTAGTTGGAATGACCGGATTGGTATTAAATCAAAATGTTTATAACTAAATTGGCACCAATAAAAATGTTTAAGACTAAATTGGAACAAATACATATAGATTTAGGACTTTTCTAATACTTGTCCCTCGTGAATTTAATTTATTTTTACCAATTGATCTAACCAACCAATTTATTTAATATTAGAAATATTTTTCTGGAGACAAAAGATTTTCAATAAAATGAGCAAGATATTATGATCTATTCTTTTTTTTTTCTTTAAAAACCCGTTAATCTCATAAATTAGGCTAGGCGTAAGCTTGAACTTGAATTTGGGGACTATAAAATGATTGCTTGCACATGATGGTGAGTCGAATCAAATAGCTACCGAAAAGTCACCCACACAAATTTGTTCATTCGCCATAAAAATTAATCCCATATCATGACTTGCCTTTACTTGATTAGAAATAAGAATATTCGTGATTTCTCGCAGTAGAATACATTTTGGTATATGTCTGATAATTACTCGTAATTTCTTATGATAAGTTGATGTCAAAAGGTCAAGAGGGAATCGCTAAGTGCCCTAATTAAGTGGAGTCCTAAAGTTTTATGGGATGTTGGTGAATATGTGGCCTATCCTGTCTTCTTTAGTGGGTTCGTTCTTGCTGACATGAGCCCACCGTTATTAGCCTGTGTCCTTGTGGAATATGGGAAAATGTTGTTTGTTAATTCAAGGTCTGTGATTTTGCCATATGGCAAAATTTCTTAATTTACCTCTGCATTCGGCTTGACTGTAAATATCTTAGTATCATTTAACTGTGGCCTCATAATTCATCGTTCAGGAATTGCGACAGACTTTTCTCTATAGTAAGAATGGGCCATGTAGGGTCAATTAGCTAGTGGTCCCTCTTATCCCTCTGTATAATAAGAAAAATCTAAAACTACTATCAATCTAAAAAATCTCATCCACAAAGTGAAATAAAATTCAATGAATGATTGTTGACACTTGAGTTTTAGTTGACAGTTCAAGTTTTCATTATTTTTTTTTTGTAAAAACACAAAAATGAAAAATAGAAAGATAATGACAACAATAAATAAATAAATAGATTATATGCAAATCAACAAATAAAAAAATAATAATAAAAGAATAATAATAAAGATGTTTAATATGGCATCTGTGTGTTTATGGTGTTGAACTGAGCTTACAAAGGAACATTAAAAAAGAAAAAAAAAGAAGAAGTAATAGAGACATCCGATAAAATGAATAAAGGTGGATGAAAAGGAAAATGATGTAAACGAAAGAGACAATAAGACGAGCTTAGCTTAGTTTTGGTGAGACTTGTCTTTAATCTGGCTTGATAGATTTGGGCTTTGGTTATAATGGGGCTGGTGAGTCTTGGGCTTAATAAGACTTTGAAAGATTATATTTCGTTTGATTTTGTTTTGAGGAAAAAATCTTGATGTAATAAAGCCTTCTGTGAACCAAACATCCAATTGCAGTCCCCATATTGGAAAAGGGCCTAAGGGCCCGACCTGAGTTCCCAATTCTTAGATATATATATTTTTAAATAATGTAAAACAAAAATACAAAAAATGGAAAATTGTTAAGAAATAATTGATTAGATTGTTAGATTTCAATATTAGAATTAGTTTAGTTTCATTTGAATAGTACATGTACGACTTAGGATAATTCTTGCTTTTCTCTAGTTTAGATATGGGGATGTTAGTTTATTTAGAAAATTGAATTCGATTTGAACTATACTCATGGAAATTATTGTCATGAGGCTTCATAACAAGGCTAACTTATATTTTTTGCCCGACTTCTATAGGCTTATTTTACTACACTTCACCATTTATTCACTTTTTATTATTCTCAATTTGTTTGTTTGTCGTGATTGCTTTTGCATAATTTTCTATTGTGATTCATTTTCTTAGTTAAATGGTTAGGTTTCATTCTATGACCATAATAAATACAAAAACATTGCATGAGCACTTAGCAAGCAAGAAATGTGTGGATACTTTAGTTAACTATTAATCAAATTTAAGTATTAAAATGACACTAGTTAGATGACTAATATAATGAAGTCCCCAATCTTGGATCTCAAGTTGCATAAAAAATAAGATATATTTTCATTCCTCACTTAATTTCCAATCAACCTCAATAGGTTAATATTGACACTTCGTTTTCATCAAATATATTAATAAACACAAAAAGAAGAAGAAGGAAAGTAAAAGTAAAACAAAAAAAAAAAATCAAAGGGCCACAAAAATTAAGAAAGGAATTTATGAAAAAAGAAAAATATTTTAAAAAAAATTCAATTGATTCGAGCAAGCCTGCTTGGACTGGTTCAATTCAGCCCGCTTGGGCTTAACCCACGTATTGGGCCAACATTTCTCATATCCTCCAATTTTCTCTAGCCCATCCTCATTTTCCTCAACCTAGCTGAGATAGACTATTGCTCACACAAGCTGACAGATCAATGCTCTCAAAAGCTAACAGATCAATACTCTCACAAGCTGACAAATAAATGTTCTCACAAGATGACGTACGATCTTGCTCACACAAGCTGACAGATCATTACTCACACAAGCCGACATATGATATTACTCACACAAGCTGACATATCATTACTCACGCAAGCTGACAGATCATTACTCACACAAGCCGACATATGATATTACTCACACAAGCTGACATATCATTGCTCACGCAAGTCGACATACGATATTGCTCACACAAGTTGACAGATCATTGCTCACCCAAGCTGACCTACAATATTGCTCACATAAGCTGACGAATAAATGTGAACAAGAAAAGTTGATATTCACACTTTTAAAATCCCATGATTCGATTTGGTCTTTCAAGCCATTTTTGGTGTCAAAACCCGACACTCGAGATTTTTCTAATTAAATATCAAAATTTCATAATTTTGGAATAAATATCCAAAATTACAATTTTCACTTAATTTGCACAATGTATCATTCAATTATATAAACTAACCACACTATTGCAATCAACACAAAATTCTAATCACTGGCTATCTTGGTATAATTTTCGAAAAATAATAAATAATTAAATAAATGCAATTAAATACTAAAAATACCAACTTAGGCCGAAAATGCTAAATTAACCACCTAAATGGGCCTAGAAAATTTATGAACCTATCTAGATAAATAGCACGATCTATCGGTCCTTAATTAGGCTATTCTAACCATCTAACATGTACAATTGAATAATTAAATCACTAATATAAACCTTAATTAGCCTAAACTAATCATTCCCTAAGCATCATTAACTCCCTAAGCAGAGTTCAACAAGTAAACTCATTGGTTTAGCGATCCGGTGAGTCCATGACATCGGCGACACAAAGGCAAGCAACAACTAAGCCCATGGCAACACCAATGGAGGACCGAGCGGGCCTGAAAACGGGCCTAGAAGTCTCAGCTATTGCTGGAACTTTTGCTTTTGATTTTGGCTGCAGGGACACCGGTTGAAAGGGCTGCTCGGCTTGGGAAAGGGACATGGCGGGACGCGATGGCAGCGACGAACTAGGTGGAGGTGGTCGACAACTTGGACGAGGGGCCAGGCGACTCAAGACGGCTGCGACGCGCTTGGCTACGTCGGATAGGGGTGCGAGGATGAGCAGACACGAGGGAGGAGGACGATGACGCTGGCTTGGCTCGCGGGCGGCATGGCGGGCAAGCGACGGCGCTGGGTGGCGACATGGGCGTCGACAGGTAGGGGGACTCTCTCTGGTTTCTCTCTAGTTTTTAGAGCTCAAATTTTGATCAACAATGCATAAATGTGGCTGGTTGAGGGAGAACAAGACTGCATAAGCTTTGGGGGGTCCCCTTTGACCACAAATATCCCTTATCTACTCAAGTTCATGTCCCCATCACTTGGATTGTCATCCATGGTCAATTTGTAGAACAAAATTCCACCTAGAAGCTTCATTTGATGCTTCAAATGTTGCACACCCCTAGGCCTACGAATTTTGGACATTAACCCTCCAAATCCAATTCAATTTCAACTCCAATTTAATCCAATTGATGCCTAAAAATTCAACTAAGGTACCCACACTTAAATTCACATTTTTCCTCATCAATTGAACCCACTTGACGGCCAACGGTGCGCTAAAAAACGATCCTATAATTTTCCTAGTCCAAAATGGCCCTACTTTGAACTTTCGCCCGGTTTACAAAAAAATCTTCAGAAAGTGAGTCGATGTTCCTAAAATGAATTGTGACATGACAGAACTTTTAATTTCTGAAATCGGCTTTAAATTCGAGATTAATTTCAATTGGGCGCGATTTTAGCGTGATCTAACCTACCGGATAGCTTTTATGAATTTTTAATGCAATTGACCCGTGGTCAATTATTTTCTAGCCACATTGTACTTTTGCAACACATTAGCAACTCTAGGTTGTCATGAAAATCTCTAGATTTCAAATATGAACACAAGGTACCAAAACAACAGAAAAATTGGTTTAGTGCCGATTGACGATAATTTTGCAATTAGGTGGAATCACCCACACACTAATCACATAGCTCATTGAGTTGACCTATCTCCGGTCTCTAATCGACTTTTAACTATGTCGTAATGACTCTTGTAGATTAGCATGGTCGAGCAGTTGATTTCAAGTCAAATTCTCAAGTCTATTATGTTTAGATTTCTTAATGGCTTCACCTCATAAACTAGTTAGCCCATGAGTGATCAGCTCAGGAAAAAGAGTTAGAGGTGCGTCGATGAAAAGCCTAATTTATTCAATCGAAAAAAAAACCTGAAAATCAGGATGTCACATTAATCTCTTTCCTCGGGTAGAAACCATAGGCATCCCCCATATAAGTGGAATTTTGTTTAGATGATCCAACAAAAAAACATGCAATATCCAAAAAAATATGTTGCTTTCCTAATCTAATGCTTCGTAACTTATCTTCAACCTCTCTTGCACTTCCTTAGTAGGAATTTTCTTCAATTTCTCAGATGTATCTTTCCATGCTTCCTTTGCCTTTCCACATAAGTATGACCCTATAACTTCAAGTGCTAAAGGAAGGCCCCCAATAATAAATACGACGTCACGAGGGATATGCTTATAATCACTCGGAAGAAAATCATTTCGAAATGCATGTCTACTAAACAAAATCAACGATGGATTCGGAGACAACTTTTCAAGTTCATACAAGTGGCTAGCCCTAGCCTTGTCAAGAATACTCCTGTTTTTAGTTGTGATGATGACTATACTTCCCCCTATAAACCCACTACCATCTGCGACCAAAGCATCCAAGTGAGTATTATTATCCATATCATCGAGAAGAGTGAGGACTTTCTTACTTGTACATCGGGATTTGAGTATACGTATTCTGTCATCGACATTAGACATCCCCATGAGCTTCCTATTACGTCAAAAATGAGCTGCTTTTGTAGGCATTCAATACCCTTGCGTTGAGATGTTTCTCGAATATTTGCCACAAAGCTACGATTCTCAAAATTACTAAATAGCTTGTTGTATAACACCTTTGTAAGAGTTGTCTTACCGATGCCGCTCACTGCATAAATTCCAATGATCCATGTACCATTGAAATTAGCATCTATCTTGCTTAAAATCTGTTCCACATGATCATTAGTTCCCATTTGCTGGAAGCATAATCCTCATATATAATTGGGATAGAAATCTTAGATTGAGTGATATTGCGGAGAAGGTCCGCAATATTACGAAAAGTCTATAGAACAAAAATAATATATGTTTAGAGGATTATATTACATGGTTGCACATATATCACACAAATACAAAAGCAACAATAGCAAATTGACAAAGTTAACTAAAGGTTGACAACGAAGGCGTAGATTGTACCAATTGTGAAAGGCAAAAGACAACATTAAGGAAAAAAAAAAGAATTAGACAAAGGAACAAATCGCACAAACAATAACATTTAATAAATCTATACTTAACCCAACTTGAAAAAAAAAAAAATCGAACAATTTCCCTTCCAAGATCTCTCGGTTGATCATGCATCATTAGTGCGCCATTTTGGCCAATTTTAATTAGGGACATAAGACTTAACACTTCAATTGCTTTCCTCGGGAAAAACCATAGGCATCTTACATATAAGTTGGATTTTGTTTAGATGATCCAATGAAAAAACATGTAACATCCAAAAAAATCTGTTGCTCTCCATAATCTAATGCTTCGTAACTTGTCTTCAACCTCTCTTGCACTTCCTTAGCAGGTTCTTCAATTTCTCAGATGTATCTTTCCATGCTTTCTTTGCCTTTCCACATAAGTATGACCCTATAACTTCAAGTGCTAAAGGAAGGCCCCTAGTAATAAATATGACGTCATGAGAGATATGCTTATAATCACTCGGAGGAAAATCATTTCGAAATGCATGTCTACCAAACAAAATCAACGATAGATTTGGAGGCAACTTTTCAAGTTCATACAAGTGGCTAGCCCTAGCCGTGTCAAGAATATTCTTGTTTCTAGTTGTGATGATGACTATACTTCCCGCTTTAAACCCACTACCATCTACGACCAAAGCATCCAAGGAAGTATTATTATCCATATCATCAAGAAGAGCAAGGACTTTCTTACTTGTACATCGGGATTTGAGTATACGTATTCCATCATCGACATTAGACATCCTCCATGAGCTTCCTATTACGTCAAAAATGAGCTGCTTTTGTAGGCACTCAATACCCTCGCATTGAGATGTTTCTCGAATATTTGCCACAAAGCTACGATTATGAAAATCGCTAAATAGCTTGTTGTATAACACCTTTGCAAGAGTGGTTTTACCGATGCTACCCATTCCATAAATTCCAATGATCCATGTACCATTGAAATTAGCATCTATCTTGCTTATAATTTTTTCCACATGATCATCGTTCCCATTTGCTGGAAGCGTAATCCTCGATATAATTGGGATCGAAATTTTAGATTGCGTGATATTGCGGAGAAGGTCCGCAATATTACGAAAAGTCTATAGAACAAAAATAATATATGTTTAGAGGGTTATATTACATGGTTGCATGTATATCGCACGTATATCGCACACAAATATGAAAGCAACAATAGCAAATTGACAAATCCGACTACGTTCTCTAGGCGTCTTTTGATGTTCTAAACGAACAATTTCCCTTCCAAGATCTCTCAATTGATTATGCATCATTAGTGTGCCATTTTTGCCAATTTTAATTAGGGACATAAGACTTAACACTACAATCCCTTTCCTCTGGAAAAAACCACAGGCATCCCGCATATAAGTTGAATTTTGTTTAGATGATCTAATGAAAAAACATGCAATATCCAAAAAAATTTGTTGCTCTCCATACTCTAATGCTCCGTAACTTATCTTCAACCTTTCTTGCACTTCCTTAGCAGGAATTTTCTTCAATTTCTCAGATGTATCTTTCCATGCTTCCTTTGTCTTTCCACAGAAGTATGACCCTATAACTTCAAGTGCTAAAGGAAGGCCCCTAGTAATAAATACGACGTCATGAGAGATATGCTTATAATCACTCGGAGGAAAATCATTTCGAAATGCGTGTCTATTAAACAAAATCAACGATGGATTCGGAAGCGACTTTTCTAGTTCATACAAGTGGCTAGCCCTAGCCTTGTCAAGAATACTCTTGTTTCTAGTTGTGATGATGACTATACTTCCCGCTTTAAACCCACTACCTTCTGCGACCAAAGCATCCAAGTGAGTATTATTATCCATATCATCAAGAAGAGCGAGGACTTTCTTACCTGTACATCGGGATTTGAGTATACGTATTCTATCATCGACATTAGACATCCCCATGAGCTTCCTATTCGTAAAAAATGAGTTGCTTTTGTGGGCATTCAAAACCCTCGTGTTGAGATGTTTCTCGAATATTTGCCACAAAGCTACGATTCTCAAAATCGCTAAATAGCTTGTTGCATAACACATTTGCAAGAGTGGTCTTACCGATGCCGCCCATTCCATAAATTCCAATGATCCATGTACCATTGAAATTAGCATCTATCTTGCTTATAATTTGTTCCACACGATCATCAGTTCCCATTTGCTGGAAGCGTAATCCGCAGATATAATTGGGATCGAAATCTTATATTGCGTGATATTGCGGAGAAGGTCCGCAATATTAAGAAAAGTCTATAGAACAAAAATAATATATGTTTAGAGGGTTATATTACATGGTTGCACGTATATCGCACGTATATTGCACACAAATACAAAAGCAACAATAGCAAATTGACAAATCCGACTACGTTTTCTATGCTTCTTTTGATGTTCTAAACGAACAATTTCCCTTCCAAGATCTCTCAGTTGATCATGCATCATTAGTGTGCCATTTTTGCAAATTTTAATTAGGGACATAAGACTTAACACTACAATCCCTTTCCTCTGGAAAAAACCACGGGCATCCCACATATAAGTTGAATTTTGTTTAGATGATCCAACAAAAAAACATGCAATATCCAAAAAAATTTGTTGCTCTCCATAATCTAATGCCTCGTAACTTATCTTCAACCTCTCTTGCACTTCCTTAGCAGGAATTTTCTTCAATTTCTCAGATGTATCTTTCCATGCTTCCTTGCCTTTCCACGCTTCCTTGCCTTTCCACATAAGTATAACCCTATAACTTCAAGTGCTAAAGGAAGGCCCCTAGTAATAAATACGACGTCATGAGAGATATGCTTATAATCACTCGGAAGAAAATCATTTCAAAATGCGTGTCTACTAAACAAAATCAATGTTGGTTTCAGAGGCAACTTTTCAAGTTCATACAAGTGGCTAGCCCTAGCCTTATCAAGAATATCCTTGTTTCTAGTTGTGATGATGACTATACATCCAGCTTTAAACCCACTACCGTCTGCGATCAAAGCATCCAAGTGAGTATTATTATCCATATCATCAAGAAGAGCGAGGACTTTCTTACTTGTACATCGGGATTTGAGTATACGTATTCCGTCATCGACATTAGACATCCCCCATGAGCTTCCTATTACGTCAAAAATGAGCTGCTTTTGTAGGCATTCAATACCCTCGCGTTGAGGTGTTTCTTGAATATTTGCCACAAAGCTACGATTCTCAAAATCGCTAAATAGCTTGTTGTATAACACCTTTGCAAGAGTGGTCTTACCGATATCGCCATTCCATAAATTCCAATGACCCATGTACCATTGAAATTAGCATCTATCTTGCTCATAATCTATTCCACACAATCATCTGTTCCCACCAACTGTTCAAGAACACTTAGGTGGAAAAGGTCTTGTTAACTTGCTCATAACTCTTATGACGACCCTTTTCACTAATGCTGCTTCATGCCTATCAAATAATAATACAAAATTTCAATATATGATAGCAATGTTTATGTGCTTTTTTCAAGTAAGCTATTTATGAGAAACTCAACAATGTTTTGGTGGAGAATAACGTACCCATTAGCTATTTTCTCCGATTCCCATCCTTTTAAGGAACTGACTTCGTTGAGCGCTTCTTCCCATTTTGTCACAACCATTTGACCCGAATTCTTTTTATGTGCATTGATGGCATCTCTAAATCTCTCCGTGAGATGTCGAACTTTTGAGGGTTCTACTTTGAAAAATATGGGCAACACTACTTGCTCTCCACTTCTCCTGAACTTCAAGATTTGAGCCAGCTCTTCATAACACCATTTGTTGCAAGCGTTATCCTCATATATGATTAGGATCGAAATCTTAGATTGCGGGATATTGCGGAGAAGCTCCGCAATATTATGAAAAGTTTATAGAATGAAAATAATATATGTTTAGAGGGTTATATTACATGGTTGCACATATATTGCACATATATCGCACATATATTGCACACGAATATGAAAACAACAATAGCAAATTGACAAAGTTAACTAAAGGTTGACAACAAAGGCGTAGATTTGCACCAATTGTGAAAGGTAAAAGACTATGTTAAGGAAACAAAAAATAATTAGACTGAGGAACAAATCACACAAACAATAACATTTAATAAAACTGTACTTAACCCAACTTGAAAAAAAAAAAAAAAAAAAAGAGGAAGCGAGCTAATCATTGCAAATGAATGGAGGTCTCATTTATCATAGCAAGCAACACATAAGAAGTCATTGAAGAAGAAGAAATTATAAGAAAGATCAAAACTTAAAAAATGTGGAAAAAGCATGGCCCAACAACTTATAGATGTCATGTTTTTTTAGAAAGTGCTCTGTCAAACACTAGAAATCGTATATAAGGTTATTGATGTAATTTCTAAGCTAACATCACAGATGCTTTTATTACTATGAGGTAAGTCCCATAATTTATTTATTGTTTTATTGGATGTTAAATTAGTGTTTGCACACGCACATGATCATTTCATATGTTATGGAGTAATAAAATGAATCAACGTTGCTTACTAAACATTTTTTTCATTAAAAAAAGGTACGAAAGAGTATTAGAGAAATATCTAGTGTAATTAAGTCTTTGTACCTAAAATCTTCAATTCACATAAGTAAAGTAAATTTTTCATTATTTTACTTTGGTTTCTAACCAACTCACCGTAAACTAATTAGTGGTTGGTTTCTAACCAACTCACTGTAAACTAATTAGTGGCGACTTTTGAATATATATTATTGGCATTTTAATAAATTAAAACCTAAGTTGCTAGTTTCTATTGACTTAGAAGAGTCCAAGTTAAGTCTAGGCTTTATAATCTATTAATCAAATCCTAGGTGGTGCACCACAAGGGTAGGTCGTAACATATGTTATATTGAATTTGTGGTAGTTTTGAGAGGTATTTTACTTGATGATTCTAATGTTGTCGGAAGTTGTCCAATGACCGTTGAAATCAATAATCGAATTAGTGGTTGATGATGAAGTGTGGAAAGTTGGAAGCGCTGGTCGATTACCCAATGAGCTCACTGGTGGTAGACCCTCAACACAGGACTCGGTGATGTCGAAGATAAAGCCAAGGAAGAATATGTAGAGAAAAGGAGAAACAAGAAAAAAAAGAAAAAAAGAAAGGAAAATAGAAAAATAGGATAATAATAGTTTTTTTTTTTTTTAAAGTATCAAAAGAAATGGTTATAATGAAGATCGGACTTTGTTTGCCTATTAAAAGTGGATTGGGTTATTGTCTAATTTTGGATTGGAAGTTGAGATGGAGAATTGATTTGGACCGAATATTATAGATTGGAAATGCTAGGCTAGGCTATAGAGACAGGTGGACGACTGAATTTGGCGAATTGGCTAAATAATGATAAATGCAGGTAAGGGTTGAGACTGAGTTGAATTTAGATTCAAATTAGATTGTGGGCTGGGTGTATAAAATTAGGTAAATTCATGAATCGGGTCGATATATTTGGACTAAACCTTAAAGACAGTTTGAATTAAGACTTCACATGGACCATTCGGGTTCAGATTGGACCAAAAGCTGGACCAAATTTCTTGACCCGATTTGGAATCCATTTTCCAAAATTAACAAAATTCAAAAATTAATAAAAAAATTGAAAACATTAAAAATTAAAAAATAATGAAAATTTTCGAAAATTCAAAAAAAATTACAAAAAATTTAGAATTAATTGCTGACTAGTTTCATTATATATATATATTAGTGTTAATTCTAGTTTAGAATTAGTTTAGCTTTAAAAAAATGTGTGAAAATATTTTGAAAAATTGAACCCAAAATTAAATAAGCCTTAAGGTTTTACAATAGATTTTTTGAATGATTTCATTTTTAGAGACAATGTCAAGTTACTATCTGCGTACTTTTATTTTGATTTTACTTAATTGCACTCTTTCAATACATTATTTTCTTTTTCTTAAAATGATTAGAATATATTTGATTGATAAAAGGCTGCCCAATCACCTAAGTAGCACCGACACTGACACACGACACGCTATACGACATGACATGTCGATACGTCGATTTTCAATAAATAGAGAATTCGATATGTTAGGACACATTGTATATTATATGTATATTTTATATATAAATAATAAATTATTATTTTTGTGAAATAATTAATCTTATTTGAATTCACAAATAAATAAATAATAATAAATTCTTATAATAAATTTACACTAAAAATATTAATCCACAATTTATTAATAGGGTTAATACCCTAAAAACCTCAAACTAGTACATAAGTGACAAATTTACCAAAAACTAAATTTTTGACCATGAAAAATGGTCAAACCCCAAACTTGCATATCCGTGACAAATTTATCTCGACTAATCATAAGAAACCCTAAATTGGTAAATCTGTGACAATTTTACCTCAAACTAATTTATTTGACCACCAAAAATCACAAACCAGTACATTTGTGGCAAATATATCTGTTAAATTAAATTAATATCACAAAAAATCACACCGTGACAAACGGAGAATAAAATCCCAAATTGGTATACCGATCAACTATCACGTGTCCTTCAACTTAGTAATTTGATAGTAAAATTTAATAGAAATTAATATAGGGTAAATTTGTCAAAGGTGTACCAATTTGGAGATTTTGGCTGTCAAAAAATTAGTTTATAGTAAATTTGTTACAAGTGTACCAGTTTTTTAGATTTTTCAATATATTAACCCTTACTAATATCCTTCATTGTTTCAATTTGACAAATTTAACTCAATTTCAATAAATCCATAAAACTTGGGAAGAAAAAAAAAGTAATTCATATTCTAGACTTGCGTGTCGAAGTGTTGAAAGAAAAAAGAAAAAACCTGAGAGTAAATTGTGTATCAAGAAAAATGAAAGTCAAAAGAAAAGAGAATAAAATATTAAGTTTTTTTTTTCTTTCCTAATTTGTTATTTTTTATATTTATTTTTATTTTTTCATATATATATTTTGATATTTCATTTATTGAAAATTTTTAAAATTGATATTGCATGTCGGAAATTCCAACTCAATTGTCGAAAAAATTGACCATGTGTCGAAGTTTCTAACATGTGTTGACCGAGTGCCCGAATGTCAAACACGTGTCGAAGTATCCGACAAGACATAAAGGCTCTCGGAGAGTGTCAATACTTCCTAGCCAATCACTTTGGTTAGCAAATAGTTAAATTTAGATTTCAAAACGGTACTAGTTACATGAGTAGTGTAATTAAGTCTCCGATCCCTTAATTTTTGGTTACGTAAAAAGTGACGTATCCTACTATATCTCACTTGGTTTTCAGCCAACCTCATTAGGCTAATGACAACTCCTATAATTATTAAGTTATTAAGAGCTCAAAATTGAATATTGTAACGTCACACAAAATATGAGTTTGGAAGAGAGAGCACTCAAAATTGATGGGTCGATTAGGATAACATTAGATGATATGTTTGAATTGTCTTTTGTAGAAATCAATTCAAACTATCTTTCGAGTAATTACCTCTAAATCTATTCCTTGAGGGCAATCCCTCAAGGGCAAATTCTGACAACTTAGTGACTCTACTTAGGAATTGAGGACTAAGACTTAATATAACTTGATTGTTTGTTAACTAACACAATTTTATGGTAGTGCCTTGTCATGAAAAATGAGGTAAGAGATGAAGTGATTATTGACTTATCTATTTTGTAGGTTGGTGTAAAAATGTTTATTTATGTGGATGAAATTGAAGGGGTGTTTTGATATCAATTGTTGTGCATGTTCCTATATACTTTAGCATTATATTTTGCACGCACAATCCACGATCTAAAACCACATTACAATCGATATTTTGGTACCTCCTATGAGTTTCCTAATGCAATTAGGGTTTTAGATCGCAGGTTGTGCATGTAAAGTGTAATGTTAAAGCATAAGCATATAAATACATACGTAACAATTGATATTAAAATATTGTTTTAATTTCATTCACATAAATATGCATTTTTACACCAACCTATCAAATAAATATGTTAACAATCACTCCACCCCTTATAACTCCCAACTTACATCAACATTTACCACAATATTAACAGACTTACCTCATTCTTCACGACAAGGCAATGCCATCAAACCATGTTAGTTAACAAACAATCAAATTATACTAAGCCTAAGTCCTCAAATCCTAGTGGAGTTGCCAAATTATCACAACCTATCTGTGAAAGGATGCCCTCAAGGAATGGATTTAGAGGTAATTACTCAAAAGACAATTCAAATTGGTGTCCACTAAAGACAGCTTGAACACATTATCTAATGTTGATTTGAAATGACTTATCGATTTGAGTGCAATCTCTCCCAAGCTCATATCTCATGTGACATTGGAATATTCAATTTTGAGTTCTTAACAACTAAATATTTCTAGAATCACCACTAACCTAATAATGTCAGCTAGAAAAATGTATGAGAGAATACCTCATTTTCTACAAGAGATTTAGCAATCAGGGACTTGATTACACTAGTAATGTAACTAATATCTTTTTGAAATCTAAACTTAACCATTTGCTAACCAATTCATTCTAATCATTTTAAGAAAAAGAAAAGAATGTATTGAAAGAATGCAGTTAAGTAAAATCAAAATGAAAATACGCAAACTATGACCTAACATGACCTAACATTGTCTCTAAAAAAGAAAGCATTCAAAAAATCTATTGTAAAGCCCTGAAAACTAATTCAATTTTGAGTTCAATTTTTCTAATGATTTTCACACATTTTTTTAAGGCTAAACTAATTCTATTCTAGAATTAACAATAAAAATCTAAAAAAAAAAAAAAGAGTTAGAAATTAATTTATAAACTTTTTCTATTTTTTTTAAATTTATTATTATTATTATTATTATTATTATTATTATTATTATCATCATCATCATCATCATCATCATCAAACATTTTCTATTTTTATTATTTTGTTATTTTCAAATTTAGAAAATGGACTCCGAACCAGGTTAGGAAATGTAACCCGATTATTGGTCTGACTCAAACCCTAATGATCCAGGTGGAGTTTGAATTTGGGTCGGCCCAAAGGTCTAATCCGAATATATCAACTCGGCCTATGAATCTACCCAATTTTGTATAGTCAGCTCACAATCCAATTTGAATCCGAATCCAACTTAATCTTAGCCTATGCCTAAATTTGTTACTATTTAGCTACATTGCCTAACCTAATCTTTAGTCCGTCTCTTTAGTCTAACCCAACATTTCGAATCCATAATATTCGGCCCGGATCGGCTCTCTAGCCCAACTTCCAATCAAGATCTAGACCATAACTCAATTCAGCTTTAATAAGTGGACTTGAGCCGAACTTCAATGTACCCATTTCTTTTTATACTTTCTTTCTATATATATATATATATATTATTGCCCTATTTTTCTATTTTCATTGTTTTTTCTTTCTTTTTTTTCATTGTGTCTTTTTCCTCGGCTTTATCTTCTCTATCATTGAGACTTGCATTGAGGGCTTCCCACCAGTGAGCTCACCAGGCAACGTTGACCACCATCTCCAATCGTCGATGCATGCCGACCAACACTTCCCGACTTTTAACACTTTACAGTCAGCCACAATCCGACCACTGGTTTCCACCGTCACCGAACCACCTCCGACAATGTTAAACTTATCGAAAAAAATAAATCTCGAAAACATGTATATGCATATGAGAATGGCGAAATGTGAAACTAATTACGGTGGCCTCTAACTACGAGCTTCTCTTGCAAGAGGAATGGATTTTTCAGGGAGGGGGCATTCGTCCATGACCGACTAGATAATGTGCGAAAAATTACATAAAAACGAAGCAACACTTGGCATCATCTTTAATTTAATCAATCATTAGAGTGAAAATGAATCAAACTTGGATCAAAACAAAATCATGTAGCTGAATGTATGCCATCGGTTTTAACACGCTTCTAAAGTATATTGTCAAAGATATGGTGTGCGACGTAAAACATGAATTCTGTATTTAATTTCTATGTGTCTCTCAATCTAAATAAGTGTTGGGAATAACGGATCCCCGAAAATCGAATTTGACACCGAATCGAACCCCTAAATCAATGCGGAAGACGAAGCCCGATTCTAAAGCACGCCACGGATTCAAGCGTACCTTTTAGCCACAGATTAAACACCGACGTTGATGGAGGAAGAGAAACTGAGCAATCCGATCCGATGAAGCCTTGAAGGGAGGAAGAACAAGCCGTATGCTTACTGTCTTTTCTTTTGGGAGAGAGAGAGCGTGGAGAGAACGTACGTCTTTTCTTTTTCTAAAAACAACGGTATGTTTCTCTCTCTCTCCTCCATTTTATACCTCTCTCCTTCCACGGGCCTTATTCCTATGGGCCGAGCTTTTTGGGCCCAACTTGGGTGGACGGGCCTTAAGCCCAATACCAATAAAAGCCTTCATCTCCCACTCGCACATGGTGGGCCGAATAGGATTCTCTTTACCTCTCTTCAACATTCATACCGGTGAATAATCCGTGCGACCAGCATACTTTGAGAGCTCGTTGCTATACATCTGTTAGGAATATATAGCAGCTCATAATGGGCATCACACTCCGAGTAGATTTAGTATGCAGTACCCTAGATCGATCGATCACATTTATATCTCTCTTGATCTCTTTTAAACAATGATATATATTGTATTCACAATTATAATTATCACAAAGACAGTTATAATTGGTCGACCAGTGAATACAAAACCACAATGTGATTCTCCAAAAATCGATCTTCCTCTTTCCTTCAAACTCTCAATTTCAGTCCAGCTTGCTTTTCTATAAATGCCCCATTAGATCGAATCATCTCATGACCATTGGCAACACCCTAAGATAGCAAACACTAAATAGAAATCTTGAGAATAAGTAAGAGTCCTGAGGGGACTAAAAATTTGAGGAACTCTTTCCCTCAAGAGTCTCACACGTCATAAAAGTTGAGATCAAACTTTTTGTCACTCTTCTTGGTCGTCTCATGCATACGTAGCATGAAATACGTATTATGGTATTAACTCATTTCCCATGGAGCGTATGTCTACACCTTTCAATACCGTACAGATGATAGTTCAGACATACCCAATGTCTAACTTGAGTTCACCTATCTACTCATTCACAAAAATTTATCAGAACTCACATCTGGCATCTTAGACAGATAAAATAAAATGTGTGGGGTATTTTACTTTCGGACATCACAAGTATTATGTCATCATCTTAACACTTAGTTAAGGCGATATGCGTATTTTAAGCTTGAGCTCTCGATTATCACCTAGATAATAAGCTTAAATACTGTCTCATCTCTATTTATCACACAGTAAATAGAGGCGATTACCCGTGTGAGTGGGCTAATCTTATATCTGTCCGACATACTTCTCTTAACTTAAAGTAATACACTAAGTATTAAGATGCATAAAGATCACATAAAGATTCATAAACATTAATCAATGAAAAACAAAATTTCATTAAATGTGAACAATTCAGGGAAAATACAAATTCAGTACATCAGACTCTACGCAATCCTAGAGATTTTACATGACCACAAAACACATCTCTAGGTATTGGCTTTGTCATAGGATCTGCTACCATTTTATGGGTAGATATGTACTGCAAGTTCACATCCTTTCGTGCAACCATATCTTTTACAAAGTTATACTTGGTATCTATATGTTTGGTCTTACCATGATACTTTGGATCTTTGGTGTACGCTATTGCTGCTTGGCTATCACAGTTAACCAATAATGGATTTGCAGCTTTCTCAATAACACCTAAATGATTTAAAAATCTCTTAAGCCAAACTCCTTCTTGTACCGCTGCTGATAATGCCACGAACTCAACTTCCATCGTAGACAAGGCTATGCACGTTTGCTTCTTACTGCTCCATGATATGGCGCCATTATTCAGTAAGAAAGCAAATCCAGAGGTAGATTTTCTTTCATCTAAATCTCCTCCCCAATCAGCATATGAATAGCCTTCAAGTCACAGATCCTTTCCTTGGTAATTCAACTTGAAATCAGCAGTTACCTCAGTATTCTCTTGACAGCTTTCCAATGTGTTGGACCTGGATTGGATTGATATCTACTCACCATTCTAACTGCAAAACATATGTCGGGTCTTGTACACATCATAGCATACATCAAGCTCCCAACAGCACTAGCATAAGGAACATGTTTCATTTGTTCCTTCTCTTGTGGAGTCCCTGGACACAGTCTGTGGCTCAATCCTTCACCTTTTGCAATAGGAGTGTCTATGAGTTTACAGTATTGCATACAAAATCGTTCAAGAACCTTATTTATATAGGTTTCTTGCGAAAGAGACAACGATCTTTTCGAACGATCTCTCGAAATCTTAACTCCAAGAATGTATGCAGCCTCACCCATATCCTTCATCTCAAAGTTAGAAGACAACGATCTCTTGACAGTATTAACCAACTCCATATTGCTTCCGGCAATCAGTATATCATCAACATATAATGATATGATCACAAATTGATGCTTGGATCTTTTGATATATACACAATGATCCTCATCAATCATTGTAAAATCATATGCCACTATGGCATTATGAAAACATATATACCATTGTCTTGATGACTGCTTAAGACCATATATCGACCTCAAAAGTCAACATACTTTTTCTTCTTGGCCTTTCACTATGAAACCAATAGGTTGTTCCATATATATTTCTTCCTCTAATTCTCCATTGAGGAAAACATTCTTTACATCCATTTGATGTAACTCAAGATCCAGACTAGCTACTATTGCCGTAATAATGCGAATCGAGGTAAATCTCACTACGGAGAAAACGTATCTTCATAATCAATTCCTTCATGTTGATTATACCCCTTCGCCACAAGGCGAGCCTTATGCCTTTCAATCGAGCCATTAGCCTTTCGTTTTATTTTGAGAACCCACTTGTTCCCAATAGCTCTACGTCCCTTTGGAAGATCAACCAGTTCCCGACTTGGTTTGATTTCATTGACTCCATTTCGTCTTCCATTGCATGAATCCATTTTTTCTTACTAGGGCAATTCAGAGCCTCGTTGATATTTCTTGGCTCATCCTCATCTTGTGGAACAACCATAAAAGGTTCCCTTTCAATGTCAAAACGTTGACAGGGAATACTTTGGCGACTTGTTCGCCGTATGGGAGATTGTACACTTTGCACATCATTCTCCATTATGCTCCCACTTGGATGAACTCCACTAATATCATTGTCTTGATCCAAGGTCTCAAATAGGGAGTGATCTTCCTCTATTTCGCCCTTCTTAGGAAACTCATCCTCTAAGAATGTGACATCTCGCGATTCAAATTCAGTTATACTCCCACTTTCCTGCTCACCAATGAACACATATCCTTTCGAGTGTTCCGAGTATCTTATGAAAATACTCTTCTTTCCTCTGGGACCCAATTTCCCAAACTTGTGAGATGACTCATGTGTATAGGCAGCACAACCCCATGGCTTAAGAAAACTCAAGTCCGGTTTTCTACTTGTCCATAACTCATATGGAGTGGAAGCAACTGATTTGGAAGGCACTCGGTTAAGTATATACGCAGCAGTTAACAATGCATCACTCCAAAAGGTGATAGGCAAGTTAGCATGTGCCATCATGGACCTAACCATTTCCAGTAGGGTTCTGTTTCTTCTTTCCGCAACACCATTTTGTTGATAAGTGTACGGAATATACAACTGTCTTTCTATTCATTTTTCATCACATAATTTTCTAAACTCATCGGATAAATATTCTCGACCTCGATCGGATCTCAATGCTTTTATTTTCTTATATAATTGATTCTCTACCAGGTTCATAAACCTTTTGAAATAACTTATTGCTTCGCACTTATGAGAAATCAAATAGACATATCCAAATCGAGTATAATCATCAATAAAGGTGATGAAATAAACAGCCACATGCCTTCCTTTCACATTCATTGGACCACGTATCGAATGGATTAAATGCAAAGGAAATTTAGCTCTTTTTCCTTTTCCAAATGGTTTCCTTGTCGTTTTTCCTTCTAGGCAATGCTTACATATGGACAAATCGACTTTTTCAATATTGCCCAACAAGCCCTCTTTGGCTAGTCTATTCATACGCCGTTGGCCAATGTGACCAAGTCTAGCATGCCACACATTCACATCATTATCATATTTATTAGGAGACGTAAGAAGGAAATAACAAACATTAGCATTAACATAATCAATATCTAATACAATAAAACCATCCAGAAAAAACCACAACCATAGTAATTTGTCTCCAAAAACAAATTCACATCTCTACTATAGAAGTTCATATTAAAACCTAATTTAACCAACATTAATACAGACACTAAATTCCGACGAATCTCCTGAGCATACAATACATCATGAAGAAACAAAGTGCGTCCACCACGCATATTTAGTTGGCATGTGCCAATCCCTTTCACTTCAGCTCTGGAGTTGTTTCCCACATAGATCCACTTAGTTCCAGTTGGTACTCGTTGGAATTCCACGAAGGATCCTCTATCCTTCGCTACATGGTCTGTCGCTCTTGAATCCACAGTCCACAAAGGATTAGACTCAGTTAAGAACACAGAACTCGACACATAAGCAAAGTTCTGAAAAGTACAAGGGGTGCATACCTTCTTTGGCTCACGACAGTCGCGAGCATAGTGACCTTTTTTGTCACAAATTGTAGCATTTCACCCTTGCAAGCTTTTTCATGCGAGGATGCTTCCCTCTTCCATGTTGGTTGAATTTGGGTTTCTTCCCCGAAGGACCCGCTTCTTCATTGCCTTTCCCCTTATCAAACTAGTTAGGGCGCTTGCGCTTGAGCTCAAGCTCCATTTGAGCTAGAACCAAAGATAATAGAGTTCAAGATCCGACTTAGCCGCCAACAAAGGTCCTCTTCCAGCTCAAGATGACGCATTGCATCCTCAAAGGTTTTGATATTTTCATTATGAGTCGTGCACCTTCATATGCTCTCAACTCGAGGCAAGGAACGAATCACTACTTGCACTTGCTGCTCATCTCGTGAGGACATGGCCAAGATCTTTCGCTCGTTATCATGTTTGACATCTTTCTAAGATGTTGCTTCATGGTCTCGACCATGAGGCTTCTTATAAGAGTCAAACCGATAGTGAGCCGCCTCGCCTAGTCACCGAAGTATGACCATATCTAGCCGACAATGCCTCTCACATTTCCTTGGCATTATCAAAATGCCGAAACTCTCGCCCGACGTCATTTTCCATGCCGCTCAAAGAACGTGATGCGAGCTAGAGAGTTCATTCTTTTCCACGCAGAAAAGCTTCTTTGTTTCTTTTGTGTCGTGCGGCTGGTTCCCTCTTCAGGTTCTACCATGGTCATGACAAGAGCCTCAAGTGCTTCTTGCTCTTCCAAAGACATACTTGGATTTTCATTTGCCAAATCTCATAGTTGTCTCCATTGAGCTTTTCACCTTTGTTCAGCTTTCGGCATCTATGCTCTTTGTGGTCAAGCCATTGATCCGAACAAATCGACAAATATGCACGAATTATTAATGCCTATCATTTATGCATCCCTATTTACACGAGACCCATCATATTAATGAATAATTTTAAGTAATGCTTAAGAATCAAAAGGTCACTATGTTTCCAATCATCCTCCAAAAATCATAACTTAAAACTATCATTAATATGATTGTCATATGCAAAATCAATTCTATGAAGCTACAAAAAAACTTCTAAAAACTACCCACGCTAATTACCCATAGCAACCAAAGCAATAACAGAAAAGCAATAGATAATTGACATACAATTAAAAATAGTAATGCTTTCAATTAACACAATTAGGTAGTAATCATTACATAATATGTCCACAAATCATATTTAACATATATCGCTCAATACAACTAACACAAAGTCAAGACACGAACCGGGAAAGATCATTTTTTGTTCAATTTCTTGATCTTTTCCCTTGAAACAATACAAAGAATATTCGTTTACAAAATCCATCACAATTTTCTTATAGGAAGCAGCTCCGTTGACATCCCATATGCGATTCAACACATCTTGCCATTCAGGTGGAAGAGTGTTTATGAAAAATCGCACCATCTCTGACTGTGACATAGGACGACCATTCCATATGACCTGTTGAATTTTCCTGTTGACTTCAAGGATATGATCAATTAAGTCACCTCTCTCTCATCGATGACCAATCAGCTCAGCTATCAACTCAAACAGCCTATCCTTTTGTTCATCGGTAACTGCGCGAATAGGTGTGCACAACCTTAGGGGAGGCATAGTTCCTACAACAAATGCAGAACAAATAAGGGATCACATTATAATCCACATAGACTTAATTGAAAAAGAAACACATTCTTTTCCTTTTTTTTTTTGGTCAACGGTCAACGGTCAAAGTCAACGGTCAACGGTCGTCGGTCAACGGTCAACGAGTCAACGGGTCGGGTCAACTGGCGCGCAGGTCGGATCGGACGGACCGGTCGGGCCGGTCGGACCGCTCGCGCGAATTGACGCACGTGCCGCACGCGTGTGTGGGATGACGTCACGCAGACGTCATCCGGCATGTGCCGATCGCGTGCCTGCGTCCGCGAGTCGGGTCGGGTCGTCGGTCGGGTCGCCGGCCGGTGACCGCCGGCGAAATGTCGTCGGTGATGACGTCATCGGTGACGTCATCCGAATGATTACTGACCGTTGGATGACGTCACGGTGACGTCATCACGCGTCGGTCCGTGGACCGGCGCGTGCCGGTTCGCCCGCCGGCGGCGTGCACGCGCCGGTTCACCGACCGGCGCGTGCGCCGCACGCGCTGGCCAATGCGAGCGCTTTGGGCGCGTCGCGCCCACGCGCAGTGCCTTCCGGCCGCGCATGTGGGCGCGTGCGGCGGCTCCCGACGGCTAGGGGTGATCGGTTCCCAGTTCGGTCCGGTTCCACCCAAGAACCGAGAACCGGACCGGGAGGACCGGTTCCCACTTTTCTGGACCGTGGACCGGACCGGCTATCTTGGAACTGAGAACCGGACCGACCAATCGATCCGGTCCGGTTCCAATGAACCATCACTTATTTTCATTTCATTTAACAAAAAAAAAAAATAGCAATTACTAGTAAAGTAATGCACGAGTAATCAATCAATCAATTGGCAATTAAAATTTTCACAACTTGTGGAGAAGGAGAATATTGGATAACACAGGGAAGGAAACAAAGGATAAAGCATACTTGAATGGGAAAGAGATGGGTAATGCCACGTTTCTCAAGAGATTCCACGAGCCTCTGAGACAAACCCAGCTTGGAGAGAGCAAGCTCGTCCTCGCTCACACTCTCAACCTTGCTGCCCTCAGACACGAAGCCGCCCTCATCCTCACTCGTGTCAACCTTGCTCTCCGAGAACCCACCGGTCCCCAACTTCTTGAAAGCCTCCTCGCCGACCGAGTTCGGCGTGGCGATGGCGTACGTCACGAAGCTCCTTAGGCTCCTCCTAAGGCCGCACCTTTTACGCACCCACTTTCTAAAAACCCAAAGGGTCTTCGGACATGGCACTCGCCGGACGAACAGAGCAAGGAATTGAAGTGGGGCTTCTCGAAAAACGACGAGAAACCACGGCACGGGGTTGACGTCAAGGCTTAAGAACCTTGATCGAAGCTAGGCATGGGGCGAGGCTACGACTACAGGGGAGCGACTTCAAGTCTAGAAGCAGAGTGACGGCGGCAGCGAGACCCCTGTCGTTGTGTGGCAGAGCTTCGACTTTCCAGCGGACACCCTCGTGGAGAACCAAAACTTCATGGCTGCCATGTCGCTGACGTCGTTGACGAGCTCTACTCGATGCGCATGGGGACTGACTTCTTTGCCTTCTATGCGAAGTTCGGTGGTGATTTGGACCAAATGTATTGGGAGCACAAGGCGCTAGAGGCGAAGGCACAGGTGGTCGACGAGGCCGGCGCGGTCTACACTTGGCTCGACCCGAGCGGGTTCATAGCCATGTACCAGAACGGCAGCGTCCCGGTCGATGTCGAGGCCTTCAACAGCTTCCAGAAGTCGATCGACTCCTTCCTCCTCCTCCAGCTGGAATCGGACGGTGTGAGGCGAGATGTTGCGGCAAGGCACTCCGAGGAGGAAGAGAGCTGAGCGTCCGAGGCACTCAGAGGAAGAGAGCCGAGTGTTGGTGTGAGTGGGGCGTGAGGTGAGGCGTTGGGGGCGTCGGGCAAGGCGTCGAGCGAGCAAGGGGAAGGGTTACGGTTTTGAGAGGGAAAGACAATGAGAATTGCCACTGAATTAGGTTGTAAAATTTGGGGAAAGGGAGGTTGATGTGATGGTTACTGTTTATGAGAGCAGAAACTTAAAAAAATAAAGAGAGGGGTTTAGCCGTTTCAGTTTCAAGAGGTAAAAGGAAAATAAGAATTGTAAAATTAAAAAACTGATGTGATGCTTACTGTAGAGTGTAAAGAAACGCAAGAAATGAATTAGCTTTGAGGAAAGAATGAAATGGTAATGGGTATTGTAAATTAGTTTAGAAATTAAATATTTATATATATATAAATGGTCGGTCCGGTCCGGTCGGTCCGGTCGGTCCGGTTCCGACCCCCAAACAGGGAACCGGACCAACCGGTCACCGGTTCCAAAAATAGGAACCTAAGACCGGACCGAGACCCTTTAGAACCGCCCGAAACCGACCGGTCCGGTCCGATCCGGCCGGTTCCCGGTTCGGGTGGTTTACGTTGCACACCCCTACCGACGGCGGTCGACATATCGCCGGACTCGTCTCGACGTCGCCCTTCTTCCTATGCAATCATAATTTGATTTTGACTTACGAAAACTCGGAAAAATGGCCGAAAAGCGCTCGGGTGTCGGGATTTTCACCCCGATCCGTACGGTCGAAGTTCTTTTGCGAAAAATCAATCAAAAATCGTTAAATTGATCGGGAAAAACGTGAACTAGGGCTCTAATACCAATGTTGGGAATAACGGATCCCCGAAAACCGGATTCGACACTGAATCAAACCCCTAAATCAATGCGGAAGACGAAGCCCGGGAAAACAACACGCATTACCGATCCTAAAGCACACCACGGATTCGAGCGTACCTTTTAGCCACAGATTAAACACCGACGTTGATGGAGGAAGAGAAACTGAGCAATCCGATCCGATGAAGCCTTGAAGGAAGGAAGAACAAGCCGTATGCTTACTGTCTTTTCTTTTGGGAGAGAGAGAGCGTGGAGAGAACGTACGTCTTTTCTTTTTCTAAAAACAACGGTATGTTTTTCTCTCTCTCTCCTCCCTTTTATACCTCTCTCCTTCCACAGGCCCTATTCCCATGGGCCGAGCTTTTTGGGCCCAACTTGGGGGGACGGGCCTTAAGCCCAATACCAATAAAAGCCTTCAATAAGAAACAAAGAGACCTAAATCAATATTATCTATCAAAAAGCAGCTCCAGTTTCACATGATTAAGCCATGAATCTACCAGTTAAACTCGTTCTTACTGATTTCAAAGAAATAATAAAATCAGAGCTGAATAGGAGTGTCTACTTGGTTATTGAAGCGAAGCAAGTTTGTAGCCAACTGAGCTTGGAGAAGTTATCGGTTTCCTTCCTCCTAATGGCTAACCACCTTGATTGGCGTTCTTTCTTCTTTAGCTAATAACAGATGCGGTGATCGACATATGGCATTTTCTGGCCAACTGAGAGTGACGAAACTGGAAATGAATTCTCAAGTTGACTTTTTTGATGGAATTTCCCGACCTTCCTCCACAAACTCTTAGAAAAAAACTCGTCTCTGATCTCCCCTCTTCGCCTCTTTCCTTTCTCGATCTTAGCATCCGGACAAAAACCAGTTCTCATCCTTCCCGTTCAACTAAATTTTTTTGTCATTCGAAACAAACCTTGGCCAGCTTAGTGACCTTCTAGAATCTTTTTCCGCTTGGTTCCTCCATCGGTGATGCAATATCTCCGTCACTGTTGTTTGCTTCAGAGACAGTTTTGGCTACAAACGCTGGGATATTCTTTGAGCAATGTGTATGAGAAAAAAGAGTGAAAGAAGGGCTGGATTGGAAACAGAAAAGAAATTAGGTTGAGAAATAGAAGATGGGCTAGAGAAAATCGGGGAAATATATACTTACCAAAAAAAAAATTGGGGAAATATGAAAAGGATTGGCCTAATGTGTGGGTTAGGCTCGAGCGAGACGGATTATAGTCCCAAGCGGGCTGAGTCGAATTGATTGTATTTTTTAAAAAGAAATATATTTTTTAATTAATTTTTCATACGTTTCTTTCTTTATTTTTGTGGCCTATTTGATATTTACTATTTTTCAATTTTTTGTTTTACTTTTACTTTCTTTCTTTTTTGTACTTATTATTATATTTGATGAAAATAAGGTGTAAACTGCTGGTAGTGACTCCTCATGTAGAATTCTCATAGAGTTAATTGAATAGAAATGAAAATCCAACAACACATGAGATAAGTGTTAGAAAGAACCCATACTAATTGAGGGGGAAAAGTGCCAAAAAAGTCCTAAACCTTTTTGTGTTTGTGCCAATTTAGTCCTAAACCTTTTTTTGGTGCCAATTTAGTCCTAAATCTTTTTACTTAGTGCCGATTCAATCCTTTCCGGCCAAAATTGGCGGATTTTGCTTTGACTAGACGCCGGTTAGGCGACGTGGCTTAATCGGTCTTTGACGTGGACAATTTTTAATAATATTTTAATTTTTTTTGAAAATTTTTTGAAATTTTTTATTCTTTTTTTCTCTTTTTCTTTATTCTTTTATTCTTTTTTCTGCTCTCCTCCTCCCTCGGCCGGCCGGCCGGACCACGGCAACCGGCCAGAGGCGACGGTCGACTGGCGAGGCTCGCCGGCCACCTCGCCAGTGGCCGCGAGGGCAACCTCTCGCTGGGCGGCGAGGATCGAGCCTCTCCCATGGCTGGCCGGAGCTCGACCTCGCCAGATCCGGCGAGGGCGAGCCTCGCCAACGCCGCCCAGGCCGCGATTCGGCGAGGTCAAGCCTCGCCGGCCATGGGCGAGGCTCGACCCTCGCTAGATCCGGCGCGAGGCGGCCTCCGCCGGGGCCGGCGAGGGTCGAGCCTCGCCGACCGTCGCACGGGTGGGGCCGGCGAGGTCGAGCCTCGCCGGCCATGGGCGAGGCTCGACCCTCGCCCCCCAATGCGAGGCGAGCCTCGCCGGCCCCCGCGGAGGCCGCCTCGCGCGGATCTCGGCGAGGTCGAGCCTTGCCGGCCATGCCGCCCGGCCGCGAGGCCGCCCTCGCGGCCATGGCAAGGTGGCCGGCGAGCCTCGCCGGCCGTCGCCTTTGGCCGCGGCCGAAGGGAGGAGGAGAGAAGAAAAAAAAAAAAAGAAAAAGAGAATAAAGAATAAAGAATAAAGAATAAAGAATAAAGAATAAAAAAAATTTAAAATATTATTAAAAATTGTCCACGTCGCACTGACAGGGCTACGTCGCCCGCCGCGTCCAAGCAAAAATCCGGCCAAAAAAACTGAATCGACACTAAATAAAAAGGTTTATGACTAAATTGACACCAAAAAAAAAGGTTTTGGACTAAACTGGCACAAACACAAAAGGTTTAGGACTTTTATGGCACTTTTCCCCTAATTGAGGACCATCAACCTTTTACTCGACATTAGTTTTGAACTCTGTCATTTCTCTTATGAGCCAATTCAAGGCTTCATGACAATGATCACCACATATTAATAGCCTTGTTTATTATTGTGACCCTCCCAACAACAATTTATACACATTTGGAGGTAATGTCAAGTGGGAGCCAATGATCCTCAATCGGTGTAGATTCTCCCAAACCTTTACATTGCGTGATTTGGGATCTTTCATTTTACTTTTGATTATTTTTAAGAAAATTCTTTGTGAAGATGATATCTTTGTAATATGAGAGCATATCTTACTTCCTACGCAAGGAGAAAATGTTAGGTTCATTTTATATGACAGCATGACAAATAAGAAGAGTTTCAAGAATGTGACACATGTCACGTATGTGCGCAATTTGTCATGTTGACTCTTCTCCCTCTCCCTCTCTCTTTCTCTCTCTTCTCTCTCCCTTGGATGCTCTCTCGCCCAACTCTCTCTCTTCACCATAGTTGAAGCTATGTAAACCTTTGTCTCTTCCCCAAAAGAACTCTAGCGTCACCCAACAAACAAGAAGAGACAAACAAAAACAATTGATCTTTATTCCTATCCGAAACTCAATCAATTTCCCATTTTGATTCCGATCGCCGATTTTGTGTGGTTTCGATTTCAAGCCAACCCATTTTAGGCCGCTTTTGTCTTCACCGGTGCTAAGAATCAAGACTTCTTGGAGGGGTGTGGGTTCTCCACCTCGGCGTCCATGCTGCTGGAGACCGCGAATTGGGGAAAGAACTCGAGGAGTGCCAAGACGTTCAAATCGAATTTGCAATGCCCCTAGCTTTACGTGTGAATGGACTCCACGCCCTTCAAGACGCTGCCAACGCCGGTCGAGAAGGCAAGAGTGGGGCCCTCGTAGCGGCACCGCTTGTGCCCATCGAGAGCTTGGTTGATAGGGCAGCTTCTCAAACATGCCAAAGGAGGTAGGTGCCGCAAAGGTCGAGGTAGTCAATTGTTCGTTCGCACTAGTGAAAAGAAAGTGTGCTAGGGAGAGAGAAGAGAGAGGAGGGAGAGAGTATACAAGGTGGCAGGGAGAGAGAAGAGAGAGAAAAGTGGGGAAAGAGAAGAGAAAGGAGAGAGAACGTGCAAGGAGGCAGAAGAGAGAGAGCACAAAACAGACAAAAGAGTTAGCCTAACATTCCGGGCCCCATGTGAAACGTGTCATGTTCTCAAGGTCCTTCTTATTTGCCACGTTGGCAAATAAGATATACCTATTATTTTCTTCCTAAGCAACCGTAAATCTAGGGTTAATGACTTGATTATATTAGTTACCTAATTAGTACACTTTTAATACCTAAACTTGATTATTTAATAGCTAAGGTATCCATGCAACCTTTTTACCAAATTCTGAATCTAAGATCGTCGTTTGGTAAGTGCCCATGCAATGGTTTTTTGTGTTTATTATGGTCCTAAAGTGTAATTTAACCATTTAACTAAAACAAGCAAATCACAACTTAGAAAAAGTAACGTGGCATTATTATAAAGCTTGGGATCGTAACCCCGATGAGCTTAGTTTGAATTCAATCTCAATTTCTTTTCTAAAAGATTAATCGTCTGAATCCTAAATTAAGTCAAAAGTACTCATTAATATCTAAACTATATGTGTATTGACTGAATGAAGCTAAACTAATTCCAATACTAAAATCTAACAACCTAAACTATATATATATATGCTCATTAATCTTCCGTGCAAATTTGAACTGGGCCCAAGGGCTTGATCTGAGCCCCCATTTTCTACGATATAACAAAATATTAAATAAAAAATCTGAAAATAAAAAATTTGGAAAATTGGTTGGCAAAATAGACTGGGCAAGGACATGATTGGGCTTTTATTCCAAGTCCATATTCTAGGTCATTTAAAGTCAATTCAAGTAAATTCAGCCCAACCTATCAATGGCCAGAAGCCTCCATCAAAGCAGATCAAGTCCAATCTATCAATTTAAACCCAATCTAGTAAAATAACTCAAGCCCAGCCTATTATCTCTTTTTCTTTATTTATAATTTTTTGTTATATCTATTTTCTTTTCAATCAACTAAATGATTAATTTTTTCTCTTTCGTACGTTCTTTGCCCCAGACATCAGACTTCTCATCAATCTTCCACAGCGAACTTTGGACGTCTACGAACACAAAATCAATTGGAGTTTCGGCCATGGTCCATGCTTCTGGATCTCAAAACCGAGCACCATGGTCATTCACCAACAAGAATGCGGGCCGTAGTGAAATTTCAGTCGGGAACGAGACTCATCGGACTTCTCAGCTGAAAAGAAAGGAGAAACAGAGCACAATAAATGAAGACGATGATGAAATAAGGATCGGCTGAGTCATGCAGCGCTCGGCAGCGATCGAGGAAGCGGCAGAGAAGCTTCGGGTGAGGTTTGAACTTTCAAGTTTCTTTTACCGATGAATTAGGTAGCAATCAAGGCGACTTCAGCTCCATCGGGAACGGGCCTGCAATCGAAGCCGAATTGTGGAAGATTCAATCCATTTTCGAGCGATCATCGATGGCTATCAAAGTGAAAAAGAAAAATAGAAATCGGCCAAGGATTATAGAGAAAGAGATAAGAGAATGTTCTCCCCTGAGCTCATCATTTCCTTTTCACGCCCGTCGACTTCTCCTCGGTCGCCCGTTGAGGCCGGGCTTTTTCATTTGCATTAAAAAATGGCTGAATTAGGCATTATTCATGTCACTTTTTGTTATTTTTCTCTTTGTTTTTGTGATTCTTATTTGTTTATTTTGGTACATTTATAAGAGTGAAAATTTGGATCATTGAATAAAATTCAGGTATTAACCTATACAGACCAAGTCCAAGGGCAACTTCGTTTGGGTGTCTCGCTTCTTCTTCTAAAGAAAGAAAACCCTTCCACTCTACGTGATGACAATCTAGGAAGATTAGTTGGGATTCTACTCACCGCTCTATCAACAAGAATAGAAGGAGTATCATAATTTTATATGACTTAAGTGCCACAATATTTTTTTATCGCTTATTTAAGTATCACATATCTAAAAAATCAATCACTCAAGTGTTATTAGTGATTTGTTTCTCCAAAAAAATGATTATGCATGGTCTTATGGATGCATAGACACCTTGAGAGAAATGAGTCACTTGGTCGATCTAAACAAAGGGCACACTTATTTGTGGAAGCAAATGATTTGAAAAATATTTTCTTAAAAATTATTGTTTATTTCATTTACATAATTGAATGGACAAAAGACAAAATTATTATTGATAAGGAAAATAAGTTTTATTGATTAGTTATTTCAAACAAAATAAATAATCATTTTAAAAAAAATATTTTTGAATCATTTATTTTTAGCAAATGGACGCATTATTACTGTTTTGTTTTAGTTTTATTGATCTTAAAATGAAAATTCAAAAGATGTACCAATAAATAATAAGATGAAAGAGTCAAGTAGAAAATGTGAATCTGGCTCATGGCACAAACTCCCATTTTACACCACACCTCGTGGAGGGAAAAGTATAAATAAGGTCATAAATTTATTATATTTGTACCAATTAGATCATAAATATTTCAATTAGACTAATTTAATCATAAATATTTTTATATTAGTACTAATTTAGTCTATTTGACTAATTTAGGTTGGAAATTGTGGACATGGGGGCCAATGATCCAACGTGGCATAGTTGGCCATGGACAAATTTATAAATTTTTAATATTTTTTCATAATTATTATTATTATTTTTCTCTTTTTTCTTTTCTTTCTTTTTTCAGTTTTTTTACCCTTGCCTGGTTTGGGTGAGGGCCCCATGCCCTTGTGAGCCACGAGTAAGAGCCGTTGCACCCTCATCGCCCACGAGTGAAGGTGTTAGCCCTCACCTAGATCCAAGTGAGGGCCAAAACCCTAGCTTGTTGGCCGTGAGGGCCTTCATGCCCTCGCCCAAATCCATGCAAGGGCCATGATGGCCTTGCTTAAGGTGTTGCAACCCTTGCCTACCACAAGCAAGGACCTTTGCGCCCTTCCTCGTGGTCAGCAATGATCGGTTGGTGACCTCGCGGGCCAAAGGGTCGAGAAAAAGTTAAAAAAGAAAGTAAAGAAAAGAGAAAAGTAATAAACAATTCTGAAAAATATAAAAAATTATAAATTTTATTCATATTAAGATCAATCATCATGTCACATAGAACGTAAATGCTCATGTCGGTAATTTCAAACCTAAATTATTTGGATGAATTAAAGTAATACCAATGTGAAAATATTTAAATTTAAATTGGTTCAATTGAAAGATTTATAATTGAATTATACTAATACAATAGGTTTATAATTTTTTTATTTTGTTGGAAACAAAGGTAAGTATTGCATTTTGCAATCCAAGCAATGGATTACTTCCACCGTCCAAGTTTTGATTTGCATCTCATTTGCTCTACGAAGTGAATGTAATATCTTGTGAGTCGTGGATTTATATGCTTCAAGCAAGATTTCTTTATATTTCGTTGGGCTCAATATTTCAAGCTTTGTGTTTTGTTTCTCTCGTCATAAATCAACTCCTAGAAAGTATTCTTCTCATTTTTCTCGTTTGGTCTTTTCAAAACTTTTTTTTTAAAAAAAAAAAATGAAAAAAAAATATTCTCATGATCAATAGATTGTACATGAATTTTGTAATAGATTTACGTTTCTCAACATCAAGATTCATTTACCGCAATTCAACTTGACCACCACCATTGCCATGACCATCTTGTTAACGTTGCCATGGACATTTGAAATTTTGGTAATTTGGAAACATTTCAATGTCACCTCCTTCTATAATTCGCACGGTGTCATGTGACTAAGGGATACTAGGTCTACAAATCAATAATATGAAATTGTGTGATGCATATATCGATTTAGTAGGAACTTTTTTAAATTCCACCTCCTCATGTTAGACGCGCATGGCTATTGTACTATGCTATATGTGGTTAGTCATCTCTGACAATATGACGTGGTGTCTATTTTAATCATCAAAAGTCCTCTTTGTGCTTATGTAGATCTTTTTTTTTTCCCTACCCAAGTTGGAATATGGGAAGTGACACTTGAGAAACCCATCCTCTGGGGTCTTCTCCTTCCCCAGTGTCTTCTTCCCTAAACCTTTTAAGGACAGACAAATTGCTGGACTAAAGTAACTTTGCCCATTATAAATCGTGCAATAAATATATTTTATAATTAAATCACGCCCTAATGAATAGACATTTACTTTTTTAACTGCAGGGGAAATAGAATAGAGCTTGCAAATTGTACCAGTGCAAGAAAAGCCGGGGATGAAGGGAAGGATGCTTAATGTTTACTCTCTCTCTCTCTCTCTCTCCCCTCTCTCTCCCCTAGTGTAATAATTATCTCATGTCCTTCCTCTATAAATGCCCGTAATCGTCGATCTGCATGATCACGCAAGAGTTTCACAAAAGTTACTGGTTTAATTAAATGCATGATTATTTAATTCCTTATGCAACCTATAATGATTCAATAATAAAATTAGTTACTTTAATTGGATAGCAAAATGAAATACTTGACATTGCTTTCCTTTTTTCACCTCTATATGATTTTTTTTCTAGAAAGCAGACATCTTTAAAAAAAAAAAAAAAAACATTATGCTATTCTTATAAGATTAATATCTTGAAAAATCATAAACTGGTACATTTATAATAAATTTATTCAAAACTATTTTTTTTATCATAAAAACTCAAAACTAGTATACTTTTAACAAATTTACCAAAAACTGATACATTTGTTTTACATTAATTAAATTTTATTGTCAAATTATTAAATTAAATGATACGTGATGACGATTGACTAGTATATCAATTTGCTATTTTACGCGTTTGTCACAATTTACAATTTTTTTGATTTTTTTTTGTATTAATCAAATTTAGCGGAGTATATATTTGTCACAAATTTACTAGTTTATGATTTTTTGCGATCAAATAAATTAGTTTGGAGTAAATTTTTCATAAATGTACTAGTTTAGAGTTTTCTTTTATATGGTTAATCGGGGTAAATTTGTCACAGGTGTACAAATTTGAGATTTTTCATTGTAAAAAAAATGGTTTAAAGTAAATTTGTCACAAGTGTATCAATTTAGAGTTTTTTAGGGTATTAACCCATTCTTATAAAATAGTTTATTCAAAATATAGCAAGAGCAAATGAGAGAACATGAGGATAGTCGTTGCACTATAAAGACAATCAAAGAATTTCGCCAAATGCACTTTTCAGTTGAAAGGGTAGTTAATTCTTTTTTTAACTTTACCAATTTGTCATTTCACTTTAGCCAATTTTACATTTTTTTTTTTTTTGTTTTAAGGTAAATTGTATTACTGTATTAAAGTCATATGCAGATGATGGAAGAATCTAAAAGTGAAACAAAACGATGATTTTGCTTATAGTATACTTGATCTCGAGCACACGTGCACGGTTGTTTTTGTGCTTTTGTGCTTTTGAAATTTGCTTTGAATGTCGAGACCCAGAAAAAATGCGTACACGAATGTGAATAATCAAATTCAGCAATGCACAAATCGTGAAACCTTTTCAAATAGTAAATTGTAATTCAAAGTTTAATAAAAAATATTATGAAGTAAGGGTACCTTTTTGATAGTCCGAATTTGAGTCCAAATAAGATAACAAAATATTTTATCTAGTATTTGGCAATGTCTTATGGATCAAAAAACTTGAGTAAGAAATTCAGGCTTAAAGGGTGGGATAGACCCAAATTGGACAAAAAGAGTTAAGGAAAAAATATGTAACAACTTTCTTGCAACAATGGAGTGATGGAGTTCGACTTCTCTAGCCACTGTGCAAGGACCACTGCCGCAACAGCCTATCACTCCCAATTACTATGCAGGACCATCGCCATAATAGCCTATCAATCTCGATAGTGCGCAATTATCGTTGTCTCCAACCAATATCGATTGTCATCACCATCTAACTGATTATCCTTTGATGACTGTTGAACCAGTTTGGCTATTGTTGATGAACGATCGAAATCGATGAATTACCCTAAAAAGTTGTCTTTGAAAAAGGAGAAATAAGTCAAAACACGCAAAGTTTTGAGTGTTCATGTGTTGGTCTTGAATAGTGGTCATCACCTAATTTTGTCATGATACTTTGATGTCTAATCTTGTCCTCTGCTTAGATTTGAGACTCTATGCTGATGAGTGGAAGATTTTAAAGGAGGAGGAGGAAGAGGAGCTCCAGCCAAAATTATGATCACTAAAAATGGTGTTAGCCATGTGAAATTATGTCAACAAGATGCTACCTTGGATTTGGAAAGTTTTACATTTGTGAGCAAGTGAGATTTTTGAATATTTTGAATCCTATCTTAAATTGCACTAAACATGAGAAATAATTTTCTACAATCCAGAGGATACCTAAAGTCTCATCTTATCTTATCCTATCTCAATCAAAATTCAGGCAAGCAAACGTAGCCTAAGAGGTTGGCGGCATTGTGTCATTAGCATAAATTATGGGTAGCTATTAAACATCATTGTCAAAATTCAAAAGGTTTTCTACATAATAAATAAGGTTTTCTACATAATAAATAAGGAAAATGTCAAAAAAACCCCTTGCAAAAAACCCCAATAATGCAACTTGAGACATTTACCTTACATATTTTTTTTTAATGTAGAAATCTCAAACTATACATATTGTCACACATTTACTTTAATTTTTTTTGTGTGATATTAAAAACCTCAAATTTGTTATTATACAACACATTCACCACCCTCTATCAAGATTTTGTTAGCTGATACTTTTAGCAAAGATAATGTTATTTTTAGTTCACTTAAGTCACATTGGCACTACATCACAATGTTTATTTTCTAGCGTCTATATAGACGGAGTTTTAATGGTGCTCATGATAAATGTGTCGTAATAGATATAATTTAGGGTGAGTTTTCAAATTTAACTGAGGGTAAAGGGTGGCTTTTGCCTATGCGCATACGAAAAACCTGAAGAACGAAGAGATAAAATCAAACCGTGAAAAGAAAGGTAGAAACAAACCGAGATAAAATTATTACTTCTGACCAAAAAAAAAAGAAGAAAAAAACAAACCGAGATAAACGAACAGAACAAAAGCTATCCCATTGCCTGTCTTCATTAATTTTAGCAATTCCTCTGTATTCAGACAAAAACCTGCAATTTTTCCTTCAGACCTTCCCAAAAACATCAACTTTTTTTCCCTCGCTGATTTCCCTCTCTTTCTTCCTTTTCCTTTTCCATCCATTCCGTCCAGATCTTTTCACGAACTCCAGTTGGAACGATTATTGCGAGAGCGAGATTCAAATCGAAGATCTCCCCCACATGAAACTGAGGAATCCGTAGTTTTTTTAAGGTAACCCAAATCTCCTCGTGATCCCATCATCGCATGCTCTCCCTCTCCTCTCTCTCTCTTCTCCCTTTCGGGCAGCGATTCCTGGTCCTTTCTTGCAGTTCGGGAGCTTTAATGTCTCTCTCTCTCTCTCTGTCTCTTGCCCAAACGCATGCACGAGGATGAAGCATTCATCGCTTGAATAGGTGTCGGTTTTCTTCATTTCTCTTTCTCTTTCTCTTTCTCTTTCTCTCTCACCATATATGGATACCCACTTTTTCTTTCGTTCAGTTTCGTGCCCCAGTGAGGTTTTTTAGCTGCCTTTTCTCTTTTTCCGAAGGAGGGAAGTGCTTGATTTTGATTTTATCCACAACCCAACTCTCACTTCCTTCAGGCATTGGAAACTTGCTCCCCAGTTTCCCCAATGTCGCTCCCAATCCATCGTCCTTGAAGTGGTTAGGGTTTTGTGCCGCTTCTTTTGGGCCTCAGTGTTCGTTTTTGAACTTAAAGGAACGATCTTTAATGCTTTTGGTTCGGACCCTCTTTCTCGATTGATCTTTGGCTCTGTCCTTTTGGGTTCCCCTTCACAATGCTCAAGCAAATTCTCAGTAAAATCCCCAGGAGGACGCCCAGATTGGACACGGGCGAGTTGATTCAGCCCGCTTCGGGCTCTCCCGATGGCGCTCAGAAATCAGGCGGCGGCAATTCGTCGTCTGCTCGATCTGGCGGGCTGAGGCGCGCCTCCTCAGTGGTCTTCCCTGCGAGCGTGATTGCCGGGATCGAGCCCTTGGTGCCGTTCAAGGATGTCCCGGCATCCGAGAAGATGAATCTCTTAGTGAGTAAATTGAGCCTTTGCTGTGTGACATTCGATTTCACAGACCCGGCGAAGAATACCGTGGAGAAAGACGTTAAGAGGCAAATCCTGATGGAGATTTTGGATTTCGTAGCATCTGGATCGGTCAGGTTTGCCGAACCTGCGGTTCTAGCAATGTGCAGGATGTGTGCTATTAATTTGTTCCGGGTGTTTCCACCTAGTTATCGGTCCAATTCGACTGGCAGTGGTGGCGAGAACGACCACGATGATCCGAAGTTTGATCCTGCTTGGTCACATTTGCAGGTGGTGTATGACATACTGCTTAAGTTTGTTACCTCGTCTTGTCTGGATATTAAAGTCGCTAAGAAGTATATTGACCATGCTTTCATATTGAGATTGCTTGATTTGTTTGAATCTGAGGATCCTAGAGAAAGGGAGTGTTTGAAGACTGTATTCCATAGAATTTATGGGAAATTTATGGTTCATAGGCCTTTCATAAGGAAGTCCATAAGCACTATATTCTACAGGTTCGTGTCTGAGACTGAGAAGCATAATGGGATATCTGAATTATTAGAGATTTTCGGAAGTGTTATCAGTGGGTTTGCGTTGCCTTTAAAAGAGGAACACAAGATCTTCTTTTCAAGGGTTGTAATTCCTCTGCACAAGCCTAAGTCATTGGGCGCGTACTTTCAACAGCTATCGTATTGTATAATGCAATTTATAGAGAAGGAGCCCAGGTTAGCCAGTGTCGTGATAAAGGGGTTATTGAAGTATTGGCCAATAACTAATAGCCAGAAGGAAGTGATGTTCTTGGGCGAGATAGAAGAAATCCTGGAAATGATTAACACGGTAGAGTTTGAGAAGGTCATGGTCCCACTTTTCCTGCGGATCAGTTGTTGCATCAACAGCTTCCACTTCCAGGTAATTGAGTTGACCTTTTGAATTTCCTTTCCTGTTTTTTCCTTTGGTAAGGTGGAATTTTGGAAATTATTGTTTATTAGCTGGTTTGTTTCTCAGCTTCATGTTTTCTTGGGCTTTACCATTTTGTCTTGTGTTTTTTTTTTTTATGATAAGACAGTTCTGTCTAATTTTACCTTTCCATTGCTTCTTCTGGATTTTCTGCTCATCACGATAATTGTTCAATCAATAGCTGTGTTTGCATGACCATTTGGCTTGCAAGTCTGGATCTGTTGTAAACAGAATTTCTTGGCCCTCTCTATTCTTTTATTTATTTATTTATTTATTTATTTATTGGAGTGGCCAGTTTGATGGTAGAGGTTGGAGAACATTGATTTATGTTGGGAAAAATTCTATCAATTTGAAATTCTACGTGCTTCGTTGAATTGATTTCACACTGCATCTTACAGAAGCTGCTGCGATGGAAATGCTCAATAACCCTGGAAAATTTGCTCATATTATGAATTTTTTAATGCTGGAGTTAGGTGGCAATCAGTTTCTAAAGGTTAAAAGTTGCTTAGGGGAATTATAATTGCCTTGTGTGATCAAGAGAGGATATTTATTGCATGTTATGTATAGCCTAGTACTTCTGTGTATGTCTGCTTATGTAAAATGGAGAGTTTGAAAGAGAGAACATGGCTGGAGGATGGGTAGACATTCATAACTTTCATTAATATTTGCTCATGTAGCATTCAGAACCTTCTGCTGCAGGCTCTTTAAATTAAATGGCTCGATGAAGTGTTGCATTTGGCTACGGTTTTCACATGGGGATTTGTGAGGTCAGAAAAAGGAGTTAAATGATGGTTAGATGATCAACTGCACGGCAGAGACATGAACGAGAGAAGTGTTTGCTGGTGGAATTGCATATATTGCTTTATCTTTGCCTTCACCACTTCTGCGTGAAATGATGCAGTGAGATGCCTCATGCGTGCCTAGGGAATACAAAGAACATGCTATATTTAATATGACAGACTTTACATGTCAGTGTTTATTTGGGAAGTTTTGCCTGCTGAAGAAGTTATTCATGGTTTGTCATGATACTATTGGAAGCCATTGGAATGAGAAGAGAGGAACAGAATAAGGACAGGATTAGCAGCTGAAAAAAGAGACAAGAAAATTAGAGAGAATAATGAGGAAGTTGTATTCGCCATGAGTCTGATTACATCCTTTCTCCAGTGAGCATATAAGCTCCTAAATTAGGGTAAAATTAGTTAAACACATGAAAGCTGCTAATTGACTTGTGGAATGCTATAAAGCAGAGATTGCCTATGATTGCTTAGCTTCTATCGGAACTAAGTTCATGAGCCATGCTTCATTTGTCCTTCTAGTCAGCATATACATCATCTATCCCCTGCAAGTTCATTCATGAGCAACAAAAGTAGCTCTATTTTGCATTAATATGAGCTGTTCTATCTGTTAAGGTAAGTGTTCCAGTTTTCAAGATGGGATTGCCATGTTAGCATGGCAATTTCTTAAAATTCTTCGCAGTTCACTTCCTCTTCTCTAGTGAGATCATAGTCTCTCTCCTCCACCCCAAACCCCAACCCCCCCCGCGGCCGGCCTTGAGCAGTATAGGACCATGGAAGCCAGCCTTAAGGTGCTATGTTTACTGTCTAGTCTTTTATTCTGTCTCATGTCATCACATTACCCAAACCTTTTGGGCATGTTAATTCATGTGGGAATTGAAAAACAGACGCTTACCTGAATCTTTTGACCTTGACACAATTCCTTTGAAGAAGTGTTAAAACTCTTTAATGGCTGACGGTTGTGTTTTTTTTTTTTTTTTCACTTTTTATTCTCTCTTTCATGGAGGAAGGGGCGGTGAGTGGTATACAACCATTACATTTGTCCGCATGATGTCGCAGGGTTTGCTCCATTAGCTCTAGGATATATATCGACTTGGTCATTTATAAAAGGAGGACATCCATTGACTTGTCGATTTCTTTGGGGATGAGACTTTGATCACATCTGCTACTTTATATCAGTTGCTTAAAACATAGGTGAGCTGCTTTCCTTCCTGCAGTTCATCACACGTTAAAAGGCCAAGGGATTTCTTCTTCTGGTCAGTGTGATCCTTTGTTCTTCGGATTGCTCGCCCAAATGATGTAGAGTAATGTACTGAATACGGCGCTTTTCTTAAAAGCTTTGTTGGTCATGTAGCTTGTAACTATCCATGTGGTGTCCTATCTTGGTGTACTTTTCGTACACTGGATACATCTTTGTCTAAACTCAAAGATGATGTCCAAAGTTGCTTCAGCTTGTGGCTTTTGAATTGAGGCTTCATTTTCTTTGTGGCTGCGTATTCCTTTCAGGTGGCTGAGAGGGCCCTTTTCTTATGGAACAATGAGCAAATCGTTGGCTTGATATTGCAAAACAGGCGCCTGGTCATGCCCATCGTGTTCCAGGCCCTAGAGAAGAACACCCGGGCCACTGGAACCCAGCGGTGCTCAATCTGACCATCAGCGTGAAAAGGATGTTCTCGGAGATGGACGAGGAGCTGTTCTTGTCCTGCCTAGCTCAGTCCCAGGAAGAAGAAGAAAGGCTAAGGCAAGCGGTGGAGAAGAGGAACGAGGCATGGAAGAGATTAGAGACTGAAGCCAGTCACCAGCCGGTAGGTCGAAATATCGCCATCCTTGTTAGTCCCTTAGCAACCTCAATCGCTTGCTAAACTGCGTCTTGAGAGCTTTTTCGTTTTTGGTTGCTTCCTGGCTTCGATGTATCCGACGTACGGAAAAGGGGAGCGAGTTAATTAGGCAAAGGCTGTGTTTTTGGTGCTTCTGTATTTCTCCTTTTTTCTTGGGAAGGATCTTCTAACAGCGGCAATCTGCCCTGTGCAATGTGTGCCTGGTGTGCGGATGTTCGTTTCTCTTAAGAAAAGAATGTGGAAGCGCCGTGCTGCGGCTTGTTTATTTGTATGCTGGTGCCTTCACGGCTCATTTGCTTTCGCCGCACGAGCGCCCGCCGCCCTTCTCACTGCTCAAAATCCTCCTCGACGTAGTCTAATCGGACCGGTGGGAGATGTGTGGGAGCAGCCACCAGGATAGGTTTTCGAGTCTATATATGGAGAGAGCCCGGCTTGCAGTCCGTTTTCATGATTGATTCGCGTCGGCAGCTCGAGTTGGACTTCGTGTGATCTACAGTTTATAGTGAAGCCTGATTTCAGCTATAGGGTCGTGATGTTGTTGCACTGTCGTATGAAACTAGGCGCATCCGGATCGAGTACGAGCTCTTCCCTTGTCTGTCAAGGTTCCAAAAGCTGCATAAAACGATAGGTTCGGAATCGACTGCAGTCCTTAGTGATCGCCGCAGCTATGGTTGCATTTGGAATTGGCTTTGAGAAGGGTCTTTGGGCTTCCAAGGATCTTTAGGCCAAATATTGGATGTTTGGTTTTATTTTTCAAACCCATCTTGAGGCAAAGGGCCTGTTTGGTTCAACTTTAGGGAAGTGGTCGCACACGGCTGAGTGCACCCATCATGAAGCTCGATTGACTCGCAGGCGGGGGAAGAAGAAGACGAACAGCAAACAGAAGAAGATGAACAATGACTCGGTGAACAGTGAAATTATAACTCCAAAATGTCAATGCTCAAAGCAGCCCCTCCCTATTATTGAGCTTTTAGCATTGAGAATACTGATATTAGACAAATGAGCCTTTAAAAATACATGCCAAACACAAAATATTTTCTTCAAGGGGCTTTGAAGGGAAAGTCGAACCAAACGGTTTCCTTGCAAATGCTGAAAGCTCCATGTCTATCTTGATAATTTCATTATTTGGTAATAATTTCAATTAGTTCCAAATTTAGGCAATGTGGCTAATGAGTTAGGAAATTTAGTTGCGTAGTTACTGATTATATTCTATGTAATTTTTTTTAATTTTTTTTTTTCTTTAGGCCGTCAAATGTAAAAATTTTCAGGAGCTCTAGAGTGATTTTATTTATTGAATTTATGAGTATTCCTTGATATAAATAAAAATGTATTTCTCTTCTGTAATAATAATCACATGGTATAAAATAACTCGAAAAAGGACCGCGGCGCAATCCAGCGGACAGCGACGCCGCGAGGAAATGGCCGTCCTCCTCCGCTGCTCCGCCGCCGTTCGGCGCCCTTTCGCCGGCGCCGCCGGAAACGCTCTCGGAATCCATTCCCGACCCGACCCTCCCCCTCCGGCGGCGGACCGCGGCCGTCGGCGCGGCCGGGCGCCTCCGCCGAACGGCCCGCGCCGCCGCACCTGATCCCCGTCCCGCCTCCGCCCGCTAGCCCCAGCCCCGCCCGCGCTCGCGACCTCGAGTTCTCGCAGGACGCCTTCGACGCCGTCTCCGACCTGTTCGCGAACCCCGGCCTCGCCGCCGGCCCCGCCCTCGACGCCGCGCTCGACGAAGCCGGGATCGAACCTCGGAACGAGCTCATGGATGCGGTGTTCGCTCGCTTCGACTCGTCGCCGAAGCTGCTGTTCGGCCTGTTCCGCTGGGCGGAGAGGAAGCCGGAGTTCCGGCCGTCCGCGGGGCTGTTCAACGCGATGATCAACGCGCTCGGGAAGGCGAGGGACTTCGATTCCGCTTGGGAGCTGATCAACGGTCGTCTCCAGGGCGATGGGGAGTCGTCTACGCTGGTTTCGGCGGATACTTTCGCGATAATGATCAGACGGTATGCTCGAGCAGGTACGCGGTCCCTGGTCCGAGATAGAGGTATCGCCTTGCTGAATTTTGGATAAGAAGCAGACCGCATCTTCAATTATAAGATTTCCCGAAAATGTAAACTTCCACGAAGATTTGAAATTTGGGTAGTTTTAGAAGTTAGGCATTGTGACAAATGAGTGCTTTTGCGGGCAGAAGATTTGTGATGTTTTGCTCTTTTCCAGTTTGTGGAGTTTACTTCAACTCTTTATTCCTGTCTGAAAGTCTGAATTTTGTTAGCGAGCTTTTGCCAGACGCGAGTGCGAAAGAATAAGAATTTAGTTCTCGTCGTGTACTTTGAACTAATATCTGATCATCTCAAATGCTGTATTCTTATGAGTGGTATGATTTTGCAGGTGGGACTCTACCAGCCATTCGAACATTTGAATTTGCCCGTGGTTTGGATCTCATTCAAAATGCTGATTCGGAAATGAAATTGCTCGAGATACTGTTGGACTCCCTTTGTAAAGAAGGGCATGTTAGGGTAGCTTCAGAATACTTTTCCGACACGAGAGGATTGAATTCTAATTGGGTTCCATCAATTCGTGTATATAATATATTGTTGAATGGATGGCTTAGATCTAAGAATCTGGAGTGGGCTGAAGCATTTTGGGCAGAGATGAAGAAGGAGAATGTGAAGCCTACGGTTGTAACTTATGGTACCCTTGTGGAAGGATATTGCAGGATGCAGCGGGTTGAAAGGGCAATGGAGTTGATTGACGAAATGAAGAGAGAAGGCATTGAGCCAAATGCAGTTGCGTTTAATCCGATAATTGATGCGTTGGCTGAAGCAGGTAAATTTGAGGAGGCTTTAGGGATGCTGGAACGCTTTTTGGTCTGTGAATCTGTGCCCACTATCTCCACTTACAATTCCTTGATAAAAGGGTTTTGCAAGGCAGGGGATCTTGTTGGTGCGAGTAAGATCATCAAAATGATGATAAGCAGGGCCGTTGTCCCAACCCCTACAACTTATAACTACTTCTTCTGGTACTTCTCCAAATCTGGTAAAATTGAGGAGGGCATGAATCTCTATACCAAGATGATAGAATCTGGCTACACTCCAGATCGCCTCACTTACCATCTTCTGCTAAAATTGTTGTGTGAGGAGGAGAGACTTGAATTGGCAGTGCAGGTTAGCAAGGAAATGAAAACGAGAGGCCTTGACATGGATCTAGCGACTAGCACAATGTTAATTCATCTGCTTTGTAGAATGTACAAATTTGAAGAGGCTGTTCTAGAGTTTGAGGACATGATACGGAGGGGTGTTGTTCCGCAGTACATTACCTTTCAGAGATTAAAGGACGAGTTGCACAAGCGTGGTATGATTGAACTGGTGTGCAAATTGCGTGATTTGATGTCCTCGGTGCCTCATTCTAAGAATATGCCGAATGCGTACTGCAGGCAAGGGGGTTCATCACGTGTGAGGAGAACGTCGATCATGCAAAAAGCTGAAGCTATGTCTCATATCCTAAAAGATTGCAACAATCCAAGAAAACTTGTTAAGTGCAGAAGTTCATTAGGCAGCGTGTCAAATTCTAACAAATTGTGAACTAGAGGATGAGTGCTTAAACGAATTTACAGTTGCAAAATAAACTGGTGCTATGGTGAAGCGATCTTGTTCTTGACTTAGCTTACAATCCAGTGACTGAAGATTTCTTCATTAACCTTTCTCTATGAAGTCATTCTCATGCAGTTCTGATAATGAGTCTGTCTCTCCTGCTTTTGTAGTTTCTGAGTTAATGATGTGGTTTCTCAATATTGAATAGCACATATAAAGACAAGTCGGCCACATTTAAGTATGTATGTTATTGAATGTGGGAGGTGAAGATTCATAGTGGCAGGTGGAGGTTAAACAAGAATGATGGTGAGCGTTTGGCAGAACTTCTGAGTTTTTGAGCTGCCAGAATACCCTCAGAGTTTTATGCTTGCGCAAAAGCAAAGAACTTGTGGCAGCTATATTCTTCCCTCTTGTTTAGTGAAGCATGGACAGGCGGCATTTTTACCTTGTTAATATACTGGATTACCATAATACTATGTAAGTTTGTTTCTCCTGCTGCTTGAATTATATGTGTGGTTGTGTGTTATGATTGTTTTGAGGTCACCATTTTCTCTCCTCTCCCCACCCCTCTTCATTTCATTATATCTGTTGAATAGGACATTGAGTCATTGTGTCATTGAGTTTTAATTTTGAAATAGGTTATATTGCAGTAGAATGTCCTTGTCTGTTGAATGACTTCCAGAGATTATTTGTTTGCATTTTCAGTTGGGTACCTTCACGTTGACAATTGGTGCTGTATCACTGTGTTCTATCTGTAGATGGTGTCATATGTGTCAATTGATTTTTTGGACATATGACTAATAATACATCCAGAATGTTCAATATATAATTATAACTTTGTGAGAGTGAGTTAACATTGTTATTGGTTATGTTATTTTAGGGTCAAATGTGGTGTGCTTTCCTAGGTTCAGTCCATCTCAACAAATTTTCAATCCTGCTCGTGTTCAATTCGCATTTTCATGATGCCTCAGAAATTACTGGCCCTTTGAAGTTTCATCTACTGGACATTCAGAATTTGATGTGAGAACTGTCCTATTTGTTGAATTTTACTTTTTCTAAGAATTTCTCCTGTTTTGGAATAGGAAATGAGACATGAATACTATCATGGTTTTTCCTTTTTCAGTGGTCCTGATATGGTTCTTGTTCCTTTCATTTTCTTCTTTATTTCTCCTAGATTGGTCTGAGAAGTGTATCTCCATCTTTCCCTGTTCCATTTTCATTATGAAATCTTTATAAGCACGACTATCCGGAATTATGCCCTGAGTGGGCAGTCCTGGAATTTTGTCCGAAGTGGGGTAATTGGTCAATAAGTCAGATTCCTCAATGCACTAATTCGAAAAATCTTAAAATCACATTGGCTATGTTGAGTTGATAATATTTCTGCAGAATTTGCTTGACAGCTCGAATAGTTGCAATTTTTCCTGTATTTTTTTCTTTTTTGGCCGAAAGATTTCCCTTTATGCTCCCTGTGTGTGCACTTTCTTGATCCTTCAATAAAGTTCTCCGGTTATAGAAAAAATACATTAAGGCCATGTTGCTGATAGGCCATGCATCATTGCTCGGCCTTGAGCGGAGCCCGAATCAAGGATCTAGTTCTAGGTTATATCTGCACCATATAGTATTTGTAGTGGTCCAAGTGGGGAACTTTATTCTCCAGGTTTGGTGCTATTTGTCTCCTTCAAGGTAGCTACTGGCACTGATGGTTGTTTTTCTTTATCTGGGCTCTCAAACTCAAACCAGGAGCATCCACTGGTTGAACCAGGACAAATTGCATTCCCATCGTGCACATCTTCCGCTCCACTTGACTTTTGCAGAATCTCTTTTTTGGTGGCTCGAGCTGGGTGGTTTCCTGTGTGATTTGCGATGGAGACGTCCGAAGGTGGAGTTACTCTCGGGCAATACACGTGCACAGGGACTCTCTCAAAAAAGATTGGCACAGGTTATGGGAACATTTCATCTTTGTGCACTCCCTGTCCCAGCCAAGCATGCTGAAGTTTGAGATGCTCAATAGCCTTGCGATGAACGGCACTGCTGCATCTGGACTAGCTTTCCGGTTCACTTAAATCCACATCCCATTTTTCGAACCAGCAATTCGGGGACCTTTGCGCCCCGAACATCTTTCCGATAAAGCGAAATCTCGTAGTTTCTCCGATATAGTATTCATCACAATGGTCCATGCCAAGTTGCCAGCGCAGCGCAGCATCATCACGCTCCTGATGTAAACACGAGCACCGGATGGTGAATCCGATCCCGCACGACTTATTTGCGCGGACACAGGTTCCCCGGATGGTCCACACAGGGGGAATTGGAATAGTTTTGTGGGGGCGCGAGGGAGTCCATTTGTTGCTTACACGCTTCTGAATCTTGTTCCTCCCTCCCCATTTCAATGGCAATCGACGTCTCTAATTATTGGTGGGGCCTGCTTGCTTAAGCCCTCGATAATCATTTCGCTCGTGACCCTTTTATTATATTGGGAACCCGACATCAGCGGAGGATGCTTGATGTCGCTCGGTGCGCGCGCGCCTGACATATAAATTAACGAGATCGGTGGTCGATGATGATGCGCAATCCGGGGCATTATTTTAGAGCCGAAATGTCGATATGGTCCGGACAAATGAGATCATGGGGATGTGGAATCCGATTGGGAACTCCTGCTAAGGTTTTTTTTTTTAACGCAGTGGAAGCTGGGGATGGCGACATTGACATTGTGTTGCCGGAGGCGGAGATGATAATCAATTTTTATATATCTTGACTAATGCTTGGTGCTGGCGACAGGGTTGTCGATTTGTTTGACAAAGAATTTCGGGGGATGTCTCTCTCGTGCTCCTGTGCATGATTGGGGTTGCAAAGTGGACTTTGCTTTTTCCTCGTTGTTTCTAGAAGAGAGGGACTAATTCTTGTGGAGTCTTAAGAATATCACATGTCTTCTTTAATCTAAAATTCTGAAAGATACTTTATTACATGTATTTGGCCACTTGACTAGGTCGCGCGACTCTAAGCGAGATCCGATATTGCCAGCGCACTGCCTTGCTTGGGGTTCTTTTGGGAACCTCAGTTATGCTGCAGGTTTAATACACCTTCGGTCCCGCATCGTTTGGATGTGGGCAAGCGATATGGTACATATGTCGTGTCCCGCGAAACCTGCGTCCATCCGAAGATTTCGGACCTCCCCTTTGGACGAGCCTGGAATCTTCAGTCCCACGTAGCTTGGGCGTGATGCCATTGCCTGGTTTTCAATTTTGTGATTAAATTTGAATTTGAAAAGGTTGAAAGTTTTGATTGCGTGTTAAATTTGAAAAAGCACCAAGTTTTGATTGTAACAATGTCAATTTCAATGATTGTAAGTGCAAGATAATTCCCTCCAAATCCACCGCCAAATCTCACGAAAGACTACTCTTTCTGTGACGAATGTCCTATGGCATGGAATTTTCTTCTTGCTCCCCTTTTTTTTTTCTAAGAGTGTGATTAACTCACATGGACACAATTTGATAATTTATCTTCTACTTTCTAAATTAGGTTCTTGACAAGTCGAGCACATCTCAAATACACCGGGGAAGTAGATCTTGAGTCCATAATTCAAACTTGAGAAGTGAATATACAAAAAGATATCGAAAAAATGACGTTATCTGCCTAATTGTAGTATATGAAATGGTTCTATGTTCTTACCTAAGAAGATGTTCCTGTTGTTAAATTATGTGGGAGTTTGACTATCCGGCTAAGCATGATATCGAGTTTGAATAAATAGAAATAAAGAAACTTTCAAAGATAGGCAAAATGATATTTTGGAAGGAGTGTGCAAATTTCTCCACCTCCTCCTTTAATTAACAAAAGAAATGGTGGCGATCGCTTGGCCCACTCCTAACTAAGGAAGGTCGGTCCCAGGGTTGGTCGCTTCCCACCCTAGAATTGGGAATTGATCAAATGGGATTGGTTCTTGATTTGTGGAACTAGAAATCAAACCTGTTCACCATAAAACTGAGAACTAGCGATATTACCATTATGCAAAAAATAAAAATAAAAACAAAATAAACTCATAAGGAATCGAAACATACTGTTCGATTAATACTTTCATTTTCAATTTTATTACATGGTTTCTACTATAAAAATATATAAAAAAAATGCCCCAGACCAATTTCATTGGTTTGGTCAATATGATTCCTTCCTAGAAATCATGAACCGGACCAATTTTTCTCAATCCCTAAAATTTGGAATCGAGAACCGAGCCAATTTTCGTGGGAGCCACCCAGGTCGGGCTGGTCCCAGGTCCTGTACCTAAATCAAGTCCGGAACTGATGCAAACCTCTACTTCAAACAAAAAAGGAGAGGTCATAATGACTATGATGGGTGGCTAATGTCCATTCTCTCTTCATTATTGCTTTCATTTATATAATCTCTTTCGACACGCCCCTCATGAAACTCGAATCATACGACTTTAGAGTGCTGCGAGGAGGGCGTGTGCGCGAGCGAAACTCGTGCACGTGATGCGGTGGGTGTCCCACATACGATCTTGAATTCGTCTCATTATTATTGCTATCATCATCATTATTATTATCATCACTTCCTTTCAATTCCCTCTTTTCTCTTTTTATTCCCATATTTCATTTCATGGTTCTCGTTGCTTTAATACCTAACATTGCCACTTTGAACATAACCCATGATTCCAACTTTTCGATTGCTTGCTATTGTTTGACCAATCATGGCTACAAATAAATTAACATATCTCTTGGGGGAAAAAATGAGGGTGGAGCATATTGCATCAGCTAGAAAAATAGACGGACAGAAAACAGATCAAAAGGATGTGTTTGTTTAAAAAAATATATAATTTGGATAACAATTTTATAATAATTATCGTTCACATCACCAACAAAAATGAATGAACGGACAATATTATCATTGTTTATGATAATATTTAAATATAAATAATTATTGATAACAAAAACATTTTTCATCAATTAATTATTTCAAATGATACAAACGATTACTTTAAAAAAATTATTTTCTAAATCCTTTTGAGAAACTCTAAACTCGAACACCTATTATAATTTTATCATAAACTAAATTAAAAATTAGTATATTTATGATAAATTTATTTTTTAATGATTTTTGTTAAATTGTATTGTTAAATTACTGATTCGGATAACATATGATAGTTAATGGATATACTAGTTTTGCTTTTTTCGTGATATTAATTTAATTTAATTGAGATTAATGGAGGATAGATTTATCAAGAATATAATTTGTAACATGTTCATTAGTTTGGGGTTTTCCCGATCAAAAAATTAGATTGGGGTAATTTTGTCATTATTGTACTAATTTGAGGTGTTTTTGGTAATGATAACCCTTAAAATTTTTATTTGTTCTTTAATTCTTGATCCATATCCTTTTTTTTTGTGGAAAATGTTTCCATTGGTTGTCGACAGAACGGGAATGTCCGCATTGTCAAAATCACATCTTGTCCCGTTTACAGTTGTCCTTCTCTTTTGGCTCTTTCTTTCTCTCTCTCTCTTTCCCTCCTCTCCTCCTCCTCCTCCTCCTCCTCTTCTTCTTCTTCTTCTTCTTCTTCTTCTTCTTCTCAAATATATATAAATATAAAAATTAAAAGACACGTAATAATTTAAAATGTAGTCTCCAAAATGTAAAGCTATAAAAATCAAAAGACACGTAATAATTTAAAATGTAGTCTCCAAAATGTAAAGCACGCCTATTTCTAAATGCTAAAGATTTTTTTTTAGCAAAAAAAAAAAAAATGCTAAGGATTTTTACAACCACGAAAATCAGAGTTCTTCCTAAATATTAATTACTCTTTACTACCTAGGAAAACTACAATTTCACACTATCAATTTCTATTTTCTAGGACGTTTCCCCTACTCAAAAATAGCAATTTGATGATTAAAATAGCATGGCCAAAGCCAAATTTGGGTATCTTAATCTTTTCATGTTGATTGAAAAATTGCCTAAATCTTCCTTTAACGGTGACCATTTATTAGCATAAATTTTTGGACAATGTGTTCATGTAAAATATAACGATTTTGTTAACACGTATTTTCTCACGATTGCCTAGCTAGCTTTGGTTAAGTCTTGTGCTTATTCGATTGATCAGTCGCAATCGCTTTTTGCCTTGATCAACAATGGATTGTGAAGAACAATATCAATTCACTATAGTCGAGTTATTAATCGATGTGAGAGATGCTTTACTTATAGGAAAATTATCCAAATGTATTCATTTTTTTTGCTAATTCAACCCTAAACATTTTAATTTTACTAATTAAGTCTTAAATGTATTCATTTTTTTTTTTCAATTGAGTTCATTCAACTAATTTTGGCTGAAAATTGCTTATGTAGACAATCGACACTATTGTGACACTTTTAAATATTATTTTAATAATTTTTTTTGTGGTTTTTATTCTATTTTTGCTTTTTTGTTTTGAATTTCTAGCTCCAAAAAAAGCAAAAAAAAAAAAACATGAAAAATTCAAAATATCATTAAAATATTATTAAAAGTGTCATTTTAACAATTTTTGATCAAAATTAGCCGAATGGATTCAACTAACAAAAAGTGAAAATGTTTATGACTCAATTAGTAAAATTGAAAAGTTTATGACTGAATTTGTAAAAAAGTAATGAATTTATGATTTTTTAAACAAGTTTCCTCTTTACTTACACATAATTATAGAATGAGAATTACCAGATGCTTCAAGTGGATTGGTCTGAATCAACTTACGGAGTGATATAGATTTCATTCATTGCATATGCAATAAAGATCGAGATGGATAGGAAGAAATGCATTTAGAGGCCTAATACTTGTTAAGCCTACGGATAGAGAGAGAGCACATTTGAAAGGAAGTAATTTATGGAGTATTGGGATCCTCTAAATTTAAGGTTGAATGTACAACTTAAATTTGTCCTTTCAAATGGTTAATACATCAGCCCATCACCACCCCCGTTGTGCCATGGCAACCCTCGTACGTTGTTGCCTTTGCTATAACACGATGTCATTGACCTCTATTTGTCATGGCTGGCCACCTTATTAGATTGTGTTTCTTCCCATCTCTCTAGGACAAATCTCAGACTCGAAGTTGATGACGAGATAGAGCAACACAATGTGAGTGACCGATGATGAGCAATCGACGGATCGGACCGATATTGTGTGGCGGTTTGGTTTAGTTTCCATAGGAAATGGTCTAGTCCTAAGTGTGGACCATTAGTTATTTCAAAAAATATTGTCTTTTGACAATTGCTAATTCAATCCCTCAACTTCTATTTAGATAATCATAAGTCTAGATTATTATTTAGAGCACCGCACCATGTCCTTGCTAGTGATCCATCCATTCCAGTGATTTGGTGTCACTTATTATGAATTTTCTTTTCATCTCCTAGCAAAATGAAGATAGTTTCATCAATACTCAACATTCAATGGTTATGATTGACATGACTACTTTTCAGCGTCAAATACGAGAGAGAGAGAGAGAGAGAGTGAATAACATGCGCATATATAGTATATAAACTTTGAGCTTATGTTTGTTTATAGCATTACCCTTGGAAGATATTGAATATAGTTTTGATATCTTGCTCATTGCTCACGTTTGAATTGTTTTTTTTTTGGAGGAAATCGAAATGACTAAAATGCGTTTACTTTTAGAGGAATTCCCCCCCCAAAAAGCCTAATCCTAAACCAGCTCCGATGTCCTTTCTCGTCTCTCTATCCCCCTTTCCCTCCGCCATCCCGCTGCGCACCTCGCCCCTCGCCCCGCCATTGCATCTTGGTCGCCGCTTCATCCCTTCCTCCATTCGAAGTCGCCAATGCCCATGGTGGTTGAGGTTTTCTCAATGTTGGCGTCCTTTGGGTGTTGCTAATGGTGAAAGGGATAATACTTGTTCCACATGAATATGATGTATATGTATGACCCATTAAGCAAATGATATGGGACCATATTTTGACAAAATTGCTGGAGTTGAGTGTCCTTCAGCTATAATTTCGAAATTTAGTATTGACTTAAAATTTATAAGTTTTCCTAAGCTTGCCTATCTACACTTTAGGCCTAATTAAGTCAAAATTCGTTACCAAATGCATGACCAAGTCTATAGAGCTAGATAGCTCTTGCTCAAGACATAGGGAACTATTCACATTTTCCTCTCTCCACTATGTTTTCTCAGCCTTTATGTTTCCATCAAGAATGCCCCTTTTGGCATAATGTGATGTAAGATGTCAAAAAGGAGAAAATGATGCTGGCAAGAGGACTAATGAATCTAGCTTAACCATCTTTCTTCCTAATTAACATAAAAAACATCTCTCCCCCTTTTGGCATAATGTGATGTAAGATGTCAAAAAGGAGAAAATGATGCTAGCAAGAGGACTAATGAATCTGGCTTAACCATCTTTCTTCCTAATTAACATAAAAAACATCTCTCTCTCTCTCTCTCTCTCTCTCTCTCTCTCTCAATGAAAGTAGTACTTAACTTTAATCTTATCATATGAATTGAACTAACTCTAATTGCACTTACCATTATAGTATAAGTAGCTAATTAGCCGGCTAGTTTGTGCAGTTCACTGCATCTTTGTTCTCTCTAAATTTCTCCAGCCCATGAATGAAACGAAAAGCAATTAATTGGTGTCTTCTGTCCCACCTAGGGTAAGTAGTTAGGCTTTGTACAGGTTCCATATGTAACTTAAAACCTACCAATTAGAATGAGTCCTTCATTTTTTGGACTTGGAAACTTATCATGCATACTCTAGAACTTGAAATCTATCATGTCACGGGTTCCAAGGTTGGTTTCATGGTTTATTCAGGTTCCACCTATATTATTATTTGAACGATTGCAATAAATTGAAATCTTTAATGACCACCACTTCTTGTTACAATTCATTGACCATAAAAACACATGGAAATATAGACATTAATAAAGTAAAAGTCTTAGTCATAAAATGGAAACTCAGATTAGTGCTTTCTAATTATACATTCATAATCGAACAGCATGGAATATTGTAAGATCGCATGAATACATGAATTAAGGAAAACATTAAAACTTATTCCAGATTTTAGGTTACAAGTTATAAGTTCCTCAAACTAAGAACCTAAAATCTACTCATCAAAATAGGTTCCTCATTTTTTAGAATTTGAAACCTACCCACCGGTCTAGTTTTCAAATTTTAAATTCTACCTTGTAATCATGCTTACCTCTAGTCGCAACTTAGAGCGGTCTCTCTCTAGCCATTTCTTTGCTAGTTTTTACTTGTTCTCTTTTAATACCATTTTTTTTACCAACCTCGAATAATTAGCAATCTAGATACAAGTTTAATAAAATCAAAGTAAAAAAATTGATGAAGACAAATCATTTCCTTTTTGTTTTGTTTTTTGTTTTTTGCTTTTGCTTTTGTTTTTGTTTTTGTTTTTGTTTTTGTTTTTGTTTTTTTGTTTTTGTTTTTGTTTTTGTTTTTGTTTTTGTTTTGTTTTTGTTTTGTTTTTGTTTTGTTTTTTTTTGTATTTTTGTTTTGTATTATTTTTTTTTTGTGGAAGTTTAACATAAGAAAGTTTGTGAAACTCGAACATGCATTTTGTTTGAATTACAATGGCCTTTGCGAATAGGGCTAACATTGGCCGCCTCGGTTCCTTTTTCATTGGCGCATTGCGTTGATGGCACTCTTCATGTACGGAGCCTCACAAGCATTTCGCCTTTATGTGTACGGAGTCTTTCTACATGTGTTTACACATTCATCCATGCTTCACCACATATGCTCATGCACACACTTTCGAATTCAAAAGGGGAATATTTTCATGTTTTGAAGAGTGATTCTCGTGACTGATCTTTTTCATATATTCATTCATAAGAATTTCAGTAATTTTCTTGATGCCAAACCCTGAAATGTGTTTTGTCTTCATTCTTCATTCTCATCCATATCAAATAAATAGCAAGAATTGACCAGGGACGTCACAATAAATATCAGACTTTTAATAGATGCCCTTTGCAAAACATTATATTTTGAAAGGCAATGCCACAGATACTCCGGGACATTGCATATGATGCTCTAAATGGAGTCTAACAAGTGCTACGTCTCTACGTGTATGAAATCTTTCTATAGGTATTTATCCATGTAGGTATGTTCCACCATGTACGCTTATGCATTGGCCTTTGAATTCAGAGGGGAATCTTTTCATCTTTCGAAGAGTGATTCATGTGACGGATCCTTTTCATATGCTCATTTATGTGAATTTTGATCATTTAATTAATTTTCTCGATGCCAAACCTGGCAAGGTTCTTTTTTTTTTTTTTTTTTTTTTTTTAATGGTAAAGAACCTGGCAAGGTTGTTTCATCCTCATCCTTGGCAAGAAAAGGAAAACCGAAATCAATGAGAACAACAGGGACCTCAAAATAAATACCAAACTTTAAGGAATACCTCCTGCAAGACATTGTACTTAGAAAGCAAACAGCATAAATTCTCCTCGTACTCTCTCTCTCACCTCCCCAGTACCTCCTCAGTCTTACCTACCAAAAGAGGAAAAACATTCACTCACATACCCACTCACGCACACTCCCAGAAACTACAGACATCCTCGCTCTTCGCTCATAGTAAGCACCGGTCCAATTTGCGGCGATTTATTTTGGTTTATGCCGGTAAAGGTTCGGTCCTAAGTGTGGACTGTTAGAATTGTCAAAAAATATTGCCTTTTGGCATGTGAATCCCAATCCCTCAATTTTTTAACTAGATAATCATAAGTCTGGATTGTTATTTTGAACAATGCACCATGTTCTCGCAAGTGATCCATCCACTACAATTATTTGGCATAACTTGTTATCAATTTTCTTTTTATCTCCTAGCAAAATGAAGATGTTTTCCATCAATACTTGACGTTCAATAGTTGTGATTGATGTGTAATTAAGTCTCTTAAAGTATCCGAAGAGAGAGAGAGAGAGAGAGAATACCTTCGAGCGTATCGTACTATAACGTGTCATGGATCGATGCAAGTGACATCAAGGGAAGCTAGTGAACAACATGCACACATACAGTTCTCTAAGCATGAACTTTGAGCTTTTGTTCGTTTATAGCATTAGCCTTGGAAGATATTCCACGTAGTGTTTGGAAGATATTCCACGTAGTGTTGATAATTGCCCATTGCTCGAGTTTAAATTGTTTTCCAGAGGAAATCGACTTGGTTTTGTCTCTTTGGCCGTTTCATCCATCTTTGAAAAGTTCATATGACATTTCTCTCTTCGTTTTCGTACACCTGCAGGCGAGAAATGACGCGAGCTAGCCGATAACTTAATCCTAGGATGGAAGTTGGGTGATTATGCGCCATTTTTCACTTTATACAGTTTCCATCAGGTATGTGGATTCTCTGCAGTCAGTTTAGTAGCTGATAAAATGACTAAAATGCGTTTACCTTTAGAGGAATTTCCCCCTAAAAAGCCTAATCCTAAACCCAACTCTGATGTCCTTTCTCCTCTCTCTATCCCCCTTTCCCTCCGCCATCCCGGTGCGCACCTCGCCCCTCCCCCCGCCATTGCATCTTGGTCGCCGCTTCATCCCTACCTCCATTTGAAGTCGCCAATGCCCATGGTGGTTGAGGTTTTCTCAATGTTGGCGTCCTTTGGGTGTTGCTAATGGCGAAAGGGATAATACTTGTTCTAATATTATGTTTGAAATTTGACTAATGAGAAGTAGATGCACATTTGCGAAAGGGATAACATTGATTATGATAATATACTAAAAAGTCTAACTCGAAAGTTTAATTTAATAGGTGGAATGAGATTACATGAATATAAAGTTCATATAACACCCGTTAGTCAAGCAATGTGAAATAATATTTTAACAGAATTACTAGAGTCAAGTGTCCGTTTAGTAATAATTTCGAAATTTGAACTGATCTTTTCAATTTATATGTTTTCCTTTGCCTAAGCCTAGATAAGTGTAAACTTGTCAACGAATGCATGATCAAGCCTATAGAGCTAGATAGCTCTTGCCCAAGCAATAGAAGACAATTCCCATTTCCCCCTCTCCACTCTGTTTTCTGAACCTTTATGTTTCTATCAAGAATGTCCTTTTTGGCATAATGTGATGTAAGACGTCAAAAAGGAGCAAATGACGCTGGCGAGAGGACAATGAATCTGGTTTAACCATCTCTCTTTTTAATTAATTATGTTCCATAAAAAAAAAATTATTATTCTCTCTCTCTCTCTCTCTCTCTCTCTCTATATATATATATATATATGAAAGTGGTTCTCAACTTTTGTCTTATCATGCGAATTTAGCTAACTCTAATTGAACTTACCATTATAATATAAGTAGCTTTTAGCCTGCCAGTTTATGCAGTTCGCTGCATCTTTGTTCTCTCTTAATTTCTGCAGCCCAAGAACGAAACGAAAAGCAATCAATTGGTGTCTTCTGTCTCAACTTAGAGTGGTCTTTCTCTAGCCATTTCTTTACTAGTTTTAACTTGTTCTCTTTTAGTATCAAACTTTTTATTTACCAACCTCGAATAATTAGCAATCTAGATACAAGTCTGATATAAAATCAAAGTAGAAAATTGATGAAGAAATATCATTTCCCTTTTTTGGACTGGGGAGGGGGGGAAGTTGAATGTAATAAAGTTAGTGAAACTTGAACATACATTTTGTTTGAATCACAACGACCTTTGCGAATAGGGCTAACACTTGGCCATCTAGTTCCTTTTTCTCGGCACATTACAATGATGGCACTCTCCATGGATGGAGCCTCACAAGCATTACCCTTCTACGTGTATGGAGTCTTTCTCTAGGTGTTTACGCATTCTTCTATGTTTCACCACATGTGCTTGTGCACATGCCTTCAAATTCAAAAGGGAAATCATTCATGTTTTGAAGAGTGATTCTCGTGATGGATTCTTTTCATATATTCATTTATGGGAATTTCAACAATTTTCTCGATGTCAACCTGAGATGTGTTTTGTCTTCATTCTTCATCCTCATCCATGGCAAATATAAAGCAAGAATTGACCAGGAATGTCACAATAAATGTCAATTTTTCAAGAGATGCCTCTTGCGAAATATTGTATTTTGAAAAGCAATGCCACACATACTTTGGGACATTGCATTCATGAGGCTCTACATGCGTGAAGTCTTGCAAGCGTTACATCTCTACATCTACAAAATCTTTCTACAGGTGGTTACCCATGCAGGTGTGTTCCACCACGTATGCTTACTTACTCGCCTTCAAATTCAAGAGGGGAATCCTTTCATCTGTCAAAGAGTGATTCTTGTGATGAATACTTTTCATATCTTCATTTATGCAAATTTCAATAGTTTTCTCGATGCCAAACCCTCCAAGGGTGTTTCATCCTCATCCTTGGCAAGAAGACAAGGAAAACCGAAATTAATGAGAACACCAGGAACCTCAAAATAAATATCAAACTTTTAAGGGATGCCCCTGCGAAACGTTGTAATTAGAAAGCAAATAGCATAAATTCTCCTCGTACTCTGGCTCGCCCATTTTCCCTAATCTCTCACCTCCCGGCTCAAAGAGCAGAAGAGAAAATCATCTACCCAAAGAAGAAAAACATTCACTCGCATATCTTAAAGAGTTGTAAGAAAATGGACTCGAAACTGGACTGTTAAAATTGTAAGAAAATTACCCTTTGACATATGCTAATCCCAATCCTTCAATTTTTTAATTAGATAATCATAAATCTGGATTTTTAATCCAAGCACCGCACTATATCCTCACAAGTAAATCATCCACTCCAATCATTTGGTGTCACTTATTATGAATTTTCTTTTTATCTCCTTGAAAAACGGAAGATATTGTCATCAATACTTAACATTAAATGATTGCGATTGACGTGACTAAATCTCTTAAGGAGTCTGGCACAAGAAAGAGAGCATACCATCGAGCATATCGTACTATAACAAGTCGTGGATCTAGGCGAGCTAGTGAGTAACATGCACGCATATCATACTTTAAATATTAAGTTTTGAGTTGTTTGTTTGTTTATAGCATTACCCTTGAAAGATTTGGAACATAATAGTTGATACCTTGCTCATTGCTCACGTTTAAATTGTCTTCCGGAGGAAAGCGACTTTATTTTGTCTCTTTGGCCGTTTCATCCAATCTTTGAAATGTTCACATGACGTATCTACCTTCGTTTTCATAAACTCACGGGCAAGAAATGACGCTAGCTAGCCAATAACATAATCCTGAGATATAAGCTGTATGACGCCATGCGCCATTGTTCACTTTATACAGTTTCATCAGGGATGTGGATCCTCTACAATCAGTGCAGTTGCTGATAAAATGGCTAAAATGCGTTTTACTTTTACAAGAATTTCCCCCCCAAAAAGCCTAATCCTAAACCTAACTCTAATGTCCCATCTCCTCTCTCCCCCTCTTCCCCCTCCGCCATCCCTATGCTCGCCTCACCCCTCCCCACGTCCATTTGAAGTCACCAATGGCCATGGTGGTGGAGGTTTTCTCAATGGTAAAACAATGTTGGCGTCCTCAGCTGGGGTGTTGTTAATGGTGAAGCAAATTTGGTATGTTTCGTGGAATTTAACTAATGAGGGGTTGATGCACACTTGTGAAAGGGATATCACTAAATCTGTTAGAAAGTCCAATTCGTAAGTTTAAGTTGATAGGTTGAAGAAAACTAATAAAGTGCATGTAAGACTCTTTAGCAATAATTTTAAACTTTAGGACCGACCTTTTAAATTTTAAAGTTTTCACAAGCTCGCCTGTCTACACTTCGGCCCTAAATAAGTCTAAACTCATTACCAAATGCATGATCAAGTCTATAGAGGTAGGTAGCTCTTGCCCAAGACATAGACAACTATTCATATTTTCCCCTCTCCACTATGTTTTCTCAGCCTTTATGTTTCATCAAGGATGTCCTTTTTGGCATAATGTGATGTAAGATGTCAAAAAGGAGAAAATGATGCTGCCAAGAGGACAATGAATCTGGTTTAACCATCTCTTTCCTAATTAATTATGTTCCATAAAGAAACATTATTTTAATCCCCTCTCTCTCTCTCTCTCTCTCAATGAAAGTAATACTTAACTTTTGTCTTATCATCCTAATCGAATTCACTCTAATTACGCTTACCAATATAATGCAAGTAGCTATTAGCCGGCTAGTTTTTAAAGTTCGCTGCATCTTTGTTTTCTCTTAAATTCTCCAGCCCAAAAATGAAACGAAAAGCAATCAATTGGTGTCTTTCAACCTAGAGTGGTCTCTCTCTAGCCATTTCTCATTTCCGTTTCCGACAAGTTTTTACTTGTTCTCTTTTAGTACCAAACTTTTTATTAACCTACCTCGAATGATTAGCAATGTAGAAAAAATCTAACATAAAATCAAAGTAAACTAATTGATGAAAGATAATTCATTTCCCTTTTCTTTGGAAGTCAAATGTAAGTAACATTGTGAAACTCCAACATATATTTTGTTTGAAGTCTAACGGCCTTTGTGAATAGAGCTAACACTTGGCTACCCTGGTACATTTTTCTCAGCGCATTGCGTTGATATAACTCTCCATGCACAGAGCCTCACAAGCGTTATGTCTCTACGTGTATGGAGTCTCTCTACAGGTGTTTACCCATGCATGTATGTTTCACCATATGTACACTCATGCAAGTGCCTTCAATTCAAAAAGGGAATCTTTTTATATTTCAAAGAGTGATTCTCGTGACTAATCATTTTCATACCTTCATTTATGGGAATTACAACAATTTCCTCGATGCCAAACCCTAAAGTGTGTTTGTCTTTGCTCTTCATCCTCATTCTTGGCAAATGAATAGCGAGATTGACCACGAACCTCACAATAAATACCAACTTTTAAGAGACGCCCTTTGCAAAAGATTGTATTTTGAAAAACAACGCCATAAATATTCCGGGAATCATGATGCTCTACATGCACAGAGTCCCTCAAGCGTTACATCTCTACATGTACGGATGTTTCTACAGGTGTTTCACCCGTGTGGGGTCTATTCTGCCACATATGCTTATGCACTCGCTAACGAATTCAAAGAAGGGGCAATCTATTCATATTTTGAAGAGTGATTCTCGTGACGGACCCTTTTCACATCTTCATTCACTCAAATTCCGATCATCTAATTAGTTTTCTCAATGCCAACTCACCCTTGGGAAGAAGACGGGGAAAATCAAAATTAAAGAGAACACAGGGACCTCAAAATAAATACCCAGCTTTCAAGGGGTGGCCAACTGCAAAACATCGTATTTAGAAAGCAAGTTAGCATAAATTCTCCTCGTACTCTCTGTCCCTCTCTCTCTCTCTCTCTCTCTCTCTGAGTCTCTCATTTTCCCATAATCTCTCACACCTCCTCAGTCAAAAGAGCAGAAGGGAAAATTATCCACCAAAAGAGGAAAAACATTCACTTCTCGCATGCCAAACGCACGCACAGTGGCACACCCCCAGAAGCAAAACACACAACATCCTCCCTCGCTCCTCGCTGCTCAGGGAACGAGGGGTCTTCCCCCCGAAAAAGACGAAAGTCGCTTCGAGGAGAGAGAAAAAACTGGGCAGGGACTGGGACACAAGAGAGACCCAATAACATCGAACACAACACCTGTGAACTACCTTTTGCTTTTTAATGCTCTCTCTCTCTCTCTCTCTCTCTCCCCCCCTTGAAAAAAGAAGTGCCTTGATTCTCTCTCTCTCTCTCTCTCTCTCTCTCTCTTTACCTCTGTTGGGTTTGTCTTTCCTTGGGAAAACCTTGCCCTTCTCCCTGTTCTCGCCCTTCCCCTCTCGTGATATGGAGCTGTAAATGGCCGTATCGGTGAAAATGGCACAGACCAACAAACCCCACATTGCCGGCAACGGCGGCGGCAACGGCGGCGGCAGCGAGACCCCGCTGCAGCAGCAGCAGCAGCAGCAGGAGGTGAAGCCCATGTTCCATGACTTCCTCGGCATGAAGAAGCCCGACACCCCGGCCGCCGGCAGCGGCGGAGTACGGGGCGGGGGGGACGCCCGCCTGTCGGAGGTGGCGTCGCCGGCCGCCTCCTTGTCCGTCGGGGCCTCCTCCGGCGGCGGGCGGGGCCTGTCTCCACCACCTCTGATCTGGGTTCCGGTGAGTTTCTTAGTGTTCTGCTCAAAATTGATTTTTTTTTTTTTTTTTTTTTTTTTTATGGTTTTCTTTTCTTGGGGGATTGTGTTGGTTTTTGTTTGATTTGGCATTTGGTGATGAAGATTAGAACTTCGGTTTTGCTGTCTTGTTCAACGGATACTTTATTTGCTTTCGGTTTTTTTTTTCTCCCTTTGCTTTTCAAGGCATATTGTTTTCTCTGGTGTGATGAGTGTTGGTGTGAATTTCTTCTTCTTCTTCTTTTCCCTCATTCCCTTTCCGTTTTCTTTTTTCCTCTCTCTTAGGCTTTGCTGGGCGATTTTTATTTGTAGATATAGACATGATGCTCCTTTTTTCAGCTTCCCTTTATCTAATGCTACCAAGCGTGGATGCGCCATCATATAGCTTTTAGTTTCTTGGTGCATGTCTACTTGGTCTTTAGCTACATGCTGATTGGGGGAGTTCACATTTGGATGGTGACTCAGTCTCTCTCTCCCTCGCTCTCTGAGTGGAGTGGTTGCACTATCTGGGTTGTGGAGTAGTTTGGAGGGAGTTCATTAATGGTTTTGGTAGCCTTTTCTGGTTTATTTTTTCTTCAAAAAAGGAAAATTTCTAAGACTTTGATTGACCACCTTTTCTTTTCACAGGAGTATGCTTGATTTGCATATACTTTTACTCACCAGTAGGCTCACTCAATCTGTAGGACTTTTTCCCTCTTGAAACTCTTATGCTTGCTCACAATCACCTATAGATATAAATGGATGTGCTCTTTTTTTTTTTTCCTGCTTTTGGCTGTTGAATCGAGAGACCTTTGTAAAGTGAAATAGCTGCAATATCATTTACCTTCTGCGGCCTAAAGGCAAGTTTTGATCAGTTTCTCATCAATTATGATAGAAAGACAGGTTAGTAATCATTTTGAGGGCGTTCCTTACTATGGTCCGAGGAGTGACGCCGAAATAAGTCGCAGATTAGCAGGGAGTAAGCGAAGTACATCAGACTCTGCCTTTGTTGGCTCAACTAGAGAAGCAATGACTCAGCTAGGACCCGATTCGAATGAGAACTTTCATTTAATGAAGGTTTGATTCTTCTTATGTTAGTGTTTTCCTTTGAGTAGAGGATTGATGTGAAACTAACTAATTATAAGCAGGGTGAAGAAATTAGAGTTTGAGTTTCTACTTCGTTGTATTCTCTAATGCATCTTTTCACGCTACATTTCCAGATTCTTCGAAATGGGGCAGGAGGAGAGAGACCTAGAAGGTCAAATGAAGAGGATGTTTTTCTGGGTGTGCAGCCACTGAGGCAATCTTCTGGCTCACTTATATTGCACCCGGGTTCTAGCAGTAGAAATGAGGCGACCGTTTCCAAATGGGAGCGGCCCATGTCCATGAATATGGGCCCTGCTGTTCAGTTTCCTCCCCGAGGAGGTCAATACGTTCCTTTTGTTCATAATGCGCCTCCAAACAGATTAAGGGAAGTCCACCCGAGCCCTCCAGTTCTCTCGCAATCAGCTGCTGATGAAGGGTCTAGAACTGGGATCAAAGGCCCTGGAATTTTGAGCTCAATGAATGCCGGTACCAGCTCCGAGAAGAACTTGTCTGTGATGCTTCCTAGTGGCAACAGGGCAAAGACTGCAACGCTAATGACAGAGCCAGAGTCTTTCAACCCCCCGAGGTGAATCACATGTCTTGTGCAGATGTTAATTCTTTCAATTAAATATGTTCAAAGTCCAATGTTTCTTGATCCTTTCGGTGCTTCTTTCGGCAGTCGACCTGGATTGACATCAGAAAGTCGGCAAATGACTATATTCTATTGTGGCCAAGCTCATGTTTTTGATGATGTCCACCCAAACAAGGTATCACTAACTGTCATGTTGTTATTTATCCCTTTGACTAATATGGCTTGCTTGGTGTAACATTGGATATCATGACGTGAAGAATATGTACCTATTCTAGTTCGCAATGCTGACGCTTCGTAACATTTGCAAAATTGAGCAAATGGGATCATTCTATGTCATGTTCTCATTAAGTTTTTTTTACCTCTAGTGTCTCTTGTGTCTGTCCTTCAACTCTTTTCCAAGTTACAGTAGGGGATCGGGAAAGCTTTCTGATGCTGGAATCTTCTGCTTTCAATGCATGAGCTAGTCATTTAGCACTTAGCAGGCCTTATACTGATAACTAGGGATCTCGAGCTTCTTGTGCACTCAGTTGGCACTCAGATGAGATCCACACATTCCCCACACAATCTTTTGGCCATGGAAAACATGTTCTCTCCTACGGGACGATAAACAATCAAGACCATATTTCGAGGCGTCCCATATGTCCAGTTTCAGGGATTTGTGAGATACAGCAAGTTGAATTGAATATTGCAGCTAAATAAACACAGGGATTTGCCACAACTTAATAATCTTAGGGGACAATTCATTGCAATTTTCTAGGTGTCGAGGCACTGCCATCTGAGTTTTTCTTGCTTGTATGTTCAGTACTAGCTTTCTAGACGACAATGATGAAATCCCTCTCGCAATCTTTTGGTTGTTGGAGATGGGAAGAAAAGAAGAAGGCAGCTGCTTTGTGATCGTCACTGCCATCACTGTCTTTTCTGTAAGAAAATTGGATTGCTTGATACAATGCATTGCCAAGCCTCATCACTGTATGGTGTAGATAAAGTCATTTTGCATCCATGCTGTGTGCCTTCCATGGTATATAAGTTATGGATAATGTTGCTGATATTAAACGAAATCTAGTTTCTTTGTGGTCCTTATTTCCACTCTTTAGGAGGAACTGTTAGACTATCCTTAGGTGCTAGTGTTACCATTGCATCCCTTTAAGCTGGGATAAGATTAACAAATCACCTTCAATCTGTTCATATTAATTTCTATCAAGGTAAGGTATTCTTCTTGAGAGGGTGAATGCCAAAATGAAAGTTTCATTATCATGGATAAATTAAAGTCATGACTGACTTGAGAGGAGCATGTTTTGGGGTAGCGAACATGTTCTATTTGAAGCAAGAATGGTGACTATGGCTTTTGTTTCAGTAAATTGTTTGGGAGAAAGCCAAATGAGAATAACTGTTCTTTCTCTGATAAAATTGTAACAATTACACCCCCTGAATTTCTGAAGTACAGACAGGCTCCTCTTAGTTTTAGCGGATGTACTATATTCTCTCTCTCTCTCTCTCAAAACCAACATCGTTAATTACTTTCTGTTTTTATTGTTGCCGAGAAATGACCTATTTTATGGCACATTGATGGTTTTATCGTGAATATGCTTTGTCCAGGTGAGGCAGGAAAATTGACAGGATGCATATCATACTAGTTGTTTTACTTTGACTAAAATAGAGCAGTGTTAGCTGATATTTGAACTTAACAAAACTTTACATGTCTTTTTCTTTCAATTAAGGGGGATATGTTGTTGAAAAGTCACAGACTTCAAAATTTTCACCAGTAGAACTGCTATGTCTGTTGTCTTTCAGCATCGATCTCTTATCCGTGGGTAAAATCATCTCTTTGTTTCTAAAACATAGATGTTATGAGAACTCTGCCCGGAACTTGAGCAACCATTTAATAATGCAGCTGGATGTTGGAAAATCAATGTTTTGAGTCTGGGTATGCAGTATCTTGGATGATGATTTGCTAGATATACTTCCTCATCTCTTAAATCCTGGATAATTGATCTATTTGGGACTTCATCTTATGGCAGTGAATTTTCCCGTCATATGTGTGCTTTATTTTGTCTATTTTTGTGATAAAAATTGATACTTTAGGACCAGTTGATTTTCTCTGCTAATTTAGTGGAGACGCCTTCCAGGCTTCGTACTGTGGTACTTTTAGGGCAGCCATAACCCGTTGCCTTTGAGTGGTTTGTTTCATCCCAAAAAGAGTAAGCAGAATCAAGACTATGGTTTTTTCTAAGGGAGTGACCCGGGTTGCATTTCTTAGGTATTTGTTGCAAAATCATAGCTTGGGATTGACTTATTCACTCGAAAGTGTGAGTAACTTGTGTCATGCCTCTGTATGTCACTTTTGCAGTTGTTTATGAATGTTGGCAAATGCTAGTATTTTGAAAGACAAGTTCCTTCCTCTGCACTTTCTCTTTTGAAGTTTAGTAATTCTCTATCGTGGCCCAGTAAAATCCAAGCAATATTGAGAGTTCCAAAGTTAGAGAGAAATTAGCTATGAGGTTATGGCGGAGATACAGGTGTAGTAAATAGTTTTCTTGGACGATATGAACATGTTTGTTGTTGAGGATTCTCATGTTTAATTTCCAATGGCTTGGAAAACTTACTGTTGACACTTCATGGTGATTCCTAATAGCGTCCATTTCTCTGCGGGGATGATTATCAATGGGAATCTCCATGATTTGCACTGTCCACTTTGCAGGCAGATGTCATAATGGCTTTGGCCGGATCAAATGGAGGATCGTGGTCAACAACATACTCACCAAAATCCGGCACAAGGCCAACTAATGAAAGCAATGTTCTCACCGGAGAAAATAAAGCAAGTGTGGCAATTTCACGTGACTTTCACGGGAAGTTGCCTGCCACTGGTGACTCTAGTCACGGCACTGGATTAGGCAATCGGATCTCAAACCCTTCAGGTGATTCTTTTAAGAATCTCATGTAGCTTCTATTTTTGGCTGTTGATTGCATGTGTTCACTGAGCACAATAAGTAGGCATGCCTGGACTAGAGCTCTTAAAGAAGATTGTTAACTATCTGCCTAAGCAATTAGTGGTTGCTGCCTCCTTAATTTGCAGGTGGCCCTAGAGGACACCTTATAGTGAAGGACACGAGAAAACAGCTTCCAGTGGCAGAACGCATCGCCGAAGAGAAAGTCGATCCGTGATGTAAAGTTTTTGTCTGGTAAATCGAATTTTAAGTAGAAAGTTCTGTTAAACTGGAGTTTTAGTGACAAGCCCCTCTATTGTTCTCCAATCTTTTGTGGCTTCATTGATTTCCTATTTGTCCTTCCCCATATTCTTCTTTTGGATTGTCAATGACTAATCTGTTGATCTGTGGAAAGAAACTGAAGGAAATCTTTGCTTGTAGAGACCCAGTTAAAATCCTTGCACTGAAATTTGCTTCATTTTTCAGTAAATGAACAAGGGGGAAAAATGAGGAATGCTTTTGATGTCCTTATCATGAGTTTAATGCATATCATGATCTTGGGAAATGAAAGTGAATTAATTGAACTTCTGGCCCTTGCGGATAGTCAGTCTTGCCAAGGCATGCACTCCTGTTGCCGAACTCCAGCGCCTAATTACATTCAATTGGTTATTTCAAATTCAAGCTGCTGTGACCCTGTCTCTCTCTCTCTCTCTCTCTCTCTGTGGTATTATTTATGGGTGCAGTGTTCACTTTTGTGTTATGTGCGAACCCTACCACTAGTGCATCTGCAAAAGCCTGGAAATTCGTGCTCAGCCCAGCAGATAGTCGTTGAAATCTAGCTTTTAGGTGGGCTCGTCTGAAGTGTGGATGGTATCAATTTATTCTTCCTCTTGCTTGGATATGATTGGACTGCGACAGGCTAGGAACGTCTGCATTCCTGACTAGGACTAAAGTCTCGCCATGTGTCACGCGCTTGTGCGTGCTTTGGAGGAGCTACCACGTCCGAAAGAAACGAACAATTTTCAACTGCGAATGGACTGAATTCGAAGCTCTACTCGAAAATCTCAACTGGTAATACCTCCAGGATCAATCAGAAACGCGAAGCACCGCGCATAGCACCATTTAATAAATATTGCTATCTTTTCTATAGCATATCCATTTGATCAATGCACTATAATGGTGAGGATTTACTTGTATTTTCGAGAGGTTCTAATTAATCCCCCCACACAGCGACGACACATTTCACGACCCCCTCGTCGCGGCTTTCACATGCATATGTACAATGCACTGGTGGCGACACTGCATTAGCGTAATCATCTCCAGTTTTTCTTCAAATTGGATTCTGGACATTCTAATACCGGATGACTTGTTATTTCTTGAGAGAAAATCTTGAAAGTTGAGTTGGGCCGTCGATAGCTCCTTTTCCTTATTGGACCTAGTCCAATGGCATCAGATGTGCCCTAAACAAGCGTTTTCTCTTCTATGCTGACTTGCTTTATCATTCGAATTTGAATGAGTGATGGAAATTCTCTTATAAGAAATTTTTGCAAATTCAATCTATCAACACTAAGCATATAATATTTTCCACCCCAGCCATGTCTCTTTCAAGATATTTATAAATATACATTAGGCTTGGTTTTATAAGACCTACTATTATTCATTGCACTCGGTTTTATGAGAATTTCATTTTATCAAAAGTTCCTTATTTTTTTCCAATAAGGATATTTTATCTTATTTTGTGTGCATTTTCCACAATAACTGTAATCTACTATGCGAATTTCAATTTAAAGATTTTATGATATGTAGATTTTTCATGATATATAATTAATAGTAAGAGATTAATAGTAAGAGAATTGACCATTTCTTTTATTAATTGCTTTCAAGTTCAAACTATTTTCACACACATATTATATACATCCTATTTACGCCAAAAATTAACTTTATATTGGTGGCTGTTTTGGAGCTATATGTGATGTCTTCTTTTTTGGAGCACTTTTCTTTGGATAATTCTTCTTTGGTACAGCCCTTGACTCTTTAGTTGGCCTACTCTGAGAGATAAGTACCTCCAAATTTCTCTAAGGCTACAACAACATAACCATATTGTCAACAAAATGAAATTGAAATACCATAAATTAAATGCATGAGTCTTACAAATCTTACTTTCAAAATAGTCATTCTAGTATGTTCGTTTGTATAAATGCCATAACCATATTATCTTATCCTTTTTCAAGAAACCCTATTGTTCACTGTGGTGCATGACTTTTAGCAACTTGTGAAATCTATGTAGTTAGTCGTTTTCTTACTTAAGAAAAACATAACAAAATTAAATTTAAGCTTATAAAAGAACACAAAACAAACACAATAAACACAGCACGAGATAACATATTGGTGGATGTGACTCACACTGTTCATCTCTCTCTCTCTCGCGAAGAAAGCTCGGAGAAAAAGGGTCCCCCGCGTTCGCGAACGCCGGGCGCCCCGCCGACCGCGCGCCGGCCTTCCGCCTGCCGCCGGAGCCTCTCCCACCGGTGACTCCTGCTGCCTGAGTCGTCACCCACCGCCGTGCCTCTGCCCCTGCGACCGCCTCTGCTGCTCCGCCGGTCTCGCCCGCGTCTGCACCGCCATCGTCTCTCCTCCAACGCCGCTGTTGCTCCCCCCGCGCTCGCGGTGCGCCTCCTGCACCTGCATCGCGCCTGCGCCGCTTCGCCGGTTTCGCGCCCTGAAGCCGCCAGAACCCCCACCGTCGCTGCTCGCCTCTCCTCGGTGCCCGACAGCAAGCTTCGCGCCCGCGCAACCTCTGCTCGCTTTACCTGCGTCTGCACCAGCAACCGAATTCCCGCGCCAAAGCTCCGAACCGGTTGCCAATCTCTGTTTTTGGAAGACCCCCGAAGCTTGGCCTGGTATGTCCACTCGTTTTTGGCCCGATTATGGATGAATTCGATTAGGGTTTTTCTCCCGTCTGGGTTCTGGAGTTCGAATTGCTGCTGTGATGGCCTCGGCTTTTGGCCAGGCCTCTCGTGTTGATGAAGGGCCGAGTTCTCCCGCCCAAGTCCCTCAAGTTGTAGGTCGACTTTCTCTTGATGGGCCCTCGTGCAAGGTTAAGGGGCGAAGGCCCTCGTTTTCCCCTGATCCGAGACAGACAGATATTCCCATCCCTGTTCGTAACCATGTTCGTGTTCGCACGAAAAGCGAGGTAGATCCGGACCGAACCGGCCTCGGCCTATGGGCGAGGCAAATCCAGCCTACCCGCTCTTGGGCGTCTCGTTGCTCAAGTATTGAGGAAAGGCTACGAATTAGAATTCACCCCTCCTGCATTTTTGGATGATAAACCGATGGTTGAGATGTCAGACCTTGACCTTCAAGCTGCTGACCCCAAACTCCATGATTGTTTGATTGCCTATTATCTGGGTAGGAGAATTCCGTTTAAAGTTACTGAGGAAGCTCTTAAAAGGGCGTGGAGCCCGTACCTTACCGAAGTCATGGCAGACGGACAAGGTTTCTTTATGCTGCATATTCCTGATATGGATTTTAGGAGGAAGCTCCTCGAAGGTGGCCCAATCACAGTTGCGAAAGTTCCATTTATTCTACAACAATGGAGGCCTGGTCTTGAGCTCGAGAAAGACACCCATTTAACAGTCCCCGTGTGGGTCAAGTTGAGAAACCTTCCTTTCTCCTTTTGGTCGGCCCAGGCTATTGGCAAAGTTGCGAGTGCGGTTGGTAAGCCTTTGTATGTGGATCATCGTACTGAGCAAATGGATATGTTAACTTTTGCTCGTGTGTGTGTTGAAATTACCGCAGACCAGCCCTCTTGTGATTCTATACTGCTGGTTCATAATGGAAATTCCCGTATTGTTGATGTGGAATATGAGTGGCGTCCACAAGTTTGTTCCAAGTGCGGCATCTTTGGCCACAACTGCAATCCCCCAGCCCCTCGCCAAGCATCTAATTTGAGGAGACCTACAGCCAAGGCTCCTGTATCAGTTGTTCCTGCTCCTGTTCAGCTCCCCCAGGATAGGCTTGCTTCCCCTGTTTCCCTTGCTTCCCCTGTTTGGGTGGTTGCTCATGCCCCGCATCACCAAGATTTGGAAAGAGTCCAGCAGCCTTTTGATGCTTTGGAAGCCGGTGGGGAACTTGCTGCTCCTCATGCGGAAGCCGCTGCTTTTTCTCAAGTGTCGTCTTCAGTTGCTCTACCTATACCTACAAGAAATGATGCTGGCTCCTCTGATTTAGTCACAGTGCGTGAAGTCGCGCCTGCCCTCGCCTCTTCCCCTCCACTTATTCCTCCCGCGGGTGAGGAATGGCATGAAGTGGTAGGAAAAAATAAAAAGAAAAAGCTTCCCTCCTCTAAGAAGGCGACATCTGGCAGTGTGGCAGGTGCTACTAGAGGTGGACAACACTTGAATCTAAAGACCGCCTCAACTAAACCGGTTAAACCACCTATGCTCCCTCCTGTTCGAATTTCTAAGGGACTTTTGAAAGCACCTGTTAAGGTTCATGATAATACTGCCAAGACCTTGGACCGTACCTCCCGCTCGGGACATTCTATTGGCTCGGATGAGATTGCTAGTTCTAGTATTCATGCTATCTCGGAGGATGATGATCTACTATCCATCAGTTCCTCACCTCGGGGGACGATGTCTTGTGCAAAGCCAGACTCTATTCAAGACCAGCTGGATCATCTAATTCCTGAACCTCCTGCTTCGGTTCTTGCTAGGGCCACCTCTGTTGGCCGCAAAGCCTCTATGAAGAGGTAAATGCCTCCCTTCCTTGTGTACATATGTTTTTTGGATTATGGAATGTTAGAGGTATGCTCAATCCTGTTAGGCGTGCTGAGGTAAGGAAGCTTGTTCTCTCCAACAAGCTTTGCTTGATCGGTATTTTTGAGACTAAGGTTCCCGAAGAATTGTTTGATACCATATCTTCGACCTTTTTAAGAGGCTGGAAATGGACGGCGAACTATGAATACGCTCCTCGTGGCAGAATTTGGGTAGGCTGGGACCCGAGTGTAGTTGAGTTTGTTCCTATTTCTTCGAATAAGCAAGCTGTTCATGGTTTTCTTTCTTCTACTTCTTCTAACACGAGTTGTTGTATTTCTGCGATCTATGCTGATCACACGTTTGTTAGTCGTAGGCCCCTTTGGGATGATCTAATCCATTACAATGAAGTCTTCCAGGACTCGCCTTGGATTGTAGCTGGCGACTTTAACGCCATTAAGGACCCATCAGATAGGGTGGGGGGTTCGAATGCTTGGATTCCATCTTTTGACGAGTTTCGTTTATGTTTAGCTCAAACCGAGTTGGTGGACCTTCGATACATTGGCCTACGTTTTACCTGGTCTACTTCCTCTGGTGCTGCAAGGAAAATGCGCAAGATTGATCGGGTCCTTATTAACAATATGTGGAACCATCGGTTCTCCTTCTCTCAAGCCTCTTTTCTCAATCCGGGTATATCTGATCACTCTCCTATGATTGTTAGAGTGCTTGATCCGGTGCTGAGAAGGAAGCCGTTTAAATATTTTCATTTTTGGTCCGAACACCCGGATTACTCGTATTGCATCAATCAAGCTTGGAATATGCCGCTCTTGAGTGCCGATGTTCCGCCTCGTGTCCAAGCTGAAATTGGTTAAAGCTCGCCTCATATTACTCAACAAAGAGTCTTTCTCTGACATTTCGATGAAGACGGCCGACGCTAGAGAAGCCCTTCGCATCACTCAGGTTGGGCTTCATGATGATCCTTCTAATTCATCTCTTGCTGACTTGGAAAAAAACCAGCGACGTGCCTTTGTCCAACTGCGGGCCCATGAGGAGTCTTTTTACCGCCAAAAATCTCGTGTGACTTGGCTGAAAGAGGGTGATCGGAACACTAGATTCTTCCACAATTCGGTTAAGAACAGACAGACTAGAAACCACATCCTCTCGGTTATGGATTCATCTGGTGTGCTCATAGATGATCCAGCCCTTGTGCCTCAAGTGTTTGTGTCCTACTTCTCAAAGTTGCTCTCACCTCAGGCGTGCCTCTCAAAACCGTCTCTTCATGAGATGAAGGAGCTCATCCATCAACCTCTCTCGGATATTCAATGCAGCTCCATCTCTTGCCCTGGTCACACGTATTCGGAGATCAAGGATACTCTTTTCTCTTTAGCAAGAGGAAAAGCTCCGGGTCCCGATGGCTTTTCGGTTGAATTTTACAAGACCAACTGGGATCTTGTTGGGCCATTGGTTATTGAAGCTCGTTCAGATTTCTTTGCTTCGGGCTTCCTCCTAAAAGAGGTAAACAAGTACTATCCTTACATTGATTCCCAAAGTTCGAATGCTACCGTGCAGTCCACGGACTTTAGACCTATCGCATGTTGTAATACCATCTACAAGGTTATTACAAAAATTCTAGCTAATCGTGTGGCTACTGTTTTGAATGTTTTGGTTGGATCATCTCAAAATGCATTTGTTAAAGGAAGGAGAATTAGAGATAACATTCTTCTTGTTCAGGAATTGTTCTCTGGTTTTCACTTAGATCCTTACCTTCCGAAATGTGCTGTTAAGGTAGACTTTCAAAAGGCGTATGATACTGTAGATTGGGATTTTTTGGAACTCACTCTGCAAGCCTTCAGATTCCCGGAATGGATCATCCATTTGATAATGGTGTGTGTAAGAACACCCAAGTTTTCAGTTTCTATTAATGGCGAACTTCATGGTTTCTTTTGCGGAGGTCGAGGCCTTCGCCAAGGGGACCCTTTGTCGCCGTATCTCTTTACCCTTGTTATGGATGTGTTCTCAGGGATTTTAAATGCCCGTACTTCGGTGAAAGGCTTCAAATACTTTTGGAGGTGCAAGAAGGTAAAGTTGACCCATCTTTTCTTTGCCGACGATGTCTTTCTCTTTTGTCAAGCTGATTGGGTTTCCGCCACGATCCTCAAGAGAAGTCTTGATATATTCTCATCTTGGAGTGGACTGAGTCCGAACAAAAACAAGAGCGAGGTGTTTCTCTCAGGAGGCCCTGTTTCCATCAGAGAGAATATTCGGCTTGCATTTGGCTTTCAGGAAGGTCGACTCCCAGTCCGGTACTTAGGGGTGCCCATCATCACTTCAAGACTTGGGAAAGCTGATTGTGCTTCGTTGATTGATCGTATTACCGCAAGAATTCAATCGTGGGATCACCGCTTTTTATCCTTTGGCCGGAAGGCTCCAACTTATAAGGTCGGTGCTGCATTCTATCCAAGCCTTTTGGGCTAGTGTGTTTTCTCCGCCTATCTCTCGTTCTTGATAGAATTGAACAACCGCTAAGACAAGTTTTAGGAAGGGCACCTCGCTTGGCCGAGGTGGTGCCAAAGTATCTTGGGATGACATTTGCCTCCCAAAAAATGAAGGTGGCTTGGGTATTCGGAAATTGAGAGACTGCACATCGCTTCCTTGCTTAAGTACATCTGGTTTCTCTTCACCGATAGAGAATCTCTCGGTGTCGTTGGATCCATTCTTATTTTTTAAAGAAGGACAACTTTTGGAACTCCTCCACACCCACTACGTGTTCATGGGCGTGGAAAAAAATCCTTCAACTTCGTAGACACTTTAGGCTCTCTTTCTTTTGGAAGATTGGCCACGGTTCCTCTGTTTCCTTATGGCACGACAATTGGCTGGAGCGTGGCCCGCTTCTCTTACTTATCCCGCCGGACCTTGTGGAGAGCTGTCGCCTTCCAAGCTATTCTGTAGTGGCGGATCTTTATTCTCCCGTGGGTGCTTCTTTGAGAGAATCCCTCGCAAATATGGGAATTACTATACCCATTCTTTCTACTGATTCTGACCGTTTCACCTGGCGAGAAGATCCATCAGGTTCGTTTTCTGTTGCCTCCGCCTCGGAGATACATCGTGGTTAAAAAGAATCGAGTGTCTTGGGCTCCTCTTATTTGGGACAATGACCTTGCACCCAGATTTCAATTTCATTTGTGGTTGCTCGCAAAAATAGGCTGCCAACTCGACTCTCCTTCTCTCTTATGGGAGGATTGAGTTCTCTGTTTGTGCTTTTTGCTGCTCCGTTCCCGACTCCATGGACCACTTGTTCTTTCAGTGCACAACGTCTGCGACCCTTACGTTCTTTTGGGCTTCTAGATGTAATTTACCTTGGAAGAATAGAGTTTGGAAGGACAACCTTTCTTGGGCTCTCAAATTCCTATCCGGCAAAGATTTTTTTCATAGTATTGCCCGTTTCTCTTTTGGGGCTTTATGCCATTTCATATGGAAAAAAAGGAATTCTATCATCTTTCGAGGTGATTCTTTGGCAATTCCGCCATGAAGAATCACTTGATCAAGGTTGTGAAGGATAAGGCTCTTTTGTTCTCTAATGTCCCGCCTACTCCAAGAAACAAGCGACTCCAGAGAAGTTGGGGGTTCGATCCGTCCATCTTCAGCTCGGCGTCCTCTTCCTAGCTCTCCTCCATCTCTTCAATCTTTGGAGGGGTGCCTGAGGGTCATTAGTCTGTAATTGTAGTTCAGCCGAGTAGTTGCTGCTTTGTTTCCTTCTCTCTGTATCTTTTTGTTTCGGCACCCTCACACTCTCCCTGCCCCACAGCTAAAGTGTGAGTTACGGTGCCGAATTCTTGTTCATTTCTCCAAAGTTTAATATATATTCTTACCTTTCACCAAAAAAAAAAAAAAAAAAAAAAAAAAAAAAAAAAAAAAAAAAAAAAAAAAAACACAATAATGCACAACTTACTAGATATTTTTTTTTTCCACGTATGTTCAACAATCGACTCAATTGTTGTTGTTGCTATCATGCCTGTACTAGTTCCTGCACTTAGGCCTCCAGCAGGGCCTCTTGTTGGCCCTTCAAAAGGCTCTACATTAGGGCCTTTTGTTGCCCCTTCAGTAGGACCTTCTTTTACCCTTTCAGTTGGCTCACCATTTGGCCCTATATTAGCCCTCGTAGCAACCTATTGTTCTTGATGTTGCTTCTTCAGCTCATAACCCTTCTTATTATGTCATTTCTTATGGCAATATGAACACTTCATCTTTGTTCTAGTGTTGCTCATCCTCTGACTTGACGTCTCTCATTCCTACATGCTTTGTCTCATTTTTGGCTTTAAATCTGCTTCTTTAGTAGCAAAGGTATAGGGCCTTCACGATTTGCTAACTCTCAGAATTTACTACTTTTAATACGCTGCATCATGAATTGGTACAAAGTAATGTATGAGCTTTTCTTGTACCATTAATCTAGGTAATCCTTTGGGTTTTGTTGCTTCATTTGAATGGTACAAATGGCATGGGCATAAGGAATTTCAATTAGTTGTTAGGCTCAGCATGAACACTTTTTCCTATCTAGATTGATGACATACTTATCATCATTGTTCATGATCTCATATCCATTATCTACATTCTAAATTGTATGGCACGACATACAAGTAGCCATGTTCTCATCCAATCTCTTTACAATCCTAGGACAACATTCTCTTGTCCACTTTCTAGCTTCATCTCTTTATTTGTGCAGCCCAATCATGACCATAACTCGAATATCATCGAGCTATTGATGATTGGTTTACACTTGACCTCTATTATTCTACCATTGAAAGCTTCACTAAGGTTGTTGTCAATGATATCGCATTTAAATTCTTCACTAAAGAAGGCCCAACACTAGTGCTTAGCTTCTGTTTGGAATAATGCTTTAAAAATTTCCTTTGTCAATTGCAATAACCCTTGTTCAGCTAATTTAAAATCAGCCATGTTGATACTCTTTACTATCTGTCAAAACTACTTCTACAACTTATCTCCTTTATAGTTCTTTGCCTAGTTTGCATTTATGTGTCCCGCGCATATTCTATGCTCGCCGTTTGATATCAACTTAACCAATGTAGAAACAAGTCCCTACAAAAATTCAAACTAACAAATACAAGTTAGAAAAAAAATATGTGAGTAATTAATATTAAAAGGGCAACAGTTGACAATGGCATTACTTTTTGTTGGTCACTCGTACAAGCCCATCCTCTACTATTGATTATTTTAAGGTCAGCCATTAAATTTTTTAGGAACCAAAACCAAGTGTCCTTATTCTCTATCTTGACAACTGGCCAAGTTATTGGAAATATTTGGTTATTGGCATCTCTCCCCACTGCAGCCAATAACTCCCCTTTGCATAAACCTTTCAAAAAATCTCCATCTAATTCTACAACTTTGCTACAACTAGGTAAAAACCCCATTTTGCATGTATCAAAGCAAACAAAAAATCTATCAAACTTAGACCTACAATCAGGCAATGGCCTCTCTATAGCCTCCATATATACTCTACTAAATGGGCTTTGAAGCATGCATTTGCAAGTACAATCCCATACCTGGGCATACTCTTCCTTGTATTAACTCATCAATGTTGTTATCACCCTCAACTTAGCTCTCTTATATTGATTCCTTGACAAATTAACACCGATATGCTCTTTCACTAACTACTAAAACTAAGGACTCTTAATCTCGGGCATCGCCTTGATAGTATTAAAGAAGCATTTCGACAACCATACATTTGTTATCCTTTTATTGTCAAATACAATGAAACAAGTATGTTCCTCATGGAAAGACCTAATTTGAAATGACCCCTTCCTACTTAGTGCACCAAGGATCTTCCATGGACAATTGGGTTGTGAACACTTAATGCTCACAAATTTCTTCATACTTCTAATGAATTCAATGTTCCTCTATTCAATGATGGAGTTCCTAATAATGGTTTCTTTAAATTATTTAGCATCATCAAATTTCATGCCTATAGACAAAAGAGGTTTGGCAACAATTGGGTCACATCAATGATACTTACTTTTCCTTCGATACACAAGTAATTCATCATCCCGAAGCTCATTCTTCGAACTAATACTCTCATTGCCGCCACTTTCATCATATTCATTCATTACCTCCAGTGGAGCTCATTCTTTCCCATTTACTTGCTTGAATTCATCCTTTCTCCAAAAGCGGAAATTTTTTTTCTCACAAGTTCCTTTTGCTTTTGTCTTGATTGTACAAGTTCATTATCATCTCCGTCACCTGGGAAATTTACATTTGCCAAGGCTTTGTCTTTTGATTCGCTCGATAAAGTAGCAACTTTCCATCTCAATCCAATTAAATCTTCATCATCAACATCTTCAATAGAGACTTTGGGGCATCTCCCTATTTGCTGATCTCTCTCTCTCTATATGACTTGTTTCCTTCTCCTTTCTCACTTGCCTCTCATGTTGCCCTCCGTCTAATGTGAACCCATCCCCAACTTGATTATTCGCTTTCAGTGCTCTTATCATCCTCATCATCAGTATAATAATCGACATATGCCTTAGCTTCCTCGCAATGAAGATAATGGCAAACGATATCCTTAATACGATTATCATCAACCAATTTTTAATTCTATCCTAGGAACACAATAATACACTATGTATCGTAAAAAATACACTAAATCCCTCACAAAACTAATATATGATGGCTTCCTAATATTGATGTAGATAGTACATTCATTTCCACCAACACATTCCCACTCTTCAGTGCCAATGACAAATTCCTACCATAGCAAACAATTATGGCTACAACATTCTCTTCCATGTCGACATTGCGCCAAGGAGAAAAAAAAATCATTAGCTTGTGGGATCACATAGCAGAATCATTGACAACTTTACATGGAGGTCCTTACAAGCACAAGTAATTGCTTAAAGAACTCACTCCAATGTTGTCTCTTTGTGAAAAAGAAACAAAAGAAGCTGATTTATTCAATTGATTAAAGAAATAGCTTTATTCAATTCGGTCCCTATTTGGTCCCCTCAAGCACCCAAATTAATTAAACAAGAATGCTTGAATTGATTAGACAAATAGCTTTATTCAATCCTGCTTTCATTCGATTCCCTCCGAGCTGAGCCTAGTTTTGCCCTTTGTGCCATAATTTTCAATTTGGTCCCCACAATAGAACACAAATTAATTAAATAAAGTGAGATCCCCACCATTATTTCATAATTCCTACTCTAGTAGCCAAAACCATTATTCCCTTTGAGTTGAGCCAAGCCCTAATTTTTCCCTCCGTGCCCTAATTTGGCCATCGGAACTCTAAATTTTTCCTTCCATGTGAGAAAAGGAGAGAAGATGACAAACTTGAGTGCTTGAGAGTTAGGGAGACGGCCGATAAATGATGGCGAAGATGGCGGGGAGCGATGGTGAATGAGCGAGCGACGATTGAGCGAGCGCGCGACCCTACTTGGTATGCAATAATAGGAGATTGACGACTCCAATTTTCATCCATCCTTTGCAACGTTGTTTTGGCTAAGGGAGGTTATGTGACGCCGTTTCTTTTATGCAGTCCAAGTTGGATGGAAAAATGATGTCATTTCTTATGGAGGACAACAAAACGACGTCGTTAATGACGTCTATGTAGACTATGTCATTTTTTTTTTAAATAAAAATAAAAGACACATGATCAATTTGACAGGAAAATTTTACCAGTGGCACTAAAGTGATTTTTTTTTCTCTAATTTGGCATTTAAGTGAGCAAGTGAACTTTTTGGCACCAAAGTGCGCTGTATACAATTTGTGGCACTTTTGGTGTGCTTTTCCCAACTCGAGACTAAGTGAAGCGTGGCTATAGACAAGTTATCGACCATGGGGATTCTTGTTGATAACCATAATTATCATTGAACATGAGCAACTATCAATGTACAATAGTGGCTGACTGATGATTGTCAAGATAAGATTGACTAAATGTTAAGAAAGGCAAAGATGTCAATTGAAGTACATCGATTGTCAGTTGAATTATAAACCATATGAAAATTAACCATTTTATGAGTAAAGCAGATGAGAAGTTTAGGCATAGTGGCGTTCAAATTTGGAACTATTTGCAAATAAGACAATGAAACACAACATTTCGTAATTGGAGGATGAATTTGAAGGTTTAACTACTTGGATGAGAGTGGCAAAAAAAAAAAAAAATGGAGAATTAAGGCATGACTTAGAAGGCATAACTTTTTGGAGATAAGATGTTGTGGCAACATGAAGAGGCGGAGTGGAAAGCTTTGGTAATGCGAAGGCATGGTTGAAACTGCTGAAGAATTGCTTGAGTATTGTGTTATCTATCAATTTTTGCACTTAAGCTATAGTTTTCAAATATCTCGTCGTCGATTATATTTCCGCATGTATTGTAGTTGTAAATTTTAGATCTTTGTTGTTGATTAAATTTTGGCATTTTATCTTTATGTTATTAGGCTTTGTTGTAGATTAAATTTTGGGTACTTTGATGTTGAGTAATTTTGTCAAAGCATATCTATTAGTTTCCTTATGCTTCATTAATATAACTCCCATCCAAAATTGCCACAAAACCCGTCTTCTCCTATTCACATAAGCATTTTGAATGTAAACAAGAATGTCAAATATCGACACAACGCCAAGTTATATCATGTATGTTTTCCGAGACAATTTTATGGTCCACCGAGAGATAGATTGTTAAGTCATTATTCCTCGCATTTTTTCCGCAATTGCAATTCAAAATGTTATAACACAAAATAATTTGAGATTTACATTTTTTTTATTTGACAATAATTGAGTGGTTAGGAGTGCCATCTAAAGAATGCTTAGAAATAGCCACGCGTCATGATAGCTTTAGGACTAAATTAGCGAAAGTGAATAATAGGTTTAGGAGTTTTTGGACAATGAACATGTAATATATATATATATATATATATATATATATATATATATATATATATATATATATTTTTATAGATGACATGATAGTTTAATGCAAAAAGAGCACAATCTTCTTTTCTTGGCTAAATTCAAATATAGTTCGCAGTTGTGTTTGGTTGGGATTTTGGGGAAAGTCATTGGAAATACGCAAAGGACTTTAGATTAAGGAGTTCTTTCAAAATGCAAAGAGTGTTTGGTAAAGTATAATTTAAGAGTACATTGGGAAGTAACTTTGGCTTACATGATGCGTTTGAGAATGGCTTTCCTAGCCGCTTTGGGCGTCCAAAGTCCCTTGGGCTAAAATTGGGTGTTTGGGAATTTTTTTGTAAACCTCATTAAGAGAAACAAGTCTTTATAAAGTTGAAAGCCTAAGGCAAGTAAGAGGCTGTGCAAGGCATTTTTCCATTCTTGGCATGCTACTAGGACAATTAATATATATATATATATATTTTATAATTACCTTTGTTGCCCTTGCAACTTATTGAAATTCCATTTTTAATCCATTTTTTTTTTTTAAAACTAGACTCCCTAGATGAAGCCGTCGCTCTCATCTCACTCTTCTTTGAATTGGCCTCTCTTTAGTTTTGCTCCTCTTCAAGTCACTCACATCTTTGGTCGTCTCTCTTTTCACTCAGCAGTTGCTTGCTTCTCTCATGCTCACCTCTCCCTTGGTGGTCTCTCTCTTCGCTTAGAACTGAGTGGCCCACCTCTCTCATGCTCGCCTCTCTCTTTGCTTAGAACCTAATTGTTCATCTCACCCCAAATCTAGGTTATTTAGATTTAATTCCTTCTCATTGTGCTTTTTCTAGTTATGATTGTTAAGCGCATGGTGATTTCGTGAATGGTACTATCGATCTTCTACTTGATTGAGTACATCATTGCTTGAGTAATATGAAGTTTTTTTTTTTTTATGGAGATGGAAGAGTGCAAGGTATGTAGAAGTGGAATGGAGGATTATGTTTACTGACTTATTGGCAAAGTTGTAAAATTTGAGATTATCTTAGCTGATTTGAAGAAATAGAATTGTCATATCTCTCTATGCCTTGGATGCGTATGTTTTGTATAATCCATAGAATTGCAGCTATCTTAGATTAGTTGCTCTTGGTTTTACTTTGTTTTGATGACTTTGTGGCATTTTGGTACAAAGATGTTCAACTTGCTCGAGTCATATAGAGTTTTTTTTATGGAGATGGAAAAGTGCAAGGTATATAGAAGTAGATTGAGGGATTATATTCACTGATGATATTGGTGATCTTGTAAAATTTGGGACTACGTCAGTTGATATAGAGAAATAAAACTATCATATCATTCTTTGCCTTGGATGCATATGTTTTGTGTAATCCACAATATTGCAGCTATTTTAGGTACCGCTCTTAGTTTTACTTTGTTTTGATGACTTTGTGTCATTTTGATGCAAAGATGTTCAGCATGCTATGCTTGCAGGCCATTGATTTGCCATTTTAATATGATGATTAGTGATACAATAATTCATCTCTACTCCTAGAAAATCTGCATGTTAAGCACTACTTGTTGATGGATGATATATTTGCTATATATGACAATTGATGAGCCGATAAAGGTTCTATTTAGGGCCTTAAAATGATTAATTATTATAGATACTTTTAGGTGGGAAATTTTTTTATAAATATAATAGGTCTCTCTCTCCCAATTAATTTCTCACAACCATGTTTGACCTAAGGCCACCTTTCGGAACACTACATGATGATTTTGTTGAAAGTCGCATTGTGTTGTAACTTTATGTTTTTCTTAGTTTGAATGAACAATATATTTTTAGTGAAGACCTTTGTAAAATTTGAGTGACTTCTGGTTTGTGTTAGCGTTCTATCAAAATCTATATTGGCATGTGTTCATTCATATTAATGGAATTGGGTTAAAGTTAATTTCTTCTATTTGCATTTTTCGAATGTGTTCGTGTTTATTTGGAAGATGGTAAGTGCATCAAAGGAAAAAGCATAGTGGAGCTCAGAAGATGTAGGATTTTTTTGTCAATTGTGCATTGAATAATTTGAAAAAGACAATCGTCCTATAAGCGACAAAAGGATTGGATGGACAATTATAATTAACATGTTTGAGGAGTTGAAGGGAAAAATGTGATAAAAATTAAATGAAGAGTAAGTGAGATAATCTTATAGAAAAATGAAAAAGATGGAAGCAATTGGTTCAAAAGGAAAATGATTAGGATATGATCCAAGGAAGAAAATCATTAATGTACGTGATGAATGGTGTGAGAGGAAAATTTACATGTTTATCTCTTTTTTTTGCTACTTTTTTTGTAAGTTCATCTTTCATTATATGACTCATAAAAATATTCTATCATTACAAGCCAATTCTATGCTTAAAGTTTTTCAAAGTAAAGATATACATCTAGATGTTGATATTTTGTTGGATAGAATGCTTGAGGGTACAGTTGCAATCGGAATTCACTTGAATACCTGCACAAGGTTTATGTAATAATGAGAATATTGAGACCACGCAAGTTAACATTGGTGATTGCGTATGATTTACTTATGATTCTTTAGAATGTAATGTTGGTAAAATGAATATTCAACCAAGTCAAAGTCAGAGCCATAAAAAAGTGGCCCATAGTTCAACGAGACAAGCTCAAGGAAAGAAAGGAAAAAAATTGACCAAATATACTAAGTTAGTATGACAAATTGACAAACTTTGCTCAACTGTTAAAAGTTGGAGCAATGCAATATCTATTGTAATAGAGTTTTATCATTGCAAAGAAATTATGCAAATATTAAAAGCCATACTTGAGATTAAGTAAGATCAAAAGTTATTCTTTTTTGCACTCTCATATTTTGCTAAAAAGAAAGACAATAGTTAGATTTTCATGAACTTGAATGGAGATGAACAAAAAAGTCAAGTGGTCAAAGTCTAAGTTGGAAGAGCATACTAGTCATCACTAGAATGTAAGCTATTTGTTTGAACTATTTCATATTCAACATTGTTGCAATGTGAGATCTATTTTCAGTTGGTGATTTGCACTCTGTTTGCACTACTTGTGAACTATATTTTTAATTATGTTTTAATGTGAGACCTGTGTTTTTAGTTAGTGTTTTTTTTATTAGGTGGAGTTTGCATATATATATAATGGATGATTGTTCCATCAATGGATGATCTAGATTATTCCTCACTTTAACATAACTGTATATTTTGTTGCTTTGACCAGTTATATGTCATGTCCTAAAAGGGAAAATCATAAAAAATAAGAAGAGGAATATTAACAATTTGTAGGAGTTGCTCAATTCGCAATGGCTTATCAAGCAATATATCCTTGTTTTACATCATCATATATAGGAAATGCGTTGTTAGGAAAATTGATGGGCGAATATGTTAATCCAATAAGGCACTACCAAATGTTTAGAATGGATATGATTGTATTTAACAATTTAATTCATGATTTAGTAATACATTATAGTCTTGAAGGAACTAGGAATATTAATGTTCTGAAAATGATTGGAATGTTTTTTCATATTTTAGGATATGATATGGGTAATAGATTAACACAAGAGTGTTTTCAGTGCCCTAGGAAAACCATAAGCAAGTACTTTAGCTAAGTATTAAAAGGTATGTGAAATGAGAAATTTTTTTATCCAACTAGCTGATTCACAATTTATGGAAGTTCTAGAGAAGATGCAGAATAATCAAAAATTTTATTTATATTTACATTTCAATTATAAGAAAGAACTAAAATAAATTTCGATTATATAATATATATATATATATATATTTTAGGAATGCATTGGAGTTATAGTGATGATACCCTTGAAAGATCGAGTTCGTTTTATTTATCGAAAAGGTATAGCAGTTTGTAGTTTTAAAATGAAATTTATATATGTTTGGGTTGGTTGGGAGGAATAAGCTCATAATATTCGTATCTTTTATAAAATCCTAAAAAGACATGATGTACAATTTGTCTATCCTCCTTTAGCTTTGTTAATTAATGATTTTGTACGTCAATATGTATCAATATGGTGTATGTTAATTAAATTTACATTATATTTGTGTAGGTAAATATCATTTAGTAGATATTGGATATCTAAATCAAACAAGTTATTTGGGGCTATACAAAGAATTTTGACAAGATCTTGCACCTACAGGTTATCAAGAGATATCCAACCATGCTCATTCCCTGCTATAATAAAAAAATTGAGCAAGCCTTTAGTATATTAAAAAGTGGAGGATTCTAAAACATATGCTAAGTAAGTAAAAATTATTGTAGCAACAATGATTTTTCATAATTATATACGATGAAAGCCATTGATGATAGACATTTTGCAAGTGTAGATTTAGATACCAATTATGGATATTCAAGTGACCTTGATGATATAGATGAGAGGGATAGTGCATCAGATAACAATTTATTTTCTGACATGACATATTTACACTATTGAATAGCCATAAAAGGGATAAGTGTAATAAAAGTCATAAAACTTGTTACGAAAATGTAATTGAGTCTTAAAACTTACAAAAAGTACAATCAAGTCATAAAACTTGTCAAATTGGTCCAATTGAGTCCTAAAGTTAACACCGTCGACTTACTAACGGAAAATGCTGATGTGGTATTTTAAATGATTTTTTATTTTCCACGTGGCTTTTTAAAATTATGTTTTATTCAAAATTAGATTTAAAAACTAAAAAAGAAAAAACTAAATTTTATTTTAAAAACCATTAAAAAAAGAAGAAAATGGCAGCTCCTCCGTCGCCACCGCTGCCACCCATTAGCGAAGGGGCCAGCGAGATGCCATTTTTTTTAACAGTTTTTTTTAAAAAAAAAAATAAATTTTAGTTCTTAAATATATATATATATATATATATATATTTAAAAATGAATAAAAAATAATTTTAAAAAGTCATGTGGAAAATAAAAAAAATAATTTAAAATGCCACGTCCACGCCACATTAGCCTTTTTCGTAAGTAAGTCCGACGGTGTTAACTTTATGATTCAACCGAACTAATTTGACAAGTTTTAGGATTTAATTATACTTTTTGCAAGGTTTAGGACTTAATTGCTTTTTATTTTCAACTATAATTTATTTTTCCTCGATGTATATGTAATCATGTCAATTAGAATGAAATTATTGTTTTAACCATATCTATTATAACGAGATTACTCTCCTTTTAATTGAGAAAAAGTTCACTTTGATGTGTTTTTTTTTTTAATAACATTTGTTAATATATCTTGTTGACATTACCTTTGCACAAAAATATGTAGATAGTCATTATTTTTTTCTATTTAAAAAAAATTAATTTTATTTTAAAACTTACATTGGTCACATCAAAGGACTTTCCACATATGGGTTTATCAAACTTTATTTTCCCAAAGTTGTTTCCCAAGGCAATTTTCAATTATAATTTACTAAACAATCTTTACATTTTACCAAAACTCTTTAAAGTTAAGGCCTTTACGTTTCCCCAAAGGCTTTTCTCAAAAGCTGAACCAAATGCACCAATGAAAATGCAATTGCATCTGCAACAAGCATTCCAAAAAACTTGCCAAATGCTACTTGTATTTACTCAAGGGTGAAGCCTTCAAAGGCTTTGCCAAAAACAAACCAAACGGACCATTCTTTGTCCATGCTTAACATATAGTTTGCTATGTTATAATTGCTAGAGAAATTTTCAAATAAAGGCTTATAGAGTAGGGTCATTTTCTTAAAAAAGGACCCAAAATGTATTTCATCTCAAATATGGGCTTGGAGTAGTCAAGATAGTCTCAAAGAAAGGTATAAAGTCATTAGCTAGTTAAATCTTCACATAAGGACTTTTTTGGTGACAAAAGTATGGAAAATTTTGTCCAAAAATGACAATTGGATAAAAAAGGGATAAAATCCCCAAATTGAATTGGGATTAGGATATTTCCTTCTTTCTTCATCCACACACACTGTTCTCGATTGCTTAGCATTTGGTCCTCACTGCTCCTCGCCCAATACTCATCACTCGTCGCCCCTTTCTTGTAAGATTCAGTCCATCATCTATCATCTTTTCTTCTATCTCAACTTACATTGTCACAAGACCATGAGCTTCAACTTTGTCATTGGCCAGCTTCAAATCCTGACATTCATTAGATATAGGGAAAATTCTCCTATGTTAGTTGAGATCTATTTAACCATTTTGGCAATGGTTAGTCATATATGAAGCGAGTTCGTCGAGGACTAGGAATATTTTATTGTTTCTTCTTAGTGCTTATAGTTTGATTCATGGTTGTCGGCGGTTGTAATCATTTTGTTTTGGGGGAATTTACATTAGCTAAGTTGGAATATATAAGTTTTTGGTCAAATATTTTCCCCTCCTATTTTGGTGGTGGCAAAAAATGGATTTGCATGATGACATTTCTTTAGCTCTTCACATTTACAATTTTCACATTATATAGGGAATAGTAATATGAAAATAGACTGTGTTTCGAAGAGCATTTGGTCAAAATAGCTTGTGTTTATTCTATTTATTTTGTGTTGTCTAGGTCCACCTTGATGTGGGGCCTAGCCAGCATAAAAAAAAAGATAAAAAAAGATAAAATCAAAAAGTAAAGAAAAGAACTAAAAGAAAAAAGCAAGTGGGTAGCTTCGTGCAAGTGATGAAGGAGGAGAGAGAAAATTGAGTGTCCACCCCAAGAGAGCATCATGAGACAAGGGAGAAAGAAGGAGAAAAGAGCTAAGATTTTGTGATCGCAATTCGAAGGCTAAACGTCATAGAAATGACTCAAATTTGAGTATATTGCTCATGAGATCAAGAGCTACGAGTTGATCGGTTTCAACGACTCTTTCGAGTTCTCTAATTGCGATTAGGCTTTTCTTGCCCCATTTATATTTATCCACCTTTATGGTGATGAAAAATGATTATAATATTGATGTTGAGCTTTTAGTACGTGACTAGAGAAGAACACATCGTATATCTTACTATTCTTAGTGATTAGTTAAATTTTGTAGGCGGTTTGTGATTTTTCCTGTATTGAGTTTCCATGTTATATCCTTAGTATTTTTGTTGGCTTTATTTCCTTATAATTTGGGCATTATATATTGCCATTTGCTATCGAGACTAAATTGATTTTGGTCGTTTTAGTTTCGTGGGAGGAATTGATCCCGGAATTGGTTTAGTTTTTCGTGAATTGTTGCTCAATTTTCGCAGCACCATGTTTAAGTTAAATGCCTTGAATTACTCTTTTTGGAAGCCTTGGATAGAAGATGTGTTATATTGCAAGAATTTGTTTGATTTCGTTGAGGGTGATGAGTCTAAATGAGATAAGAAAGACAAATAATGAGAGCGAATGAATTAGAAAACGGTTAGATTTATCCAACAATGGATCGATGATAGTGTGTTTCATTATGTTGCTCAATAAACAAAAGCGGAAACTTTGTGCAAGAAATTACAATATCTCTATGAGAGGAGAACCTAAAATAAAGCTCTTATGATTAAATGATCGGTAAATTTGAGATACAAACAGAGAAGTAGCATGTTGAAACACTTAAGTGAATTTCAAAATGTTTTAAATCAACTGACAAATCTTAAGATTGACTTTGGTGATGAATTGCAATCATGTTTATTAGTTGTTATTCTTCCCGTTAGTTGGGACACCTTGGTTGTAGCATTAAACAATTCAGCTCCTTTCAGTGTGCTTTCTATGAGCATGGTTAAAGAAGAAAATGCTCAAATTATGCTTTTAAATTGAAGGCTTTTGTCATAGAAAATAGGGTGTGAAGTCAATCAAGAAAGTTTCAAAGTAATGATAACAGGGGCAAGCCAAGAGAAATGTCAAAATTAAGACCAAGGAGGAGTGTGGAGTGTTAAAATTGTGGAAAAATGAGACATTATGCCAAAGAGTATTGGTTGCTAAAACAAATCACATGAAAGAAATGGAGATAAATAAAAACAAGCTATGACAATGGTTGCAATTAATGTTGATATTATGTTTGTATGTGACGATGGTTGTGTGGACCCTATATGTAAAGACTCTACTTGAGTTGTTGATTCTGCAGCTTCATTTCATGTCGCCACACAATACGACTACTTTGCTTCTTATCGCTGTGGTGATCTTGGTTATATTAGGATGGGAAACTGTGGTGCTTCCAAGGATATTGGCATGAGAGATGTTTATTTGAAAACCGGTGTTGGATGTAATTTGGCTTTGAAAAATGTGAGATACGTTCCAAATATTCGACTTCACATGAAATCATGAAAATGATAAATCCTCATAATGTTGATTTTTTAGCTGAGATAGGTGAACTAATTGAGCAAGAACAGCTCGTTGAGTCGATTGAGCAAAAATAACTTATCCTACCTCAAGTTAGAATATCTAAACTTTCACAAAAATATTTGCCCCATAAGTATGTGTCATTCACGATGTAGGTGAGCTAGAAATTTATGAAAAGATTATGTCATATGAACAAAAGAATGAGTTGCATGAACCCATATAAGATGAGCTTAAATTCTTGCATGAGCACATTTGAATTAGTGAAATCACCTAAGAGTAAGAGAGAACTCATTAAATAAGTGGCTGTACAAGTTGAAGATGGAAGAAAGTTGTTTGCAATCATGATATAAGGCCAAGCTTGTTGTAAAGGGCTTTCGTCAAAAGAAGAAAATTGATTTTGAAGAGATTTTTCACAGGTTGTAAAAATGTCTTCTATTCAAGTTGTTCTTTGGTTAGCTGTCAGTTTGAATATAGAAATTGAACAACTTGATGTAAAAATGCATTTTCTTCATAGAGACTTAAAGAAGAAATATATATTGAGCAACCAAAGGGTTTTGAAGTTGAAGGCAAAAGGCATCTTATATGTAAATTGAGGAAAAACTTATATGATATTAAGCAAGCGCCAAAATGATGGTACATAAAGTTTGACTTATGCATGGAAGATCATAAATACGATAAGATCGTTTCGATTCTTATATCTTTATGAAAAAATTCTCAGATAATGATCTTCCTATTCTCCTACTCTATGTGGATAACATGTTGATTGTTGGACATGATACTAAGAAAATCAATAGTTTAAAAGATGAGTTGAGTAAAACTTTTGTAATGAAGGACCTAGGTACAGCCAAGTAAATCCTAGGCATGAGAATTACTCATGACTAGAAAGACAAGAAACTTTGGTTATCTCAATAAATAAACATTGATGAGGTGCTTAAAAGATTCGACAAATCGGTAAGTATTTTACTTACAAGTTATTTCAAATCAAGTAGTAACGAGTGTCCCACAAGTGAGAAAAGGGAGGAAATGAAGAAAATTCCTTATGCATTGGTTGTAGATAGTTGTTATGGTTTGTACAAGTTCTGATATTACTTATGTAGTTGGTGTTGTGAATAGATTTCTCTCAAATTTAAGTAAAGAGCATTTGGCTATTGTTAAATGGATTTTGAGGTATTTCAGGGGCAATTATATATTACGCTTATTTTATGAAAAAGGCTAAACCTAAGTTGAGTGACTACTTGAATGTGGACTATGCTGGTGATGTTAATTCTTGAAAATCCACATTGGGTTATATGATGACCTTTGCAAGGAGAGTTGTTTTCTAGCAACCAAGATTGCAAAAATGTGTTGATTTGTCTATGACCGAGACTGAGTATATTGCTATCACCGAAGGAGGTAAAGAACTTTTGTGAATGCAAAAATTCCTATATGAGTTGGCCTTGGAGCGAGAGAAGTTTGTTGTGTATTGTGATAGCATGAGTGCTATATATCTTATTAAAAATCCGGTGTTATATTCAAGATCAAAGCATGTTGATGTGAAGTATCATTGGATCAAAGAGAATTAGAAATTGAGATCTTTTTACTTGGTAAGGTCCACACCGACCAAGGGGTTGCTCGTGGTGAGACTTGATTCTTGTAGAAACAAAGTGGGTATCATAGAACTTCCCACATAAGGTGGAGGGGAAGATTTGTTAGCTAGGTCCACCTTGATGAGGGGCCTAGCTAGCATAAAACAAAAAAGAAAAAGAAAAAGCCAAAAAGCAAAGAAAAGTACAAAAAGAGAAAAGCAAGTGGGTTGCTTCATGCAAATGAATGAGGGAGGAGAGAGAAAATTTAGTGTCCACTGATAGAGCACCGTGAGATAAGGAGAAAGAAGAAGAAGAGGGTGGAGATTTTGTGATCCCGATTCGAAAGCCAAATGTTGATAAAATTGGTTCAAATTTGAGTATATTGTTCGTGAGACCGATGTCTACAAGTTAATTGGTTTTCTTTATTGAGAACCTTTTCTGAATTCTCCAATTGTAATTAGGGTTTTCTTACCCCACTTATATTTATCTATCTTTATGATGATGAAATATGGTTGTAATATTGATGTTGAACTATAGTATATGGCTAGAGAAGAACACATTATGTATCCTACTATTCTTAGTGATTATTACAAGTATTTGGGCATTCCATGATTTTTCCCGTATTGGATTTCATGTTAAATTGTTGTTGGTTTTATTTCCTTGTCATTTGGACATTATATATTGCCAGTTGCTATTGGGGCTAAGTTGATTTTGATCAGTTTAGCTTTACAGGAGAAATTGATCATGGATTGGTTATAGTTCTTGATGAGTTGGTGCCCAATTTTCCCCAATGTTTTGTATGTTCAAAGCCAACATTGTAATAGCTTTGTACTACTCTCAAATACAACGTGTTTACTCACCTTTTATAATTATCTCTAGTCTCCACTACTGCGCTCGCTTTGAGGTACTCGGCAAGTGGTCTCCAGGCAGGCGTGGTGGTTGAGACTTGAGAAGGGAAATGAAAGAAAAAGTTAGTTTCATTCTATAATCAATTATTTATTTGATAACCTCGCATCGGGACATACCAAAGTGGCTTTTTCCGTATTTGCTGGAGTAAAGTGCTAATTTAAAGATGTAACCTAATTCTTCGATTTGACAAGGCTCACTACATCCGAAATAGGTGAGAAGGAAGGCCATTGGAGGCCTGCAAATTACAGTTGCCAATGTTTTTTGTGCTTGAATGTGAAGGTTTGCTTCAATATTTTGCCTCTTAGTTGGAACAACTTGTTTTCCTTATTTAGTAGTTCTCTGTCTTATTGTCAAATGGAGCTTTCCTTTGCTGAGTAAAGAAGTTTCTACATGTTTAGATCATATAAAACAGCTTCCTAAACATCTCGAGTTTCCCTTGCTAAGTTGTTAAAACTTAAGTGATGGTCGATTATGCAGGTTTAAAAGAAGTTTGTGCTTGTGTGATTGTCGTGCAATCATTAGTGACAAGAACTCTTGCCAAGTCATTGTTGGGCCGTCGCAAAGCAAAAAATTAACTAAAGCCGACCTTCAACAAAGCAGAAAGAGAGAAGATTTTATTGAGTGGACTGATCATGGCGACAATGTACTACCCTTTGGGGTTGTGATCAACTGTTGTAGCTGTATTTTTGGAGCCGTAAATTAGTCATTGTCAATGGGCTATGACCAGTGGGAGGTTTAATCTTTTTGTGAATTCATTGGTCGTCTTGACAGGTTAGGCAACTACGTGGATAACAACTTTGTTGGACAAATGATATCATGCAAAGAAAATAGTTAGCGCCGAGTCCACTTACGAGTATTAAAGACAAGTGACAGAATGCAATGGAATGCAAACATTCCAACCACTTAAAAAGATCTGGTGGATGTGTGAACCGAAGATTATAAGTCCACCAAATGCGATAGTTGATGCTCGTATTTATAGCATGAGACTCCTCAAACCTGACATATAGGACATTACCTCATCTCAAAACTTAATTGATAATTTTACAGTTTGCCTTTTTACAATGAAGAAATAAGCTCGAATGATAACATGCTCCAATATGATTCCCTCGTTTTTGAATTTCGAAAGTGATTTACCAACGTGACGATGATAAAATTACCATTCCCGTTGTAAATGAACACAAGACCATCAACGGGTTATCCTGATCCATGACAACTTGGGCAAAAGCATTCCAATCATATGGTGTCAAGTGAAAAGTAACACGAGATTTGGTCATTCTCCTCATGAAAAAGATAGCGTTGACAAGACAAAAGTTAACGGCATTTTTCCCCAAAAATTTCCACCTAACCAAATGAAAAAATTCACAAGTTCTATATAATGGCTCATGGAATTTTATATTACAGCCAAGCTGTTCGTATTTGATGTTAAAGTATACAGGTTAACAAATAAGAATAACTCAACATATGAATGTTCTTATGTTGTCTGGGATATCATATTAGTATAATTATGGCTTAAGCACCAAAGGTCACTTTACATGCACTAATCAGTTCAAGATGTATGACTACGTGCTGAGGGATGTGCAGGCTGGAGATTGACTGTTGCTACTTTATACAGAGACAGGAGGTGGAACTGAAGGAGGAACCTAATTCTCAGTAAGAACTTCAACAAACTTCAAAAGGATAGCACTAACCTTGGTCATTGTTTCCTTATGTGACTCAGTGCAATTTCGTACACTCTATCGCAAATTATCTTTACAGCAGCAACAATGTCTCCCCAATCTCATGAGAGTCATAGGAAGCAGCACAAGAGAAGCTGATAAAGGGATGAACCTGATGGGTTACTGAAGAAATTGCTTCCTTTGCTAGCTAAATCTTCGACAATCAAGCATCACGATGTGCATGTCAATGGAGGAAAATAATAACGATATTTCAATGATTTAAATAAACAAAAATCAAATGTGCACTATAATATCAAACCAAGTAAAATAAACATCACAAACATGAGGTATTCATGCGAATACTTTTCCCAACAAATGATGAGAAGAATCGGAAAAATGACAAAGTTGCTTGCCCACAAATGCATGACCAACTTCATGGTGTGCCGCCAGACTCTTGTTCTTTCCATTCATCATCACGTTTCCTCCATTCCAGCAACAATCCTGTCAATTGAATCATCAATCTCCTTCATGGAGGTTGTTGTCTTCCCACGATGACCAGCCAATATAACAGCCTCATTCAAGAGGCTGTGAAGATCCACTCTACCAAATCCAGGAATTCTCAGATTTCTTATTGCTGGCAAACCCCCTTAGTATTACCCTAGATGTTGTACTTTATTAGTATGTCCATGATGAGATGTGATTAAGATACATCGTTTCATTTTGATATGTTATGATGGAGGGACAATTTTTGAAAGGGTATGAGAGAGTCATATAAATAACTTTAGAAGATAATCATGGCGAAAGAACGTTCACAAAGAAATTGTTCTCTCTTCTTCTTTTCTTTTCATTAAAAAAAAAAAAAAAAAAAAAAAAGCATTCCATTTACTCTTTTACAAAAACAATCGTCATTAATGCTGTGGAAATTGGATGTTTTTCTTGTGGTTGCATTTAGATCATTGTGAAGTCGTATTGTTTGTTGTTCACTCGTAATTCAACATTCATTCTAGGGTAAATTGTTCATTGCGCATCAAAGAGGCTAGTTATTTCTTCCGCTAACTTTCTTCCCACGTTGGTATCATAGCCTAGTTATAATTTCTATTTTGTTTTTCCATCAAATTTTCTCGTTTGCTATTTGATATGGGGATCAAGAGGATGAACTTCACATCGTTTGGATGTTCATTGCTAAAAAATTGCAACATGAATCGTCAAAAATGAACCAAATCGAATAACGAGACTCGAGGTCGCGTACACTTGTATTGTTTTGGCCATTATTGGAAGCATTTTTTTGGCTAAAAAAACCCAGCCCATGAGCTCCACGCACATTTCGGTGAACCGATGTGTGATTACGTCATTGATGACATCATTCAATTGACAGTAATTGCCGGATGATGTCATCGGTGATGTCACCCAACCGGCGGGAGTTGGCTGATCGGCAACCGATTGACAACCCGATCTAGTTGACTAGTCAATCGGTCGGATTGGCTAGGAGTCGTACAAGCTCGTTGGCGCGTGCACCACATGCACCGCACACTCAAGCAGGGCGTGTGACCTCCAATCGACGCTTGGTTAGTGGCATTCGATTTGTATGAATGTGCTCTACATTGTGATACATTTATTGTACATGTTTGAAGCTTTTAAAGGTATAAAAATGTGTACGAAACCTTAAGTATACGTATTTTTGGGATATAAATGCATTGTTTATTTCTTTTAACTTGTATTTTCTTGTATTTTTGGAAATATAGAAGCTAGCTTACATAAAAATGATCACATATATGTTATATAGAGCTTGGTTTGATGATAGCATATATATAATTAATATGCTTACAATTTTCTAATTCCAAGCAAATTCGGACAATGGTTGGAAATCCTTAATTTTTTCATCATGTGTCGAATTACGATTGCCATTATAGTTGCTACAAAATTGTTTTTTGTATGTTGATTCACATCATACTATGCTTTTTGTGTTAATAAAAAAATGTGCAAATTACATGAGGTCATGTATTTATTTTTTTAATGGGAGTTCATTGGTTGGTAGAATTGGAAAGAGTTCTCACTTAGAACTTAAGTTTTACGCAAATTAAACTAGTAAATGATAATAGAAAAATCATAAATAGAAGTTGATTGAGAATGTAGTGAACTTTCGTTTCTGTATCTTTTGTTAAACTATCATTAATGGAGTTTATTTTTGCTATAAATTAAATATGTATGTTACTATGAAAATGTGTTGGTATTGATTTTGCATTTATTATGTCAATATGTTATGGTAATTGATTATGACTTCGGCATCCAAGACTATCGTGACTAATCTCAACAAGGAAGAGAAATTAAATGATGACAATTATGATATTTAGCACAAAAAAATTTAGTACATCTTTGAGGAGTAAAAGGTTTTGGAAACTCTCAATTATATAATAGATGAACTTAAACATGGAACTTCAGCTCATTACAAGAGAGATCAAGAACTTATCAAGTTTGGAAAAAAAAAAAAGCATTACTCGCATCACCTTGCTGAATTGTATGCAAGATGATCTCATGTGTGAGTTTGAAAAATATGATAAAGCTCAAACAATATGGGTTGCCTTGAAAGATAAGTTTGGGGGTTCATCTGCTATTAAGTTGAGGAAACTTACCATCAAGTTTAACACATACCAAAAATGCCCAAATATATCGATAAGGTAGCATCTTCGAGAGATGTCAACCATGATTCATGAACTGAAGTCGACAGGTCACTCCTTTACTGATAAACAGTAAGTTCGGGCTGTTATACGATCTCTTCCTAATAATTAGGAGTATATGAAAATCAACATGACGCATAATGAAAATATTGTTACTTTTAACAATATAGCACATCATTTGGAATTAGAGGATGAACGTGTAGAGATTGTGAGATACTCTACTCATGCTTATGTTGGTGAATTGAGTTTGCATAAAGTTTTGGACTTCAAACGCAAAAAGAATCATCAATTCAACAACAAAGAGAATGAGACTGATCAAGCATCTAAGAGGGCTAAGATCTTCGATGTAAGAAGCGTGGTGGGAAGAAGGACAAGGCCAAAATGAAGTATTACAATTGTGACAATATGAGTCACTTTACTCGTGAATGCATTGAGTTAAAAAAGGTACCATATTACTCAATTACTTTAAGTAATGTTTTTGTTTCTAGTATTATAATACTTGCTGAATCTCATCTAATGTGGACTGTAAACTCAAGAGTAACAAACCACATATATAGAAACCGATGAGCATTTTGGAGTATCATCGAATACAGTCTGGAAGAAAATGGATATATGTTGAGAATAATTTAAGAGTTGAAGTAAAACGTATTGGCACATGTAAATTAATTTTACATGATGGTCGAAACATATTCCTACATGATGTCCTCTATGCTCTAGATATTCGACGGAGCTTGGTTTTCATAATTGTTCTTTTTAGCTTATATTATGTATTGAATTTCTATGGTGATTGTGTTGACATTTTGTTTGGAATAGTTTATTATAGTTTTGGTTATATATTGAATGGTTTTATGGTGTTAGACATTGACTATGATCTGTATAATATTAATGTTAAGAGTTGTTTTTCTTTAATTGCATCTTCTAGTGATGTTAAGATTGATGCAAGTACTAGACATTCTAGATTAAATCACATTGAGTTATAAATAATACAAAGGTTAGCTAGAGAAAATCTTTTAGAGTCACTTGCTAATGTTGATCTACCTATATGTGAACATTGTCTAGCAGAAAAAATAATTAGAAAACCATTCGGTAAATGAATTAGAGCCAAATTTTCAATACAACTCATACATTCTGAAATTTGTCATCTATTAAATGTGAGGGTAAGACATGGAGCATCATATTTCATCACTTTCATAAATAATTTCACTCGTTTTGGTTATATCTTTCTTATCTCTCATAAGTCAAAAACATTAGACTGATTTAAACAATATATAACGTTGATAGAAAATCAATTAAACAAAATAATAAATGTATTGAAAACCGATCACGAATGTGAGTATTTATTTGAACAATTCAAGACTTTGTGATAAAACGGGAATTATACAACAATTGACTATTCCTGGTACTCCGCAACAAAATGGGGTTACTGAAAGAAGAAATAAAATTATATTAGAAATTGTTAGGTCTATGATGGCGCAAGCAACTTTGCCTATCTTGTATTAGGGATATGCGTTATTGATTATTGCCTATGTACTCAAAATTAGTCACTTTCACCTCTTATGAATTGTGCACTAGTAAGAAATTGGACTTAAGTAATCTACTTTCATGGGGGTATGTAGCTTATATTCATGATTCTTCCTATAAATATAGCAAATTAAGCCATAGAGGAAGAAATGTATTTTTATAAAATATTTTAAATACTCTAAAGGGTACGTGTTAATAAGTGAACAGGGTGATAGAAGTGTGACCAAAATGAAATTACGAGATGTCACATTTTTGGAGAATAATTTTCTTCGTAGATATGAGATTGAGAAAAACTTTCAATTATATGAGATTGAAGATTTTGATAACATACCCACTAATGTTATAGAGGAAAATGAAGATTTACCTCAACATATAAGATCTAATGGAAGTGTTGTATCGCTTAGCGAACTGATTTCAAGAGACGTTCAATTACGTAAAAATAATTATAAAAATATTCTCCATCATCATTTTGAGATTAAAAGGGAAACATTTATTATTGCTCCGCAAAATGATGCCAAGCTTAAGATTGTTAAAGAGACTCTCTCATTCTTTTTTTTTTTTTTTTTTTTTTTTTTTGACCCAGGGAACCCTCGCACGGCCGGCAAACTCTCTCATTCTTTGATAAGGAAGAATGAGAAAATTTTTGGAAAATGAGATGGAATCAATAAAACAAATCATATCTGGGACTTGGTTGATCTACCATCCAATCGTAAGATTATTGGAAATAAATGAGTTTTTAAGATTAAGCGAAGGGTAAATTGACCAATTGAAAAGTATAAGGCTTATCTTATGAAGAAATGTTATACTTAACAAAAATGTATAAACTATGAGAAAACATTTTTACTAGTTGTAAGGTTTGCCTCAATACGCTTTATTCTAACCATCGTTGCACATTTGGACCTTGAATTACATTAAATGGATGTAAAGACGGTATTTTTTAATGGAGAACTGGATGAGGAAATTTATATTAAACAGCCAATAGGTTTCATACTTAAAGGTCAAGAGCATAAAATTTACAAGTTTCATCGCTCAATATATGACCATAAACAATAATCTAGATAGTGGTATTTTCGTTTTTATCGAACCATAACGACTTTTTGGATTCACAATGATTGAAAAAAAAATCACTGTGTAACCCACTCGTGGGCGACACAGGTGGTATTCGCTCTCTCTTATAACGCTGCGGTCGAGAGTTCAAATCCTCTCATTGTCAACACGATTTAAGTGGGGGGCCCTAGCGATGGGTTGCTAGGTTAGTTTCCCCTGAGGTTTACGTCTAAATAGTAGCTTGCGACGTTGTCCGACGGTGCCACTAGGCATCAAAGGATGGTGTGATCCCGATTAGCATAAGCAAGAGGAAGTCTCGGGCGATTCCTTGGTCACAAAAAAAAAAAAATCATTGTGTATATGTCAAACGGTCCGAAGATAAAATTGTGATTTTTTTCACTTTATGTGGACGATATTTTATTTGCTAGAAATAATAAAGTTTTGATTATCACCATAAAAGAATGGTTGTTCTCTAATTTTGAAATGAATGACATGAGAGAAGCTGCTTATATATTAAGAGTTAAGATCAAAATAGATCGATCAAGGAAACTTATTGCTTTATCACAAGAGTCTTATATAATAAAAATTCTTGAGTGTTTCAATATGTAGTATTGTAATCCCATTAATATCTCTGTCATGTAAGGTGAAGGTCTACGTACTAAAATGTGTTCTAAGACTTCAAAAATAAAAATAAATAAAGAAATAAAATTTGTTATTTACTCTAGTGTGGTCGGAAGTTTGATGTATGCTATGATGTGTACTCGATCCAACATGTGTTATGTCGTGGGATTGATGAGCCGATATTAGTCAAATTTTAGTCAAGTACATTGGAAAGCAATAAAGAGGATCTTAAGATACTTAAAAGGTACCATGGACTATTGACTTTGTTACCAAGAAAATGATTTACGCTTATTAGGCTATTTAGATACTAATTATGGATGAGATCTAAATGAGCGTAAATTGACTTTTAGATATGTATTTTTGCTTAATGAATGTGCAATTTCTTGGAATAACAAGAAATAGACATACACAATCTTGACTATAATGGAGACAGAATTTATTGTATGCTCTGCTGCAGTGCAAGAAGCAGTATAGCTAAAACATTTCTTGGAAAATTTAGCCATTGTCAGTGATAGTTTATTGTGATAGTCAAGCAGTCATAAACTATGTGAAAGATTCAAAGTATCATGAAAGGACGAATCACATTGACATAAATAACACATAAATAAGTGATTATTCAATACATTTTAATTAATAGAATGGTTGCTGATCCATTTACGAAGACTGTTTCTAGAGACGTATTCTTGACCCACAGAATGTCTCTAGCATTACGTAGAATATAATATGTAATGTTGTAGATGATCATTGTTTATGTATATGTGAACATATGTATTCTATGTAAGAGTTTTCCTAATGTGGACTAAATTAATTGATATTGTAATTTACTGTTTTTACGGTTACCGTAAAACAAGGTTGGTCTAAAGAGAGATAGAAGGTTTCTTAATTAGTCTAATATGGGCTGGCTAGTGTGGGCCGAGTTGAGCCTGGCCCGTAATTAGGGGGACTGGCTGGAAATTCTATAAATAGTGCTCAAGTCTCTCCTCTAACCCTAATTATCCTCACCTAAGGGGCGTTTACCTAACGCTAAACGTGAGGGGGGCCGCCTCATTGAGCCAGTGATATAGAGGGCAATAGAGGAGAATGACTTGTTGCGTGGATCCCCTTGATAACATGTGGGTAATCCTTTTCTGCTTCCGCTTTATGTTCGATGGATCCCAAAATAGGTGCGTTAATCTTTCTACTCAATGATGCATGTTCTTGTTCTGGTTATGGAGATCTTGGGGTTGCGCAATATGCGTCTTACATGTGGTATCAGAGCAACCATAACCCTAAAACTTGAATGCATAAATTTTTTGCCCTAATTAGTACGGATCTTGCTCTAATTTGTGATTTTCGAGATTTTTTGTTCAATAAAAATTAAATTAAATCACAAATTCGGACTGGGCTCGACGAGACGAGCAAGACGGTCGGCGGCGCGTCGCCGGAGGAGGCCGCACGCGCCCCCACGCGCGGCCACGCGCCGCCTTGGCGTCGAATGCGCGCCGTGCGTGAGCTCCACGCGCCTCGCACTCAGGCGGCGCGTGAGGGCGCGTGGAGTGTCGGATCGGCGCGTGGCTGGCGGCGTTGGACTCGTATGGTGATTTCCTATCTTGTGGTATATTTATTTTATATGTTTGATGATTTTATGGATGTGAAAAAACATGCGGAACCCTAAATATGTGTATTTTTAGTGTATTTTTGCGTATTTTTTTTGTATTTTCTGTGATTTTGGAAATACAGGTGATTGGTTACTAGTATGTTATCACATATAATCATTATAAAGGTGTGATTCATCAATAAAAATCAAACTTTATTGTGAGCTGAAGCTGGCTTAATGAGATACAATCAGTATGTGATAGTATTTGAGCTATGTATTGATCTAATGAGAAACAGTAAAGGTTATGAAACTTTCGTTACTCAAGCATACTCCTTGACACGCTAGTAATTTTTGAATAATTGACATATTAAGAACTCGTGACCAAACTGAATGTACCGATTAACACATCTGCTGAATGTGGGTAATGCATGTCAATTAAGTTACTGCATATTGTACATGAACTCATCTGGTCACTTGTTAATGTCTATCAAGTTGAATATTTTTATGGTAAATGAGTATGGCAATATTTACGTAGAGCAATAGTATCTACTGTTAAATTTTAGATATTTGGTTCTCTGGTTTGACTCAATTAATAGGCCACTGGTTGATTACAATGATAATTTGTTGCTTAAAATTGGCTAATAAATCAAATGTTGGCCTTAGAGTCATGTTTTGCCGTATGAAATTCATGAGTAATAATAGATCAGCTGTCAAGCTTGTCGATTTCGTGCACCCTGTATTACTATTGATGTTAATTTGTGAGAGATATTATAGATCAGCATTCTTTTTATGTTGTTCTGGTAATATGTAATTGGGGTGCATAAGAGATGTTTTATTCTCTGTTATAAGAAGTTTCTTGTGTTCTTGATATATATATATATATATATGATTAATTTTTTATTAATGAATAAAGTAATGTAATTAGCATGATATGTGATTTTGGTGATATGATGCCCCTATCACTAAAGTTAAAATCACATATATATGGTGTATGTGAGAAGTAAAGCTTATATCCCTGGTATGAGAGAATTTTAATGATTCAATTGAGTAGTGACCGCCAAAGTGGCACGCTTGATTGGGTTTGAGAAATTTCGGTCTCGTATGATGATTGAGATGTCTCCTGGTCTAATGCGTAATCATACTCCCAAAGGAGGTGATTGTGTATTAGTTCATGGAGGGATACATGATAGTGTGGTGGAGGAGTGACTGATTCTAGTGATTCATATGCCCAAAGGTGATGAATTCATGAAGAATTGGAATATATTCTCATAACCCTTATCATGTGGGGAGTGTACAATTGCATGTCATGTATTCTGCCAAAATGTGATTATGTGATTTTGCATGTAACTCTCTGGATGTGTACTTGTGCGTCAAGTTACACAATGCTCACATGATGCTAATTATATACTGCTTATTTTTCAATCACCTTTTCTGTAAATGGTAATTCCGTCATCATTGAGGTTTTTTACTGTTTCAAATTTTAAGTTGTGGACATATGATTTATTGCTTGAGAAAAGAGCAATTGAATTTGCTTATTGTCCATGAAGCGTTCCATTCGGAACACTTGAAAAGAGATTTGCTGCGGACTGCACTGCTATAAGATGATGGAAGCCTTAGTTGCTTGAAATTAGGACATATCTGCAGAAATTGTGTTTAAGTCCTAATGACATATACATCTCGTATATGATTAAAAGGTTGTCAGGTTTAACAGTAGCAATGAGTATTTTGGCAAGTATGGAAATGCGAAATAGTTTAAAGGGTCATTTGTCAAATACTTGGTAGATTCTAGGGTGGTAATTTAATTACTATACCTGAAAATTCTGACAAAAAGATTTGGGCGAAAGGCATAAATGCACCATATTGAACATGGTGATGAGTATGATTAGTAAGACTAATTTATCTGGTCTTTTGTGGGCTGATATTATGAAAGCAATTTTTTCATATACAAAAGGGGTATTGATTTTATGACCTTAAAGAAGGTACAAAAATTATGGAATCACATACTCTAAAGTTTCTAAATATTGACGTAATTGTAGAGGATATCTGCTCTCAGATTATTAAAGATAATAGTATGATGGAAGTTAATATGTTTTTGTCTTTACCTACACAGATAATTATGGAATCTCCTGTACCATAGACTAAACTTGTTGAGGTTCAAGGTACTATTCTTGATATAGTTTATAATGAAATTTCTTAAACATCTCAAGTGCAGAATGAAGTGGTTGCAGCTTTATTAATGAGATTTGTTAAGGAAAGACGATTAGTTATACCATCATACTATATATAGTCTATTTGTGAGAGCATGATTACAATATCCACTATATGATTGATGTAATGACATATTTATAAATGTCGTTTCTTATTCTCAATTAAGTATGTGATTAGATGCCATAAAAGGCGATATACAATCTATGAAACATGTTTGGAAACTTACTGACTTGTCTAAAGATCACAAGTTTATTAGTTGCAAATTGGCGTACAAAATTAATAGAATTTCAAAGAAAGATTGTGGAATTTAAAGCCAAATTGGTAACTAAAGTTTTCACTCGAAAGAGGGTGGATTGTTTATATTGAAGAAATAACTATTTCTTTAAATGTTCTTTCAGAGTGAACGTGGCATTAATAATTTATTTTGATATAAAGTTACGCCAAATAGATACAAAATCTATATTGTGCAACTGGATGATTTTGCAGCAGATTCAAGTAAACTTATGTATAGACTGAAAAGTTCTAATTTATGGTCTTAAGCAAGTTTCCAGACAATATTATTAAAGTTTCATAGTGTTATTATTTTGTTCCATTGAGAACAAAGTAATTCAATATATTGCAAGGTCAGTGGGAGGAAATGTTCTTTCAGAGTGAACGTGGCATTAATAATTTATTTTGATATAAAGTTACGCCAAATAGATACAAAATCTATATTGTGCAACTGGATGATTTTGCAGCAAATTCAAGTAAACTTATGTGTAGACTGAAAAGTTCTAATTTATGGTCTTAAGCAAGTTTCCAGACAATATTATTAAAGTTTCATAGTGTTATTATTTTGTTCCATTGAGAACAAAGTAATTCAATATATTGCAAGGTCAGTGGGAGGAAATTTATTTTTTCTCATGTTTTGCTTACAAATTGTGACCTTGAGACATCTTATATCCTTTGTACTGAGGTCTGTAAGGATTGTTTTTGCCATATTATATTAGATTTTCTCGGAGGACATTTGCTGATTGTATATTGGAAATATTCAATATACATCATTGCAAGCCAGGAATTGCTCCTGTTGTTAAGGGTGATGGACTAAATCTATCACATTGTCCTTATTTAGATATTGAGAAAATCTAATTAAATGGTGTACCTTGTGTCAGTGCACTTAAAAGTATAATGTATGCTCGAATTTGCACTAGACTAAATGTTGTCTTTGTGACGGGACTTCTAGGCAGATATCGGTCAAATCCAGGACATGATCATTGGGTTGCTGTCAAGAAGGTTTTAAGGTACTTAAAGAAGACAAGAGATTATATGCTAACTTATAGACATGTTCAATTTTTACGGTTAATAGAGTATTTAGATGTAAACTTTGCTGACTGTTCCGATGACATGCAATCAATAACGGAATACAGATTTATGTTGGTAGGAAGTGCAGTAAAATAAAGTTATTTGTTATCTTCTACTATGTATGCAGTGTTAGTAACATTCTTTTAGTTTGTTACTTGGGTTATTAGGCTCCAAAATATCATGACGGAATTGATCGTTTTAACTTGATGGATAGACCCATACGGTTGTATTGAGATAACAAATTTGTAGTATTATTTATTTGCTACGAGAGGTCTCAATGGGTCTAAATATATGGTGGTCAGATATTTTTGACCATAAAGAAAGGGTACAGAAAGGTGACTTATGATATAACATATTTTCACAGATGATATGGTTGCAGATCCACAAACTAAAGGCCTATGCCCATGTGTATTTTAGTAACATATCGTTAACATGGGCTTAGGAGTATCTTCGGATACCTGTTGTTTAGTGGGAGCTATTTTGGCTTTATCTGATAAAGTTCACATCTGTGGTTCGTTACACTTAGTAACGGTTTGATATGTATCAACTTTTGCATTCAATAAAATATTTTTGAATGTATTGCTATTATGTTGAATACATATTGATAAAGTCTCAAGGGATTGTATAAACCTTGAGTGAAGGCTAGGGGCATCCGGGCATCCGGGCATCCGGTTATTAGCCTTGTGCATATGTCTTGTGATACATAAAGAAAGGTTAACCATAAGGACAAGACATATGTGGGTTCATTAGAACCATAAAGCATTCTCTTGTGGCACAAGTTTTTGTGACACCTAAGGTAAGAGAATGGTGACTGACAAGTGGGATCTCTCTATGAGAGACGTTATCCATTTGACACACTACCATATTGAATCCATATCAATAAAGTTGAGAACATTCGTGACCATGGAAGGCTCGTGTGTATACACGCGATTACCGCCATGATTCGGTGTTTAAGACTTTATGGGATAGGATTGACTATTAAGAATTATCTCTGGACCAAATGTGCGCACATACGGTACGATTTCAATTAATATAGTCCAAGTGGGAGAATGTAAGAGTTTTCCTAATGTGGACTAAATTAATTGATATTGTAATTTACTATTTTTACGGTTACCGTAAAACAGGGTTGGTCTAAAGAGAGATAGAAGGTTTCTTAATTAGTCTAATATGGGCTGGCTAGTGTGGGCCGAGTTGAGCCTGGCCCGTAATGAGGGGGACTGGCTGGAAACTCTATAAATAGTGCTCAAGTCTCTCCTCTAACCCTAATTCTCACATGTATCCTCACCTAAGGGGCGTTTACCTAACGCTAAACGTGAGGGGGCCGCCTCATTGAGCCAGTGATACGGAGGGCAATAGAGGAGAATGACTTGTTGCGTGGATCCCCTTGATAACATGTGGGTAATCCTTTTCTGCTTCCGCTTTATGTTCGATGGATCCCAAAACAGGTGCGTTAATCTTTCTACTCAATTATGCATGTTCTTGTTCTGGTTATGGAGATCTTGGGGTTGCGCAATATGCGTCTTACATTATATTTGTTTGTTTGTTTTTTAGTGACTTGATGTTTTATCAATAAGTACAAATTTATTATGAAACTAGCACAAACACACATATATTGTTGAAAAGTATATTAACAAGTAATGATTGACTCACTCATATGAGCAATCACTTCAAGTACTATAGTTAGCATGCTTGAGATGAGACGCTATGAACAAATAAATGCTGAAGAACAAATTTAGTACATAAAATAATATGTATAATATGTCGCATTGATTGGAGTCAAGATAAAGTTTGTAATTTGCATATGATACGACTGAACATGATAATCCCACAATCATGTATGTCTGAAAAATGTCGGATGCGAATACTTAATTGGCGCTATAAAAAGCGAGCTGATATAACACTTGAGCTAAACTTGAGTACGCGAGAAACACATGACTATGTTTAGGCAAATATCCGTATAGTGAATATATTTAATAAATGACATATGCTTTTATATAAAGAGAAATCTACTATAACATGTAATTCATACTACATGTGTATTGTACGAACGGCAATAAAATGTTAGTGAAATTATTCATATCTACTTATCGTGTGAGTCATTGAGGTAATTTATAATTTATCTTATTTTGTACCATATGTTACTTTTGATTATGTTTTCAAAGTGAAAGATCAATGTTGCCGTTTAGGATGTTACCAACGGTCATGAATAGATATGACTTTATGAGATGTGTCTAGGAAATCAGTTGTTCAAAAATGGAGAGAGACATGAATTCGAAGAAAGGCTATTGTTGTTTTACATCTATTACATCTATTTACTAGTCGACAAATTATATCATATTATGTGGTTTTGATATAATTGTAAATACATGGTGTTATGAAAATAGTCAAGTATAGCCTTTAAAGAATAAGTATATTTGGATTGATGTAACAAAATATGTTTAGGGCACTATGAGACATCAATTGTTTATTTCTTTTTAGGGTTGTAGTCATTATGTCATTTCTAACAAATTCATAATTTGAGCTTCCAAGTGTAGATGTACTCATTGGTCGCATGACTTTCTTACTAGTATGAATTCTTTCTAAAGTTGATGAATGTTGAATGCTTTATATTTTTGATAGAGTACTATCAAGCCTATCATGTCCGAGTAGGAGATATTGTATTTTATTAGTACGTCCGTGATAGGATGCGATTAAGATGTATTGTTTTATCTTGATATTTATGATGGAGAGACACCCTTTAAAAAGGTATGAGGGAATCATATAAATAACTTCAGAAGATGACCATTGGGCTGGTTGGTAGAAAGAATATTCAAAATGAAACCGTTCTCTCTTCTTCTTCTCTTTCCATCATAAAAAAAAAAAAAAAAAAAGGCAGGCATTCCATTACTCTTTTATGAAAACAATCGGCATGAACGCTATGGAAATTGAATGTTTTCCTTATGATTGCATTTAGACCATCGTGAAGTCATATTATTCGCCGTTCATCTGTAATTCAATGTTTGTTTCGGGTAAATTGTTCATTACACATCAAAGAAGTTAATCATTTCTTTCGTCGACTTTCTTCCCACACCAGATATTAGGAACAACAATAGTTGCCTGCATAGATACTATAAGTAAGCATATGCACCATGAGACTGATATGTACTGTTTCTATAGACATACATATCCGACACTATGTACAGGTACATGCTACGAGACTTGCCCGCTAAGTATAGACATACATATCCGTCAGTCAAATCTTCTAAGCCTAAGCAAGGCATTTCAGAATGTTTGTGATGTTTGTCACCATAATAATAGTGATATTTTCTTCATAATTATCCATCTCTATCAACAGCTGGTGAAGGTTCTTTTGCCTTCCATCATTTCCTCCTCCAATTCCAGTTCCTCCATGCCGCCCTATGGCATTAGTTTCATCAACAAATGCAATGCAAGGAGCATTGCCTTCGGCAAGGAGCTACGAGCAATGAGGACCGTATGCGGAGCAGGCAAGAGCAAATTTGTTAGGATTCAACACAATTATAAAGAAATAGACAAAAAATAAGAAAGAGAATTTGAGATATAAAATTTTATGCTAATTCATCCTTAAACTAAGGTTACATCTAGCAAAAAATCACACTATAATTAACACATCGCACCTATTTGTTACATTTCTCAATCACAACGAAAAAAAAATACATTATATATACCAGTAGCTATTTATTGACTCAATCCAAACTACTAATAAAATATGGAGAGTATAAATTACATCCCAACAAAATTTGCTTGAGTAGCGTAGAGGAAGAAGAAAACAACGAAGAACCATAACCCCAATTCTTTTTTGGTTTTTTTTTGGTTGGTCCCAAATCACTCTCAAATATGACGATTTTATTATTTATTTTTTTCCCAATTGTCATTTTTGGACAAGATTGCCCTTGTTCTACTCACTAGAAAAAGTCCCCCGGTGAAGATTCAACTAGCTAGTGAGTTTGAACCCTTATTTGAAGTTACCTTGGTCTTTTCAAGCACTTAGTTGAGAGTGAGACAAAATCATTTTGATTCATTATTTGAGAAAATAATTTCACTTCGAGTCATTTTTTAAAATTTCTTTTATTACTATAAGTTGAGGAAAAAAATATACGAATCTGATAATGGACAATGAAAAATTAAATTAGAGATAAGGTGGGCATTGAGAAGTCCTCTTCTCATGACGCACTGATACGCCCCCACTTACCTCTGCGAGTTCATAATATTAACTGCTGCAAAAGCAACGTTCCACTGAATCAAAAACCTGGGGCCGACGACTGCTTATGCATATTGCGTATACGAGACGACGAAAATCCAATTCATCAATCCCGACGTAAAATTTCGAGAGAGAGAGAATGATATTAACTGCTGCAAAAGCAACGTTCCACTGAGTCAAAAACCTGGGGCCGACGGCTGCTTATGCAAATGCATATACGAGACGACGAGAATCCGATTCATCAATCCCGACGAAAAATTTCGAGAGAAGGGGAGAGAGAGAGAGAGAGGAGAGAGGAGGGAGGGAGAATGATTGCAGAGTTTCGAGAATTCATTGGCGGACCAGCGTAATACATCGATCCAATTTCGATTCTGCATGCATAATCGTCGGCATGCATGGCACTGCTCTCAGTCTCGGGGATGCGGATCGGTACGTTTGCATGCCTAGTCGATTTACATGACAGCCTCCTCACATCATAATCGGGTTTTCTCACGTGAGGAAAACGGTAGGACTATGTGAACATCGAGACTCTGCAATATTGGCCAGCTCGGGTTGATCCTCTCCGCATGCATGCGCATCGAAGCCTAAGTCAGAAAAACGCGTACATCGTTGAATTGGGGAGGACAGAGGTACTCTAAATCTTCAGTATAGGTTTGAATCCTATTGGACACAATTTTTTTCATCTTTTTTTTTTTTTTTTGGGATATATCTTGAAAAGGAAATTGATATTTTCAAATGGTTTCATTAAAAAACGCTTGTAATTGGTCGCTTAGCTTAGCTCATGTATTCTTTCTAATATTCTATTACATATTAATTTTTCCATATTGTCAATCGAATCTTTATAGAGAATGAAAATTGGATGAATAGAGAATTATCTAGAGAGTATTACTATGCTTTAAGCACATGGCGGGTGTAGAGTAAAAGGACTCGACTTTGCTAGTGTTATATTTCCCTTCATCCCCGATTAGAGTAATTTTTTTTTTCCGACCAAACCTTTAATTAGCTGATTATAAATATGAACATCACACAAGTGTAACATTAACTAGAACTAAATGTGGGTAACGTCCTTATTTACGATTCGCCAATTATGAGATTGATCAAAGGAGCCAGGGATAGAGGAGAATGTAACCCTTCTCCTTTCTCCTCCGTTCCAAAAGAGAGACCTCTCAATGAAAATTTTCCTTTAATGTTTGTCTATAATAGACCTAATTCCCAAAAAAAAAAAAAAAATCTCAACTTTACGTATAATCTCAATTTTGTCTCGAATTTTTTATTTTGTCTCAAGAAAAATCTTAAACTTTAAGTAAAGTCCTAAATCTATCCGAATTTTTTTTGTCTTAAAAAATCCTAAAATTTAAGTCCAATCCCGTATCTACATCGGATTTTGTTTTGTCTAAAAAAAATCACCAACTTTCAATTTATTCTCAAATCTACCAATATGGTCTATTGCCAATTTGATGTGGCATTTTCATATCAATAATAAATCCACGTTAGCAAGGTAATATGGAAAATTATTTTCAAAATGAAACCATTATATGATATAAAAGATTAGAGATGACTAGTGATGATAAAGGGTTGATAGAGGCAAATTTAGGACTGGAGTAAAAATTGATGATTTTTCTCTTAGATAAAAAGGAAAATTTAGGGCTAGATTTGGAAGTAGACCCAAAGTGGAGATTTCTTTTAAAAAAAGAAAAGTTCTTGGTAGATTTGGACTAAACCTAAAATTTAAGGTTTGTTTTTTAGACAAAAAAGAGTTCAAGATAGAATTAAGATTAAATTTAAAGTTGGGGTCTTTTAAAAAATTAGGCCATTTATAATAATAGAATACAAGCTAGATTAAACTCTCTTTTGACGGCCTCTTTTCCTTTAGAAGCCCATTATATCTTAATTTCTTCGCCTTCATTTCCTTTTATCCCTCTTAAATTAAAACTTTGGGAAAAATATTACTAAAAACTCTAAATTATATTCACTATGCACCACAGAAAACCCAAAACCCGTAATCAGTGTAACAAAAATATTGTTCGATTACCACAAAAAACCATAAAATTTATCCGAGCAATAATAATACCCATAATTTTTTCGGTGTTACTACTAAGTCAAATTTATATGCATGAGAAAAAAAATTTGGGATCTATCCCGCATGATGTATTTCCAAAAAGTTAAAGGTATTGACGTCATAGTAAATATAGTTTATGAATTTTGGTATAATAAAAAAATTATAGCATTAAATGTCATGATCTGTATAAATTTAAATTTTTTGTGGTATCGATTTTTAAGATAGTTTGCAAGAAGGGGCGGAGAAAGAGGAAAGCGCAGTCACTTTTCGCCGGGTGACATCAGCAGGAGGAGCAGATCTTTTTTCACTGCCTGAGAGAATTCAAATGGCGAGCAAATCAATCAATTCGATTAAATCAAACCCCATGTCATCCTCTGACGGACGATGATCTGACTCTCCTCCCCTCTCTCTCTCTCTCTCTCTCTCTCTCTACGCAGATTTCAAAGTGTCAGTGGAGTGACGTAAGGTGACCGGGAAGGCGTGCAGATGGAAGCGTGTGGTGACTGATTTTCCCGACTCATTCATTGCAGAGGGAGAGAGAAGATGCTGCCGACGATCACCTCCTTCAGTGGCGGCACGGAGAGAGAGGGGGGAAGAGAGAGAGAGAGAGGACAGCAACCCAACACAGCACACATCAACGCACGAACACGACTACTCGTACGCATGTTAAATGTATCGTGTGATCTGCCCTCAGACAACAGAAAGAACAGAAGGAGCGGAGAGAGAGAGAGAGAGAGAGAGAGAGATGAAGAAAGAGAGATGACGAAGAAGACAGAGATGTGCGCTCGCACGAGGAAGAAGGTTAATACGGGCTTTCGTACGTTTCGTCTCGTTCAATAATGACGCAGTGCTCTTTTCCTCTTCTTCTTGTTCTTTCCAATGCACAATACCCAAATTTGGTTTTTAGGGTAAATCACGCCTTGCTTTTAAAATCGCCCCTTTGCCAAATTAAAAATTGATTACCATTTCAACCTCAATTTCCTCCTCTCCATCTTTCGATGGTTAGGTTTCAAATTTGCATGTATATGATTCCCACCTATGTAGTCCCCCCTCCTCTATAATAAACTGTTCTATCATTTAGGGATATGGAGTCTTTTAAATATGACTTTTGATTTCAATTTGATTTGCTTCTTGGTCTCTTGAGAGATTGTGCATATTTGTTTCTTAACCTTCTTTTAAAAATCCCATGAGGGAAACTTACCTATATTAATAACTATGAATTCATGGACTTATGAGGTGTTTCGTAAATTGGATTTGACTTTACATTGAAAAAATGTTATCCCACTTGATATTTTGATAAAGTCATTTCGACAGGATAAATTTAGATATAACCGAATAAAATAACTTGATTACCTGCCTAAGCCTAAGGATGAGTAGCCTCGATTAGATAAGAAAAATTCTCATGCCACCATTTCGATGATTGCACCCTTGTAGCCACCATCCGGTGGCTGCCGCTTCCTAGGTGATCCTTGCGCATTGGTGGCTCTCTCTCTCACACACATTATTACGCTTCCATCCTAGGGGGTAATATGTGGTGGCTGCACTCCCTAACTGACCACCACTGTAGTGGCTACCATATTTGTTTCACTTGTTGTTTCTTGCCAACTCTCTTTCCCTCTAATTTAAGGCAGCCACCACAGCAACGGTAGACATTGTCATTGATGACAACCATCGCAATCGCGGCCATGGTTTGTAGGTCTAAGTTTTCTCTTCTTCCTTTTTCCCTTTTTCATCAGTTTAATTTATTTATTTTTTCCTAATCTAGGAGCAAGAAACACCCGATACCATGGAATATGGCCATATCCGATGTTCTTCCAAGCACAATAAGCAATTTAGCAAATGTCTTATAAAATATTTTTCTATCGTATATTGATTCTTGTTATATGGACGTAATTCAAATCTTTATTTAAGAAATGAGGAAATAGGAAATTGTGTGTGGAAACTAGAGATTTTAAATTTCTTGTTAGAAGGCAAAGGAGAGAGAATTTTAAAATTTTTAGGGCTTATACCATGAAAAAATCCAAATTTTAAAAAATCCATGACAAATTTACCAAAAATTTATTTTTTGATTACAAAAAATCACAATTTGATATTTCTATGACATATTGTTACTTTTTGTTAAATTTTATCATCGATTACTAAGCTGATTACATGACAATTAATGGATGTATCAATTTAGGATTTTGTCTTTCTTTTGTCATAAGTATACTAATTTAGGGTTTTTAATAATTTTAATCCTATTTTACATAAGCTAATAGAAGGTAAATTTCTCACAAATGTTCCAATTTGAGTTTTTGGTATTATTATAGGTGTATCAATTCGAAAGTAATTTCCTTCCCCTAGCCCTTAATTTTCCTCAATTCCCAAAAAAAGGCTTACAAGGTTGAGCCACATCTTTCTCAGAGGATGCTCTTTTTCCCAAGGCTACTGAAATTAAACGCCTTCCCCGAAGTAAACTCCAACCGTTTGGACATGGTGTAAACCTTTCCTCTACAATCTTAGCATGAATTTTCCCAAGGCTACTAAAATTGGACTTGGCAACATTCTAGAGTAGCTGATTATATTTACGTTCTCGAGATCACAAACATCTTGGAACTCACGTATTATTTAAATTGCGCGTTTCAATATCTATAAGATAAGTTGAGTCGATTTTGTATTGGCAAAACATTTTACTTTTAAAAAAACACCATTATGAAATCATCACAAACAGAAGTGATAGAACGCCTGAGGCAAGAATCAAAGATCGAGTGAAGCCAACACAAAAGCCAAATTTTAGCGCGCTATGTAGCAGAAGATCAGAAAGAAACAGCATTGAAGTTTCCAAATGAAGTTACCCCATTTTCAGCCTAAAGACCATCTCAAACTCGCCAAGTTTCGAAGACACCCGACGGCCATGTTTTCCTTCGACTTCAGTCCACGAAAACTTAATTAGAATCCTTCAATCGACGGATTATATGTGCCATGTGGCCTGCATTCACGAACCTAACATTACGAAAAGAGAGAGAAAAAACCCAGAACCCTAACTTGGACGCCGCACGTACGATCCCCATCCCATCCCATCCCCTCTCTCTCTCTCTCTCTTCTCTTTTCTCCCTCGCAGCTGCAGAGCTCTGCCGCGTCGAACCTAATTCGGAACAATGATTACTGTGGGCACGGTACCACAGTCGCTCCCCGAAACAGTTGGGAAAGCTTGGAGGAGAGGTTCCTTTCGGAGAGGGGCACCGAGTTTCCGTCTTGGTGATAGTTCACGGCTTGAAGTGATGTTGGAGGGGATACCTCACTGCATGGCTTTTCTACAACTTTAGGCAATCTGAGCTGCACGAGCAGAGCAAGGCAACAAATTCGCACAGTTTCCTTTCTCGTGTTACCTCGGGCGCTAGTACATCCGGGATTCACGGAGGTTAGGGGAATTCTTTTTGTCCCCAGAAAATGCGAGAACTTAGGAACATGATGAGGAGCCCTTTGCATATTGCGCTTTGAGAGTATAGAGATGTTGGGTCGGGACTCGAATGCAAAAAGCGTCCGGCCCCGAGAGTGTTGCGAACAACGAGTCTTGCCAACCGATGGATCGTGTTGATGATCGAGCTCATCGGGGCTGTTGATCGTGCGGTATCGGTGGTCCAGGTAGTCATGGTTCGCATGATTTATAGAACGTGCAAAGTTTTTTTTCTCATACCGGCGGCTGGCAATCATGGTGCCATTAAATTACAGACGACGTGTGTGGGCAATTCAAAGGTAGGGCAGATGAGAGTACTCTCAGTAGACTTTAATTATAATGGAGCTCGTCTCCCCGCCAATTTTTATGCATTCATATGGTAGAGCTCTCCATATACAAGGGAGCTTGTCTCAAATGATGTGAAGAATCCCATCATGAGAACGATGATAATTTATATTATTGTTCTTTAATGATGTCACAAAGCATTATAATCTAATACTTCGTCATGATGTCATGTTCGACGACGTCATCAAAAATACCACTGTCAATACGATGATATATGAAGGTTATTTGATTCACAAAGTAATGACCCTAGAAACGAAAAAGTGCCATTTCGTTCAACTCATCACTTAAGCATGCAACAATTCGAAGCAGTCAATGGGAGCAATTATCCTTCTAGAATTTGGTCACAAAACCCTAGCAGCAGCAAATTTCCCGAACTCCAGGGTGCATTCATTTAGAGAAAATTTCATGATAAAAAAAACATTTTCAGGAAAAACATTTTCTCCTTTTTTGGACTGAAAATGATTTTCAGTTAACTGATTACTTTCAACAAACCACACAACTGAAAATCCCAAAAAATAATTTGCCATAAATTCTTTCACTCAAACTAAACACACCCTCAATGTCCAATATATTTCAACATGCTTATCATCTCGTTAAGACCCTTAAGAGCCCTGATCCGGAGCTTCCTTTAGCGGGAGACCTGAACGGCGCAGCTAGCAAGGAGATATCGGATTTTGGATGCAGAAGCATTTGGTCTTCGTCTCCCTTTCGGTCGTCCTAGCGTATAAAAGGCTTTCTCTGTCAGCGAAGGCACGTGCAGCAACAGTACTACTTTGCGAACGAGCGCTTTCATCGTGATGGAAGCCTTGCATGCTCCTCTATTTAATCTGGACCAAACCCTATTCCATGGTACACACGCTGCAGAAATCGCTCAAACACTTCTCTTTTTTGGGATCACATAAGGTGGACAAAAATACAAACAGAGCTAGCAAAATTGGAGTATTTACAGCAAGAACCGAACGTAGCAAGATAAGAGACGACGAAAAATGGGCAAAAAAAAAGGGAAAGCTCAAGCCTAAGGGAAGAATAAATACAAACTCGCCAAACCCTAGCTTGACTCCGGCGTTGCTCCATATGGCATGGTTTCTTCTTTCTTTCTTTTTTCTTTGCCCTTTTTCAGGAAGTTCAAGTTATTTTCTTCTGTTTTTGTCTTTTTTTTCTTCTTGTTAACTTTTTGGGGTCGGTCGATCATGATTTTTGGAGGTGGATAATGTGGGAATTATGCAGATCTTGGTTGTTGCTTTCCTTGACGCTTGATCTCCACTGATGGGCGATGTCTCCGGCAATCTTGATCGCATCACAGCCCGTCCCGAGGATGCCTCTCCTCGTGAATCCGACGGTGTACAGCCCGTCATCCCCTTTCCAACCATTCGGAAATGGTGTCTTGGGCATACCTTCCTTGGTAAAGAAATCGCCCCCCTGCGCAAAAAAAAATGAAAATTAAGTACATCAATCAACTTGAACAATACAAAATCACATGATTAAAAAACTCAAAACAACATTAAATCTAGACTCAATTCAATTCTGGTGCCAAATGATAAGGAAAACAATCCATTCAAGTAATTTATTCTTTAATACCGTTTTCAATTTTGCTGGTCGAGGTCAAGTTCTCTCGTTAATGCCCCCCAAGTTGGTTAACTACTTTTTTTTTTTTTTTTTTTTGGGTCAGATATTGGTTAACTACTTCATAGTCTATATTTTTCTTAGCCCTAATAAGCCAAATTACATATCAAGAAAAGACCTCCCGCAGGCTCGGTGATTGCGACCGGAACGAACTCGAGACCTCTAGAGTATGATGTTATAGATCCACTTAGTTATCAATAAGTGCAAAATGTTGCAAATGTAATCAAGGTCGCCAAAAAAGAAAAATGAAAAATGGCAGTGATGTGCTCGCAATGGGTGAAGCAAAGATTTCCGGGTCAAACTTTGCTTGTTAGCCATAAGAAGCAACCCTAATTGCCATGCCTAATTATACGTTAACCGACATAAAGCAAGATGCTAGAGACATAGCTAATCACAACGGGCGAAACAAAGATTGTGGGTCAATCTTGCTTGTTAGCCATAAGAAGAAGCACTAATTACCACCCCTAGTTTAGATGTCAATTAGGCATTAAGCGTGATACAAGAACCATCACAAATCACCAATGGTCAATCTTGCTCGTTAGCCATAAGAAGCAACATCACCCCCCAGCAATTAAATGTCTAATCATCATAATGCAAGATGCAAGAGAGACATCGCAAATTGCAATCCCAGACATTTCTGGCTTAAACTAGGAAAATATGAAGTCGAAAAATATTTTAAAATAAATGGGAATCGAATTTTAAAATGAAGGGAGGGGGGGGGGGGGCCTTCTAGACTATGATTCCGCTAATATGCGCACACTGAATACACGATGTCATGATAGCAACGCATCATGGATGGGGCACAGAGAATACAGTTTTGTCATCTTCACAAGAAAGATCGTTCAGCAAACGGAATTTAACCCGAGCATAAGCCCCAAACCCTAATTTCTTTGTCCTTTTTCCCTCCCTTTGGTTTTTCTCTTTTCTTTGCATGGAGAAATGGAGAGATCCGGAGGTCTCTCCTTCTGTCTTGTATGTCTCCAAGCGAAAGACAGTGACAGGTGATTCATAATAAGATAGAACTAAAAACTAACCAAAACTTTGTAACTATTCACAATATAAAAAATCAAAAATAAAAATGAATGAAGTCTGCCTCACCTTGAGCCAACTAGAGACATTGCTCTTGTACCCAGTTGCCAAGATTATAGAATCAAACTTCTCCTCCTGCCCATCCAGGAACTTGGCCCCATTCTTAGTTATCTTCTTCACTTCTTTCACCACCTAAGAAGGAAGAATAAACCATAATTTGAGTTAGCACTCTCTACTCATGCCATCAGCGTAGATAGCATATGGAGAGGCTTGGATTAATGACTCCGCGCGCTCGGTTACCTTGATTTTGCCGGACCTTATCTGCGCGAGGGCGCCGACGTCGAGGACGGGGGTCTTTCCGGTGACGTTCTTGAGCTCGAGCGGCCCGGTCTTGGGCCGCCGGAGGCCCAACCGGTCGGTGTTGCCCAAGGTGATGTTGGCAATCAGGAGGAGGATCTTGTCCACTAATCTTAGAGGGAGCCATTTGAGCAGCGCCATGGCCACTCCAAACGTTGAGAGCCCAAGCATTTCTCTGGGCAGGACATGTACCTGATTAGCAGGAAGAAGCACGGTCAACGTCATCCCACCGAATTAGATTGACGATGATTGCGTTTAGGCCACAAGGAAGATTGAAAGGAAAAGCAAAAATAAAAATAAAAATAAATTTACACTTTGGAGCGTCCCCAGGTAACTGAATCAGGAGAAAATTTAATGAATCTTTCTTTTATGGGGAAGAAGAAAGAAGAAAGAAAATTGATATGGGTCAGCGGTCAAGGGAATTAAGTGATGAAATGACAAAAGAGATTATGAATAATTAATTGAGACTGTGGAGAGAGAGAGAGAGAGAGGACTTTACAGTGCTGCGAACCACCATGTGAGGAATGGCATTGTGCCTGCACAGGTCCAAGCTGACCTCCATGCCGGAATTACCGCAGCCTACCACCAACACCCGCTCGCCCTCGAACTCCGACCCCGACTTGTACCGGCTCGTGTGGACGACCCGCCCCTGGAACCTCTCGAGCCCGGCCACGTCCGGCGTCGCCGGCTCGGCATTCTCCCCCGTGGCCACCACGAGCCACCTCGACCTGCGCTCGAGCCCCTCCCGGGTCCGGACCCTCCACAGCCCGCAAGACTCGTCGAACTCGGCGCTCTGGACCGTCTGATTGAAGGTGGGCTTGATCTTGAAGTGCGAAGCGTAGGACTCCAGGTAGGAGACGAACTGCTGCTTCGTCGGGTACTTTGGGAAGTTTTTAGGGAAGCGGAGGAGAGGGAGCTCGCAGAACCGCTTGGGCAGGTGGAGCTTGAGGCGATCGTAGGTCCATTTTTGCCAGAGGGAGGCGATGCAGTCGCTTTTCTCCAGGATGAGGGAAGGGACTCCGTGCTCGGAGAGGCAGGCCGAGACGGCGAGGCCGGAGGGCCCTGCGCCGACGATGATGGGCCCTTCCACATCCACGAACGGAGGCTGGTCCGTTCTTTGGTTGTCTTCCAGTTCTTGGTCTCCGCAAGAAACCGAACCCATGTTTGTTTCTTTTAACAAGAAAACCAAGAAATGGATGGGGAAGGTGAAGCGAGAGAGAGAGAGAGAGAGAGAGAGAGAGAGAGAGAGAGAGGAGACTCTGTTCAGTGGCTCTCTTCGATGCTTCCCCTGTTTCTTGGTTCTGTAAGGCTCTGTTTTCTTTGAGAGGAATTCCTGAAGTGGGATGAAGAGGAGATGAGAGAGAGAGAGAGTCTGTGAGAGAGTGGAAAGAGAGAGAAGTCAATTGAGGAGCGAATGTCAAGGGGGCAGTGGGGGTTTGCTCTCCGAGCTACGAAGGAGTATAAATGCAGAGAAAAGCAGAGGAGAGGTGGGGGGGGGGGGGGGGGGAACAGAGTGCGTTTATGAGAAGTGAAGGTGGGTGAGAAACTCTGTGTTTTTCTTTTGGTTTTTCGAAAAAATGGCAGTTAATTTGCACAGTGAGTGAGAGAGAGAGAGAGAGAGAGAGAGAAAGAGAAAGGTGTAAATGGAGGCGTGAAGGTTAAGAAAAGGATTTGGTTCTCCTCCTCAAGGCCCTTCTTCTCTCTCTGCGCGCAGGGTCTTGATAGACTGGAGTAGACAATTGGGCCAAAAAAAAGATGGGAGATATAAAAATACAATTCTTTTTATTGGGCTACACTGCTATGATTCTCTTTTTCACTTTTTCTAAAATACCTTCTTCTCCTTCTTTTTTTGGGGGGCTTGGGACAATCTTTTCCTTCAAAAATTAAAAGATGGGTCGCATATACTCATAAAGTTGCATCATCATACTCAAATAGGGACAGAGATTGCCTTTAGGGCTATTTGAAATTACACCCATGATTACAAGATAGCATTAGAACGTCATTATCTGTCCCACTTGGCACGGTGAGACCACAAGCCTCAATTTGATTAAAGCTTTGTCACAAAATTAGGGCTGCCCACCCGCCCATCCCATCGAGGAAAAAGACCGAGTGGGAGATGATTAGCGACCCCTCATTACCGGAGGGAAAATGTCCCCTTTTCAAAAAGAGAGAAGATATTCATTCAACCTTTAGTTCTTAACATCTCAAAAGTTAGAATATGCATCTGATTTCTTGTAAGACTACTTCTTTTTTATTTTTTTTGGGTTTTTTTTTTTTACTGTTGATGTTCCCCTGCATGAGAGCAGGAGAGTGGATGCAAGGCTGAAGAACATACACGTTAAGTCCAACACGTGGATAAAACATTCTAAAAAAGCGATGGAAAATGAAAACTTGTGTCCAAGTACAATGCCATTATTTCGGGAGACTGGAACGTAGAGATCTTGGAGCTATGATACTGGGTAATGTTGGGTGTGCAGCGGATGAGGGTAATCATTGGCGTTCACTATGAGTGAACGCGATATAAGAGCAAAAGGTCTCGTGTTCCGACCTCCAGAGCTGTCGCTCCTTTTTAAGTCAAAAAACATTATTTGCTCTTTTTAGGATTAGGTCATGTCTTCAATCTATGCTTCAAACGGGGATGTGTTCATCTACATGCATACCGAGTCAGAGCCGACATTAATCCTCTCCAAAACTTCGTTGAGTCGAATGTGGTTAGGTAGAGGAGATTGCATATGGGGTTGTCTGGTTGATCTTTTTAGGTGGAAGAGAGGACAAGGACGTAGTTGTTTTTCCCTTTCAAGTAAAGGTTGAGAAAATGAAATGTCTCGATAATCACATCCTGTTCTAAGGGAATAAACAACGGAGAATTTGGCAACTGTATGTCCGGAAGGGCACCGCCCAGAGCGTTTTTGGACGTTATATTCATGCAAACCGGCACGTCGTTTACATCGCTGGAAGGATGGGAGCGGCGGGGAGGTGATAAGGTTGCCCGGTGGAAAATAGTCGACCGTGGCTAGCAAGAAAATTACCGAGCGTCGCCGGAGCTTGGGGGACGCGATCTGCATCATCGTTTCCGTTCGCTCAAATCAACTTCTAAGTGTAAAGTTGAAAGTGAACAAGGAAGCTCACGGTATCGGAAAAGCCAAGCCATCCATCAAACTAAGGCAAAGAAGGTTGTTGGGATCCAAGGAAGTTGAGTGTGCATGCATTTCCTGTCGATTGGTTAAAGTGAAAAGGACCATGATAGTATTAAATTGACTCACAACTTATTAGTTCACACTTTCGTTTGGAAATCAATTCCACTCGTAAATTCGGATATTTGATATTAGAGGCGATTGTTGATTGGTAATTTTTCTCCGTGGATATCAGTACGACAGAAAAAAAAAATGATGCCATCTCCACTAACAATGACAAAAAGGTGCTCTTGATGTTTAGATTACCTCGTGACAACGCAATCCAAAAATTCATATAGAAGAGGCAAGTTGGGGAAGTTTCTTCCTTTCCTCGTGGAATTGACAGTTAAAGAAGCAATCATGAGTACATGTCCAAGGAGCAAAGAAGTGGGCTACATCGTGCCAAAAATGGGATAATGAAACATTTTAGGAGGGCCAAAAAAATATTTGTTTATTTATTTATATATTTATTTAATTTTTTGTTTTGTTTATTTATAAATTTGGCCCATTAGGCTCCCCATACATGCAACCAGAACTCCCCCCAGATATACTGTCGTGGAGACCGAAAGATCAACTTCACAATCATTCCCGTTGCTATCCTTGTTTCCCACCTCTATACATGCTTTAATGTCCTTTCCCTTAGATTAATCCGGGAGCTCACCCTCTCAGGATTTTCCACAATCTCTACTTGGATACTCAGAATTATTTTAGTAGCCGACGAGAGAGACAGGGAATCAAGTGGCTGTATCTTAGATGACGTTTGGTTTGCAAGGGAACAGATGTCCGAGACGTTCGAATCGGGTCAGATAAGGGAGGATGTAGGGCATTTCTAACTTATTGAGATTAAAGGATGACCGACAGAAACTGCCATTGCCGAGTTGTAACGTAGAATAGTAAGTCGAGAGAGCAAAAGCTTAGAGCTAGGGTTAACAAACTAACATGCTTGGATCGGTTTAAGCCAGAAAGCGGGCAAAGTGTAGTTGCCTAAGCGGGCAAAGTCCGATATATCTGGCCTTGCTTCAAATTCTATGATCAAGGTCTTCACTTCACCCCCTGGCGGCGAAAGAACGAGGATGGCCACTTTACTCTTTAAGTGAATTCCTCGATAACAAGGCACTCGCGTTGTCTCTGCCCCCGTGAAAAACGAATTGGACGACTGACTCGATGATTGGGAGGAATTGCAGGGGCAAACACCAGAATTTAGTCCATGCCAAGACGCTTCCCAGGAGGACAAACAGACTCCCAAAGAACATCCTACCGTAATTGGGCATTGGCTTCGCGGAGAAGAACGTTCGGTGTTTGGAAGATATTTTTTTCTCAAGATAGATAACAATCGTGTCCGAAAGGCCATTTGCATTATATGTGGCATTGTTTGAATGGAAAATTAGCAAGTGGGACAAGCGACTTGAGGAGTCACCAGTGCCGACATTAGGAAGAGACGTCTAGGGCTGGGGGGAGCTTTTCAAGTACAACGCCAAATTGTTCATGTGCAGACAAGGCGATGTATAAACGGGAGCTTGCATATCATTATCTTGCCGTCGAGCAACCATTCGGGTTCACCGAAGATTACCGCTCGGTCCAATTCTTGCAAAGGCTTTACAACGTCAGCTTATGCCCGTTTTGCAAACGACGAACATTAGAAATTACAAGTCATTATACAAAGAGAAAGGTCACATCGGTGCATATACTATTGACCAGAATTTTTTTACCCTCTTTTATATCTGTTTTATGGGCTGACCTTATGAAGTACACATACTATATAGACACATCCTTTGGATCAAAGAGAAATGAGAATTATATTACTGAGCTCTTACAATGACAAATATAATATTTTCAAGTGATTCTCAAGATGTGGCTACCAAAATAGTGAGAGCTGTTAATGAGTTTGGTATTTCTGATAAAATCATCAACATCATGCTAGATAATGCCTGATTGCAATGAGATTTTCTTCCATGTGCTATGCTGTAGATGGTTTTCGCCAGCTTATGATATTGTGGCCAACATACATGGGTGGGTTTACCATGTTAGATCCACCCCACTAGGGCATCAAGAGTTGGAGGTCCTGTACATGACACAGGGAGGGCAAGTTGAAAAATTCCCTTTGGACAAAAAATGAAGGAGAATTCAACATACAAGATGTTGAAGAAGAAATGCGTACAGCTGGGTTTGCTGACACTCCATCATACCACTTATAGTGGAAGTGCCGGCCTTCCGCTTTTGAGACGACAAGATTGGAGGACTGTTGAAGTCTCGAGGGACTTCTTGCGGGTTTTTTAGCGATGCGGATGTTTTGACCACCAACGATCATCAGTCAAACAAGGAAGTCATTCTAATTCTATGCATTAGTTGATTAAATTGGTGAACGAGGAGAATAATCCCTCCAACGACGCAGTAGAGATCACGAAGATGAAATTCAGAGTTCTGACCCATTTACGGATGTGATAAGACTAATAGAGATGTTTTCTTTTCCCCTTTCCCCCCCATAGGATCAATCTTTGGTACATGTCTTGCAAACTCATATGTTTGGTTATACACTTTAGAGTTTGGATAAGTTAGGAGTGAGCATCGGCCCAAGAACAGTTGGCTCATGTTTGATTTTTTGAAAATTAACTTAATTTTTGATGGAAAATAGTTGAAATATTAAAAACCATTAATTGAGGAAAATTCATGGGAAAAGAACCAATTTAATTAAATCTTGAAATGCAAGTACATCTTCATTTGCTGAAAAAAAAAAATAAGGCAGGGAACTCGTCGTGCCGAATTGATTGGCATATGTAGTTTACATATTGCGGAGCCACCTCATCACCATGGCCAGTGTCGGTTCCAATTCAACTTCCTCCCCCAGTACCAAATGTTCGTAATACAAAACAAGAAGAGTTTCAAGCTCCAGAACTTGAACCTGTGATCCAAGACAGTGGATATAAAAAATGCAGGCGAGATATCCTTATAATATGGAAGCTCAACTATGTCTGAACCCTCGAAATAGTTAATAGATGAGGTCCATGACTCCATGCGGTAATTTCTCCTATACAATGCACAACGCATGTGTGCTCTTATTTCCTCTGTAACAAAAACGAAATTTGAAAGTCCGTACTTAGCAGAGTAAGTAGGATGGCAATAACAAGAAGGAACCTGTCTTTATTTTATAATAGAAACAGACAAGGTTATAATGCCAGATTAATTACATTTCAAAAACTAGTCCATGAAGCAAGATACGAAGCCAACATATCATTAGTGCGTTGTAAATGCATGGCTTTACTTATGCATTGGCGGCATGATAAGCCTGTTCAATGTTCCTGGCGATACATATTAAAATATGGTTAGTAAACGATATACAGCTAAGTCTGGACTTCTCATGCATGCATGGTGTGCTGTTCACTCCGTTTCCTTTAACGAAACGAAATAAACAAACAGAAGTTCCAGCTGATAAGTTCTGTTGTGTAATGCCATATTCATTGTAAGTGCCAGCTCCATCAGATCCTTAGGGCATCTAGTTTTTGTAAGTGCTGGGTCTCGAACATGTCAAGAACCCACGGAACACTGGAGAGACAAGAAAGAACAGAAAAGCTAGCAGTCGATGAAAATAAGAATGAGCAGAACATCTTGCGAAGATGGTTTAGTCAATGAAAGTATTATGACATATGAGGAATACGAAACAACCGCAATCATAAATGATATGCGTGGACATGGGATCTAGGAAGGAGGCACCCAGAGAGAGAGAGACAGACAGAGACAGAGATAGAGACAGAGACAGAGAGTCTAGCTAGGGTTAGAGAACAACAAGATCTAATGTTGAGATCTTCGTGGAATATATAGCCAGATATTTAGTTGGAGATCATTGAATTCTGAGAGCAATAATTGGGGGTGCTTTTCGTTTGTAATGGCTTTCGTTTATCATTTTCCAACATTCACTGTTCAAGGACATTTGTTAGTCAACTCTACTCTGGGTTCCATGTTCGGGTTTTTGTTTTTTTAGCCTAATGTTCCAGTTGACTCTTCGTGTGATGCTCTTTCCTTTCCTTTTTCTCCTTAGATGACTCTTTTGCTACATCCGGTAGTGCAGTTTTTTGTTGGAATTTAGTAATTGATGGTCCACCGAAATTCGTCCTTTGATTTTTATCAAAAAGAGACAGGTTTGTAGTGACTTGTATAGGAGTATCAATGGATCACAAGGAATGATGATAATATTCTGTCGGAATTTAATCAACAATAGGACAATGACTAAATGATACTTCACCAGAATTTAGTTGATGATGAGAGTTTTGAGACTAAAGTTAAGAACCGTAAATTAAAGATTATTGAAAATTTGCATTGATAAAAGATAGTGGGTTTTTGTCATGATCGTCAAGAGACTCACAGTGAGCACACTTGGGGGTATTAAAACCCTCTAAAGATAATTGCATAAAATGGTTATTAGTCTAAATAAATAAATAACTTTCTAGTACTTACAAAGTTACATTATCCACAAGAAGTTACTCTATGGTTTCCTATTATCTAACAATATTTATCTATAAGAAGGTACGATAATCCTAAAATAGCAATTCAATACAACTAACCAACTAGTAGTTATCCTCATATTGATTGCTCGTTGTTAATATCAATAACTTCATCAATCAACTTCTCGTTGATAACTTTCATGTTATGTATCTTTGATGACTTTACTAGCAAGTTATCGATTCTCTTCACACTATTGATAATTCTATCCATCTATGATCAAACTCTATTCTCATCAACTAAATCTATCACTTTCCAATAATAACAAAACAAATGGTTACCTTTTCGTGTAAACATATGCTTCCTTTTAAAAGAATGGAATGATTTATCAATCATTCGATTCTTGAAACTAGATAAACAAGAATCATCGTGTATCCCCATGTCATCAGCAAATTTTATTTTCCCACACCAAATTGCCTCTTGAATTGTTTTTCTGAGAACAATACAATTAAATTTATGGCTCCATGAATGGTGAAACTTACAATATTTTTTGTTTACTAAATCTTCCTAACTTCAGATTACTTGGCCTCTAGTTAATTTAATTAGGCCATTTTTCAAAAGTAAGTCAAAAATTATGTCCAATTTATCAATATAGAACGAGTACACTTGAGTGCCATTTGTCCTAGTATCATTGCTTCTTTTTTCTTGGCAGGTTTGAAGGATCAACAAACATAAGGCTTGTTCTTTACTAAAAAAAAAAAAAACAAACATAAGGCTTATTGAGCACCGCTTTTGCCACGACAATTATAATATTTTCATTTTGGTTAGATTCATCATTTGACTCATATTTTTCCACTAAAGTCATGTTTTGTGTAAAGTCTTTATGTGGACTCCATCTCTATCCTTGAGTAGTTGCTCATTGGGGAAAGTACACTAAAAATGGCACAAGTTGTGTATGGAGCTCACTTTGGTACAAAAAGTTTCCATCGAATCAATTAAGTGCCAAATCGGAGAAAAAATGATCACTTTGATGCCACCAGCAAGAAATTCCGACCAAATTAATTACGTGGTTTTTATATTTTTTTTATAAAGAAAAAATTGTGGTAACTTTTAAACGACGTCGTTTTCTATCCTTCTTAAGAAACAACGCCGTTTTGTCATCATTTGTGGATAGCCTCACTAAAACAACGTTGTATAGCTCATATGGGGACTGAAATTAGGGTTTCTTTGTCTTTTACCTGCCGTTGCTCGGCCACCGTTAGTCACTCGCCGTCGCTTGACCACCATAGCTTGGCCACCATCGTAGTTGCTCGACTAGGTGAGCGAGGAGAGGCTGAGGTTGTTGCTCAAGAAAGAAGTGGCGGAAGAGTAGGAGGCAAGGGTGGAGGAGGAGGAGGAAGAAGGGGGGTTGAAGGTGCCACTGCTGGTGTTGTTATTGGTGCCATTGCTGGTGTCACTGCTAGTGTTGTTCTTCGGGAAGAAGACAAGGAGGAAGCCCATGATCTCTCTCTCTCTCTCTCTCTCTCTCTCTCTCTCTCTCTCTCTCAATTTAGGAATTTAGTTTTCTTACTTGGGGGAAAGACCCCAAATGGCATCGTTTTTCGTTTGGATGCTGATTGTACTCTCCGACAAGCCACGTTAGTTTCAAAAATTAATAAATAAAATAAGTTTCACGTTAGATTTCCGGCCAATTAAATTAGTATTGGTACTAAAATGATCATTTTTCAAATTTATTGACACTTAAGTGATCCAAAATAAATTTTTGACACCAAAGTAAGTGTCGTATACAACTTTTGACACTTCTAGTGTACTTACCCCGTTGCTCATCCATAGAAACTCTTATTGACCTTTGAATCTTTCTTTAATACATTGAAAGCAAAATTTGTGAATTCTTTCTCTAAGAATGAAGTAAGATATCTATTTCTAATCTTTTTGAATCAAGTAACAAATTAATTGATTGGATTGTTATTGTATTGATCAAGTATGGCCAAATCAACAATCAATACATGTGACCACCGTTCTAGGAAAATTAAGAATGAAATTGTGCTTCCATCTTCACTGCTCAATTTGTGGTGGTGATCAATCCACCCCGGGGTTTATTCTCCGTCGCGAAGCGGCGCACGAGGGTTCCCTAGGTCACAAAATCAATACATGTGTTCTATAAATTATTGTTTCCACCATTACATACCAAATTAGGTGATAAATTATTGTAACATGTAAAAGTAATTTTTGCCAAAGACAAAGGAAATAACCTAAGTCTTAAAAACTCATTTGTCAGGGTATTGCTCAATGGTTGATTATTCATCCTTGCCAATAAAATGGAAAATTTAGGAATTTCAAAGCCTCTAGAAAAAGGGTGGCTATCAACCCATTTAGGATGTGGTTTTCCTATGAACATGTATGATAATATCTCACCTAACCCTAGTTGTTGTTGAACATTTTCGACAAATTATGTTAGGGTCAATTGTGGATTCGATTGGCAATTTTACCCCCTTGGTGGTAACATTGGTCTTCATAGAATATCAAAATTAATCGGCATGTTAGGCCTAATAAGAATATTTACATGGGGTGGAACAAATGGAGCTATTGGCTTTACATCTTCAATTGACCAACATGTTGAAATTGTCTAATAAATAAAAAGCTTTCAATTAAAAATGAAATTTTCTAATTAATTATGTTTGGCTATTTCGAATGATTCGTGATATGCGAGAGATATATTATTAAATAGGAGAGTCAAACTTATAGCGACCAATATGATGAATAAGAGGTAAATGGAAAAAATGGAAACTAAGCTGAAAAATCTATCTATGTAGAATGAGTCGAGTGTGACCAATAATGTGGTTGATAGATTCAATCACTAGGCAAGCATGATTGTCTACAAGGCGTGATTGCCTTGACCTAATCATGATCTAAAAACATTACATTGTTTTCATAAATTGAAATAAAAAAAGCCAACTTGACTATATGGGTCCAAGATCAAGAAAGAAACATCCCCGAAAACCGAGCATGAGTTAAGAGCATGTTTGTTTACACTTTAAATTAAGTAAAAAAATTGCTTATATATTATTCAAACATTAAAAAAAAAATTATTGCATGAGAAGCTGCACATCAAAATTTGATCGGCTTAAAAAAAAATCAATTAAAAATTGCCCAACCAACAGAGAAATCAAAATCGCCTTATCCTAAAGACCCACGAAATGACTAAAAATGACCTGCGGACTTGACGTTTAATCTGCAGCGTCTCCTAAAACATCCTAGCCTTGAATTTGACCCTGGGGTCGTGGCATTGACCATGACTTTGACCAAAACCACCAGTTTGAAGGTCGAGGACACTATCGTAATCTCTGTACGCCACGTGTCGAAAGCTCACCGTCGTCCCTTCGGCCCCCTGTCTTTTTCTTTTCTCTGGGGCTCCGATTCGGAGCACGTGTCGCCGGGTGTCAGTCGAGCCGGGGCCGTCCGATCCGTCCATGGGACTGGATCTAACGGCCGGTGGCATTAGGGAGAAGCGTGCTTCCAAAATGGCGACAAAAATTCCGTCCCACGTGCGAAATGGAGTTTCGCGGTGACGTCAGCGTTGCGAAACGAGAGCGGCCCGACGGGGCGTTAGAACCTAAGCATGACGACAACGTCGTCGGGTCGATTAAAATGAAATAGGAATGACTAGGAATAATTACAAAAATAATTCATGAATTTTTGGCCCGATATATAATATTGTTCTTGAATTTTAACTTAATGTATAATATCATTCATAAATTCTTAATTTTATATAGTTTATGAATTATATGAAAATTTCCGATATCATTCTTTCATTAATTCAAGTTTAGAAATAATATTGAATATTTTCAAATAATTCAAAAAAAAATTGAACATGTGTTCTGAGATCATGGATTATATTATATAAATTAAAAGTTTGGGAATGTAAAGTTTAGAGATTATATTAAGTAAATTAAAAGTTTAAAGACAATATTGTATATTGAGCTAGAATTCAAAGATAATTTGTGTCACTTTGCCTAATGGTTGAAACCAATAAATATTTAGGTAGATATGAGGTACCATGAATTGCATGGTTTCAATATAGTTATTTATCTTACTTTAAAAAAAATAATGAAAACATCTTTCTATTTGAAACATGTTATTTTCTTGATTTAGGTTATTTTTCAATTTTGTGTTAAGATGTGTTGGTTTTTGCTAACAAGCTCCCAACCTGATTGATACGGATTGTAATATTAAATGTAACTATCCTCCTCATGTTTTGTGTGAGTAATACATCGAAAATTTAAACTTTCTTTAAATCAAGGATATGCTTAATAAGTACTTTGGGACACTCAAAGATATATTAAAAAAATCCTTCCATCACATAGCATGAGATAACTTAACCATTAAAACTTCTCGTGTTCTTCTAACGAGAATCCATAGTTTGTTGATGAATAGACTTCATGTGATACGTAATACATTTTCTTTCTCATGACAACTTATACAAGCTACACAACTGCTTGTCTTATATATAATATGTAACAAGGAAGTTTAAGTATGACATAACGAGACTCATCTACAATCACATGTTTTATTTTGTTGATGATGCAATTGAATTTTCAAGTGGTATTTTGGGATAGTTTTCATGCATCACACTAAATCCACCTCATTTTTCATTCCATCGAAAGTAGGTAATTCACATTAGAACTCGAGGATTCCTGAAGGATTACTTCCTCGCTCCTTTCTCTTTTCTTTTGGCTTAGAATAGATGGTAGACATGGCAAATTTTTTCTCTTCCTAAAGTTAGTAGTTTTGTTATAATCGATATCATTTCGAAATTATTAACTTGGAATGAAAGATATTCGACTCGACAACGACAATCGAAGGGTATCTCCTTCTGTTCTGCTTATCGTATGACTCAAAAAAGGATCTCTATTAGGGTCCGTCATCATCGGAGAATTTTTGCCCCGTCTAAGTTGTCAACTCCACCCCATGCCCCATGTCTCGCGTTGGCAAGACATCCCTCTCCATCTCTGTCCCATGCCTTACGTAGATATTTTGTCATACCTACTTCTGCGATTCCCAGGTTTTCTCCTTAAGAATTGCTTTGTAAAGCTAAATTCCAAATTCTAACTTTTCTGAGATCTCACCCAAAAGTCTAAATAAGGACGTCCAGTATTTCATCTTGGAGATATCACTGAGAGTGAGCCTAATTTTGTATCCATTAGAAATATCCAATTGAATTTATCTTAAAACAAGTCTAAGATCCTCACCACTCAACTTCTGATGAGACTTTTCCACCAAATACTCTTCTTCCCCTTGTGGCTCAATGATCCCTGCCTTACTTGCGAGCCTCGTGTATAAGAAGGTCACAAAGGAGTTTAGGCCCAAAATCATTGAATTATTCACTTGCACTCATATTCGTTCGAAAGCTAAGACAACTAGATATGTGTATTGCTCCTCATCACATCAATTCTCAGATGTTGGACTCTTTTGCTTATTACCCTCGTAAGCGTACTTATACCTCAACAAACGACGTGCGCATAAAGCTATGATGATTGTGCAAATAAGATGCGGGATATTCTCGAAAACCCTCTCTCATGTGAAAATTATAATGGAGAGGAGTGTGGCGTTCTTATCCTGCACGCAGAGTAAAAGGCCACAAACGACTTGCGAATCCACGCATCAAATCATTTGTTAGTCAGGTAATGAAGAAGCAAAAAGCAAGTTTAACTTACATCATACGAGGAAATTCAACCTAAGAAACTTCAAATTACTAGATGGAATGGAAGTCTATGCATGTATCGGCAAGCGATGCAAAATATCTTCCAAGATCAATATGGGTGATGCCGTAAACATGTACAGAGCTTAGGAGCGTGGTGCAACTGGAATCTCCATACAAATTGAACAAGCTCTAGGGTTTCTGAAGCACTAGGGTTTCTGAAGTTCTAGGGTTTCAGGTGCTCTTGCTCCAGGTACCTTTTGATGTAGTGCACGCAGAGCCCCAGCCAGGCCCTGCCCTAGTGTTCGTGGCTGCTCAGAGGGATGATCATGAGGGCGTGATTGTAATGAGCGATTCTTGAAAGCCGAGGCCCCACCGCTTGATCTGAGAATATTTTCTGAAGTCCCCACAAGCGAGAATATACCCATATTCTTCACCACTAGAGTTTGTCCCAGTAACAACCATTCTCATGTAGAAAGGAAAATATAGGGGATTCAAATTTTCACATTCTCAAGAAGGTTGGGGTAGGGACGATTTTTTACGTCAAGTATGGATTTTACTTTCCACGCTTTGTAAGGAAACACGACAAAAATTTAAATTTAGAATAGAAATAGAGTAAGATTGACAAGAAAAAAAGAAAAAAAAAAGTTATAATTGGATGGCCAATGGGCCCTCATCGTCCATGCTCCTCCTGGGCGTCATGATTGTTTGGGGGCTTTTCTCCCATGGCCTGAGCATTAGTGGGTCGTGTCAGGCTTGAAATAGCCTGTTTTCACCGATATCTCTCGCTGCCATTTTGATTTGTCCTTTCGAGCTTCGGTCGATTCCACCATCACCGTGTGGTACGAAAAAGAAAGCCTCAACTTCGTTATTTTGCAAGCTGCAGAAAGGAAGTCACGCTCAATTTGGATTCCGTGACCATCTTTTCTGCCAGCGAATGGGAGACATAATGGATTTTGAATGAGAAAACGACACAAAAACTCCCTGAAGCCCAAATGGTTTTCATACTCACACTCACTAGAAGTCCCAAGTGCCCCGTTGTGTAATGAAGTTATCTAAATTTTTAATTTGTCCAATATGATCCGTATATTTTGGTTCAATGTGTAATGCCTTTCATGAAATTTTAATTTGTTTATTGTCATTTGTACAAGTTTAATTTAGTTCTTGGATTATACGAAAAATTTCAATGTTATCCTTGAATTTGAATTAATTAAAGAACAATAAAGACATTATAATCATAAAAAATATAGAGTTGATATTTTTTTAGCACTTAACCTTTTTCATGGATTCTATTGTTCAACAAATGATTTGCAATATTAAATATTTTCGTATAGTTTAGAGATTGAGTTGAACATGTATCAAAAGTTGGAGGACCATATTTCGCATTTGGGTAAAATGAATGATATTGAATAAATTAAAAATTTATGAGTGACATTCCACACCGAATAAAAGTTTGGGAATCATTTATGTCATTATCCCATTCTAAAATTACCCAACAATTGTTTCATGAAAGGGGGACATCAGATCGACGTGTTTACAAGAAGTTGAGATTGGGCTCGATAGTTACTAGAGATCGGGTAGAAATTAATGTGCCTGAATTTGAGTTGAGTTACTTGACCATATTGTTAAGTCTAGCTCGAATTCGTTAAGACCAGTTCGACGAGCTTTTGAGCCTGCTCAAATTTGTATTATTCTTTCAATGATATTATCAGCTAAATAGACAGAATAAAGAAATTCTTAAGATTTCATAGCATATATAACTGCGCACACCCACGTATAAGGCAAATGAAAATGGTTCGAACTTATTTAGCTCGAGCTCGTGTTTGGATTCATGTATGACTTACATTGTGATCAAGTCGAGTTTGAATATTTCGACCTTTGGTTGGGGGCTGATTTCGGGTAGCAAATTTAATACTCGATCGAGCGTGAGATGGGCGTTGAGCAACAAATATGTGAATCGTCTCGAGCTTGATCTTGATAATGTATCGGTTTGATTCAACTTAATTATAAATTTTGCATCGGTCCATAATCACAGAAGTTTTGTTCTTATGTGGATTTTTCTTTTTTTGGGGAGGAGGGGATTTGATATTTTATTTAAATTCTGACGAACAGTTCTCGGGTACAAAGTTCGGAATTTTATCATGTGTTAACAAGCCCGGGGTCTTCAAATTAAGATAGGAATGGCATCTCCAAATTTTCTATGGCCACATCGAATTTCATTTTCTTATAGAGAAATTGTAACGAAGTAGAAAATGGAAGAAAGAAAAATTATAGCAAGTAAGGAATTATATCAAGAAAAAATGAATGAAGAATTCCAATGAATTATTTTAGGATATTATGTTTGTCTTCTAAATTTTGACTTTCGACTTTGTTATTTAACTCTTCAACGTTTGAGATGTGGAATTTGAAAATTAAAATAGTTTTTCCATTTTGACATTCTCAAAGTGCTTTTGGATAAACTCATTAATTTTTTTTTTTTTTGTTAAGAACAAGTAAGGAAATATAGTATACAGACATATAAATGTAAGGGTTAATACCACACAAATTTCCAAATTATCAAATAATCTGAACTTTTCCATGTGTCACTGAAAATTCTATATATCCAAACTTTTTTTTTATCATAAAAAATCTCGAACTTATTTCAATGTAATAAATGTACCCTCAATCAAACCAAAATAGAGGATATAAATTTTGGTTTTTTTTTACACAGAAAAGAAGTTGAGATTTATGGGTTTTAGTGATATAAAAAAAGTTTTTGGGTATTTTATTACAGTGAGCATCTTAGGTGTTTTTTGTGGTATTTGTCTTAAATGTAACATGTTAGGAAAGATATCTCTTCCTTTTTCGGGAGGAACAGGGCTAGAAAAAGCTACAATCAAGACTCCTTTCCCCGAAGTCCCTTTCCACGAAACAAGGCCTCATGCGGACGTTAATTCTACCTGATAGCACTATAGTCGGTGCACTAAAAATTCTAAAGTTTCTTCAATAAATTGCTCATGAGATTTTGACCATTGAAAAAGCGGGTGCGCACGAGACACTCAACCAAACTAAACTTCCTTTGTCACATATCTTTCACAAGACCACGAGTTTGATTCACACCATGAGTAAATATTTGAATAGTTCATTTTGTGTTCCCTAACTATGATATATCTATGGGGGAAAATTCATGGCCGTCGGTATTTTTGTGGAGCTACAATGACGGGTTCGCCAATTTGGGACATTCAAGTAGTGAGTGGTGTAAATAGCTACAATTTATACCGAGCACTCCATAGTGTGCGTTTGACTATTCAATAATGCTCTATGGTGGTCATGAAGGAAAAGACTAAGATGAAGTTCTAGATTTATATCCCTTACCCCCTCCCAAAAAAAAAAAAAAAAAAACCAAAACAAATGAGAATCGGTTTAAAAATTGTATACTTAAAGATCTCGACCAAAGAAGTCATCTAGTCTTTGCTAAAAGCAAGCAAGTTGAGGTTGGTCTTGCTTCATAGACAAGGCTCATTCTGTACTTGACATTCGACCTTAGCGTATCGCGCATGCCAAATCTTTATTAAGTAAAACCCCTTTTAGGAGGCCAGCTTCCGGCCAGGCCTATGCACAAAGCGAAAAGCCTTTGATCATACAATACCGAGATCTAAACTACGATCTTAGACAGTAGGTTGATGCGAAAACATGTTGTGGCTAGGCATAGGAGCATTAGCGAGTGGCGCAAGTAGCTATAACTCAAACCAAGCAGTCCAGAGCATGTATTTTGACTCTTACGATAATGCCCTAAGCGGGTCGTGAAGGAAAAGACTGACAGGAAGTGCTAGATACATATCCCCACCGAAAAAACCACAACAAAAAAGAACAGGTTAAAAAATCATATACTTGAGGACTCCAACCGGAAAAAAATACCTTCAATCTTCACAAGAAGCAAGCAAGTTAAGGTCGCTTTGCTTCTTGGAAAAGGCTCGTTCTGTACTTATGAGCTTAGGCATTTGCGTGTACCAAAATCTTTATTCAGTCATGCATTTTTTAAGGGGGAGCAGCTTACGGCCAGGCATGTGTGTGAGCCAAAAGCCTTCGATCATACCATGCCGAGATCTCAACTACAATCTTAGACTAGAATGCTTCGGACAATTAGCAAGCTCCTGCCTTCTGTCCATGACAGATGGCACCTCGATTCGAAAGATGTTGTGGCTGGGCAAATGAGCATTCATGCTAGAAAAAGGATGTTGAATTTTTAGAGTAGACAGAATGGGCCCATGATTGCTTGTTGGTACCTGAGTAGCCCGTTAATGGGCCCGGCCTTACTCCAATCTAAGAACAGCGCACATGCCTGTCCGCTCATCCTATCTTACAGCATCAAGCATCTTGAATTTCCTTATTTTCCGTCGGATAAAACCATTTCGACGGTGCTCGATATTTCGGAGAAATTATTTTGAATGTGCCCGGACCGGGAGACGACCCGCTTGGCTCTCCAGTAAGCCGTTGCGACGCAAGCTGAGACCGTGCTGAGTTTTCAAGAGAGGCGAATCGGGTATCTGTGTCGGGGGCCTGATAGCTTCCCTTAAGCCCACCCATGAAGGGGGAAATATTGATGGGCCGAGCCCAATGGGCAAATACTGAAGATTGCCAGATGCACCCGTGCCCGGCCCATTGGGCCGCTGTGCCCGATCGGATTGAATCACATACCAAAACGAATATCTGAAAATGGAGCAAGGCTAACGATTGGGCCGAAGACTTATTCAGATGCTTAAGAAGATGAGGGGGCCCACCTGTGGGTCCCCCTCAAAGGTAGCCACGTCGCGTTGGACCACGTCCTTCACTAATTTCCTTCCTCGAAAAAGGAAAATTGAAGAAAACTTGTACTAAATTGTCAAGGGAGAACGTACTGACTGTACTGAAACGAAACCGGAACTAGCAACGTACGTGCGTTTGGGGCAATGTTTCAAGTTTGTACACCTTGTACTGCAACAGTTCGCTAGATATTGTCATTGAACACCCCCCAAAGAACACAAAACAAAAAAAAAATCTGTGTTCCTCTTCCATTTCCGAATGCAAGGCGAATATTTGATCCAAAGGGTCGAAACCCCATTGCAATTAAAACTGCTTCAATTAGGTAAGATGAGATAAGGCGATTATTCAATATACATGGTATAAAGAATCCCAAAAAATAGAGTTGATGGGAAGTATATATAAGATTTATAGATGCTGTTTTGTGTACTAGGCATGTGAGTTTTACATCGAGAAGCATCTAGGGTTTGATTTGGAGACCCTGGCCTTGAGGGTTGGCGCATCGTGGGGATCGGAATACCCAATCGATTCCGATTTCCGGTTGGCATGCGGCCTCGGGAGGTTCTCCGGCACGACGGTCTCAAAGGAGTTGAGCCTCCAAGGTGGGCAAGCTCTCTTCTCGCTCCACCTCGCGATTCTCGTGACCTTGTCCTTGGGCGCCGCAGCCATCTCACTAGTCATGGCGGCCTCAGCGATCTCGCCGAGCCCTATGAACGAGTTGCCCATCTCCACTAGCCCGATGACCATCATCGCCACTCTCGCCGCACCCGTCTTCACCTCATTCCTCTTCCTGAAAATTGCATCCGATCAATGTCTAATCAAAATGAAGAGATTCTGATACAAAGTGGAGAGATCGAAGTAACAAAAGATTGACTCACCAGGAGGCTTGTACTGTTCTTGAAGTGATGATGGAGGAGGAGGAGGAAGAAGATGGAGAGTTGCTTGAACGGGGAGTGGGAGGAGAGGGATTGAGGCAGCAAGCAGCAGCCATGGCCATCTCTCTCTCTCTCTCTCTCTGTAGAAAAATCTAATGATGATGCATAAGTATCAAGAGGAGGACTTCAGGGGTTAATATAGAGAGAAGACTCAAGCTTGGGGTTAGTCATGTAAAGGTTGCTGAAAAGGACCCCATTTCTTTGGAACTGAACACGTGGGTTGGACCCTTCCATCCAATCAAGGCGCCAATTTCTGGTAGAAATTTCCCTCCTAACATCTTGATTAAGACATGCCAAAGGCGGAAAAGTATCATTTAAAACACGACCCATTATCGAAATCCCAATAAAAAGACTTGGGAATACACTGCCATTGCCGTAAAGTATGTATAGCTTTATTTACTCACGTCAGAAGATCATTTCGAATTAGGAAGGAGTCCCGGTATAAACTCATGGTCGGTACTTTCTCAACCCACCAGGGATCGAGATGGAATCATAAGACGAATCGAATTCGAAACCCCGGAGCTTCTCGAGTCGCAAAAGTCCAAGCCTGTCTTCCTGCCGAATCCATCTACCGTTCGGTCTGTGGTTGGGACGAGGGTTTGAGACAAGAACCTCCTCACGTTTTCAACGGGAGTACCGTTCCTGCTACTCCTCCTTGCTTGCTTGCCGTCTTCCACGACTGCGGGGGCGGGAGGCGTGTTGGGAATGGCTTCCTTCGCGTTCGATTCGAAAGAGTGTTGGGAGAGCTTGACCGGGACAGGAGAGAGAGAGAGAGAGACACCGACCTCAGCATCGCGAGAACTTCCAAAAATCAGATTTTGGACGTTGTGGGATGCGATGAGCTCGCAAGTTTCTCCAATTCCGGTGCTTTCCTTGAATGGCTCGTCATCTTTCCTCGGATTGAAAGTTTTTCCATTCACTTTAAGGCGTGATTTATTATTTAATTTGCTAGTAATAATTGTGAAAATATTTAATCGGGGAAGCAAACGGAAATTAATAAAATTTGAAATCAAGATATCTAACTTTGATATTATTTGAGACTGCTGATTATTTTAAAAACTTAAATTATTATATAAATATATAATTTATTATATAAATATTCTAATAATTGCAATATACGTGATTACGACGGGTGATGACCGGAAGATCGGCCTCTTACAAGATCATTTGAGTGCCGCCCTGCTCCTCCTCCATTAGAGCCGGTCCCTCGAGGAACCATAGAAAATGGCATTTCCCACTTCCGCTCCATCATCTCGCCGCACGCTCTCTAAAATTCATGCTCGGTTTGATCTTTAAGCCGTGTTTCTGTTTTTGTTCTGAGTAGATATTGGATTTTGAGTAAAAGGTGCCGTCAGTCCGTAAGCTCCTTGTCATTTAGAGGTCCTAAGTTGTGGTATCGTTTGTGTTTCGTATAGATCCTCGAAATAAAAATAAGTGCAAAGGACTTTTGACGGGGATTACCATGTTAAAAGATGAGTAGAGCCAATATGCTGGCGAGGAATCACGACCGTTGGTGAGACCTTGTCGGGCTCAGCCAATGTTCGATGACTCCTCATCGTGCTCAGGTGATGAGAAGCATTTCCAAAGTCCTTTAGACCAAAGGGAGGAATAAAAATTTAAGAAAAAAATTCAAAGTAAAGATTCGAAGTGCGCTAGATTTTTCAAATAAGGGTTTCAAATGAATCTTATTTCAAATTAATACTTGAAATGTTCTCATTTTATTAAATAAGGGTGTCAAATGAACATTGTTTAAAAAAAGGCATGAAATGGTCATTTTAATCTCAAAAAATTGCTCAACCTTACAGAAATTCTGTTATTTACTTTTGTTTTATATCATTTTTTCTTTTTCTATTTTTTCTTCCAAAAAGAAAGCTAAAATTTTATTTTAAAAAAACAGCACGATAGGGTTGGCAACCCTCCTCCACCTATGGTTGCCTCCCCATCATCACTGTGGTGTTGACCATGGCTGATGAGCCTCGTCAACTGAACGCGAAGGCAAGCATGCCCTTACTAGAATTAGGAGAGGATTGCTAGCAACCCTGCCGACCATGACCGACACCCCATCAACGGTAGGATGGCGGCCACAAGTGAGAGGGTTGGGGCAAGCTCACGCTTGTGCGTCTTTTTTTTGATGTTTTAGTCTCTTTCTTTATGAAAAAAAAAGAGAGAAAACAGAAAAAAAAATAAAAAAAAATATAAAAATATAAAAAGACAGAAAATGCCCTTAAATAGCAATTGAGGTTAGGCTATTCTTTAAAATTGACATGGCCAGTTCAAATCTTATTTAAAATAAGGTCTACTTTAGGTTCTTATTTTTAAAAAAATAAGGATAATTTGGACCATAATTTCAAATAATATCTATTTTATATTTTTATTTAAAAAAAAAACTATGGTATGAATTTTCTCAAAATTTAATAATATTGACCATTGACTCAATGTCCTATTTCTCCGAGGGACTTTCACTCAAGTGAGGCTCAAAAGTCATAAAAGTAGAGAAAATATTTAGTGGTATGTGTGTGCCATGTCATCCGCTAACGTGTTGCGCACATACCACTTAGATATCGACACGTGTCCTATGTGGACCCATTGGAAAATGGAAGGGCTAGCTTGGCTTGGCTCAGCTCGTTGGTAGAAGAAAAGACGAGTCAATGGGTCAAGAAATGTGTAACGCTCCCGCTCAAAAAATTTCTCTCCTCAATTGAATTTTCTGGGTTTTTTTCTCTTTCTCTCCTTGCAGGAGAACAAACAGAGAACGGCCGAGACTTGTGTTTCCTTCACTGCACATTCCACTCCCCTCTGCTCCCACCTCCTCCTCCTCAAAAGCCTAGCCAGTCATCTACCTTTGGCACGTCACCTCCTCCAAGAGCCTTGCTAGTTAGAGTCAAGTCTCAACCCCCTTCGCCTTTGATTGTTCTTGCGGAGATTGAGCACAAGGTTTGTGCTCGCGTTGTTCTCTTGACAACTTTTGGACCTTCATTTGATTGTGTCCCTCCGACGAACACGTCATAAGCTCCAACTCTGAGCTGCCACGAGGCCTTTGGACTCTATGTCCTCGAGGTCGATGGTCGGGACCTAAGGGCCTTGTGCTTCTACTCCTTCTCCGCCTCCCTAAGAGCATCGTTGGTCATATGCCGTTGGCACATTGCCCCTCGAGAGCCTTGCCGATCGCAGCTAGGTCTCGAGCCCCCTCTACCTCTGCCTCCGCCTTTGACTATTTCCAATGTGAAGATCAAGCATAGGAGGAGAAGAGAAGAAAGGACAAACCACCCCCTCTCTCCCCTCCCATCCCCTAAACTCCTCTTGTCATTCCCGACAGCTTCATCGATGCCTTCAATAGTTGCGTCCAATTAAGCTTAATCCCCAGAGAACTCCAAAAGCAAGAGCAAAGAGAAGAAGATGAAGGCAAGGGTCTAGCTTGAGGCTGATGACGGCTTTGAGTCTCTGATGTCGGATAAGAAGCACAATAAGGAAAAGAAGAGCGGCAGCAAAGGCTTTGAATCCAAGCAATCGAGAATTGAAAGTGTGACATCCTGATATTCTTATTTTGTTTTCAATTGAATGAGTTGGGCTTTTCATCGACGCACCTATAGTCTTTTTTTTTAGCTGATCACTTATGAGATAACTAATCTATTAAGAGAAGCCATTAGAAATCTAAATGAAACAGACTTGAAAATTCGACCAAAAATCAACTACTCGATTGTGCTTATCTACAAGAGTTAATATGACACTGTCAAAATCAATTAGAGATTGGAGATAGGTCCGTTCAATAAAGGCATGCGATTAAAGTGTGGATGATTTCGCCTAATTGCAAAATTCTCGTCGAACGACACTAAATTGATTTTTTGTCATTTTTGTACCTTGTGCCTGTATTTGAAATCTCGAGATTTCACGACAATCGAGAGTTACCAATGAGTCGAAAATGTACAATGTGACTCGAAAATAATCGATCATGAGTTAAATGTGCTAAAAATTTCTAAAAGCTATCCGGTAGGTTAGGTCACGCTAAAATCGCGCTCGGTTGAAATTAACTGTGAAATTGAACCCGATTTCAAAAATTGAAAGTTCTGTCATATCATGATTTATTTTAGGAATGTTGACTCATCATCTGAAGTTTTTTTTGCAAACCTGAACTTTTGGCAAAAATTCAAGTTTGGGTGCTTTTGGACCGGGAAATTTAGAGAACCGTTTTTGGGTGAATTTTTGGTGTTCAAGTGGGATTAATTGGCGATGGAATTGCAAGGATTTATTGTGGACACCTTAGCTGGAATTTTTGGGCATCAATTGGATTGTTTTTAGTTGGAATTGGATTAGAATTGAAGGAGAGATGCACAAATTCGTAGCTATGGTGATGTGCAACATTTTGGGCACCTAGGATGGCTTCTTGAGGAAGCTTTGGAGTGGAAAATGGTTGAGGATCGGCCATGACCTTTGGGGGCCTTTCCAATGATGGTTTGAGATATTTTTAGAAGACTTTGGTAGCTTTGTGGCCCCCTTCTAGCTGCAGCCATCTCTCTTCTTCTTTTTCTTCCTTGTTCCTTTCTCCATTGTTGTTGTCTTGAGGAAGAAAAACCAGTAGAGAATTAGAGGAGACCAACCAGCCACTGTCGATCGCCCCTAGCCACTTGTGCATGCTTGCCGAGTCATTGCTAGTCACTACCGCCCGCGAGCCGAGGTGTTCGGCCTTGCCATCCCGCGTTTGCTTGTTGGTCCCCATCCACACCTTGGCCATTGTTCAGCTTTGCTTAAGCTCCTCCCTTGCCGTTTAACAATCCTCAACCCCGTCATAGACTCACCATCACTGCCTAGCTGCCCACCGTGCCCCTTTTCGCACCAATCGAGCCCCAACTAGCCCGTTTTAGCAACTAAGTAGAACATAAGCTTCAGCTTTGACTTGAGCCTTCTTGGGCCATTTTCGGGCTCTTTCGAACTCGTCGGGTGTCGCCGTAGGCTTGTGTCTCATCCGCCTTGGCGTTGTTGTTGCTGTAAACTCACCGGCCCGCTAACTAGTGAGTTTACTTGCTAAACATTGCTTAGGAGGTTAATGATCCTTAATAAGTAATTAGATTAGCTTAAGTATGGTTTAAGTGGTTAGTTTAGATTAATTAGTGATTTAGTTGCTTAAGTAGGCTAATTAGGTGGTTAGTTTAGACTAGTTAAGGGTTAATTAGGTTGCTTGATTTATATAGATAGTGCATTATTTTTCTAGGCCCAATTAGGTGGCTAAATTAGTGTTTTAGGCTTAAGTATGTATTTTTTAATTAATTTACATTTATTTAATTATTTTTGTAATTTATTTAATTATTTAATATTTTTTGAAAATTATACCGGATAACCCATAGTCGGAATTCCATGTTGATTGCTGTGATGTGATTAGTTTATGCAATTGAATGATAATTTGTGCAATTAAGTGGTGATTGTGATTTTTGATTAATTATTTCAAAATTGTGAAATTTTGGTATTTAATTAGAATATACCAGGTGTTGGGTTTTGACCTCGAAAATGTTTTTAAATATTACATCAAATAGTGAGATTTTAAAAGGAAGGATATCAATTTTTAAGGTTTGATCCGACCGTGTACCTTTTTTTACTAGGTATTTTTAATACAAAGAAAATAAGTCATGTTTATTATCTTAATTAAGGCATTTGAGTGCAAGGTACAATGTCCTTGGCCGGGATTAAATGATTGTGTGATGGTTATGAGAACCCGTCCTCGATGTGTGTCAAATGTATGTTGCCCCATATGGGATGCCCCTAGACAACGGATGCCGGTTACAATAGAAGGCTGGACCGATGCTCCGTTGGGATTGTCAATTAGTGTAGATGTTGCCATGCTCAATGGAATGGGACGATGCCTAGTTACGCTAGAAGACCACCAAACGTTAAGTAGGCCATGCTTGTGGGGCCATAATCAATTGGAACGTGTGAATGATTAAGATAAATGCACCTAATTATGGAACAAAATTGTGTGACATGGAATGAGATATGTCATAAGAATTTGGCTTTATAATCGGGATCACTGTGATTGATTGTGATATAAGTGAGGCGTTCCAATTAATGTGTGCATTTATTATATGCATCGAATATATAAACTGTGCTGATGTGTAGGAAAGAACTGAGGCGATGTGAGTCTTATGTGATGTGTGGTTAAACTATCTCTAGGCATATTTCCTTCCTAATCGGGGTTTAGGGCGTGAACTCACATAAATATTTTCTCACCCCGTTGTGGGCTTATTCTTTCTAGGTCTGTAGATGGAGGTTCCTCCAATACATTTTGGACAGTTGGGGGAGTATATAGAGTAGAGTATCGACGTCCCTATCTCTGGGAGTCTCTGGCTCCATGAGCTCATCGTGACCACTATCTTGATCGATGAGGGCGGACCTCAATTGGTACCTTATCGGTTCAGGACGTGGTTTCGTCATGGGCCTAATGGGGTTCGAGAAGATCCCTTGTAGGGTTTTGACATCTCCACTATTGCGATCAATGCCGCGGCGGGTGAGGGGTTAGCTGATCCCCTTGATGGTGTCGTGGAAGACCTAGAGCCCCCGAAGGTCTTGAAGGTCTCAGTTGATGAGTCTTGTGCCTAGATGGCTTAGTGACTCTTTTTTTGGAGTTAGGCTTTTGTTTATAGATTAGTATTGTATATAAACTCAGTTTGTTTATAAAAAGTGTTTTGTGAATTTTGTATCCTGCTTTTTCTATTACATATATGTGTTGTCTAGGAATTGTTTATATGCTTTCACATGTGCATTAAAGTGAATGGGTCGACGCGTACTGGGACATCGAAAATTTTATCAACCAGCAAGAGATGTGCGCGCTTAAGGTTTGGGGTGTGACAAAAAGCTAACCATATCAACTTAAAAGCTAACCGCATCAACTTCTTTAAATACAATGTTTTTGATTTAATCGCATCATAAGAGCTTTATGTAACATATTTACAATAAGTCCCTTGTTTTGCAACTTTTGTCCACCCATTCAAAATATATTGCGATGGAATATTTGTAACATTTATAACATTTGTTAAGATACATAGAACATACCTACATAACTATCATTGCATTTCAAATAACTTGCAGCTATATGAAATTGTAGAATCACTCGAACTAAAATGTATAATATGCTTTTGTTCACTACTTTTAGTTCCTACGATATAATTATGTAAATGCCTATCGGTTTCTGATCGGAAAACATGTTCAAATAAAACATGCAAGAACTTAACCTGAAAATTCTTATAAATGACATGAGTATATACTTGTGCGGTATGTTGCAAAATTCCACTATTTTCAACCACAATATGTAGCTTTTCTCAAGCATACTCAAAATCATCAACAATCTCAGTGTTATGTATTTTTTCAACTTGCTTCTCATAATGACTAGCAAATTCAGATAAAGTCATCATCTTACATGCCATGTGTTGCAATACATTATTTGTGTTCTCATTTCTTTGTGTAGAACTAATTCTTGCAAAAAAAAAAAAAAAAAAATCATGACCAAATGCAAGACACCATTTATGATGCAGGCAATATAGATTATCCAACCACTTGTTCTTACCTAAAGCCCACTCCTAACATAGCTTTCCAAGTGGTCTTCATTTCAACTTTAGATTCACAATGATATAGAAGTTTGTACCAATATTTATTGTAAAAACCTGGCTTTTCAAGAAGATGTACAGTATGATACGTAGCATTTTTTCCAATATATATACATAAACGATAATCAGAATTCGGTAAAACAGTTCTAATAACATTTGTCATAGCATGATCTTAATCAATGAAAACAGTTTTAAGTAATTTATTACCCATTGCCTCTAAAAATGATTAAAATGCCTAAAAAAAAGAAGCAATAGTCTCATCCATCAAAATACACAACCAAACAGAACATTTTTTCAGTAATAATTCAAGCCAACAAAAGACACATATCATATTATATTTATTTATATAGTAAGTAGTATCAAATACTACTACATCTCCAAAACTATCATAATCCAACTTAGATATATCATTAGACCAAAAAACATTGGTCGGTCTTTGTTCTTCATCCAATTGAAATGTATAAGAAAAATTACTTCATTTAATTGTAAGCAATTAAAATAATTGATGAAGCTTTCACAATCACCTGCACTAATCAGATTCCTTATTTTTTATTGTAAATTTTTTTGACAATCACGTAATGTAAAGCTAATGTTATTTGGCCTACCCGCTTCATTATCAAGATTGAAATATGTTTTTGTAATCCTTATATTAGCCTCAATCATAAAAGTCAAAATAGCTTTATTAGTATTCATAATGTGCCGATACGGGCGTATAAGGTGTTTTTGATTATCATCAATGAAAACATGATTATGAATATCTTTAAATTTGGTAACTTCTCAAACTCCTTTTTTTATTTTAAATTTAATGCAAACCTGATATTCAGTTTTTTTTACCATCCTATAAATGTTTCTTTGTTTATGAGGAGGGATTGATAGAGAGTGTCTTTTCACAATTACATACAAATGTGCATCTTCGCAGTATTCCTTTATTATTGTTCACTTTTTGTTCTTTTGGCACTCCAAATCATTTGCAAATTGCATATCATTGTATGTATTATAGATTTCATTCTCTTTAACAAACATCATACCAATTATGAATTCAAATTCTTCACTAATATTGTGTGCGATGATATTATCCTTTGAAGCCTATACAATTTGAGAAATATATCTAATCATTTAAAGAAGAAAAATGAAGTAAATACAAATTTAATTCTAAAAAGATGAAGTTATACCCATTTCTCCCGAGAATAGTGCGACTTTTACTTGGAAGTGAATATCAAACACGAGTTTTAGTGTCCACCAACATTAGGTTCATCATAGTTACAACCTCATAATTACTCCCTCTATGCAAAAACCTTATGGCTAACATATTCTAGTAACATAAACAACAATTATCTATTAGTAAATAATAATTAAAATTAAAAACGAAATAAAAGTAGAAGCAATAATTATCAGTCTAGATTGCTAACAGTAGGACCACTATTCAACCTTACGAAGAATAGGGCAACATAGGAATTATATTGTGGAAAAGGTTAGGTGCACTCTAAGAATAAAGGTAAACGCAAAAACCTTGAGGTTTTCTCATTTGAAATTTTTACATCAACAACAATAACAACTACAATCATAAAAAATCGAGACTTTGTGTTTATCCTAAAACATAGTATTAAAGCAATGAGTATGATGAAAATCTCTAATGCCAACGCAACATTATCAATCTTGTCTGTTCAAAGCAACTAGAATAAATTGCACAAAACCATTTGCAAATAAAAGTTGTTTGGTTACATGGAAGCTCCTGTAAAGGTAACCAAAATAAAACAAGATCCATTGATTCAAAAGGCACCAAAATAGCCAATATCAACTAAAAAAAAAAAAAAGATGTTGGGCATGTAAAATGATCCATTAATTCAAAATTGTGCATTGCAATGCTTGAAAGACCAATAATAAGTAGGAAATGCATTATATGGACAAAATAACACCAATTGCAAATCAACCATGACAAACCAGGAAGGGTAAGCTACCATATTCATATTTTGAAAGTGTTGAACATCATTCAATAATTGTTTGAAGAACATTTTGTTAGGTAATCATTGCCTAGACTAGAGCACGAGCACTTATAAACAACAACATAATTGAGTAAAACAATGCATTTGCCTCTTCTATGACATATGTGCAAAGTCAAGTGCACATTAATCTTCACAATCAAGAGGAGATGCGACCTTCACAAGAATCTCTTCACTTTCTTGTTTCACAGATTTGTTTCATATGTTCTGAGAACCTGTTTAGCAATAGATAAGCGTTATCAGGTATATATAGAAACTAGAGTTAGATTATAAATTGTGAAACATTTTAGACATTTCCTAGAAAAGCTCAAATGGCAACTCTAAAATCCATTTATTAACATGTATTCTAGTTGAACTTTGAAAGGAAAAGTCCATCATAAAATGGCTCAATTAGTCGCATCCAAAAGTTAGATTATGAAGCAGAGAGACAAAAATTTATAAAATTACCTGACATATTCAAGAAAAAATGTACCTTGCAATACTTTGAAGATCAATAATGAGTAGGGAATGTATTACATGGACATAATACCATTACATAAAGGTTGGAGACTACCCCTAGTCTTGTAGTAAACCTGTCAAATAGTAGATGGGGATATAATATTACATTGCAATAGTTTGACATGAAACTAATTAGGCACAAAATCCAATCAAAGATCTAGACATAATCACATTAAAACAAAAACTATATTTTAACTTAGTTGATATCTCATCTATAATCCTAATTAATCTACTGATATGAAACTCATACAATCATCAAGTAAACTTCATCCCATAGAGAGAACTATCTTCTGAGCTGAATTAGGCCATATGCCACCATAACTAACTTTGTAATGATCGCTTAGCCTTTTGTTTGAAAGTGGTAAACTAGGCTTAAAGGCCAAATGACAGAAAAAAATATGAACCTTCAAAAAACGAAACAATATTCATGATCTAAATTGAATTGCTCTACGGGATTCCTCTTGCTCGATATACACAGCTTAGTAACTTAGATTCTATTAGCAAAATGTATAGATAATAATCTTAAACTTCTGTATGCATTTGAGAGGTGAAGAAAACCTCAACTGCAAGCCAAACATCAAAAGGAAAGTGAAGGGTGTTTTTGGCTTTTAACAATGTGAAAACTCTAAATTGGGCCATCTTATAGTTGTCTTGGCTTCGCTTTCTATTGTTATCGGAGCAGATCCTTGTTAATTCCCGGGAATAGCAATAAAGTTGTGGACACTTTTTGTTACGAGAGGGATATGGGAAAAAAGACAAAGACACCACTTTTTTAATTTAGAATCATGCTTTGATTAGCTGATTTAAATAATTCTTATTCAACCTCACAGTGAAAAGCAAATGCTATAAGCATAATGCACACTTCGGGAAGTTGTTCTTTTTTATTTTATTATTATTATTATTCTTTCTCTTACACCAAAAACAAACTTTTGTTTTATTTTAATAGAAAGCAAGAGCAACAAAAAAATGCAGAGAAATAGAGATTATCAAGCAGTTCCTTCATTTGCATAGAAACAAGAATCAAATTCACCACAGAGAGTCTTCAATGCTTGCTAAAATACTTTAATAGCAGCCTCCATGGAGCCACTTTTTGCATGTCATGTTGCATAATCATGCCACATATTAGGATAATGGTATAGGCACATTAAACATTGGAATCAAACGGAATGAATAAGCCATCAATTTTTGAACATAATTGATTCTAATTAGTGATGCAAACATGCGACTGGAAAAGGGTTCAGCAAACAGCCTTCAAAACACTGCCATAGTTTGTCAAAAGCATGACAATCATAATGAAGACTTATCCGAAATATATTCTCAAGAGAATTAGATAAAACATTTGGCAAAATGATATAAAAAAACAAAGTTGAAATCTAGATGAATACATTAAAAGATATTAACCTATATCTGCTCATAAGTAAATACAATTCGTTTGTTGGCAGATATGGTGTCTATTCTCTTGAGGATTCATCCTGCAATAATATAACATCTAATTAAGTAGATGCGGATTGCTCATCTTTACAAATTGACAAAATATGCAATAATCAGTTTACCTGATGTCCATCCCAATAATAGTGAACAAAAGCTTTAGTTTATGCAAATGTAAGTGCTATTTTTAATCCACATAGCATACGGATGAAATAAAAGTTAAATGAGAGACGTGTCAACAAGGTTGCTTCAATTTGCCAATAGTACAATGTAACATAAGGTTCTTGCTTTCAATGCATTTAATCTCCATGGAGTATAACTTGGCTAAAAATATATGCACCTTTGGATCCATACTCAAAAGGTCATGCAAAAGTTTGAAAAATGAGCTTCTAGATCACATTCAAGCGAAAAACAATACGCACTCCAAGCTCATAATAGATATTGAAGGATGCATCACATAAACCTTCACCAATGCCAAAATAATTGTTCGGCTAGGTATCTAGTCTCCATGTTTTTTTATGGCAATTGTTCAGATCAAGATACGCGTATATGCTATCAAATTCTATAGCAAAGGGCTAGGGCTAGCTCACTAAATGGTCTTCTAACTAAGCTATTCCAACCAGTTTTTGCGACTTCCCTCCAAACTTTACTGGGCAAAGCAATACAATTGTGATTGTACAAGTAGTATTTTTATTCATTGCAATCCCACCGAACTCATTTCCTACTTCCAACAAATTCAGCAGACCTAGGATTCAATACCGCTATCGTTTTAATCCATCATAACATAATCTTTCAGCATAATAGAGCTATTATTACTCAAATTCAACGAGGTTTTGTAGAGAGAGAGGGACCAACCTTTCGAAGTTGTAAGAAGACAAAGACGTGGTGAATGATTTAAGATAACGTTAGAAGAGACCTAGTGACGGAGCCTCGATGAGGAGAAAAGATTCATGACCCGATGTGCATTTGCCAGCTGTGACCCGGCGGGGCTCTTGGAGGAGATGATCGAGAGAATCAAAGTGGACAAGGCGAGGTGTGATGACGTGTTTGTCGAAGGGACACAATGGGATGGAGGCCTCGAAGTTGCCTAAGAGATTGATGCCAGTACAAACCTTATGCTCAATCTCTTCATTGGAAATAGCCAGAGGTAGAGGCAGCTCAGGACCCAGTTGCGATTGGGGAGGCACAAGGGGCTTGGACCTAGCTGCGACCAGCAAGGCTCTCAAGGAGGCAATGTGCCAATAGTAGATGATTGGCGATGCTTTTAAGGAGGCTAATGAGGAGAAGAAGCATGAGGTTCTCAAGTCCTGACCATTGACCTTGAGGAGAGTCCAATGACCTCAACAACTCGGAGTCAGAGCTGATGATGCGTTTGTCGGAAGGACGCAATTGGACCAAGGCCCAAAATTTGCCAAGAGATCGACGTGAGCACAAACCTTGTGCTCAATCTCCACGTTGGAAACAATCGAAAGTGGAGGTGGAGGTGGAAGCAAAGGGGGCTTGGGACCCAATTGCTATCAGGAGGTAGAGGGGCTCAAGACCCAGCTGCAATCTGCAGGGCTCTCAGGAGGTAATGTGCTAGTGGCAGATGATCGACTATGCTTTTGGGGAGGTGGAGGAAGAGAATAAGCACAAGGCCCTCAAGTCTCGACCATCGACCTCGAGGACATAGAGTCCAAAGACCTCGCAACGGCTTAGAGTTGGAGTTGATGACGCATTAGGGGTGAGCAGCGGTCTAGGGTTGACCTTGAATCGACCCTGGATCGGCCCAACCCTGCTGGTCCTGGTCCGGTTCCCAAGGAAACTAGGTCGGTCCTTGGTCCTGAAATTCAAGGACCAATACTGTGCGGATTAGTCCTCGGTCCTAAGAGTTTTTGGTCGGTCCAACCCTGAACCAACTCGTATATTACATTATATTATATTATATTATATTATATTGTATTATATTATATTATTTATAATTTTTTTATATATTCAAACCTAAGTAAAATGTCTATTATATTATATTATATTGAGATGTTCTATCAATAGCACTAATAGTAATTTCAATTTAAAACTTTTGTTGAGTATTAATTATGTGTCGTTTGTTTTGTTTTCAAATATTTAGAAGTTCAAGTGAATTAACAAGATGTGAAATTATATATTCATGGTTTATATTAAGTATTTTGAACTTTTTATGGTTTAATTGTATTTTACTAATGAATTTCAGCTGCACTTTGCTTTTCAATTTGTGTCAAATGGTAGAAGTTTTGAAAAGTAGAGTAGTACTGTAGTTATTACGGTGATTTGCTAGTCAAATGGTGTGAAACTCATTTTTTGGTTGAGTGGATTCTACATGATCAAATGCTAGTCAAGTAGTGTGAAGCTCATTTTTTTGGTTGAGTGGACTCTACATGATCAAATGCAGGAAAACGCTTTTGCATATGGTGTTATGAATATTAAAGATAGATGATTACAAGAACTTTCCATCTTGTCCCATATTTCAATGAGCAATTAGCAGATATGAAATTTCTATTATTGTGTCATCTTAAATTTGTTAAATATATATTGGTATTTATAGTTTAGTTGCACAATGCCGCATTGTCGATGGATGTGTAATTTGAATTTGTAGGTTTGCTTTTTTAGGGAGTATAAAAAATAAGACGAAAAAAAACTTATCAATTAGTATCGGGTTGACTTTGGAACCGAACAAACCCATTGGTCGGTCCGGTCCTTGGTCCTAGGCTCAATAGGGTCGATCCTCGGTCCTAAAAATTGAGGACCGACACTGTACGAGTGGGTCCTAGGGTTAAGGGGTGGCCCGGACCAACTCGGACCATGCTCACCCCTATGACGCATTCATCAGAGGGATGCAATTGGATGGAGGTCTAGAAGTTGTTGAGAGACCAACATGAGCACAAACCTTGTGCTCGATCTCCATGGGAACAATTGGAGGCAAATGGGGTCGGGACCCGATTACAACTAGTGAGGCTTTGACGTGCCAGAGGCAAATGACCGGCAAGGCTTTTAGGGAGGCAGATGCAAAATCGGAGGGGCTGGGTTGCATGGAGAAGGAAACATAGGTCTCAGTCATTCTCTATTTGTTCTCCTACAAGGAGAGAGAGAGAGAGAGAGAGAGAGAGAGAGAGAGAGAGAGAGAGAGAAATTGATAAAAAATTCAATTGAGGAGAGAGAAATTTTTTGGGCAAGACACATTTATTAACCATTGACCTGTCTTTTCTTATGCCAGCGAGCTGAGTCGAGCTAAGCTAGCCTTTCCATTTTTCCAACGGGTCCCCCATAGGACACATGTCAATATGTGAGTGGTATGTGTGCACCACATCAACGGATGATGTGACACGTACATACTACTAAATTTTTTCTCATAAAAGTCAAAGGCCAAGGTTACCAAACAATGTTTTCAAAAAAGGGAGCAAGCGGCCCTACGTGGGCCTTGGCCTAATCATTCATGAAGTACATTGAAAACTTAAACGATCTAACTACATAAATCCAAATGATTAGAGGATTTGACTGAACAAAATAAAAGTCAAGCATCAAAATCGCAAAACTTTAAAAACTCGAACCGATGAGTTTTCATTTACCCCTTTTTCTTATGTCACGAGCCTTGACATGGACTTTTAGGTATAGCTCATCCAACGAGCTCATTAGCTCGAGGTGTTAGTGAATCTCTTTTCTTATACTTAATTTGGAAAAGCCAAAGACCCCAACTACCGAGTGGAGAGCTCATTCTTTCAAAGAGCTCAAGAGAAAAAAACAATTTCATTAGGTTCGCACGATATTTAAGCAATCGAGTCTGTCGCCTTGGCAAGCTTGAGGTGCAGAGTTCAATCCACATCGCTACCAATTTTCTATGACCACTCACAAGAGTAACAGACTTATGTGAAATAGCAACTACTCGATCGACGATTGGAGACTAGACTTCGTCATGCGTAATGGTAGCCTCTTTATTTCTTCTCAAAAGTCAACAATTGCGTTTTTAACTTTTCTCTTGGCCATGCCTCGGATCATCTCCTCTCCAGATCAACTCTTTCAATGTTCTTGTTTCAAAATTCTACGCTTTGTAAGATTATTTTTTCTTTTTAGACAAGCCAGGGTTCTTAACAAGAGAAAGATGTGTACAAGCTTTACTTCCTTAATCCAATAAATGCCCTTTTTTTTTTTTCTCTCTACGGAAAGTATTTTATACTATGGATACATCATGTGATACAGAGGGTCAAGAAAGATGAGATTTATATAACGCAAATGACAGCGACAATCGACCGTTCAGACAACGTCGTCGTTTTCATGACAGGAACAAACGAAAACGTCGTCGTCTACACGCGTCGCATTGGCAGCATAAAAAAACACTCATTCTCGCTCTTTCTCTCTCTGCCTCTGTTGTTGCTTCTGCCGCTGCGAATATAGCCGCCCCCCACCCCCCCTCGTTTCCCCATTTTCAAACTTCACTGTAACCAGACACGCACACGACCCACCACTCCTCTTTCTCTCTCTTCTCTCTCTCCTCCCTCTCTGTGTTGTGGGTGAGTCTTGAAGCGATTAGGAAGGAGGAGGAGAAATGGGGGCGGGCCGGGAGGCGTCGATCTCGCTGGACGGCGTCCGGGACAAGAACGTGATGCAGCTCAAGAAGCTCAACACCGCCCTCTTCCCCGTCCGCTACAACGACAAGTACTACGCCGACGCCCTCGCCTCCGGCGATTTCACCAAGCTAGGTCTTTTACGCTCTCCCCCTGCTCTCTCGCTCCCTACCTTTCCTGGGTTCTCGCTCTTTCGCGCTCCCAATCTCCTTTCGGGTCGTTCGGAGGGTTTTCTTGAATCGATCGCATTCTGAGTTCTGGGTTCTTGTTTGGCCTGCTTTTGGTCTGGATTTTGATGGGTTTGTTTCCTTGAATAGCGGGGAAGTGCTGAGCCGCGAGAGGGAAAACGAGACAGGTGGGAGTGCCCGTGACGAATTCGAGCTTGCGGGCGACTTTGGGATGTTTTTCCTCTGTCCTCTTTTGAAATATCATTTGTGATGGAGTTATGTTCAAATGGGTAGGGGGTGGATTTTCGTTTGGATTGTGGAATTGTAGCTTCCGTTCCACTTCCTATGTCCCGGTAGATTGTGTTAGGAGGGAAAGGATGTGCAAGCGCATATTCCATGGCCAGTATAGTACATTCCAGTGACCGTGCCTATGGGATATTCGCATTTCGTGTTTTATTCTGTTGTGCTGATTTATGTTCCGTAATCTAGTCCATTGGATTGACGTCTTTTTGGATGGTCGTGGTTTTGCTTCTGTCTTGATCATTCTTGTTGTTCCCCCCTTTTGCTTTTCCTGATTTTTCATTTTCAGCACTTGCTTTTGTAACCTCAAGTGTGTTTGTGGAATCTGAACTTGGAGAAACCTCCGACACGCATGTATATTGGCTGTTGAGTGTCAGTTGTGTTTTGTTTGAATATTTACTTGTTCAACTTTTCTCTTAGTCCTGTTTATGAATGTCCATTTTAGGTAAAGAACCTATCTGGGATTATTGCGTTTTATGCTATCAGCTGGGATTTATCTGAGTTTGGATTTACCACTTCTATTGAAGCCTATTATACCTAATTAGACATGGCTCATTCTTTTCTTTACTCATGGTGCATATACTTTTGATTCGGTTTGTTTCTGCTTTCAAGCTCTAAGATACTCTTTGTATTAAGAGAGGCATTAGTTTTTTCATTCCGTACGAGATTTGTTCCTTCTATCTGAATAGCCATATGTGCTATGTTCTGGTGGTTATGTTGCATCATAAGCTTGTTTGGTTATTGGTATACTCTGCATCATCAACTCAACATCTTTGGTTAACTTGGTTACTGTATGTTGATGTTTTCCATATTTGGGTTAGCATGTTCTTTTCTGACTTGGTATGACGATCTTGTGGTGATTACTTTTGATCCATTAGACCTGGTGGACTGATCACTATTTTGCATAGGAGTATGTTCTCAATATCTTGTATGATGTAGAAGTTCGTTCAAATTCTATGGCATGCATGCAAATGATGTCCATGTTTTGCTGAACAATTCACTAGGTTTTCCACTATTCACATCGGAATTAGTTCTCTTCCAAACCAAAACACAGTCTGTTTTTGACCATTTTATGTGTTTCAACTTAGGCCTTGGATTTTTATGTTATAAATTTTTACCTTCCAAGATTGTATTGATACAAATTCAGATCCTGCATGCTTGGAGAAAAAGACATTTGTCCATGACTATCATCAAACATCTTTTGTGCCTCATTTATTCATGATACTTGAGGAAAAATATAACTGAAAACTGGATTGCAGTATCTTCCATATTCATTGAGGATAAGAATATAGTCAATTGAGTGATCTTCTTTTTCATCTCAAATTTAGATATCTGATGTAGGACTAACAGTCTAACTATTATGAAATGATTATTTCCTCAACTTTTGATTGCTACCTTTCAACATTTTGACAAATTGAAATGCTTTAATAGCTGGCATGGCATACCTTTCTGTCAGTGTATTTTTCGGAAGAAGCTAGCTTAGCATAGCCATAGGACATCTCACTCAGAATAATGCAGTTGTGCTTCTCTTAATTTTGCTTTCAAATCCTCTCTCTCATTCTCTGCTTATCCTGAACTAGTAGCTTACCTACAAGAGCAGCTATGTTAACTAACATCTAACTTGTTTGCTTTGAAATTTTACAGCATATTACAATGACATTTGTGTTGGATCAATTGCTTGCCGACTTGAGAAGAAGGAAGGTGGGGCAATCCGTGTGTACATAATGACGCTGGGTGTTTTAGCGCCATATCGTGGGCTAGGGGTCGGTAAGTCTCTCTCACCGTATTTAGCATCACAGGAGAACATTTTCTTTGGGGACATGAACAAGTTAGCATGGCTGGGGTGATCGAGAAAGGGAACATATATAGAGAGAGGATCAGGACTTGTGGGAATGTTAAGAGGAGCTCTGGATTGGTGCTTGGTGATTGAGGTTGAGATGTTTCTTGCTTGTCGGCCTGTTGGGAACTTGCATCACCATGGTTTTTAGAGTCAGAATCGGTTCACTTGCTTCTTCAGTTATTTTGGTGTCTGTTCTTTGATCTTAGACATACATTAGTTTTCCTGTTTGATCCTTTCTGTTCTGCAACCTGTCAAAACACTTTATGTGGCCTCTGCTGATCTAATTAGCTTGATCTTCTGCAGGTACTAGGTTGTTGAATCACGTTCTCGATCTTTGTGCCAAGCAGAACATTTCAGAGATCTACTTGCACGTGCAGACTAACAATGAGGATGCCATCAACTTCTATAAGAAGTTTGGATTTGAAATTACAGAGACAATCCACAATTATTACACGAACATTAGCCCACCAGACTGCTATGTCCTCACCAAGTTTGTTTCTCAGCCCCAAGCAAAGAAATGACATTCGCGTATTGGTTGGTTCTTGAAGTTGGGAGATCTTGGTCAGTGTGCCATATTAGTTTACAACAGTGTCATTGGGACTCTCTCTCTCTCTCTCTCCATATTCTTGATTCAATTACTCAAACTTTTAAGTTGCATCTGATGCATTGCTGATAAACTGAGTTACTCTTGTAACTTTTTTTCTTTTTTTTTGTTTTTCTTTTTTGTTTTGGTTACGAAGAGAAAACTAATTACTCTCTATTACATGAAGAGCAGCCTCGAAAGATGGAACTTTGTTTGGGAAACATGGAACTTTCAACTTTGTTAAGTTGGTCAACCTCGGTTCGAATGAGCAAAGCATTCTTGTAATGAGGATCTGGCCTTTTGAATCTAGTAGCTGGTTCTTTTATCTCTTTGTGACTATCTTTTGCTATTAGATGGATAGCTGTCCTGAAGCTTGAATGTGACCCGCCACATCCATCAGCTGCTTTTTCCTTTCTTCTTTCGACTGTCGTCGTATCATTTTGTTCTATGCTGGTAAAGATTTCCTGAAGATGATCAAATGTGATCCATCAAAGAATGGCATGTACTTGCTTAAATTGTTCTGAATTCCCACCTTAATGGGTAATCGCAAGATCTTCAAATTGAAGGGCCTCTGTTAAGTTTCCATGTGGAATCCACTTCTGTCAGTAATATGCATTATTGTTCTTTCTGCTAGGATAATTGCTGTTGGTTTATCTGATGGGGCAACAATTGACCGAACATTTCTCGATGAATCATAAAGAGGCTTACCTTTCTTCCTTTTTCCCCAATCTATTCATAAGTTGTAAGAATGGATTTTACTTCCAATGGGTTTTTAGCCGGGTGCGCGGGAGATTCGATAAATGATAACGATGTGAATGAAGAAAACCAGAAAAAGGCAAAAGCATGTTGACTTTATTTTCAAAGACGAGGACCTTGGGTATTCAACCGAAGATGCGGCCTTAGAGAAAGATTAAGTGAAAGCAAACTGGTAGGACCAGAGTTAACAAGTAGCAATCAAAGTTAATGAGAAGTATGCACTCCCAATTGAAAGCAAAAGCTAGCATCAACACTAATTGAAGGTTTTTGTCTACAATCAACCCCGGCAGAACCATCTCTGACATTGAACTTTCATTTTTATTACCTATGTATTATGTACATATTATTGAGGCTGAGACACCGTCCATGTGTTATCTTGGAATCATGCTTATATGTAGTTTATGTAGACATCGCAGGAGGCACACACCATTCAGTAAGCCAAACCGCCAGAGAAGGTGTCTCCATCGTGAAGCAGAGACTCTGTCAGCCAATAACCGTCCCAAGAACCACCAACCCTCTGCAAGTTTAGAGCAGCAAAGAGTAAGCAGATTACTAATTTGACCGAAGGACCAAACATTCCAACAACCATAAACGTGCCCTATAGAATTAAGCAAGTCTGTGATTAGCAAGTATTTAGCAGCACAAGGAAAGAGCCACTATGCAAATCTGATAACAGGCCAAAAAGAAATAATAGGCAAATCCAACAAGAGATTTCAATGATCCTCCAAAGGCAGAGTACTCATTGGAAATGCAGATGGTTCCATTGGCATGCTTTAAGATGAGGACCTATAGAAACAAGTTTGTGTGTTTTGCCCACGATAAACAGAGGATCTATCTGAACACCACTTGACTTATGAAATAAAAGATTCAGGATGTGGGAGTTGCCATCAGCACACGCCAAGAATTCTGCAAAGAAGCAACAATTTTTGGACCAGCATAGGTTATGTGAGCACACCTGAACCAAGGTAAATTCAAATGTTTCTTCCTCTTCAGGGCGTGATCCTTGTATCCAAACCCGCTGCTTAAATCGATCCTGCAACGCAGATATGAAAGAAATTGATTGTTAGTCAAGACAGAACACGGTAGCAAAACTGTAAAAACTGAAGCAAGGAAGAATCTACAATAGCCCGATGAGAAATGCACAGCCAGTTCACTTACTGACCCTACTTGCAATTTTTACTGAAAGAACATGTGTACCTCTTTCACCAATAGGCTGCTCAAGATCTTCCTGTCTTTGTGACCGAGTAGAACTCGGTAAGTGGAATGGTGAAAGATACGCCTAAACCGCTCAAACTGGAAAGGGCGAACATCAAAGGGGTCAGTGCGAAACCTTAAATATCTCAAAAACATTATTGCTTTGATGAAAAGTACATTGTCACTTGATGATAGAAGGCCATTTCATAGCATTAGTGGAGAAATTCAGTTTCACAATCTGCAAAACGGAAGGCTTCTTAATGCTTAAAGAACCAACATGCACCAGACCAGAAGCGGCATTTGACCAATCGCATGATGCATTTTTTCAGCATTGCACATTTTATACAAGAATGGTCAGAGAATGGCATCCTTTGACTTCCCAGATAACTTTCAAAGAGGGAACAGCATGAACTTAAAATTTCTACAATAAGTAATGAAGAATTATGGGACCAATTTAGGACTTTATGCATACTCACCTGCCCTAGATCGAAGAAGGGTCCGAAATAAGGCGACCTCTCAAAAGGATCAAAACCAGCAAACTGGGGCAACAAGAAATCACCCTTGTCAGATAACCTACCAATTTGATGTGAAACCAATCTATGAGTTATGAGAAGTAGCTTACCCTGTACATAACCTCAATGCCATAATCTTGCCGGGGTTGGTCATTGTACTTCAACGCATCAAGCTGGTGCTGCACAGCTTCTTCTGCACTAAACTACAAGAAGAATCTAATCTTGATTGATGTACACTGAACAAGTGGCTCTACATTATGTAGTTTGCAGAGGAAAATTTCTCTGTTAAGTATAAGACATTACATTTAGTCTCGGCCCAAAAGGTCTCTTCTTCCGAGATTCGAGCCTGCAATCCAAAACAATCCCAAATCAATGAAATGAACATATCCATTCTACCTTTCAACACAAAAGAGTCATCGGATAATCTGGGTCAACATTTGAGCTTAAAGAAATACAATATAGTAGAGGACCTTTGACTACTTTCACTCCCCTATGCTGATGCACATGTACATGTGCATAGATGCAAGCAAGAAAATTGCCTCAATATTTCCTGAGGTAATATGCTTTAATTTTAGTAGTCAAGCTGGGTATTTTCAAGACAAAATGGGAAAGAAAAAGGCCAGCAAGATCATAGTCATTTGTTATGCTGGCTCTCTTGGATGGTCTAGTGGGGTTCCAACTCATTGCAAACTGAAGCCAGGGAAGCTTCTAGCCCCTTCTTCTTCTCTTTCTATCCTTTTTCTTTTCCTGTTAGTGAAGGCATACTAGCCAAGGAGGAGAACAAACAGGAAGTATCTGCTCTATTGGCACTTAAATTTCAAAGAATGTCGATTGAGGAAATGGAGGAAAAAATTTCCTGATGTCTGCATTCATGTTTCCTTTCACCAAATAAGAGGAAATGGAGGGGGCCAGAAATAGCTTCCCTCCCATACCAGGTCTGGCAATATTTTACATGAACTGACACCTTTACCTAAGCAGATTTGGGGAACTTGGAAATAATATATAAACTCATAATAAACCAATTATTTAGCGCATTCAACAACAACCATAACATTTTGCAAACACATGAATTAATAACCGGAATTCGACAGGTGAACAGCAATTGTCACCTGTAGCGGGACAAAATTCACGGTCATGAACTAGAACATTGAGCAGAACCCCACCAAACAAGTGCCGATTCATAGACTACATAAGGTGCAAGCCAAAACTAGAATTGGTGATCCAAACACAAATCTTTGGCACACGAAGGTGTGCATAACCGAATGAACACGTGCCGTGAACATAAATTCAGACGCAATATCGTTTCTTGAATCACTAAGCCAAACTCAAGAGCAAAGCCCAGATAAGAACCCATCATTTTCATCCGGCTAAGCAACTATCCGATTGCCTATCCACCACCCTCCAATTTCAAATCAAGAAAGAGCAAGAACAAACAAACTCCCCGCAACAAGTCCAACCCCATATAATTCGATAGGGAAACACCGAGGATCACAGACCCTTTGCACCATAAAACAATATAGTGAAGGATTCCTGCAGAAACAGTACCAGTCGGCGGAGAGGAAGTCGGGAACGTCGGCGGCGGAGGCCCTGAAGCGCGGGCTCGCGGAGACGGCCGCCGGGTGCCTGCGGTCGCCATTGGAGAGCTTGAAATGCGCGGGTGACGACAGGGACAAGCAAAACGACATCGCTTCTGTTCTCTTCGGCTTCCTGGTTGTGGAAGATGGGGGGAGCTGATGAGCGCCGTGGCGTTTCCTAGGAGATGGGACGAGGACCGCGTGGATCGAGATCTGCCGTCGCAACGCTCGGCGGCGGTGAATCCAACGGTTTCAACGAGCTTGTGTAGACGTGCACTCTTTGGAGGACAGCGAGACCAGCTCGTTTCGTCTAGTTTTTGACTTTCTTATAAGGAAAACTTTTTTTTTTTTTTTTATAATTACGCAAATGGCCCCTAAGAATTAACCCAATATATAATGTTACCCATGAATTTTTGATTTATTCAGTATAATTTTCAAATTTTGATTTTATATATAATGTTGTTCCTGAACTTTCATGATAATGTTCAATGTTATTCCTAGACTTGAATTTGTGAAAGGACAATATTGACATTTCCATGTAATCTAGGTATTAAATTAAACATATACAAAAAAGAAAAAGAAAAAGGTTACATTGCATAGTGAATCATAGTTATAGACCATTTGTGTCATTTTTTTTAGTGTAGTTGTTTGTACTTTTTTAAAATGGATAATAATACAAATAGTATTTGAACATTAATTTGATATGCACTATAGTCTCTAGAAATTTTTAAAGGGATAATGACATAGACAATCATATATTCTTGTTTGTGATCCCTCACATGTTCTTACAAAATTTAAAAAAACGAAAAGAAGCTTAAGAATCTATACTGGAGATTCCATGAATGTAACAATAAGAATATATGGATTATCAAGGTTTTCTCGTCGTAAGCTTCTTTTGTTTTTAAAGTTTAGTAAATTATAGCTTTGTAAAAAATACTTTTCATAATTGCTGGGCACTATCACGGAATAATCTTTAAGATTTCTCGTTGCGCCCATAACACAGAGAGTGATACTAGCGCTCCATTTGCTTTGGGGGAAAATCACAAATTTGAAAATATTTTCTTAATTTTGCTCTTTCTCATTTCTTATAAATGAAAGTGAGTCTGTGAAAGATGTATTCAGTCAAGTTAAAAGATGTTGGTGCAGTCACGAGCTTATGCGGCGATGATTGGATCTTCGAACCACAAAGGAAGACTCTCCGATTTTTAAAATAGAAGATGAAACGTTAAAAATGGTTAATGATGCTAGGTTACAAGATTGTACTTTCGCAAGGAGACTTGTTTGGCATTTATAGCGTGGGGAATTGGAATTCATCTTTGGAATAGTGTTCAGCTTTCACTTTCTGCGACAAAAAATACCAAGTTTTGTGTTATCTTCCATATGCACTGTACCTCTCTAATGTGGCTGATAATGACAGAACTAATCTATGTGAGGCATTATTTTGAAAGACACTTCAGTATCAATTATGCATGCGGTCACCCTTAAATGAATTGTAGATGAGATACATGTCTCCCATATTGCTATTATCATCCATCGCTGTATTAGAGGATGGTGCCTCATCTTACTTCTCTAAACTCACTTTTGCTTCTGCATTCCTTCTTCAAGTGTCCATCCTCTTTGCACTTTCAACACGTTACTTTTGATCAATCTTTGCTTTTAGATCTTCCTCTAGACTTATCCTTGCCACCAAATATGAAGTTGGATCATTCATCATTCCTTCCTCTTGCGAAAAAGCCTCATTTGTTGCACTATTAGAACTTGTTATCCCCATTTCCTTAGATAATAGAGCAGCTACAACGCTCTAAAATGATAGTGCAATTGAAACTTTTATATGTTCCCATGAATCTGGCAATGAATACAACAAGGTACGTGTTTTGTTTTACTCATCAAAATTAACATCAATAGATGCAACTTGCCTACAAATAGTATTAAACTCGTTTAAATGTAAAGAAAATAAATACCATATTCTCATTCGAAGGTTGCAGAATCACTTCCTTAGAAAATAATCTGTTCATGAGTGACATGCTTTGATTAAGGCTTCCTAGCTTCGTCCTTGGATCCTTCATCATCTTCTTAGAGGTCATGTTCACTAGGACATTATCAGCAAAAATAGCCAAATCAGACTTCGCACCATTCGATCGCTTCTAGTCCACGCCTTCAATTTAGTGGATGTCGACTCCTCTGTCTTCTCCTCAGGACTCTCCTTAGGTTTATCATCTTTGATCACATAGCACAAATCTTTGTTTATAAGCAAGGCCTCCATCTTCAATTTTTATGACTTGAAATCATTTCCTCCAAACTTCTATACTTCAATCCGTGATTGACCAACCACATGTTTACAAGATTCGATTTTTCAAATCTCTCTTCACCAAGAAACCCTAATCTCAAACCTTGCTTTTATACCATATGTTATGATTAGATGCACAAACACAACGAAATAGAGAGTAAAAGTGAGAAAGCAAAATTAGGATAGAAGGTTATTCCTAGTTCACCCTTAAACTAGGGTTACACCCAATAAAGGATTCCATTATAATTAACACCTTTGCTTCTTTGTTACCAACCATCAATTATTAGAGAAAAAAATTATATACAAACAGTAGTAGCTATTCATAGGCCAATGTCCAAACTACTAATAAATTAAGGGCTAAGATTATAAAAGCCCTTTGGTTGTCGGAGGCACTGCTCCTTAAATCCTCCCAAGGCAGCTCCCTCAGATCTCCACCCGTTCATTGAGGAGTGAGATCCCTGTGCCTTCCTGTCGATGGAAAGCATAAACTACACTCCAACATTAAGATACTCCATCCAAATATGTATTTATGGATATGTTATCTCTAATTTTTTTCCTTTTCCATTCCTTCATAGTTTATACATAGTTATTCAACATTCATTAAGTAATTGCAATTTCATGCGCTCTTCATTTGGTTGTTTATCATCAACCATAATAGGCCTAAAAAGAAATTTAATTTTGTCTCCTTTTAGAGAACACTTCCAAATAAAAAGAAAATAAAACGGTTTCTTTTGAAATCCACATGATCAATTGCCACAATCAACTCGAACCAATACATCAAGTCTCACAAAAGCGACCTCTCAAAGTGGGCCCAAATAAGTTATCATTGGATAAAAGAGTCCTCTTTTCTCTTTGTACGAAAGGACTCAACCCACAAAGAAATCAAAAGATAAATTTGTGCTGCTAGAACCCCAAAAATAAGAGGTTCAAAAGAAGTAGCCATGAAAGACAATTTTTTTTTCCTTATAATCTAAAGGCTTTGGAATATCTTGTAATCCACACATATAAGTTAAATCCGAGCATTTGGTGCAGTGACTATATTTTACAACAAGGAAGCACAAAATTTGCCTCCACATGCGGGCACAAATGACACCGACTTAAGTGATTTTTGTTCCAATAATCCGAGATCTCTATGTGTCTCAATGATATAGCATTCCAGTTCTAAGAGAGCTAGCTTGGCTGATCTTGCAAAGAACAGATGTTTGCGCAAATGTCTTGTCGCAACCAGAGGAGAAATATTGTTGAACCATACCTTTGATTGGAGACTTTAGTGGTTGCATCTCTCTCACGATCACTTCTCACATGTTGTAAGTTGAGTCTCGACATCACGTAGTGTTCGAATTCTCTAGGTTGATCAATGCAAGAGAAGTGCCTCACTTTTGTGAACCTTATTACATTGCAATGGTACATAGCATCTCAAACCTCAAGTCGATTGCCAAATGAAGAAACGCATGTAGCTTTTTGGAAAAAGCTGTTATATTCTTTGTATTTTGTACATCATTTGTTTTACAATGCTTTTGAGTATATATCTACAAAGAAGAAAGTCAATCCTAACAGTCCTCCTAATCAAGAGACAAAATAGGCAATAAATTGACTTGGATTCCTACATTATCTCTAATTGATAGCTCATGCTAAAGATTGACTTAAATTTTATATTATCTCTAATTGATAACTCATTCCAACACTCCTCCTCAAGTGGGTGAAAAGATATTTTTAATACCAACTTGACAAGTGAGTTGTGAAAGGCCCCGTTTGACATAGCCTTAGTAAGTATATCTGCCAACTGATCTTCAAACCTGACAAAAGGAAGCCAAACTTCCTTAGCCTCTAAATTTTGCTTGACAAAATGTTTATCAATCTCAATGTGCTTGGTTCGATCATTTTGAACTGAATTGTGGAAAATATCAATTGCTCCTTTATTATCACTAAACAATCTCATATCAAACTTCAATGGGAAATCAAGTTCTGTCATCAACCTCTTAAGTCATAGTAGCTCATACGACCCTTTAGCCACCCTCAAAACTCCACCTCAACTGTAGATAATGCTACTACCTTTTGCTTCTTGCTCCTTCATGTAACCAGGTTTCCTCCTACAAATGTGAAATACCTTGATGTAGACCTCCTATTGAAATGCTACTTGCCCAATCCGCATTTGTAAATCCCTCTACCTCAAGATGACTGTTCTTCACAAAGAATAGACCTCTTCTTGGAATTGACTTCAAGTAACATAGAATTTAACTCATCGTATTCATATGATCTTCACTTGGGGCATGCATAAATTGACTCATGATGTTTACAGCATATGTGATATCAGGGTGAGTATGTGACAAATAGATCAGTTTCCCTACTAACCTTTGATATCTATTCTTATTGATTGGCACTTGATCCAGATACTTCCCAAGCCTACGATTTTGAATTGTAGGGGTGTCAATGGGTTTACATTCCAACATTCCAATTTCGGCTAACAAGTCCAACACATTTTCTTTGAGACGAAAAAAAAAATACCACATTTCAATCTAGCCACTTCAATACCCAAGAAATACTACAACCGTCCTAGATTATTTATCTCAAACTCTTCTACTAGCTTCTCTTGGAGTTTCGAAATCTCTTCATGATCATCCCCTGTGATAATCATATTGTCCACATATATGATTAAGGCTGTTACCTTTCCTTAACATCGCCTTAAGAACAACGTACGATCCGAGTTACTTTGAGAATAGCCATATCTTCTAATTGCTAAGCTAAAGCAACCAAACCAAGTACAAGATGATTGCTTTAACCCATACAATGAATGTTCTAGCTTACACACTACATTAGGTTGAGTGGCACAACAACAACTAAGTGGAACTTGCATGTAACTTTCTTCCTCCATATCCCTATAAAGAAATGCATTCTTCACATCAAATTGATGCAATGACTAGTCCATATTCATTATAGGAGATAACCAAACTCTCATAATATTGAGTTTCGCCTTGGTAGTCTATACTATAAGTCTATGTATATCCTTTTGCTACTAGCCATGCCTTGTATCTCTCAATGGACTCATATGCTTTGTATGTGATAGTGAAAACCCATTTATACCCCATTGCTCTCTTCCTTTTTGGTAATTTACAAGTCTTCAAGTCTTGTTATTCTGAAATGCTTCCATCTCCTCTTTCATTGCCCAAACCCACTTAGGATCCCTCAAAGCCTCTTGCACCCCACCAAGAACTTGGGTTGTGGAAACATTTGATATGAATGCCTTCAATGGTTCCGACAATCTCCATATCAAAACATAATTTGCAATAGGGTACTTTGATTTCTGTTCCTCCACATTTGGTGAGTACCAACTAGGGGGATTGCCACGATTGTACCTATTAGGTAATTTATATCCAACAACTACATCAAAATCATCATAAGAGTCAGGTGTGGTAGGAGATCTTACCTCAGGAGTATTCTTAGGAGAATGGTCAAGTATTGAAGAGGGGGCAATTTCAAGAGGGGGCTGTGTTTAAGGCTATGTGTGTGCACCTTGTACCAGTACAAACTATTGATGACCTTCTTTGGGATGTGACTATCGTCTTTTGCAGCTCTTGCCATTGGCCTATCATGACCTAATTCGTTGCATTTTCTATTGATGGCACTACTATTAGGGCCTGCCTTAAGTCAAATGTAGTCCCAACCCCTACCAAAACACTGCCCTCCCACCAATTTTCTCTTTCTCAATGTATCTCTCCCTAAAAGGGATAATTGGTGTTTGGGTAGAATAATTCGGACCCAACAAATGTCACATCAATAATGACATGTGTTTTCTTAGTGACAATGTCATAGCAATGATAGCTATTTTGATGGGTTCCATAGCCAACAAAAACACACCGCACAACACAAGGATCAAGCCTAGTTTGTTGGTTCTTGTGAAGATGAACATAAGCTACACATCTGAACACTTCAAGAGGAAGTGTCAAGACCGAAGGAAGAGAAACATGTTTTGAAAGAACTTGCAGCAGGGTCTAAAATTTTAGCACATTTGGGGAGGGGCATCCAATTCATCAAGTGGATTACAGTAACAACGGCAGCATCCCAAAAACGATTGGGAACATGACCACCCACCAAGAGAACCCGCGCTAACTCAAGAATATGGCAGTTCTTCCTTTCTACGACGTCATTCTACTAGGGGTCTGGGTGCACGACATCTCATGGATAAGATCATGTTCTTGAAAGTAAGTTCTGAGATATTAATTAACATATTTGCCCCCATTATCAATAAGAAGGAGGTGGAGTTGCACCTCAAATTGTGTTGCAACCATGCATGGAACACACAAAATATTTTAGAGACCTCATCCTTGTGCTTCATCATAAAAAAGCCATGGCATCCATGTTCAGTCATTAACAAAGTCACAAACCACCAAATTCCCAAAAGGCTGGTAATGGGTGAAGCACCGCACACATCAAAGTGGACTAATGAAAAAAGTGTTATACTTTTATTGAAACTCAATAGAAAAGAAACACGATGACTCTTTGCCAAGATGCATGTTTCACATTGAAATACTTAATTTGATAAGCTACTAAACAACCTAGGAAAAAAGTGCTTCAAATATCCAAAAGATGGGTGCCTTAATCGACAGTGCTAGAGCCAAATGTCTTTCTCTTTACCGGTGGAATGACCGTGGGTGTGATTCACTTTGCTAGTGTTAAAATCATCCACGTAATAAAGCCCCTCCTTCTTAGTACCACGTCCAATAATCTCCTTCATGAGGATATCCTAAAATAAACAAAAATTGAGATGCATAAGAACACTGCAATTTAATTCATCAATAATCTACCCAACAAACAACAATTGGTTAAATAAAGAGGGCATGAGCAAAGAGTGCAATAAAGAGAGAGAAGGTGTGAGAACAACACTTCCAGCCTTGGTCATTGGATAGCTATGGCCATTTGTATTATAAATACTTTGTCAATGTAGAGTTGTATGACACGTGAAGTCACCGAGATTGGGTGTCATTTGATCGGTAGCGCTAGAGTCAACAACCACCCATTGCCCTCACCTTAATGAGTATTGACACAAATAGAATTGTATTTACCTTCAGAAGTTGGAGTTTACCTATGGAACCAAGGAGAGAGGTGAGTCTCCAATTGCCAACGATTCCTGTCCTTTTTTCCTACTTGTTGCAGTCTCAATCTTTTTCTTGGCTTGAAAATTTTTCCACTAATCGGGGTACTCATGTAACTTGAAACAAGTCTCCTTGGTATGTTTAAGATTACTACAATGGGTGCATCCCTCTGCTAGTTATGGCTTGTGCTTCGAACCCGCATTGGACTTGCCCCCCCCCTCTTGTTGCAACACCCATGGAGGCCATCTGTAGAGTCTATGATTCTGGGCTGTCCTCAAGAAATCGCGAACCCATCTTCCCTCCACGTAACACCATTGTAGCAGTAGTGAGAGCGTCCGTGTTAGTTAACATCACAATTTGACGCACATTCTCCCACTAGACATGTGCGTAAGCTTGCTCAACCATAGGAAACGGTTGCATCTGTTAGACATCTACCCTAACTTTGTCAAGTCGATCATCAAGACCATCAAGGAATGTGTAGACACAATCTTTTTGGATAGCCATATTGTAGTGTCAGATATCATTGGGACACATCATGGGGTTAGGACAACAAAAATCAATCTCTTGCTAGAGTCCTTGAAGATCAATATAGCATTTTTCAATAGGGCTTCCTGCCTGCTTTTTAGTCGAGTAACTCAGTGCTTCAAATTATACACCTGAATGTGGTAGCCACTGAATCCCAAATTGCTTTCATGGGTGGGAATTGGATAAAATTGCCAATCAACGTCTGGTCTATGGAGTTGATTGTCCATCTTTCACTGTGGAACCCTCGATTTTCCACTTTCAAAAGCTAGTATCGGTCGAATGAGGTGGGGGAAGATCCTCATTAATGTATCCCAACGTATGTTTGCCTAAGATGTACATCTTAACAACTTGGAACCAAAAGCCATAATTGTTGCCATCCAACTTGATAGCAATAGGTGGAGTCGGAGACTCAACTTTTGAAGGTGACGCATGATGCTGGGTCAAAAGTTGCTTCATTGTCGTTATCAAATCTTCAAGGATCACCATTACCGAAGAGTCCTCACCTGTTGATTGTGGGAGAGTTAATTCAACGCGTTCAGCCATGGTGAGATTAGGTCCTAGGGTCGAGTTGCTCTAATACTATGGAGAAATACATATAGCTTTCTAGAGAAAGTTTTTATATCTCCATATTTTGTATATCGTTTGTTTTACAATCCTAACAATCCTCCTAATCAGGAGATAAAATAGGAAGTAAATTGACTTGAATTCCTATATTATCTCTAATTGATAGCTCACATCAAAGATTGATTTTGATTCCTATATTACCTCTAATTGACACTCATGCTAAAATCAAATTTATCATCACACACTTGTATTTTCCTCTTTTCAAATGGTAAATAGAGAGCATGGAATGCGAACCAAACCCTTTCTCTTACATCTCAACTTTTTCCCCCATCAGTGAAATGGGCATCATCATGAGGACTTTTTTCTCCGAGATTGGAGGAGGAACAAAATCGAAACGGGAGGAGCTCCCACACGACTTTCCATCATCCATCGGGGGACCAATTCGTCATTTTAAGGGGCGCCGTGCGTTTTGTCGTATCTAATACACAAGATGCAGAGTACCTCGTACGCATTTCAAGAATCATTAATTAACGATGGAGAACGACGAACCCTTGGGGATTCGAAATGCCTTCTTAAATGGAGCTGTATCTGAGTTGGCCACACTTTGTGGGGGACCAAGCAGATCTCAAGTAACATGAGGCCAGATTGAGTCATCACAGTCAAATCCAATCCCTGCTCAAAGCAAAATCAAGCAAGAGTCTCTGTCCTCTCGCCATCAAATCCCAAAAGAGGATGTGTTTTCTTTTGGTCCCCACGATAGTTTTCATTTTCCACTTCATCTTGTTGTACAAGCGTTTGGTTGGTATCTTCTTTTGGTTTTTGGAAGAGAAATACTGTTTTTCTTCTTCTTCTTCCTCTCTCTCTCTCTCTCTGGTTTTATAAAGAATTCAACTCATCTCTTTCTTGTGTTGTTTGTCTCTGTTTCAAGGAGGATCGACCTGATATGCGAGGACACGCTTTCTTGGATTCTATTGATGACGCATCGACTTTAAACCACATTGATACTTATCAATATTCCGAGTCATTAAAAATAATGGGCGGAGAAAATGACCCATTTATATGCACGGGAGTCAAGTGAGTAACATAACTTGATTGCGCCAAAAGATTGAAGTATAAAATTATAAAATGAAAGTTGTAGTTAAGAGATAATAGAGTAAACTCTTATGTAATGACTCAATTATTTTGAACTTTTTTTTACTATTGTTCTTTTACTTCTTCATGCATACATATGATAAGTACAATTATGCCCCGTGGTTAATTTAGGGTGTTTAACAAGGATAGCTCCTCTTGTATATTTTTAGCAAAAGTTCATAATTTTTAAAAATCAATTTTTTGAAGCTTGCAGCCGTATATAGTAGATAGATATCTAATCGGATCTCTGTCAATGTTTTTCATTACAAGCCCAACAAATTACTAATTTTTTAAAGTTGTAGCCGGAGAGAATTTGACAACTTTATAGAGGCATCGCCGCTGGGCTGCGTCATGCGCTTGCCAGAGGACACGCATTTCTCATTTATTAACTTCTTTCGAGCTTCTCCAACTCTCTCTCTCTCTCTCTTCCTCCGGCCATTGTTTCTCTCAGGCGGCAAGAACAAGGGGGGAATGTCCGGTCAGATTTGTCGTCCGAGGTACGATTTGTCTCTCTAGCCTCGCTCTGCGTTCTAGGTAACTTTCGATTGTGTACTTCGAGATGTTCTGTCGGCAATCGCGTTGGTTTTTGCTTGCTTCGTATGTTCTTTCTTGGCCGACGTTGTTGCTAGATCTCTCTGCGCGTGTGGGGCGTCGAGATTTCCCGTTCGCGAAAGTTAGCGCGAAAAGCTTTTCTCTTTGCTGATTTCAAGAAATGGGTTTGTCGAATTTCGCAGGGATTGAAGCTGGTTCGCTGCTTTTCTGCGGTTGTCATTTGGGAAATTTCGCATTTTGACGCTCCCTGTCTCTCTCTGTGGTACCTTTGCCGTAGCCCCTCTCTTGATTCAATGTGATGGTGTAATCTTTCGCAATCATTCGGAGGTGTTTTGCTTGAAAGTCTCTATCTTGGGGAGTTTTCACACCTAATTTGACTGTTGCATTCAGTTCGAGTCAGTTTAGACTTTGGAGCCCATTTGGGTATCTTGATTTGCTCCCCGAAAAAGAAACGAGATGTCGTCTTCGAATCCGAATGAGCCGTTGATCCGAGAGTCCTCTTCTAGGAAGCTCCCTGATTTCAAGCAATCAGTGAAGCTGAAGTATGTGAAGCTCGGATATCATTATCTCATAACCCATGGGATGTACCTCTTCTTGACCCCTATTGTTGCTGTCATTGCTGCACAACTCTCCACATTCTCGATCGAGGACCTCTATGAACTTTGGGATCATCTGCGGTTCAATCTCATCTCGGTGATCCTGTGTTCGACCCTTCTCGTGTTCCTGTCTACCCTTTACTTCCTCACGCGGCGTCAACCCGTTTATCTAGTTGATTTCTCATGTTATAAGCCGGACAATGAAAGGAAATGCTCTAGGCAGATTTTCATGGAGAGGTCGCAATCGGCAGGTACATTCACTGAAGAGAATCTTGAGTTCCAAAGGAAAATTCTTGAGAGGTCGGGACTAGGGGAGTCAACTTATCTTCCAGAGGCTGTTCTAAGAGTACCTCCGAACCCCTGTATGGCAGAAGCAAGAAAGGAGGCCGAGATGGTAATGTTTGGCGCTCTTGATAAGCTCTTTGAGAAGACATCTTTGAAAGCAAAAGACATTGGGATCCTTATTGTCAATTGTAGCTTGTTCAACCCAACCCCATCTCTATCCGCAATGGTCATCAATCATTACAAGTTGAGAGGAAATATCATCAGCTATAACCTCGGTGGAATGGGATGCAGCGCTGGTTTGATTTCGATTGATCTGGCCAAGAACCTCCTCCAAGTGCATCCAAATTCTTATGCCTTGGTCATTAGCATGGAGAATATAACTCTAAACTGGTACTTTGGAAATGAGAGATCGATGCTCGTGTCGAATTGCTTATTCAGAATGGGAGGAGCTGCAATTTTGCTGTCCAACAAAAGATCTGACTACTGGCGCTCCAAGTACAAATTGGTGCACACTGTTCGGACCCACAAAGGCGCAGACGATAAGTGCTTCTCTTGTATTACTCAAAAGGAGGATCCTACGGGAAGGATCGGAGTTTCTCTATCCAGGGATTTGATGGCAGTGGCTGGAGACGCTCTGAAGACAAACATTACGACATTGGGTCCTCTTGTGTTACCTATGTCTGAACAGTTGCTGTTTTTCGCAACTCTGGTTGGAAAGAAGCTTTTCAAGATGAAATTGAAGCCATACATCCCAGATTTCAAATTGGCCTTCGAGCATTTCTGTATTCATGCTGGAGGAAGAGCAGTGCTCGATGAACTAGAGAAGAATCTGCAGCTTTCAGATTGGCACATGGAACCTTCGAGAATGACTCTTTACCGCTTTGGCAACACATCGAGTAGCTCTCTTTGGTATGAACTTGCTTACAGTGAAGCTAAAGGAAGGATCAAGAGAGGGGACAGGACATGGCAAATAGCTTTTGGTTCGGGATTTAAGTGCAACAGCGCTGTTTGGAAGGCTCTTCGCACTGTGAATCCCGCAAAAGAGAAGAATCCATGGATGGATGAAATCCATCAGTTTCCAGTGGAAGTCCCGAAGGTCTCAGCCCTCTAGAGTTCAAAGGTAACTTTATTTGTTTCTAGCCTAGGGTTTTGTTAATTTCAGTAGTTAACTGGGAAAGCGTTTGAGATGCGATTTTTTTAGCTTGAAATTAGAGAGATGGAAGTGCGTTATTGAACTCTCTGGATATTGGATTTTACAATTAGAGCTGGACTGGGGAAATGTATGGTGGCTTAGGAGTTTGATTCCAATATCCATAGTCCATTCCCTTTTAGCATCTCATACCAATCGGTATTTTGAGCCTTCCTCGGAGTACTGAATGTTTGACTGATCTTTTAAGGTATGAAATGTTTCTTTTTCTATCTATCTGATTGTCTTGAACTGGTTGGTTGCCGATAAGGGTCTCAAACCCTCCATATGCATTTCTACCGGCAAGAGCTCATTTGCATCAGAAGAAGCATGTATTGAAAACGACCAGATTGAACTCATCACTACCTTAATCAACCACTTCTTGGTGGGAGATGTTGTGGAACGAGAAGTAAAAACTTCACTAAAATTGGCCGCCTTCGGATGAACATCAATCAGTGGTCCGACTTTTTTGGGCATTTTACTAGCTTCTGTTGCGTAGTGCGATCTCTTAAGTTGAACGCGATCGTAGATGCTCATGAAAATGTGAAAGGTTGGAGCATATATTCGGGACACCTTTCTAGATGAAGAATTCGATCCCTTGGCTAGTTTGGACCAGCGGAGAGGTGTTAATCGTCCGGTGAATTTTCATGTTCTGTTCTTTTTTATGGAAAAGGAGAATCTATCTTAGGATTTGATATTGAGTGTTGACTCACTGAACGCCGGCTTCGCTATCCGGCATCCCGAATCTTCGCTGTCGAATGTGTAGTCCTGGTCCTTCACTATCCGGGCTTCCATCTGTACACCGCGGCCAATTGTTCTTTCTAACTTCGTGACCAAACCACATCCATCTAGTCAAGAGGTTTGCGCCGTCGCGTCCGATCCGAAGCGTCCGTGCATGAGCTAATGGAGAACGGGTCACGAGCTACGAGGTCCCTTGCCTGTGATAACACATGAGCTAATTGACCACCAGAGCAAGATTTTGATAACACATGAGCTAATTGACCACCAGAGCAAGATTTTGATGGAGGCATCGTCATTGAAAAAGGATATCGGAGTTCTTTAGGCTTAGAATATCCGGCTATCAACATATTCAATTTTAGGGCATGTTTGTTTCTTCCGAAAAAAAAAAATCGTGATAAATGGAAGACATTTTTGGGGAAATCACGCACTGGGAGCATGTTTACTTCTCTTCAAGCTAGGGAATTTGTTTTCCTAACTTCAAGCATGCATATCGGCTTTACCAATAAATAGTTTTCGATTGATTGATCATTTTTAACAAACCACACACATGAAACTACAGACATCTAATTTGCTTAAGAAACCACACACATGAAACTACAGACATCTAATTCACGAAAAATTCTTTTACTTAAACAAGTACATCTTAACCGTTATGTGTTCTCCTTTTCTCCTCTCCTTTGTGGTTTCTTCAGATTTCTTTTTTTTTGGCAAAAATTTAATTTGCCAAATTGAAGGCTTTAGTTTCCATACAAACACTTTAAGTTATGAAATAAACTCTAAATTAGAGGCATCAGTTTTAATACGGATTAAATAGATCGTATAGCTAACGACCATGTTTCTGGCAATATTTGTTGTAAAATTAATGCAGAGAAAACATAATCTTGCAATTAAATCAATGCGAGAGAGCTAGAGAAATAAAAGAGGAACGGTAAAGGGCATCAAATATTTACGTGGTTTGATTGAGTGTTGATACCTACATTTACGAGGAGAGCCAACAACTAGATTACACCTAATTTTCTATAACTAGATTACATCTAAGCTTATAGTTTAAAAAAAAAACAATTTAATTAGATATAAAACTCACAGCACCAGTCACTGGTCAAAAGAAAGTCCAGCAAAGAAGCTTTTGCCAGATTCCTCTAACGTGCGACGGATATCAAGTCGAGTCAAACCAGTCAATCTAGGATAAGCTTCTCCAAATGAGAGAGGAATCTTCAACCACTGCCCTTCGAGTCCAAATTCGATTTCGATCAGCAAAAGGCATATCGAATCTTGAACAAATCAAAATGCTCCAAATGAGTTGGGTTTCATATATGGCTCAAACTCGAGAAATTATCTAACAACATTGATACGAAAAACAAAGTCAACTATAGTAAAGTCATATACACATGGTGCATTTGGTTCAGCATTTGGAAAGCTTATTGGGAAAATGTAAAGCAGTTTAGCCTAAAGAGTTTTGGAGGAAATGCAAAGATTGTTTGGTAAATTCTACTTTAAAATGCAACTTTGAAAAAAATGTTGTTTGATAGAAAACACATTTGCAAAGCCTCTTTGGTCATGAATCTAAATATTTTAATTTTTATTTGTTTAAAATTAAAAAAATAATGTTTGCAACTTTGTTAATTTATATTTGACAACAATGTTTAAAATGTTGTGTAAACAATTTTATTGAAATTAAAATTCCTTTTTTTTTTTTTTTGCTAAAAAAATCAAATGGAAAAAATTTACGTGCTCTCTTTCTCAATTACAATAAGAATACTTTCATTACAATAAAAACATGATAACATATGCTTTGAGGAAAGAAGCTCAATTAAAAATATCCTTAATTACTTCATAAATTCATAACTATTTGATCACGTAAACGTCCCATATCACAATTTTCACTTGCTTTGTATATAGATAACTTGGCATACTCTTTGAAATCTTCCACTTCTTCTTCAATATGCCAAAAGCTCGCTCAATTTTTGATCGTAGTGAGGAGTCAGCACGATTGAATACTTCTTTATAACCCGTTGGTTGAGGACCTCGTTGAAACTCAGGTAAATGAAATCTAACTTCTTTATATGACCATAAATAACTAGTGAGATTTAGATATCCAGCATCAACCAAATAATATTTACCTACACAAAAAAGTTGTAAATTTAATCAAAATATATAACACACATCAAACGAAATACAATGAAGAAATTTACTGTTAAAGGTTGGTTTTAAATAAACATCAGTTAAGTGCATATATTAGAACTTTAAGCTGAAAATATGCAACAAGCATGGTGTATGGTGATAAAGTGCAAATAGTCCAAACAATTTTGAATCTATCATGTTGCAAGAAGCATTACAAAAACTTTGACTGTCCAAGATTGCTAGAAATATCAAGAAATGACTGGTTTATCAATCCAACTCCAACAAACTGACACATCCACCATAGCATCTTCAGATTACTAGATTTGAGCATCCACTGACAACAGACATTCCACATTTGAGGACATATAGAAAATTGTAGGCGTGAAATGCATGGTTATATATAATCGACATGGAACCGGTGATGCATACGCCAGAAACTAAGGATATATTTCATTGACGAAAAGCACATTCGTGATTTCCCAATAGCTAAAGCATCTCTAACAAAGGTAGCATCGATTAGAGTTTGACTTCCAGGATCACACTGACTAGATTGTCGACCTACGAGACTACCATTATCTCTCGGAGACACATTGAGCAATCAGCATTGTGACGATCTCACGCAGCACCGAAACAAACATGATCTCCACTCCAGCATAATAGCTCTCACATGTCATTGAAACATAAGACTACAAGCAAACAATGAACCTAGAAATGGAATGAAACTATACGCTAACTTGGTTCGACCATTTCAACGAACACATGGTGAGTAGCGAGTTGGGGAGCAAACATTAATCTATTGGGAACTTAGGTTAAGGGAGGTTTGAACCAAAACATGTAAATATAAAGAGCCACTATATTCCCATATCACATAATGAATGGCATCAAAATAATACTTCCAAGCTAACTGAGACCCAAACTAGGGAATCGACTAATCCTAACTTGTTCATCATGCTTTCTAACCAATTGGCCTACCACATTTCGATTCCTATGCTGTGACCTGTATCTAAACTTGGTCTAGATAACTCCCATTTACGTGTTGTTCCTATATGTCCCCAGACAGGCAAAAGAAGTTCGGTTCACGATCAATGGGCTCAACAATTGCATCCTCAGAAAACGACAGATAACAAATCAATACGACCAACCAATGGAAGCCACCATTCATGTGTTGCTTTGGTTCTACCCAATTGCACGCACAAGCCCCAATTGAGCAGAAACACGATGCATAAATTAGGCTCTAAATGCCTGCACTTTCAGCGCACAAAAAAGCAAGTAGCAACAAAAGGTCCCGTTCAACAAATATGCCCGCATTTTTACTTAGCGAAAACGAAGTACGCGGTTATGCTTGACATCGACAAGGCCCCTCCACTCACCACACTCCCAATCCCACAGCAACATCCCTACCTGAAATAGCAAGACGCCAGCCGCTCAAATCACCAGCTCCCAACCTAATGCCTCAGCAGCACAAACTCAGCCGCGGCATGAAGCACGACATTCGCGGAGGGGGAGAGAGGAGAGACGAACCTGCGAAGGACGAGCACTTGAGCGAGCAAAGGAAAAGCGCAGTCGAGCGAAGAGTGCAATCGAGCGAGAAGCGGTCGTCATGAGGGAGAGAACGATGGAAGGGTGCAGAGCAATGGAATGGGAAGAGAATGAGATGTAGGTTTTTTTGTGTTTTCAAAATGGGCAAAAGTGGTTTTTCAATAAAGTTTTGAGGGCAAAATATGTAACTTACTATTTTCATTAAATGAGTCCTTCAACATTCCAAAAATGTTGAAAGCTCAAGGCTAGTCTCCACAACCTTGAGCTTTCAACATTCCCAAGGGTCGACTTTCACTTGAAAACTCCTTGAAGAATGGTTGCCAAACACCTCAATTTGAGATGAAAGGGCTTTGAGACTTGAAGGGGCTTTCTAAATGCCCATCCAAACGCACCCACAGCCCTTCAGTTGTCGCGCCTCTGGTTATAGTCGACGGAGTATACTAGAGTAATTAGCAAAGGATTAAATATATATGTTATAGCTTCTATCACAATAAATTACTGTGTATCACGCCTCATTATTGAAGAATACTATGTAAATCCTCAACAAGAAGGTATCAATTTGGTCTCCAAAACCCTACTTTGTTTTGCTTCCAAAATATCATGCTAATCACTTCACATCCTACATGTAAATCATACAACGATCACAAAAAATTCTCATTATGGAGATAATTTGGGAAAAATACCAAAAAAGTTATAAACCTATAATGTTGGTACAAGTTCAATTTTAAACATTTCAATTGGACAAATTTCGTTTTTAATCTTTTCACAATCATACAAATTGAATCCATCCGGTTAATTTAGGCCAAAAATTTGCTAACTTGGATATCGACTTTTCTAAATTTTATTTTATTTTTCAAATTTTTTTCATTAATAATATTTTTTCTTTTTTTCATCTCTTTTCCTTCTTATGTTTTTTCTTTGCCATTGTGGCTAGAGAGGTTTGCCGGCCATTAGGTGTCGGTGGAGCCCTCATTGGGCCTCGCCCAACTAGCTTCGCCATGGTCTAGTCATTGGGGGCGAAATTGGCCTCGTCTGCAGCTACTTGGTAGACCTCGCCCACATCCACAATGGAAAAAATAAAGGAGGAAAAGAGAAAAAAATTAAAAAAATCGAAAAATATTTTAAAATTAAAAATTGTCTATGTCACAGCGCCAACTGTGCAATGTAGAATAGCCGGCATCCACGTTTTTAGGATCAAGCTTAAAATATATATGTCACATTAACTAAGTATTAAGATGATGACACAATATTTATTATATCCGAAAGTAAAATAATGCACATATTTTACTTTATCTGTCTACAATGCCGGATATGAGTTTTGATGAATTTCATGAAAGAGTAGATACGTGAATTCAAGTTAGATATTAAGTATATCTGAACTATCATCTGTACGATATTGAAGGTATAGACATACGCTCCATGGGAAATAAATTAAGTACCGTAATACGTATTTCATATTACGTATACATGAGACGACCAACAAGAGTGACAAAAGTTTTGATCTCAACTTTTATGCCAAGACTCTTGAAGAAATAATTCCTCAATTAAGTGTTCTCATGACTCTTACTTATTCTCAAGATTTCTATTTAATATTTATTATCTTAGAATGTTGCTAATGATCATGATTTGATTCGATCTAATGGGACATCATAATGACGTCACCTAGCAGGGTCAGTCGGTTTGACGCGACCCGTCCTATCTGACCCAACCCGTCTACGTTGACCCGTTGACTTTGACTGTTGACCGTTGACCACCATTGACCAGGGTTGACCTGCGTTGATAACCATTAACCAGTAAAAAAAAAACAGAGGAAAATTATGTTTTTCTGTTTTGTTCGTTGTTGATTATAAGTAATCCCTTTTGTTTTGCATTTGTTTCGGGAACCATGATGCATTTTGTATGCATGCCTATATTTCTGAGAATGGAACGAAGAAAATGGGAGACTTGACAGGTTAAAAACATAATTATCTAATTATCGGTGGAATGACAGTAATGTAGTATCACACGTGGTCAGGGTCAATCAAATGATATAAAAAATCATCTGAAATGATTATCCTATGCCGAATTTTGAGAAAGTGCTGGCCTTAGTGAACACTCTTCCACTTGAATGGCAAACAGTATTAGCTCGCTTATGGGAGGTCAATATGGTCTCAGATTATAGAAGGCTTACAATAAATTTTGTAATAGAGTACTATAGAATCGAGTTAACCAAGATTTCAATCTTTGGGTTGAGTATCACATGGCGCAAAATGAATGCACTTTAAAAGTGGCATGAGAACTCTCCAAAGTTCTTTTCGTGGTTGACCAATGTGTCTTCAAAATTTTCAGAGAATTTTACTAAGAGATTATAAGAGACTTTCCCAGTTTTTGAGATAAATAAGAATATTTGGATTTAATTATTTATTTTCTTAGATTAGTTTGAGATGTTTAAGATGTAAATATCTCTTTCTATGTTGATATATTTCCTTTGAATATATTACTTAGTGTAAATGACATATATTTAAGTGTCGCACTTGTATGCATGGCGAAAATGGTCTATCTCGGTATTGCTCAGAGAAGAACTTACCGAGTAACTCCTGGCTTTCCCCTTGAGGTATGCCTCACACTTCTCAAGATCACTCAAGACTTGATAGGCCTCCCCAAGCATCTACATAAACATCAAGGGCATAATAAGTACAACAAAATATATTTTTGTTCCAAGAAAGCTGAAGAATCAAATTTACAAGGAAATTTTCTACTGCTTTTGAATCTCCAGGATTCCTATCTGGATGAACTTGCCATGCCTGAAAGACAACACGCAAATTTCAGAAATTCATCATATACGCACGACCTTACTCCTTCAGGTAGTACGCCTTCAGGTAGTACGCCTTCTTAATATTGGCATCAGAAGCACCCACGCTCACACCAAGGATGTCGTAATATGCTGTGCCCTTCTCCATCTCAGAAAACCAGCCTACTCTAAGAATAAACCACTGAGGAGGCGATGGCGAAGGCGGCGGAGCGGTTTCAATGGGCGACGGAACCCCCCGTCGTGCGTATATGATGAATTTCTGAAATTTTCGTGTTGTCTTTCACGCACGGCAGGTTCATCCAGATAAGAATCCTAGAGATCCAAAAGCAACAGAAAATTTCCTAATCAATTTGCTTCTTCAGCTTTCTTGGAACAAAAATATATTTCGTTGTACTTATTATGCCCTTGATGTTTGTGTAGATGCTTAGGGAGGCCTATCAAGTCTTGAGTGATCCTAAGAAGCGTGAGGCATACCTCAAGGGGGGAAAGCAGGAGTTACTTGGTAAGTTCTTCTCCTAGGCAATACTGAGATTGACCTTTTTTGCCATGCATACAAGTGCTAACACATATATATGTCATTTACACTAAGTAATATATTCAGAGGAAATATATCAACATAAAAAGAGATAATTACACCTTAAACATCTCAAACTAATCTAAAAAAATAAATAATTAAATCCAAATATTCTCATTTATCTCATAAACTGGGAAAGTCTCTTATAATCTCTTAGTAAAATTCTCTGAGAATTTTGAAAGTACATTGGTCAACCATAAAAAAGACCTTTGGAGAGCTCTCATGCCACTTCCAAGATGCATTCATTATATGCCATGTGACACTCAACCTGATGGTTGAAGTCTTGGTTAACTCGATTCTATAGTATTTTCTTATAAAAGCTATTGCAAGCCTCCTATAATCCGGGACCACGTTGACCTCCCATAGGCGATCTAACGTTGCTTGCCATTCGGGTTGAAGAGTGTCCATTAAGATTGTCACTTTCTCAAAATCCGGCATAGGATAACCATTCCAGATGATTTCTTGTATCATTTGATTGACTCTGACCACGTGTGATACTACATCACCGTCATTCCACCGATAATTAGCTAATTTTATTTTTAGTCCTTCAAGTCTCGCATTTTCTTTGTCCGTTCTTAGAAATATAGGCATGCGTACAAAATGCATCAAAGTTCCCGCAACAAATGTAGAAAAAATGGATTACTTATAATCAACAATGAACAAAAGAGAAAAACATAATTTTCCTCCGTTTTTTTTTTTGGGCCGGTCAATGGTGGTCAAAGGTGAACAGTCAAAGTCAACGGGTCAATGCAACAGGTTGGGTTGAGTCAAATTGACCGACTTTGCTAAGTGATGTCATCATGACATTACCGGCACTTGCCCGATGCGTGCGCGGGCAACTATCGATTGATGTCACGATAGCAATGTAGGGAAACAGATTCCCAAAAACGATCCAATACTCAATTGAACACTGAAAACGTATATGGAAAACGTGCTTAGAAAAACATGTTACACCGATCAAAAAGTATATCACGTAATCAAACATACCTTAGTTTTAATAAATTAAACACCGTCATCGAAGTTTTATGAGGAATTCTTCAAAGCCTTGATTCTATTCCTCAAGAGGAGCGTACTGTTTTTGCGGGGAAAAATTGAGAGAACGTAGAAAAATAGAGAGAATGTATTTTATTATGTTCAGATTACGCAACTGCTTAGATAACGTTAACTGTTCAAATAATCCCCTGCACTCTTCTATGAGCCCTTCACTTAGGCTGTACATGGTAAAATTTATGTTTCTCAATTTCTTAATTTCTCTATTCCTGAACAGGGTTTGGGCAATCCGTTTGGTAACGCAAATTGATTTCTCTGTTCCCCGGAATAGAAATCTGTTTCAGAAATTGTTTTGGGTGAGAAATCAGAAGCTAAAAATTTTAGCTTCTCAGTTTCTGAAACAGAAATAGAAATTTTTTTTTCTCAACTTTTCAATTTAGTCCAAAATATTTTAGATCACTAATATTGAAATAGAAATATAAATAGAAATAGTTAATTTAGTCCAAAATATTTTAATAATTTTTTAATATAATCATTTCAATCAATATTGATTGAAAATCTTAACCATTGGGCCAAATGGTGGGAATTGAATGGACAAGGCTTCATTTGTTGCATGCAAGAGATTTCACGCATGATAATAGTCAACTTGCCACATTCATATCTAACGAGTCTTTCTTCATCTACTCTTCCCGTAGTACGCCGTACAACGGCTCTATCTAGTTAACTATTTTTTTATTCATAAACTTCATATTAAGACGGTAAAAAGGGGTCAAATCATTAGGGTTTCATCCGATTTTTCTTTTATAAGGAAAAGAAATCTAATAAGGAATCTGTTGTTCTTGTAAGAGTGTTGATGAAAATACAGATTTTGATAATAAATTTTTAAATAATCCTAGTATTGATAATTTTGAAAAAAAATTGGTGACGATTTTTGAACATGGTGAGGATTTTTTTAACAAAATTTGGAAAGAAATTGGAATTAGACTTGAAGTTAGGACTTTTTTAGGAGATTAGACTATTATAATCATGGCTATCATTAGACTTATTTGATTAATGTGAAATCAATTTCGGCAAAAACATAACGACATATTCACTACAATTGAATTTCAATTGATTTTTTTTTTGCCACGTCGTTTATTTTTCGAAAGAAAATATTACGTAATACTGAAACGTAAACACATGTAATAGGAAATTCCATGAAATTGTATTTTCAACTTTTGTAATTTATTAGTATTATTTCGACTATTATTTTGTATTTGAGGATTTCCTATGTTGTTTTAATATTATTTTGACTATTATTTTGTATGTTGTCATCTAATCAATTTCTATTCCTAGAAATTAAAATTTTATTCTGTTATCAAACGGATTTCTTTTCAAAAATAGAAATTGAGTCGTTATCAAACGGTTTCTTTGCTCAGAAACTTGTCCGGGAATAGAAATTGAGAAATTGATTTACGGCCGTAAATCAATTTCTGTTTTCAAATTTTACCATGCGCGCCTTACAAGCCGGGTTTTGGCCCAACATGGGTGGACGGGCTTAAATAAGCCTATCAAACATAAAAACTCATCATCTTTTACTCGTATATGGTGGGCCGAACAAAATCATCTTTACCTCTTTGCAACATTCATACCGGTGAATAATCCGTGCGATTAGTATATTTTAAGAGCTCGTTGCCATACATCTGTTAGGAATATATAGCAGCTCGTAATGGACATCACAATTTTGAGTAGATTTAGTATGTAGTACCCTAGATCAATTGACCACATTTATTTCTCTCTTGATCTCTTTTTAATAATGATATATATTGTATTTACAATTATGATTATCCCAAAAATAATCATAATTGGTCGACCGATGAATACAAAACTAGAATGTGATTCTCAAAATTCGATCTTCCCCTTTTCTTGAAACTCTCAATTTCAATTCAACTTGCTTTTCTAGTAATGTCTCATTAGATCGAATCAATTCATGATTATTGGCAACATTCTAAGATAACAAACACTAAATAGAAATTTTGAGAATAAGTAAGAGTCATGAGGGCACTTAATTGAAGAATTATTTCCTCAAGAGTCTCACACGGCATAAAAGTTAAGATCAAAATTTTTGCCACTCTTGTTAGTCGTCTTACGCATATGTAGTATGAAATACGTATTACGGTATTTAACTCATTTCCCATGAAGCATATATCTATATCTTTAATATCGTACAAATGATAGTTCAGACATACCTAATGTCTAACTTGAGTTCACATATCTATTCTTTTACGAAATTCATCAGAACTTACATCTTGCATCATAAACAGATAAAGTAAAATATGTTGGTTATTTTACTTTCGAACATAATAAATATTGTGTCCTCATCTTAACACTTAGTTAAGAAGACATATATATTTTAAGCTTGACCTCGCGATTATCACCTAGATAATAAGCTTAAAAATCGTCTCATCTCTATTTATCATACTAGTAAATAGAGGCGATTACTTATGTGAGTGAACTAATCTTTTATCTGTCTGACATACTTTCTCAATTTTATATAATGTACTAAGCATTAAGATGCATAAACATTAAACAAAAATTCATAGGCATTAATAATGAAAATACCAATTCATTAAATGTAAACACTAAGGGAAATTACAATATTCAGTACATCAGCCTCTACGCAATCCTAGAGATTTCACATTGCCACGAACACATTTATAGGTATTAGTTTCATCTACCATTCTATGCGTAGATATGTATCATAGGTTTACATCTTTTCATGCAACCATATCTTTGATAAAATTATACTTAGTATTTATATGTTTGGTCTTGCCATGATATTTTGGATCTTTGGTGTACGCTATTGATGCTTGGTTATCATAGTTAACCAACAATAAGTTTGCAGCATTCTCAATAATGCATAAATGATCCAAAAATTTCTTAAGCCAAACACATTCTTTTATTGCTGCTGATAATATCACGAACTCAGCTTATATCATGGACAATGCTATACATGTTTGTTTCCTACTACTCTAAGATATTGCACTATTATTCAGTAAAAAAACAAATCCAGAGATTAGATTTCCTCTCATCTAAATCTCCTCCCCAATCAGCATTTGAATAGCTTTCAAGTAGCAAATCCTTTCTTTGTAACTCAGCATACAATCAGCAATTCCCTTTAGATATCTTAGTATTCTTTTAATTGCTTTCCAATATCCTTGACCTGGATTGGATTGGTATCTACTCACTATTCTAACTGAAAAACATATGTCAGATTTCGTACACATCATAGTGTACATTAAGTTTTCAACAGTACTAATATGAGGAACATGTTGCATTTGTTTAATGTTGTTTAATGTTCTTTCTTTGTTCGAGAAAAAAAAAAGAATAGAAAAGGTAGAGAAATATAAATATTAGTGAACAAACCCTTAATCTCTCGTATTCCGATATGTTCTCCATTTCCCATCAACCATTGGACTAAGTTCCCAGTGGCTTCTCTTCCCATCAATAAACTTCGCCATCCCTTTCCCGCATACCAAAAATATGTGTTAGGATAGCACAATGCCTTGAACAACTACCTCCATAAAGTTCAGAGGGATTGTAACAATTTCTACACCTATTTTCCCAACATGGCCTTATTAAGATGGCCTTATTAAGGGGGATTGTAACAATCTCTATACTTGTTTTCTAAACATGACTTTGTTAAAGGCAATTAGATCCTTAAAGCCCATTCATCCGCAAACAGTAGATGAAAAAGAGTTAGGCAATGCTTATTCAACTTGATCCATTTAATTCTACAATCTTTAATTGCTTTATTCATTAAAAGCAAGAGAACATTAGCAATGAGGATAAATAGATAAGGAGAAAGAGGGTAACCTTGTTTAATTCTCCATGATGGTCGAAAGCTCCATTAAATTTGATGCTGAGAGAATTTGTAGTTACACATTACATAATCCACAAGACCCATTTTCTACAAATTCCGATCTTTAGCATACCTACATCTAAGAAGTCCTATTCAATCTGTCATAGGCTCTGCGCCTATCCAATTTCAACACCGCCTGAAATTTCTTTTTCCTTTTCTAGTTTGTAAATGGTGTAGAACTTGTTGGACAATTGGGATGTTGTCCTGGATTTGTCTCCTACTCACAAAGAAACTTTGTTCCATAGTGATCAGTTCAAGTAGCAATATTTTTAGCCTATTCACTAGTACCTTAAAGATAATCTTGTAAGCAAAATTACAAAGGCTTAGGGCTTGTTTGTTAAAAATTATTTATGTTCCCCATAATAAAAATTTCCGTTCTTTTGTTTCGAGAACGAAAAAAGAATATAAATATGTTTGGTAAAACTTTTGTTCTCGAGAATAAAAAATCTATTTTTTTTATTCCCGGGAGTAGATTTGGAATAGAAACAAGAAGTAAAAAAAAGTAACTTCTTGTTCTCGGAAACAATTTCGAGAATCAATTTTTCTCTTTCTTTTCTTATTATTCTTCTTCTTCTTCCTTTTGGCCGGTCGCCAACCTTGGCCATGGCCGGCGCTGGCGACCGGCCAAACTAGGGTCGGTGACCTTGCCAGCCCCGGAGACACCAAGCCACGGCAAGGCTCGTCGACCCGAGCCTCGCCGTGGCCATGCGAGGCTTGGCCTTGCCTAGATCTAGCAAGGCCAAGCTCACCTAGCCACTGGTGAGGCTCGGCTTGGCCGGGCCACCTCCAGGACGGCGTTGCCTGGTGGTGGCTCGGCGAGGACGAGCCTCACGCGACCACGGCGAGACTTAGCCTTCCCAGCCGAGCCTCGCCAGGCCAGGGTGAGACCGACCTCGCATCGCTTGGGCAAAACCAAGCCTCGTTGGTGGCCTAGCGAGGCTCGCTTAGCCAGCGGTGAGGCTCGGCCTCGCCTAGATCTCGGCAAGGCCGAGCCTCATCGAGCCTCGCCTTGGCTTAGCGAGGCTTCGATGAGCTCATTGAATGTCGCCCGCCGATCGACCAAAAAGAAAAAAAAAAAAAAGAATAATAAAAGAATTTAAAAAATTAAAAGAAATAAAAAAAAATCTAAGAATTTTACCAAACATATTTCTATCCCGAGAATAGAAATTTTGGTAAGTTACCAAACGCATTTTTTTGCTCAAAAATTGTTTTCGAGAACAAAAATAGAAAAAATCATTTCTCTGTAAAAATTATTTTCCGAAATAGAAGCATTACCAAATGTGTTTTTATCCAACGGAATTACTCTATCTTCTCGGGTTGGAGACTCGGGAATAATAAAGGTGCTGTTTGAAGCTGGATTTGGCTATCCCTATTCTATAAAGTCAACCACCAATTTTAAAACATCTTCCTTAATCTCCTTTCAATGATGTTGGTAAAATTGCCTATTAATTTCGTCTGCCCAGATGCTCACGGTGCTCCAAATTGGAAACTAGCTTCTTTCACTTCCTGCAAAGTGAAATTTGCATATAAAGATTCATTCGCCTCATTTAAAGCTTTCAAAATAGGGCTTGAACCCATGTTTTAACTCATATTTAACAAAATGAGTCATATATGAGTTGGTTAAGATTTAATATATGAGTTTAAATGGGTTTAAGGAAGCAAAGCCTAACTAATGATGGGTTTTAATGGGTAAACAAAAAATCGAGTTCAACCCATTTGATTTCCTAGCAAAGACAAAGGTCCAACGCTCATTGCAGTCTTCTTTTTCTTCTTCTTCATCCTCATCATCTTTGTTGACAGCGAGGCATCGTCTTTGTTCACAACCCTAACTTTCTCATCCTCTTCAAACTCAATCTCTTCCTCGTCGGAATTCATGATCATAATTACAACCTCACACTTGCCGAAACGAGATTTCAATGATTTCTCGGTTCAATTCAGAACAAAAAGAAAACATAAATTGTTTGAGAAAATTGAAAAAAATTGCCGGGCAAGGAGCTTCTTCAATTGTTCTCGAACAGAGAAGCTCTGCAACGTCGATTGTTCTTGAATAGGGTGGTGATGGATCGGCCAGTGTGGGTTAGGGGACTTGTTTTTTCTTGGCTACTGAGGCGCTCGCACTCTTCATTTTTACTTTTTAGTAGACGTGTCTCTTGGTTTGCCTGTGTCACGTGCTTGTCACGTGTTGATTTGGCGGCCTCTCTCATCTTGCTGGGCACGTCTAGAAACAAAAATTCAAGGAGAAAATTACTAGAATTTGGGTCTAGTATGGGTCGTTAGAATTGTATTATAGAAAAATGGGTTATCTGGGTTATATCGGTCAATTTGAGTTGGATCATTTTTCGACCCAACTTGACCCGACCCAACTCCACCCACCCATTTGACGGGTCTAGCCTCATCCTTGACTAAAATAAGACATTGATTCGAGATGGGCTGAAAGTTTCACAAACCTCCTGGGCTGTAAAGATTTTCAAAGAAATCTCTTGTTGCATTCTTGAGGCTGTTAATTTCACGGATCTACACACCCTCTGAAATTTCCAGCATGGTTATTTTTATCATGTTGCCTTCTCTGAATCATGGTAACATGGAAAAACTTGGTGTTTTTGCCACCCCATTTCATCCAATTAATTTGGGATCTCATACCCCAAAATATCTTCTCTTGTCGCCACAAGTCCTCAATCTTGTTTTTCAAAAGCTGAACTCTTTTACTATCCCGTTGAGGACTATGGCTATTTGCTATAATTTGGATTTCCTTTTTCATAAGAGTGAATTGCCTATGGGCATTCGAGAACTTCTTCCTTTAGAAAGACAGGGCTGCTTTGACATCCTTCACCATTGTAATCGGGTTCTTAGTCTCCCTTGTTGACGATTTTCATTTTGAGTGAACTACACCATCATACTCATCATTTTCCCAAGTTAAAATGCCTCTAGTTTGAGCTCCTTTTGGCGCTTCACAGCTTCTTCTTCAAAAGAGAGTACGATGGGTCTATGGTTGGAGCCAACCGCGGGTAAGGCATGTACTTCTATTTTGAGAGACAAAACCCTCCAATGAGTGTTATAAAGGACGCCATCTAGTCTTTCCTTCTCAAGATACTCTCTCTCTATTATTAGTCCAAGTATATTTGCATCATTTACTTTCCAAGTCCATTAGCGAGCAATATTCGATAGTGCTCTGTCATTCTCCTCCTCGTTTTCTCCCAGTGATATAGTATTTCATTAAAATCTCTAATACAAATCTAGGAGAGGTGGTTGTGTGTCTTTACCCTCTTCAGCTCTTCCCATAACAAGATTATTTTTGAAGGTATCCACAGCACGTATAAACATACTTCTCATCAAATGCTTGCTATATTCCTGTTCGCATTCCAGCTTAATGAAATCAGTTGAGGGGGAGTTCACACCGACAGATATCCCTTCCTTCCTTATCACAGTCAAACCTGGCTTCGCAACAAAACAATGTTGGAATTTCAACCTCCTTTTCACCATGAGTACCATATGCTCTTTGTTTTTATTTTTTTTTTGTTTTCATTAGAAACTCATTAGTGGGCCTTTATCGAGTCATTAAGGCTCTCAGTGACTGGAATGTCAGAGATGCATCCAACTCTTGACAATTCCAATTCATGCGTTTCATATATCCCACATGAATAACAAAAATGAGGGATTTGCTCATATTTAAAATCAACCCACAGCTGATTGTCTCCAAGGTTCACCACAATCCCTGATTTTAGAGGGCTCCATAAGTCTATAAGTACTCCAGCTTTCCCGATTTTACAGGGGTTGCCCTCTTTTGCCTCCAGCTTAAAGATCCGGCACTTTGCCATTTTAGATGCCACTTCTGCATCACTTTCCCCATAATTTTTGCTAATGGTAGGCCATGTACGTGCACCCAAAATATACATTGTACAATGATTAAAAGTACAGGGATAGTGGGGTCCAATTGTTGAGGAATCAGCAAATTGCTCGAAAAGGACCATGGGCTGCCCTCTGTAACTTTCTCTCACTCCTTATGGAGCGGAATGTAAAAGTGAAAAGAGACGGCTGCATCTGGTTACAAAGCAAATCATTAGCTTTCCAAGCTCCCCTCATGGAAGATTGGAACGCCTGAAATTGTCGTTCCGTCTAGAATAGAGCTTCCCCAACAATATAAGGTTGCATTTTCTCGATTTTTTCTTAGGAATCCCCCCATTCACAGTCACTAGATCATCCTCCGACCACGTATTGCCTAGTCTTCTACACAAAGCAACTAATCTTAGTTCTTTCTCTACCACACCTTCCATGCTTACATGAATTTTCTATGACAGGGGCACTCCATGCTAAAAAATTCCAGTCTCCCACAGCTTGAAAATCTTGGCCAAAAGGAATCCAGCCAACAGCATTACCTATCCCACAATTTGCTCCTACTACCCGAGACCCCCACATATTCTCAGTGGCTTGCATAATAGGGGAGCTATACATGAAGGATGCTCTTAGGTAAGGCGAGCAGCAGTACAGGATAGAATAGAGATAAAGCAGGTGATAGGAACCAGGGTTAATCTAGGAGAGGAGGCAAGAATTTTTAGGGTTCCTCGGGTTAAAGGGTAGTGGAGGATGAGGGAACCGCAGGTTGCATTTTACAGGAAGGAGATGAAGCTGGGGTGGTCCAAAGGTCATGGATGAAGAAGGAAAACAAAGATTGGGATGGGAGGGTTTAAGGGGAAGCCATCATGGAAAAGTTAGGGTTTTGGAATGGATGGACATCGGGCATACGGGGTTAGCTATCACCATGGACAGGGAGAAAGCTCTTACAGAGAAGAGAGCGCCCGCATCTTAACAGCCCAACTAGGTTCGAGATTAAGCAACCCAAAGCAAAGAGCATACTAACGAGGACTATATTTCACTGAGCTAACAATCACAATTAGAGCACAAATCTTGGAAACCTCACCTTGGCCACGGGTGCTCTTGAAAGGAGTGCCGCGGTCCCGAACAAAATAAAGTTGAGCAGCATCAAGGAGAATCCCATTGTCAGACGCTGAAAACAAGACAAAACCTGAGCTCAACCACCTCTAGGAAACAAAAACGACAAAGCCAACGCCGCGATGCATCCATCGAACAACGATCCCGGAGAGAGACACTGACCTTCGACTTCGTCTCCATCGTCAGGAGTGTCCCAACCTTCGCCTTCCTTGACGAGCTTCTTCTTGAGGCCCTGATTGCGGATCTCCTTCTCCTCGTCGGCCTTCATGACGCGGGTGTCGTCCTCGTCGGGGAGGTCGAAGTCGCGGTTCATCTCGCTTGAGAGGGACAGTGGACTGCGAGCTGCGACGGATCACGAAGCGGGGGTGAGGAAGGGGAACTGAAAGAGGAAGAGATTCACACGACGTCGAGGGGGAAGCGATGAAGAGGGGAGGCTCGAAGCAAAGACAAAGATTAGGGGATTTGGCATTGACTTGCTGATTTTTTAGGGTCAAGGGCATCGATTTGTTAAGTTGAATTGATCACATTGCTTGTTTGTTCCTCCGTTTGTTAATTACCTAAAACAATTATACCATCGGATCTAAGATGCTAAATCCCGATCGGTTTTCGGGATATTTAGGAAGATTAAAGTTCTTTATGTTAAATTGGACTAACATGATAATGCCCTACAATTGTAATTAATTCCTATTAGAATGTGATAGTTATTCCTTAATAATTAGATATTTGTAGTATAACAATTGATCAAATATGATATTTGAACATTTATAATTGTGATATTAAGAGTGCATTTGTCTTACAAAAAACTCAAGATTTGGAATATATTTTCAAAAATATGATTGATTATATCACTTAAAGTTTGATAACATAAAGTGTTTTTATTATCAACGATAATTTATTTCTAATTATTTTTCCTGAGTGATGAAAAATATACGAGAATATTTTTCATGCGTTCATACATTTTTATAACAAATGCAAATAATTATTTTTCATAAAATATTTTTCAAATTTTGAGTTTTTCGTGAAATAAATATACCATAAATCATATATAACTTTTGTTATCATCAATAACATCCACGAATAATCATGTGGGTGTTGGCTTATTGGCAAACTAATCCACAGTAAAGAATCGTCACATGCATAATTGCATCGTGTAATTACTTGCCTCCAAATTGTAAATTGTTTTATTTCCTAATTATCTGATAAATCTGCATATTTGTCTCCACTTTTGCTTTTGCAAACCGTATACCGACCCCATTAAACATCAACATTTTCATCAATGGCAATTTATTATTATTATTTTTTTAACTATCTAAGTTTCTTATCATTGTTTAGTCAAGACCAAGCGGAAATTGCCACCGAGGAAACATCTTCATTTAAGACAACCATACTAAGGGCATAAGTACTGTTGAGGGGTTATAGTTCTTTGAAAAGAAATAAAAATAGGCTATATCCTAAACCATACTTTAGTAAAGTTTTGCAAGTAACAAGGAGACTTTAGCACATTCAATGCATTTAACTTTAAGAGGAGGAGCCTTTTGTTCTACAAATAAAAGTTTACAATTTTGGCAAAAGAAAGAAAAAAAAAAGAAGTAACTTTGAAATCTCAATCTAAATATTACAAACATCTGTATGTGTGTGTGTGTGTGTGTGTGTGTGTGTGTGTGTGTGTGTGTAAAATATATATTGAACTACAGATGTGTGAAAGATAAAATTTTGAAAAAAACTATTAATCTGTCATGATTTATAATGTACGCATAGTGAATGTCATTGGGTTGTACACTATGGCGATGATATCCTAAACCTATTGTACACTGACCAATTTAGTTACTATCTTTTTAATTATGTTAACTTAATCCTAAACTAGGATAAGTACATTGAAAGTACCATAACTTTCATAAGATGCTCACTTGAGTAAAACATAATTTTTTTTTAATTCACTTGAGTGCCACAAATTTGAAAAATCAATTATTTAAGTGTCACTAATGATTTTCCTTGATGGAAAAGCCAAAGTGGTGTGTTGGAAAGTTGAGAAGGCAAATGACGTTGCTTGAGTGTGTAATTGAAGGACAACGGAAGTTTCAGTAATTTCACAAATGATCGTTTTAGTGAGATAAATTTTTGCAAGTGAACAACACTTAGGTTCGTCATTTTTTTTTTTTTTTTGAAGTGACCACTTAAGTGACAAAAGGAGAAAGAGTCTAAAAATGGCATTGTTTGAGGAAGAGAGAGTTTTAAAATGACAGTTTCTAATTGGAGAAGGTTATAAAGAAACAACAAGAAACAACAACGTTTGTTATACTCTTGCCATGTTAAACAAAATTTCCACATTGGACTTCTATTTATTTTTAAAATTTCTACATCGGGATCAAAAATTAAGAAAAAATCCACATAAGACGATTTGCCGTAAATGACATTTAAGGGCCTATTTGGTAACGTGTTAAACCGTGCCCAATTCTATTTTTTTTTTTTTTTGCTCCCGAAACAAATAAAGAACATAAATCCATTAGTAACTTTTTTGTTCTTGGGAATAAATTTGTAACAAAATCAAGAAGTAAAAATACAAAAAAAAAAATTGCTTCGTTATTCCCGGGGATAACTCCATAATCAAGCCAAACTTTTTTTTCTCTTTTTTTTTTCTTTTCTTTTCCTTTTCTTTCCTTTTCTCTTCTTCCTCCTCCTAGGGGGGGACATCAGCAAGGCTCAGCCTCACCCACCTGCCGTGAGGCTCGGCAAGCTTGCCGGACCTCACCCTAGCTTAACGAGGCTCGGCAAGCTCATCGGACCTTGCCCAATGGCCAGCGACTAGCTGGGAAGAAGAAGAAGAGGAGAAGAAAACAAGAAAACAAAAAAGAGAAAAATATAATAAAAGTATTAAAAATTAAAAGAAATTTTAAGTAAAAAAAAATTAGGGTCATACCAAACACCTTTCTATTCCGGGAATATAAATTTTTTGTAGGTACCAAACACCTTCAAATATTCAAAAACTCGTCCAAGAAATAGGATAAAAAAATAATTTCTGAGTAAAAATTGTTCCTGAAAATAGAAGTGTTACCAAACATACCTTAAGTAATTGATTATGCATCGATAAGGTACTCAAGTGAGCAAAACAAAAATTTTGGCTCTCAAATAAGCACCATGAGAAAATTATGACACTCTTACTATACTTATCACGTTCTAAACCTATTAATGATTTGTCAATGTAGCCATTCTTGCCAATTTTGGTTGAAATTTGCAAGTGGATGATCTTTGCATATTTTAGAAAAAAAAAATATTCTGAATTTTTTTATTATTTTTATATTTTCCTCGTTTTCTTTTAGAAAAATTTGCAAAAGTTGTCATTTCAGTATTGGTTATGCCACGTAGGAGGGTCACGTTTACATTAGCGATTTTCAATCAAAATTAACTAGAACGATTAAATTAGCAAATTATTAAAAATAAGGTTTAAAATTAAATTACGACACTTGAAAGGTTTATGATTAATTTTCATTCAAATTGAATATGCGATAGAACGAAATAAACTTTTATGTAATAGCAACCATTTTTAGGGTGTGTTTGGTTCGACTTTGGATGCAAAGCAAATATTGAAAGCCAAAGCCCTTTGGAGAAATAGAAATTGCTTTTGGTAAAATCTCTTTTGCAAAACAACTTTGAGTTTAAATAGTGTTTGGTGAAAAAAAAAAATTGCAAAGGGCTTTGGCCATGTATTAGAATTCTTTAAACTTAGAACACTCGATTTATCACAAAATTCACTTTTAGGGTTTATTTTTTTTTTGAAAAACTTTCATGATAAAGAAAAATGTTTTCGAGAAATCATTTTTAAACAACATGTTTTCCCTCTTTTCAAGTTAGCAAAATTTATTTTCCTAACTTTAAGCATGCTTATTTTCCTTGACCGTAAATTATTATCTGTTGACTAATCGTTTCCAACAAACTAAATGTGTGATAGTCCAAAAACTAATATGCAAAAAATTCTCACTCAAACAAACACATCCTAACTGATACATGTTCTCCGTTGTTCCTTTGCATTTTTTTTTTTTTCGGATTTTTTCATCTTCCTTAGCCAAAAGTTATATTTTCAACATGAAGGGTTTAGTTTCTATATGAACACTTCAGTTATGAATAAATGCTAAATTAGGGGCATTGATTTTTGCAAGGATATAAGTGTGACTTGTGTTAAAGAAATCCCACATTAGAGAATTGGTATAGTGTAGAACGGTTAATATATCTTAATTAACCTATAAATTATTGGCTTAAGCTTTTACATGAAGGTGGATCTTACTAGATGTGTTAATGTCCTCGGATTTGGGCTACCACTTAGTGAGCTCCTAATGGCAAACTTCAAATCTTATCTTGATTTGGAAGGATACCTGGTTTAAGGGATTAGCAGACCTAACACTCACTTTTGACTTGGGCTACCACTTATTAATCTTCCCATGTGAAAGATATCGGGTTTTTATTGTGCGCTCCTAACAGTTTTAATATTGAGCTTATAGATCATATAGCTAGCAACTATATTTCTAGCAATATCCATCCATTTTCATTTTGATGTAAAGAACATAGTCAATTATGATAATATGATATTTAAGCCTTCAATTGCTGTAACTCAAGTTATAGTTGGCAGAGTATGTTAGATTGAGTAGTAAGGGAATAAATATATAAAATTTCAGCTTGTATCATAATCAATTACTATGTATCATGTCTTGTATCGAAGTATTACATGTAAACCCTCAACAAGAAGGGTATCAATTTGGTCTCCCAGACCCTGCTTTGCTTTGCTTCCAAAGTATCCTCTTGATCACTTCAAACCCTACATGTAAATCACACAACGATCGCCAAAGATTTCCCGAAAATTGAGATAAATCTACAAAGACACAAATCGAAAGCAAAATAATGGACAATAGTCCAATCAATGAACCGGCTACTTACTGTACAAACTCAACGTTTACAGATGATGCGGATGGATTTGCAATGGCCTCGAACACGGTCTTGGACAAGACAATGGGGGCGCGGTCCGAAGAGGATAGGGAGACTGCGCTGAGTGCCTGGTCCACGATCCTGACCTGGACCATTGGGCTGGGTTGCAAGTCTTCGGCTGGTCGGCACTTATGCATCGAGCCCAATATTGCCTCCCGCAAGTGGCGCCGTTGTCCCAAATGCCTTCCCAGCGGCCGCGAACAGGAAGCTCAAGGAGAATTGCAATGGGTCGTACCCGAAGCAAGCGATCGCTGTGATCATATTACCCATAATGCATCAATATACAAACAAAGATCAAATTGTAGTAACGTGGCCTGGAGATATACTAGAAATTAAGAGCCAGTGTGATAACACATGGTACTTACACATATATAGAGGATCGTAGTGAACAGCGGTGCTGACGTCCACATGGGATCGGAGCAACAATAGCCCAGCGAGCGTCGACGTCGCGACATTGTTGAGTGTTAAAATATGTCTCGAGTCTGAACCCAATGCAAAATTCCGAATATTCTGAATTGGATATCTTGCGGACATTCGAAATCGAGCAAAGAAGATCTTCGGATCAATTTCCCAAAATTTGAATTTACGTTGGAAAGTCTGGCCACTGAAATAGGAAAGTCTAACTTTCACTTGGACTTGATTTTGTTTAAAATATACAGAGATATATTTTGGATAAAATCATTCAAAACAACAACAAAATAAAATTGTTTGGTGTTGACTTTGATCTGCACCTTAACTGCGTGTCAGGCAAGATAGGAAACATAATCCTTATGAGAAGTTGGTAAAAAAATAAGGATCTCACTTATTTATAGACTTGTGACCATGGGTGGTATGGAGGTTGATCATGAAGAATTGGTCTTGAAGCGTCGTCTCGTTGTCGAGTGTTTGGGAGGGATTTTCTTTATCGTTCTTGTTCGTGAATTACATCCAAGAAGATTTAGTGTTCACATCAATCAAATATTGTGGTAAGATTTGCATGTAATTCATTCGTGAGATTGAGATTATTTCTTGAGGAATTTCGGGTTGTGTGCGTTATTGGGTGTAATTGGAGTTCAAAAACACTGAGAGGATATTTGAGTGACTCTAATCTCCTTGTATCGCTTAATTTATAGTGAAATCCGTCACTACTCTCCCCGTGAACGTAGGCTTTACGACCAACCACATAAATAAATTCGATATCCAATTTATTTTATTCTTCTATTTATATTATTGTTCGATTGCTCGCCTTTCGCAACATTGAGACCCAACCTGTAGGAGAGACTTTGGAAAGATTGGAAATTTATTAATGCATAGCGGGGAAGTTCCAAGGTGAATTTTGATTGTTGCTTGAAATGGACGATCCAGGCAAGTTATAAACCTGCGAAAAGAACACAGAAGAATAAAATGAAGCTTTTTTCCCAATCACATGCGCACAATTACATGCACATGGCTTCAAAATTTCGATCAGACCAAGGTTCAATAAGAATTTTAATTCTCTATGTTACCGAAAGTCTTCGAGAGAATTTGATACAGGACGAATCTTTTTCTAATCCTCCACAACGCCTGGTCTTTTCTCACGCCTGCATCTTTTGATTGATCAGGACATGCATCTTCTCGTTTCTACCAACCTTGTCGCATTCGAGAGAAATCAACTGAAACCCTCGACGAGAAGCAAAAGATATAAATGTAATTGTTATTTCCCGTGATTTCGAGCTTCTCAAATATCCGTACCACCAATTTTTTCGCATGAAGCAAAATTCCCGAGCTACTCTTTATAATCTGTCTCCCCTAATCTTTAATTACATTAGTTTAAAACCTCCACTATCTCTAAGCCAGTAAAATCGGCCCCTATTTCTTTAAGTTTTTAAATAAAATTCCAAGGCACTCTTTATGAAAAAAATTGAATAATTTGAAAAATATTATTTTAGAAATAATTATTTATATCACTTACAAATATGAAGAAGAAAATATTTTCATGGATTAAGAAAATATGCTATGAAAAGTATATGCTATGAAAATACTTAAATGTAAATTATATCGATAATGAAAATATTTTTATGGATAAATTATTTGAAAAATATAAGTGATCTTTTTTATTTATTTTTTTGCAAAACAAATTTACCCTAAATCATTTCATATATTTTTGTTCGGATATTTTGGCACATTTTGATGATTGGATATTGGAAAAATTCTCAAAAGCATTTTTGGCACTCGTTGCACCGTGGCTACTAAAGAAAGTTCATGTAAAGGGCATGTGCAAGCACAAGGAGCAGAAGGTCTAGAGACAAGTGTAGCTTCTTGCTGCTCGCAAGTCACGTTCTATGTATCTGAAACTAAGTTGGAAACGATTTATTAATTTTTGAAACTTAAAATTACTTTGCATAAAAGAAATCTAAAACTTACTTGTGTTAATCGGTTCCAATCGATCAATTTTTTTAATTTCGTCTTTAGTTAATCAAAATGGTTATTTGTCAAAAGCAATAATCCATAAAAAAAAAAAAAAGTAAGCACTTATACTAAAATAAATAATAAAAAGTTCAAAATACATAATTAAGCTTTATCGTTTTCTTATTCTGGATCGATTTCCGTTCTTGATTTGATTCATACTCAGAATCGAGGATTGAATCGATAAAAATAGGAACTCGAAACCCATTCCTATAGCTGGTTTTTTTTTTTTTTTTTTTGAGCAAACCTATAGCTGGTTCAATTGTTCCCAGTTTTACCTCTAATATAAACGAGCACCAATTAAGGGCCAAAACAGAAATAACAAAAAATAAAAAAAAAAATAAAAGAAAAAAAGAGCATCGATATCAAAATGGGCAGTTCCCGCATCTACAATCAGTACTAGTTCCAACGCGAAATGACACGATTGCCCTCATCGAGAAATGATCGGGAAATCCGTTGATGTGACTGCCCCACGATCTCCTCGGCCCCCGGGAGCGGCCACGCGTCCGCGGCTCGGCGGGGATCTGAAAAGATCAGGCCGGCGCCCTGCGGGGAAACGCAAACGCCACGACGGGGACAAAAGAGTAAAATCCCACGCCCACACGCCCACGCCCCACGCCCCTCTACGTAAGTAGGGGTCGATGCGCGCCTCGTTTGCTTTTCCACTTCCACCACCATTTTTGGCGACTGCTCTCTCGCCCTCTCCCTTTCTCTCCCTGCCTGCTTTCGCGCTTGTAAGAGTAGCCTGCTCGAGCTCCAGTGCAAGCTCGCAGGCTTCTCCATTCGCGGTCGCTCGTCGAAGCGTCACGGTTCTCTCGGCCCAGCTTCCGCTCTCGGCCTTCGTTCTCGGCATCGTGCGGCTCGCTGATCGGCGATTCTCTCCAGGTGAAGATTTACTCCTTTTTTTTTTTTTTTTTTTTTTTTTCGGTTTCGGTTTCGGTTTCGCGTCTCGCGAAGTCGAACCAAATCGAGGTTGATGTTGCCGATGTTCGTGCCGCCTCGGCTTTGTTTTTTTTCGATGAACGATCGTCTCGAGCGGTTCTGGTGCGTTGCCATTTCGAGCTATACGGATACGGAGGCGAAAGGATCTTTCTTTCTCGAGGCGTCGCTCGTCTCGTCGTCGTTTCGAGGTTTTTGGAGTCGTTCGGCCGTGCGCGATCCGCTTAAGGTTTTTCGTTCGTTCTCTATCTGCGTTGCGCGGTTCGTCGGTTTGTTTGCCCTCTCTCGAGCGAGACGACGTATCGCGAGAGTCGGTCGAGCCCTGTTGCGAGACTTTCTCGTAAATCCGTTTCGCGTTTTTTCGTCGAGGTGTAATCGGAAGGCGAAGCGGTTCCCTGCGTTTTCGAGGCGTTCGTTCGGAGTGTATCGGAAGGAAGTTGACGGAGATTGCTGTCCTTTGAAAGACGCGAGATGAGAAAGTATTTCCTTTTTTCTCGGCGTTCCTCTTCTTCATCTTCATCACTAGCAAAATAGTAGAGGCGCGTGCGTGTGCCGAATGGCAAAGATTTTTACTGAGGATAGGGAGAATGATCGAAGATTTTTGAGTCCTCTTGGAATAAATTCTAATGAGCGTGGGACATAATGTGGATTGCACGTGGGAAGGGTCGAACCAAAAATATTGGAGAAAAATATTGTAGTTATGTTGTTGAATCAAAATCATGCTATTCGTTTGGAAATTAGAAGTTTCTTTTGTCGATTTTGTAGATATGGACTATCATAATTTGTCTTATATGTTTGGGACTGGTTTTGTCTCACGAGTTTGAGGTTTGAAAGGTTTCATTGAACGTGCTTTATATATATCATTAGATTATCGAATGAAGGAACCAGTGAGGGAAGAGATTACTTTTTTTATCCAACTGCTGTTATGGTCTTCAAGTGAAATTTTCATGCGAGGAAATTGAGTCCTACGGAGGGGAATGCATGTCCCATGGTGAAAAGTGATAAGGGAATATCCCCATCTACTCTTTTAATATGAAAGAAAGATGGAGACTATTTTGGTGAAAATCTGATAAGGGAAGTGGAAAACATACTTGTGTTGGGTGCCAATAGAATAAAGTGAATATATATATTACTCTTCTCAAACTTCTCAATGTAATCTGGGAGGCCCAGTTTGTAAAAAATACTTATTTACAATTTATATTTGTTCTGTGAATCGATCCATATATATGGTTTTTTGACTTTTGACCGAATGGACTGTGTTCTGATGCATTTTATTGAATTTTTTGTTCATGGATGTAGTGACTGCATCACCTAAAGAAAATTTAAATCACTATTGGTATCCCCCGAGAGAAATGCTTCGCTTAGTTGTTACTTGCATGAAATTCTAATACTTGCTGGGCATTCCTACTGAGTGCTTTTGGTCATACTCATCGCATTATCCCTTCATGTAACATGTAAAAATTGCTGGATAAATTTAAACATTGGTCTTGCAACATGTGGAAATCAAGTTCCAGGCCATGGCCTTGTACTTGTTTGGCACAATGTCTTACATGGTAGGAACATCCTGAAGAATTTATTGGGTTCACCTTTAAAAACCTACTTGCTTCGTGTGTTTCCAAGGTAAAAGCCAGGAGTTTGTAACAATCTTAAGTCCCATATGGACTAAAAGAGCTCTCATGAAGTGATATCTATGTAATTATTTGTTAAAGCAAAGGGTCAGATAGAACACAGAGTCCCATGTTCACTTATCACCTCATTTATCTCCGATTGTGATAAGTTTTCAAGCTTCAATGTTGGACCAAATATCAACATGGACCCATTGAGTATTAAATCATGCAATCATGTAATATTTTATAGCTGGAGTCCTATATTTTCCTATCTTCCTCTCCTTAACCTTGTTGGTGTAAAGGGACATATGGAAATCGTTGATTCGCACGCTGTCTAGCTTAGCATTCATTTTATCATGTCGCCACTGCTTGAATTAAATCAAGCGTGCTTATAATTTTGGATAGCAGAATGGGTGGAAAGGCCAAGAAAAATAATCACTTCTTGGAGGAAGCGTGCTGCCAAAACGGGATATCCAATCGCAGCACATCTGCAAGGAATCTGTGTAGAAAGGATCTCGGCGGAGTAATTTTGGGGTGCACTCACCATACCATTAAGGAGTGTTATGCAAAGAAGCTATTTGGTCAGTCGGATGTTTCTTAATGCGTGCCATGCAAAACTTGTTTTGGATTTCGTTGCGCACAATGGGCTACCTTTGAGTTTGAGGAACTCTTAAAATGCTTGAACAGGTTTGCCTCGTCTACATTATGCATATATTAAGAAGATTGAACCTGGCTTGGCGCTTTTCTTATTCAACTACAGCGATAGGAAATTGCATGGCGTGTTTGAAGCCACTAGCAGAGGCCAAATGAATATAGACGTACGTGCATGGACAAAGGAACCCTCTGAAGAAACCCCCTATCCTGCGCAGGTATGTGCCATGATTCGTTGACTGTTCGTTTTGTACATGCTCTCATATTGTGGCTTGTGATGATTACTATGTTAAAGGTTAAGGTGAAAAGGCGTATTGACTGCCAGCCTTTGGTGGAAGAGCAGTTCCAACCAGTAATAATTTCCAACTACTATAGTACAACGCACTTCTGGTTTGAACTTGATCAAGAACAGACAACAAAATTGATATGCCTGTTTACGTCTAATCGAATTGATGCAACTATTCAAAGGGCAAAATATCCAGACAGACAGATCACTGTGGAGAAAGATTTGCTTGCTTTTAAGAGTAGGATAGGAGGTGAAAGAGCCAAGACACCTGCCAGTGGATGGGATCTTGCTCAGCCAAATCAGGTTATTGGAGACTGGAGGTCTAATGTGAGTCATAGGCCTGAGAAAGAGAGACTACTATTGGGATCTGATACCAATGAGTTTGCAGTGCCAGAGCATGATGAAGCTGATCAGAGTCGAAGTTATGCCAATGCAAATAATATTCCTCGAAAGTTGTGGAGCTCTCTATTCAGGTCTGATTCAACTTCTAATGCTGGGGAGCAACCTCAAAGTTCCAAGTCTCTAGCTACAGGAGCGAAAGGATTTGATGACCTAACAGGGTAAGAAACTGATGACATAGCGGGATTTGCAGCTGAAGTTGGTGTTATTGCTTCAGCTCAATGCAATCCTGAGGGCTCTGTGCCTGCTGCAGCTTGTATAAATGCATCTACATGTCCTTCTCCACCTGTGAGTAGGAAGGAGTTTGAAGAGCATGGAAGCTCGGAACCAAGTTATGAAGCTGCTAAGGAGGCTTGGATACACCTCAGAGGTGCTTCATCAACTTCTCGTGCAACCAGTGAACATGATGAATTTAAGGTTGTAGATCTGGAAACCAGGTTTTCTCCAATTGATTATAGGAGCATGTTAGGGGATGCTTCAGTTGTTGCCCCTAACTTTAATAGAGAGAGCTATATGTCCCAACCCCATATAGATAAGGAGAGGGATGAAGAGGCTTTATGCATAGAAAAGAAATCTATGGCTTTGTCCTGTGTGAGCATTTCTTCTAGCACTTCTTCTCAGCTGAGTTCACCTACCCTGGCAGTGACAGAGACTCAAGGTCTGATTCCTTATGAGTTCACTTCCAGTTGTGATTCTTCAGCCACAATGATCACAACAGAAATGGCACCTGACAACCTGGAGGAAGGTGCTAAAGTGCCGTCACTTGACATAGGTGTTTCAGAAATTGTTGCTGAGGTAATTAGAGCCACCCGTTCTTCTATTTTACTGTATCCACTTTTGGCTATTATTTCAGTACCTTGTCAGTTGTAACGTAGTCAAATGTGCTTTGCAGTCGCGATGTGAAGTGCGAGGGCTCGTGTTATCTCAGTTGGAACAAGCCCAAAGATTTAGTTTTATTGAGAAGGAGCTGGTATGTTTCTGTTGAAATATCCCTCATCGTTTGACAATTTCTGCCCATTCCGTGTGTATGTCCATCGCTGTTAGTCAAATCTCATTTGTCATTTCTAGTCCAGCTTAAAATTAAACTTGGGCCTCTTTAACTGCCTTACAAATTACTTATCTTAGGAAGCTTGTATCTGCATGTGCAGATTCTGGACTCTGACTCAGTGCTAACGCACTGACTAACTTGTTCCCTTTAATATTGCACAGACATGATAATCTGTTAACATCAACAGTCATTCTTGCTTAGCTGAGAAGATGCATATGATAAGTCTATGTTTTCATAGACATGATAATCCAACTCTTATGATGCTATGAATCAACGATATCAGTTATTGCTGTTCTATTATCATTATAGATTTTTGTTTTATGGCTTTTGTCCTACTTAACATTGTATATTTGTTGGGTGTAGTAATGTCAGTTCTGGAAGAGAAAATTATAAAGTACAAGAATCATTCTTATGGGACGTCTACTTTCTAGAATTGTATTTATGTCACTTCCTGTCAAGCAAAAATTCTTTATATGCTGATATGGTCCTAGTTGATGCTGTTAATGGTTCTATGAATGAACTTATTGACATTGTGGATGAACTCTTACTGGATTGCAGAGACAGAAAATTTGCTGTCTAGAAGATAGATGCAAAGCATTAGAGCTCAGGGAATCTTCAGCTGTTGGGCCTGTCGTTGAAACTCGGTATGAGACTGGTTGCAAACCTCCTCCTTTTAATGAGTCAATATTCATAGTGGGAGGATATGATGGATCTTCCCATTTATCAGCCTCATATCTTTATTCTACTCATGAAGATATCATGACTTCGCTGTCTCCTATGAGATTTGTGTGCTCCCAAGCTTCAGTGGCAAAATTAAGAGGTGAACTATATGTTTTTGTGGTTTTTATGATGACGTATGGCATGACACAGGTACTAATTGCTCTCATGATATTGTGCTTGCTGGAGTAGATTAGTTTGAGATGTTTAAGGTGTAAATATCTCTTTCTATGTTGATATATTTCCTCTGAATATATTACTTAGTGTAAATGACATATATTTAAGTGTCGGCACTTGTATGCATGGCGAAAAGGGTCTATCTCAGTATTGCTCAGGAGAAGAACTTACCGAGTAACTCCTGCTTTCCCCCCTTGAGGTATGCCTCACGCTTCTTAGGATCACTCAAGAGTTGATAGGCCTCCCCAGCATCTACACAAACATCAATGGCATAATAAGTACAACGAAATATATTTTTGTTCCAAGAAAGCTGAAGAATCAAATTGACTTGGAAATTTTTTGCTGCTTTTGGATCTCCAGGATTCCTATCTGGATGAACTTGTCATGCCTGAAAGACAACACACAAATTTCAAAAATTCATCATATACGCACGACCTTATTCCCAACCTGGGTGGTAGATACCTTAAGGTAATACGCCTTCTTAATATTGGCATCGAAGCACCCACGCTCACACCAAGGATGTCGTAATAGGTCGTGTCCTTCTCCATCTTAGAAAAACCAGCCTACTCTAACCACCGAGGAGGCGATGGCGGAGGTGGCAGAGCGGTTTCAATAGGCAATGGGGGTTTCAACGGGGAGGGAGAGAGAAACCCCGTTGCCCATTGAAACCGCTCCGCCGCCTCCGCCATCGCCTCCTCGGTGGTTTATTCTTAGAGTAGGCTGGTTTTTCTGAGATGGAAAAGGACACGGCATATTATGACATCCTTGGTGTGAGCGTGGGTGCTTCTGATGCCAATATTAAGAAGGCGTACTACCTGAAGGTACCTACCACCCAGGTTGGGAGTAAGTTGTGCGTATATGATGAATTTCTGAAATTTCCATGTCGTCTTTCACGCACGGCAGGTTCATCCAGATAAGAATCCTAGAGATCCAAAAGCAGCAGAAAATTTCCTGGTCAATTTGATTCTTCAGCTTTCTTGGAACAAAAATATATTTGGTTGTACTTATTATGCCCTTGATGTTTGTGTAGATGCTTGGGGAGGCCTATTGATCCTAAGAAGCGTGAGACATACCTCAAGGGGGAAAGCAGGAGTTACTCGGTAAGTTCTTCTCCTAAGCAATACTGAGATTGACCCTTTTTGCAATGCATACAAGTGCTAACACTTATATATATATATATATGTCATTTACACTAAGTAATATATTCAGAGGAAATATATCAACATAAAAAGAGATAATTACATCTCAAACTAATCTAAAAAAATAAATAATTAAATCCAAATATTCTCATTTATCTCATAAACTTGGAAAGTCTCTTATAATCTCTTAGTAAAATTCTCTGAGAATTTTGAAAGTACATTGGTCAACCACGAAAAGACTTTTGGAGAGTTCTCATGCCACTTTCAAGACGCATTCATTATATGCCATATGACACTCAACCTTTGGGTTAAAGTCTTGGTTAACTCGATTCTATAGTACTTTCTTATAAAAGCTATTGCAAGCCTCCTATAATCCGGGACCACGTTGACCTCCCATAGGCGATCTAACGTTGCTTGCCATTCGGGTTGAAGAATGTCCATTAAGATTGTCACTTTCTCAAAATCCGACATAGGATAACCATTCCAGATGATTTATTGTATCATTTGATTGACTCTGACCACGTGTGATACTACATCACCGTCATTCCACCGATAATTAGCTAATTCTATTTTTAGCCCTTCAAGTCTCGCATTTTCTTTGTCCATTCTTGGAAATATAGGCATGCGTACAAAATGCATCATAGTTTCCGCAACAAATGCAGAAAAGAATGGATTACTTATAATCAACAATGAACAAAAGAGAAAAACATAATTTTCTTATGTTTTTTTTTTTTGGGGCCGGTCAACGGTGGTCAAAGGTGAACAGTCAAAGTCAACGGGTCAATGTAGACAGGTTGGGTCGAGTCAAATTGACCAACTCTGCTAATTGATGTCATCATGACGTTACCGGCACTTGCCCGATGCGTGCACGGGCAACTGTCGATTGATGTCACGATAGCAATGTAGGGAAACAGGTTCCCAAAAACGATTCGATACTCAATTGAACATCGAAAACGTACATGGAAAACGTGCTTAGAAAAACATGTTACACCGATCAAAAAGTATATCACGTAATCAAACATACCTTAGTTTTAATAGATTAAACACCGTCATCGCAGTTTTATGAGGAATTCTTCAAAGCCATGATTTTATTCCTCAAGAGGAGCATACTGTTTTTGCGGGGAAAAATAGAGAGAATGTAGAAAAATAGAGAGAATGTATTTTATTATGTTCAGATTACGCAACTGCTTAAATAACGTTAACTGTTCAAATAATCCCCATTTTTCTTTTATCTATAGTAATTGCACTCTTCTATGAGCCCTTCACTTACAAGCCAGGTTTTGGCCCAACATGGGTGGACGGGCTTAAATAAGCCTATCAAACATAAAAACTCATCATCTTTCACTCATATATGGTGGGCCGAACAAAATCCTCTTTACCTCTCTGCAACATTTATACTGGTGAATAATCCGTGCGACCAGTATATTTTAAGAGCTCGTTGTCATACATCTCGTTAGGAATATATAACAGCTCATAATGGACATCACAATTTTGAGTAGATTTAGTCGATTGATCACATTTATTTCTCTCTTCATCTCTTTTTAATAATGATATATAATGTATTTATAATTATGATTTTCTAAAAAATAATCATAATTGGTCGTTCAATGAATACAAAACTAGAATGTGATTCTCAAAATTTGATCTTCCCCTTTCTTTGAAACTCTCAATTTCAATTCAATTTGCTTTTCTAGTAATGTCTCATTAGATCGAATCAATTCATGATCATTGACAACATTCTAAGATAAAAAACACTAAATAGAAATTTTGAGAATAAGTAAGAGTCATGAGGGCACTTAATTGAAGAACTATTTTCTCAAAATCTCACACGGCATAAAAGTTGAGATCAAAACTTTTGCCACTCTTGTTGGTCGTCTTACGCATATGTAGTATGAAATACATATTACGGTATTTAACTCATTTCCCATGGAGCGTATGTCTATACCTTTAATATCGTACAAATGATAGTTCAGACATACCTAATGTCTAACTTGAGTTCACGTATCTATTCTTTCATGAAATTCATTAGAACTCACATCTAGCATCATAAACAGATAGAGTAAAATATGTGGGTTATTTTACTTTCGAATATAATAAATATTGTGTCATCATCTTAACACTTAGTTAAGAAGACATATATATTTTAAGCTTGACCTCTCGATTATCACCTAGATAATAAGCTTAAAAATCGTCTCATCTCTATTTATCATAATAGTAAATAGAGGCGATTACCCGTGTGAGTGAGCTAATCTTTTATCTGTCCGACATACTTTCTTAATTTTATATAATGTACTAAGCATTAAGATACATAAACATTAAACAAAGATTCATAGGCATTAATAACGAAAATACAAATTCATTAAATGTAAATACTAAGGGAAATTACAATATTCAGTACATCAGCCTCTACGCAATTCTAGAGATTTCATATTGCCACAGAACACATCTATAGGTATTAGTTTCATCATACGATCTTTTACCATTCTATGAGTAGATATGTATTGTAGGTTCACATCTTTTCGTGCAACCATATCTTTGATAAAATTATACTTGGTATTTATATGTTTGGTCTTGCCATGATATTTTGGATCTTTGGTATACGCTATTGTTGCTTGGTTATCATAGTTAACCAACAATAAGTTTGCAGCATTCTCAATAATACATAAATGATCCAAAAATCTCTTAAGCCAAACATATTCTTTTATTGCTGCTGATAATGTCACGAACTCAGCTTATATCGTGGACAATGCTATATATGTTTGTTTCCTACTACTCTAAAATATGACACGATTATTCAGTAAAAAAAACAAATCCAAAGATTAGATTTCCTTTAATCTAAATCTCCTCCCTAATCAGCATTTGAATAGCTTTCAAGTAGCAAATCATTTCTTTGGTAACTCAGCGTATAATCAGCAATTCCCTTTAGATATCTTAGTATTCTTTTAATTGCTTTCCAATATCCTTAACTTGGATTGGATTGGTATCTACTCACTATTCTAACTGAAAAACATATGTCAGATTTTGTACACATCATAATATACATTAAGCTTCCAACAACACTAGTATGAGGAACATGTTGCATTTGTTTAATGTTCTTTCTCTGTTCGAGAAAAAAAAAAGAATAGAAAAGGTAGAGAAATATAAATATTAGTGAACAAACCCTTAATCTCTTGTATTCCGATATGTTCTCCATTTCCCATCAACCATTGGACTAAGTTCCCGGTGGTTTCTCTTCCCATCAATAAACTTCGCCATCCATTTCCCGCATACCAAAAATATGTGTTAGGATAGCACAATGCCTTGAACAACTACATCCATAAAGTTCAGGGGGATTGTACAATTTCTACATCTATTTTCCCAACACGACCTTATTAAGATGGCCTTATTAAGGGGGGTTGTAACAATCTCTATACTTGTTTTCTAAACATGACTTTGTTAAAGGCAATTAGATCCTTTTAAAGCCCATTCATCCGCAAACTGTAGATGAAAAAGAGTTAGGCAATGCTTATTCAACTTGATCCCTTTAATTCTACAATCTTTAATTGCTTTATTCATTAAAAGCAAGAGAACATTAGCAATGAGGATAAATAGATAAGGAGAAAGAGGGTAACCTTGTTTTATTCTCCATGATGGTCGAAAGCTCCATTAAATTTGATCCCGAGAGAATTTGTAGTTACACATTACATAATCCACAAGACCCATTTTCTACAAATTCCTATCTTTAGCATACCTACATCTAAGAAGTCATATTCAATCCTGTCATAGGCTCTCTGCCTATCCAATTTCAACACCGCCTGAAATTTCTTTTTCCTTTTCTAGTTTGTAACTGGTGTAGAACTTGTTGGACAATTGGGATGTTGTCCTGGATTTGTCTCCTACTCACAAAGAAACTTTGTTCCATAGTGATCACTTCAAGTAGCAATATTTTTAGCCTATTCACTAGTGCCTCAAAGATAATTTTGTAAGCAAAATTACAAAGGCTTAGGGCTTGTTTGTTAAAAATTATTTCTGTTTCCCGGAACAAAAATTTCTGTTCTTTTGTTTCGGAGAACGAAAAAAAAAGAATATAAATATGTTTGGTAAAACTTTTGTTTTCGATAATAAAATATAAACAAGAAGTAGAAAAAAGTAACTTCTTGTTCTCGGAAACAATTTCAAGAATCAATTTTTCTCTTTCTTTTTTTCTTCTCTTTCTTTTCTTATTATTATTCTTCTTCTTCCTTTTGGCCGGTCGCCGACCTTGGCCATGGCCGACGCCGATGACCGGCAAAACTAGGGCTGGTGACCTTGCCGGCCCCGGAGACACCAAGCCACGGCAAGGCTCGTCGACCCGAGCGTCGCCGTGGCCATGTGAGGCTTGGCCTTGTCCAGATCTAGCAAGGCCAAGCTCACCTAGCCACTGGTGAGGCTCGGCTTGGCTGGGCCACCTCCAGGACGGCGTTGCCTAGCGGTGACTCGGCGAGGACGAGGCTCACGTGACCACGGCGAAACTTAGCCTTCCCAGTCGAGCCTCGCCAGGCCAAGGCGAGACCGACCTTACATTGCTTGGGCAAAACCAAGCCTCGCTGGTGGCCTAGCGAGGCTTGCTTAGCCAGCGGTGAGGCTCGGCCTCGCCTAGATCTGGCGAGGCCGAGCCTCATTGGGCCTCACCTTGGCTTAGCGAGGCTTCGATGAGCTCATTGAATGTCACCCAGCCGATCGGCCAAAAAGAAAAAAAAAAAAAAAGAAAAAAATAATAAAAGAATTAAAAAATTAAAAGAAATAAAAAAATCTAAGAATTTTACCAAACATATTTCTATCCCGGGAATAGAAATTTTGGTAAGTTACCAAATACATTTTTTTGCTCAAAAATTGTTTTCGAGAACAAAAATAGAAAAAATCATTTCTCTGTAAAAATTGTTTTCCGAAATAGAAGAGTTACGAAACGTGCTTTTATCCAGCGGAATTACTCTATCTTCTCGGGGTTGGAGACTCTAGGAATAATAAAGGTGCTGTTTGAAGCTGGATTCGGCTGTCCCTATTCTATAAAGTCAGCCACCAATTTTAAAACATCTTCCTTAATCTCCTTTCAATGATGTTGGTAAAACTGCCTATTAATTCCGTCTGCCCAGATGCTCACGATGCTCCAAATTGGAAACTAGCTTCTTTCACTTCCTGCAAAGTGAAATTTGCATATAAAGATTCATTCGCCTCATTTAGAGCTTTCAAAATAGGGCTTGAACCCATGTTTTAACTAATATTTAACAAAATGAGTCATATATGAGTTGGTTAAGATTTAATATATGAGTTTAAATGGGTTTAAGGAAGCAAAGCCTAACTAATGATGGGTTTTAATGGGTAAACAAAAAATCGAGTTCAACCCATTTGATTTCCTAGCAAAGACAAAGGTCCAATGCTCATTGTAGTCTTCTTTTTCTTCTTCTTCATCCTCATCATCTTTGTTGACAGCGAGGCGTCGTCCTTGTTCACGACCCTAACTTTCTCATCCTCTTCAAACTCGATCTCTTCCTCGTCGGAATTCATGATCATAATTAGAACCTCACGCTTGTCAAAACGAGATTTCAATGATTTCTCAGTTCAATTCAGAACAAAAAGAAAACATAAATTCTTTGAGAAAATTGAAAAAAATTGCCGGGCAAGGAGCTTCTTCAATTGTTCTCGAGCGGGGAAGCTCGCAACGTCGATTGTTCTCAAACAGGATGGTGATGGATCGGCCAGTGTGGGTTAGGGGACTTGTTTTTCCTTGGCTACTGAGGCGCTTGCACTCTTCATTTTTACTTTTTAGTAAACGTGTCTCTTGGTTTGCCTATGTCACATGCTTGTCACGTGTTGATTTGGCGGCCTCTCTCATCTTGCTGGGCACATCTAGAAACATAAATTCGAAAAAATTACTAGAATTTGGGTCTAGTTACGGGTCGTTAGAACTGTATTATAGAAAAATGGGTTATATGGGTTGTATCGGTCAATTTGAGTTGGATCATTTTTTGACCCAACTTGACCCGAACCCAACTCCACCCACCCATTTGACGGGTCTAGCCTCATCCTTGACTAAAATAAGACATTGATTCGAGATGGGCTGAAAGTTTCACGAACCTCCTGGGCTATAAAGATTTTCAAAGAAATCTCTTGTTGCATTCTTGAGGCTGTTAATTTCACGGATCTACACACCCTCTGAAATTTCCAGCATGGTTATTTTATCATGTTGCCTTCTCTAAATCATGGTAACATGGAAAAACTTGGTGTTTTTGCCACCCCATTTCACCCAATTAATTTGGGATCTCATACCCCAAAACATCTTCTCTTGTCGCCACAAGTCCTCAATCTTGTTTTTCAAAAGCTGAACTCTTTTGCTATCCCATTGAGGACTATGTCTATTTGCTATAATTTGGATTTCCTTTTTCAAAAGAGTGAATTGCCTATGGGCATTCGAGAACTTCTTCCTTTAGAAAGACAGGGCTGCTTTGACATCCTTCACCATTGTAATCGGGTTCTTAGTCTCCCCTGTTGAGATTTTCATTTTGAGTGAACTACACCATCATACTCATCATTTTCCCAAGTTAAAATGCCTCTAGTTTGAGCTCCTTTTGGCGCTTCACAGCTTCTTCTTCAAAAGAGGTTACGATGGGTCTATGGTTGGAGCCAACCGCGGGTAAGACATGTACTTCTATTTTAAGAAACAAAACCCTCCAATGAGTGTTATAAAGGATGCCGTCTAGTCTTTCCTTCTCAAGATACTCTCTCTCTATTATTAGTCCAAGTATATTTGCATCATTTACTTTCCAAGTCCATTAGCGAGCAATATTCGATAGTGCTCTGTCATTCTCCTCCTCGTTTTCTCCCAATGATATAGTATTTCATTAAAATCTCTAATACAAATCTAGGGGAGGTGGTTATGTGTCTTTACCCTCTTCAGCTCTTCCCATAACAAGACTATTTTTAAAGGTATCCACAGCACATATAAACATACTTCTCATCAAATGCTTGCTATCTTCCTGTTCGCATTCCAGCTTAATGAAATTAGTTGAGGGGGAGTTCATACCGACTGATATCCCTTCCTTCCTTATAACAGTCAAACCTGGCTTCGCAACAAAACAATGTTGGAATTTCAACCTCCTTTTCACCCCGAGTACCATATGCTCTTTGTTTTTATTTTTTATTTTTTTTTTGTTTTCATTAAAAACTCATTAGTGGGCCTTTAATGAGTCATTAAGGCTCTCAGTAACTGGAATGTCAGAGATGCATCCAACTCTTGACAATTCCAGTTCATGAGTTTCATATATCCCACATGAATAACAAAAATGAGGGATTTGCTCATATTTAAAATCAATCCACAGCTGATTGTCTCCAAGGTTCACCACAATCCCTTATTTTAGAGGGCTCCATAAATCTATAAGTACTCTAGCTTTCCCGATTTTACAGGGGCTGCCCTCTTTTGTATCCAGCTTAAAGATTCGGCACTTCGCCATTTTAGATGCCACTTCTGCATCACTTTCCCCGTAATTCTTGCTAATGGTAGGCCATGTACGTGCACCTAAAATGTACATTGTACAATGATTAAAAGTACAGGGATAGTGGGGTCCAATTATTGAGGAATCAGCAAATTGCCCGAAAAGGACCATGGACTGCCCTCTGTAACTTTCTCTCACTCCTTATGGAGTGGAATGTAAAGTGAAAAGAGACGGCTGCATCTGGTCACAAAGCAAATCATCAGCTTTTCAGGCTCCCCTCATGGAAGATTGGAACGCCTGAAATTGTCGTTTCGTCTAGAATAGAGCTTCCCCAACAATATAAGGTTGCATTTTCTCGATTTTTTTCTCAAGAATCCCCCCATTCACAGTCACTAGATCATCCTCCGACCACGTAGTGCCTAGTCTTCTACACAAGGCAGCTAATCTTAGTTCTTTCTCTACCACACCTTCCATGCTTACATGAATTTTCTATGACAGGGGCACTCCATGCTAAAAAATTCCAGTCTCCCACAGCTTGAAAATCTTGGCCAAAAGGAATCCAGCCAACAACATTACCTATCCCACAATTTGCTCCTACTACCCAAGACCCCCACATATTCTCAGCGGCTTGCACAATAGGGGAGCTATACATGAAGGATGCTCTTAGGTAAGGCGAGCAGCAGTACAAGATAGAATAGAGATAAAGCAGGTGATAGGAACTAGGGTTAATCTGGGAGAGGAGGCAAGAATTTTTAGGGTTCCTCAAGTTAAAGGATAGTGGAGGATGAGGGAACCGTAGGTCGCCATTTTATAGGAAGGAGATGAAGCTGGGGTGGTCCAAAGGTCATGGATGAAGAAGGAAAACAGAGATTGGGATGTGAGGGTAAGGGGAAGCCATCATGGAAAAGTTAGGGTTTTGGAATGGATGGACATCGGGTATACAGGGTTAGCTATCACCATGGACAGGGAGAAAGCTCTTACGGAGAAGAGAGCACGCATCTTAACAACCCAACTAGGTTTGAGATTAAGCAACCCAAAGTAGAGAGCATACTGACGAGGACTATATTTCACTGAGCTAACAATCACGATTAGAGCGCAAATCTTGGAAACCTCACCTTGGCCACGAGTGCTCTTGAAAGGAGTGCCGTGGTCCTGAACAAAATAAAATCGAGCAGCATCAAGGAGAATCCCATTGTCAGATGTTGAAAACAAGACAAAACCTGAGCTCAACCACCTCTGGGAAACGAAAACGACAAAGCCAACACCGCGACGCATCCATCGAACAACGATCCCGGAAAGAGACACCGACCTTCGACTTCGTCTCCATCGTCAGGAGTGTCCCAGCCTTCGCCTTCCTTGACGAGCTTCTTCTTGAGGCTCTGCTTGTCGATCTCCTTCTCCCCGCCGACCTTCATGAGGCGGGCGTCGTCCTCATCGGGGAGGTCGAAGTCGTGGTTCATCTCACCTGAGAGGGACAGTGGACTGCGAGCTGCGACGGATCACGAAGCGAGGGTGAGGAAGGGGAACTGAAAGAGGGAGAGATTCACATGGCGTCGAGGGGGAAGCGATGGAGAGGGGAGGCTAGAAGCAAAGACAAAGATTAGGGGATTTGGCATTGACTTACTGTTTTTTCGGGGTCAAGGGCATCGATTTGTTAAGTTGAATGGATCACGTTGCTTGTTTGTTCCTCCGTTTGTTAATTACCTATAACAATTATACCATCGGATCTAAGATGCTAAATCCCAGTCGGTTTTCGGGATCTTTAGGAAGATTAATGTTCTTTATGTTAAATCGGACTAACATGACAATGCCCTACAATTGTAATTAATTCCTATTAGAATGTGATAGTTATTCCTTAATAATGAGATATTTGTAGTATAATAATTGATCAAATATGATATTTGAACATTTATAATCGTGATATTAAGAGTGCATTTGTTTTATAGAAAACTCAAGATTTGGAATATATTTTCAAAAAAAAAAAAAAAAAAAAACGATTGATTACATCACTAAAAATTTGTTAACATAAAGTGTTTTTATTATCAACAATAATTTATGTCTAATTATATTTCCTAAGTGACAAAAAAATATACAAGAATATTTTTCATAAAAAAATTTTCAAATCTTGAGTTTTTCGTGAAATAAATATACCATATATCATATATAACTTTTTGTTATCATCAATAACATCCACGAATAATAATGTGGGTGTCGGCTTATTGGCAAACTAATCCACAGTAAAGAATCGTCACATGCATAATTGCATCGTGTAATTACTTGCCTCCAAATTGTAAATTGTTTTATTTCCTAATTATCTGATAAATCTGCATATTTGTCTCCATTTATGCTTTTGCAAACCGTATACCGACCCCATTAAACATCAACATTTTCGTCAAATGGCAATTTTTCTTTTTTTAACTATATAAGTTTCTTATCATTGTTATAGTCAAGACCAAGCGGAAATTGCCAACGAGGAAACATCTTCATTTAAGACAACAATTGATAGGGTACCATACTAAGGGCATAAGTACTGTTGAGGGGTTATAGTTCTTTGAAATTAAATAAAAATAGGATATATCCAAAACCATCCTTTAGTAAAGTTTTGCAAGTAACAAGGAGACTTTAGCACATTTAATGCATTTAACTTTAAGAGGAGGAGCCTTTTGTTCTACAAATAAAAGTTTACAATATTGGCAAAAGAAAGGAAAAAAAAAGAAGAAGTAACTTTGAAATCTCAATCTAAATATTACAAACATCTGTATGTATATATGTATGTGTGTGTGTGTGTATGTGTGTGTGTGTATAAAATATATATTGAACTACAGATGTGTGAAAAATAAAATTTTGAAAAAAACTATTAATCTGTCATGATTTATAATGTACGCATAGTGAATGTCATTCGGTTGTACACTATGGCAATGATATCCTAAACCTATTGTACACTGACCAATTCAGTTACTATCTTTTTAATTATGTCAACTTAATCCTAAACTAGGATAAGTACATTGAAAGTACCATAACTTTCATAAGATGCTCGCTTGAGTGCAACATAATTTTTTTTTTTATTCACTTGAGTGCCACAAATTTTAAAAAATCAATTATTTAAGTGTCACTAATGATTTTCCTTGATGGAAAAGCCAAAGTGGTGTGTTGGAAAGTTGAAGTTAGCATTTGAGAAGGCAAATGACATTGCTTGAGTGTGTAATTGAAGGACAACGGAAGTTTCAGTAATTTCACAAATGATCGTTTTAGTGAGATACATTTTTGCAAGTGAACAACACTTAGGTTCGTCATTTTTTTTTTTTTTAAGTGACCACTTAAGTGACGAAAAGAGAAAGTCTAAAAATGGCATTGTTTGAGGAAGAGAGAGTTTCAAAACGACATTATCTAATTGGAGAAGATTATAAAGAAACAACAAGAAACGACAACGCTTGTTATACTCTTGCCATGTTAAACAAAATTTCCACATTGGACTTATATTTATTTTTAAAATTTCTACATCAGGATAAAAAATTAAGAAAAAAATCCACATAAGACGATTTGCTGGAAATGACATTTAAGGGCCTATTTGGTAACGTGTTAAACCGTGCCCAATTCTTTTCTTTTTTTTTTTGGCTCCCAAAACAAATAAAGAACATAAATCCATTAGTAACTTTTTTGTTCTCGGGAATAAATTTGTAACAAAATTAAGAAGTAAAAAAACAAAAAAAACAAAATTGCTTCTTTATTCCTAGGGATAACTCCATAATCAAGCCAAACTTTTTCTCTCTTTTTTTTTTCTTTTCTTTTCCTTTTCTTTCCTTTTCTCTTCTTCCTCCTCCTAGGGGGGGACATCAGCAAGGCTCAGCCTCACCCACCTGCCGTGAGGCTCTAGCAAGTGTGTTGGACCTCACCCTAGGTTAACGAGGCTCGGCGAGCTCATCGGACCTTGCCCAATGGCCGACGACTAGCTAGGAAGAAGAAGAAGAGGAGAAGAAAACAAGAAAAAAAAAAGAGAGAAAAATATAATAAAAGTATTATAAAATTAAAAGAAATTTTAAGTCACAAAAAAATTTAGGGTCATACCAAACACATTTCTATTCCGAGAATAGAAATTTTTTGTAGTATCAAACGCCTTCAAATATTCAAAAACTCGTCCAAGAAATAGGATAAAAAATCATTTATAAGTAAAAATTGTTCGTGAAAATAGAATTATTACCAAATATACCTTAAGTAATTGATTCTGCATTGATAAGGTACTCAAGTGAGCAAAACAAAAATTTTGGCTCTCAATAAGCACCATGAGAAAATTATGACACTCTTACTATACTTATCATGTTCTACACCTATTAATGATTTGTCAATGTAGCCATTCTTGCCAATTTTGGTTGAAATTTGCAAGTGGATGATCTTTGCATATTTAAAAAAAAAAAAAAATTCTGAATTTTTTTTATTATTTTTATATTTTCCTTGTTTTCTTTTAGAAAAATTTGCAAAAGTTGTCATTTCAGTATTGGTTATGACACGTAGGAGGCCCACATTTACATTAGCGATTTTCAATCAAAATTAACTAGAATGATTAAATTAGCAAATTATTAAAAATAAGGTTTAAATTAAATTACGACACTTGAAAGGTTTATGATTAATTTTCATTCAAATTGAATATACGATATAACGAAAGAAACTTTTATGTAATAGCAACCATTTTTAGGGTGTGTTTGGTTCGACTTTGGATGCAAAGCAAATATTGAAAGCCAAAGCCCTTTGGAGAAATAGAAACTGCTTTTGGTAAAATCTCTTTTGCAAAACAACTTTGAGTTTAAATAGTGTTTGGTGAAAAAAAAAAATTTGCAAAGGGCTTTTGCCATGTATTAGAATTCTTTAAACTTAGAACACTCGATTTATCACAAAATTCACTTTTAGGGTTTATTTTTTTTTTGAAAAACTTTCATGATAAAGAAAAATGTTTTCGAGAAATCATTTTTAAACAACATGTTTTCCCTCTTTTCAAGTTAGCAAAATTTATTTTCCTAACTTTAAGCATGCTTATTTTCCTTGACCGTAAATTATTATCTCGTGACTAATCGTTTCCAACAAACTAAATGTGTGATAGTCCAAAAAACTAATATGCAAAAAATTCTCACTCAAACAAACACATCCTAACTGATACATGTTCTCCGTTGTTCCTTTGCATTTTTTTTTTTTTCGGATTTTTTCATCTTCCTTAGCCAAAAGTTATATTTTCAACATGAAGGGTTTAGTTTCTATATGAACACTTCAGTTATGAATAAATGCTAAATTAGGGGCATTGATTTTTGCAAGGATATAAGTGTGACTTGTGTTAAAGAAATCCCACATTAGAGAATTGGTATAGTGTAGAACGGTTAATATATCTTAATTAACCTATAAATTATTGGCTTAAGCTTTTACATGAAGGTGGATCTTACTAGATGTGTTAATGTCCTCGGATTTGGGCTACCACTTAGTGAGCTCCTAATGGCAAACTTCAAATCTTATCTTGATTTGGAAGGATACCTGGTTTAAGGGATTAGCAGACCTAACACTCACTTTTGACTTGGGCTACCACTTATTAATCTTCCCATGTGAAAGATATCGGGTTTTTATTGTGCGCTCCTAACAGTTTTAATATTGAGCTTATAGATCATATAGCTAGCAACTATATTTCTAGCAATATCCATCCATTTTCATTTTGATGTAAAGAACATAGTCAATTATGATAATATGATATTTAAGCCTTCAATTGCTGTAACTCAAGTTATAGTTGGCAGAGTATGTTAGATTGAGTAGTAAGGGAATAAATATATAAAATTTCAGCTTGTATCATAATCAATTACTATGTATCATGTCTTGTATCGAAGTATTACATGTAAACCCTCAACAAGAAGGGTATCAATTTGGTCTCCCAGACCCTGCTTTGCTTTGCTTCCAAAGTATCCTCTTGATCACTTCAAACCCTACATGTAAATCACACAACGATCGCCAAAGATTTCCCGAAAATTGAGATAAATCTACAAAGACACAAATCGAAAGCAAAATAATGGACAATAGTCCAATCAATGAACCGGCTACTTACTGTACAAACTCAACGTTTACAGATGATGCGGATGGATTTGCAATGGCCTCGAACACGGTCTTGGACAAGACAATGGGGGCGCGGTCCGAAGAGGATAGGGAGACTGCGCTGAGTGCCTGGTCCACGATCCTGACCTGGACCATTGGGCTGGGTTGCAAGTCTTCGGCTGGTCGGCACTTATGCATCGAGCCCAATATTGCCTCCCGCAAGTGGCGCCGTTGTCCCAAATGCCTTCCCAGCGGCCGCGAACAGGAAGCTCAAGGAGAATTGCAATGGGTCGTACCCGAAGCAAGCGATCGCTGTGATCATATTACCCATAATGCATCAATATACAAACAAAGATCAAATTGTAGTAACGTGGCCTGGAGATATACTAGAAATTAAGAGCCAGTGTGATAACACATGGTACTTACACATATATAGAGGATCGTAGTGAACAGCGGTGCTGACGTCCACATGGGATCGGAGCAACAATAGCCCAGCGAGCGTCGACGTCGCGACATTGTTGAGTGTTAAAATATGTCTCGAGTCGAACCCAACGCAAAATTCCGAATATTCTGAATTGGATATCTTGCGGACATTCGAAATCGAGCAAAGAAGATCTTCGGATCAATTTCCCAAAATTTGAATTTACGTTGGAAAGTCTGGCCACTGAAATAGGAAAGTCTAACTTTCACTTGGACTTGGATTTTGTTTAAAATATACAGAGATATATTTTGGATAAAATCATTCAAAACAACAACAAAATAAAATTGTTTGGTGTTGACTTTGATCTGCACCTTAACTGCGTGTCGGCAAGATAGGAAACATAATCCTTATGAGAAGTTGGTAAAAAAATAAGGATCTCACTTATTTATAGACTTGTGACCATGGGTGGTATGGAGGTTGATCATGAAGAATTGGTCTTGAAGCGTCGTCTCGTTGTCGAGTGTTTGGGAGGGATTTTCTTTATCGTTCTTGTTCGTGAATTACATCCAAGAAGATTTAGTGTTCACATCAATCAAATATTGTGGTAAGATTTGCATGTAATTCATTCGTGAGATTGAGATTATTTCTTGAGGAATTTCGGGGTTGTGTGCGTTATTGGGTGTAATTGGAGTTCAGAAAACACTGAGAGGATATTCGAGTGACTCTAATCTCCTTGTATCGCTTAATTTATAGTGAAATCCGTCACTACTCTCCCCGTAAACGTAGGTTTTTACGACCGAACCACATAAATAAATTCGATATCCAATTTATTTTATTCTTCTATTTATATTATTGTTCGATTGCTCGCCTTTCACAACATTGAGACCCAACCTGTAGGAGAGACTTTGGAAAGATTGGAAATTTATTAATGCATAGCGGGGAAGTTCCAAGGTGAATTTTGATTGTTGCTTGAAATGGACGATCCAGGCAAGTTATAAACCTGCGAAAAGAACATTGGAAAAATAAAATGAAGCTTTTTTCCCAATCACATGCGCACAATTACATGCACATGGCTTCAAAATTTCAATCAGACCAAGGTTCAATAAGAATTTTAATTCTCTACGTTCCCGAAAGTCTTCGAGAGAATTTGATACATGAAGAATCTTTTCCTAATCCTCCACAACGCCTGGTCTTTTCTCACGCCTGCTTCTTTTGATTGATCAGGACATGCATCTTCTCGTTTCTACCAACCTTGTCGCATTCGAGAAAAATCAACCGAAACCCTCGACGGGAAGCAAAAAATATAAATGTAAGTGTTATTTTCCATGATTTCGAGCTTCTCAAATCTCAGTACCATCAATTTTTTCGCACGAAGCAAAATTCCCGAGCTACTCTTTATAATCTGTCTCCCTAATCTTTAATTACATTAGTTTAAAACCTCCACTATCTCTAAGCCAGTAAAATCGGCCCCTATTTCTTTAAGTTTTTAAATAAAATTCCAAGGCACTCTTTATGAAAAAAATTGAATAATTTGAAAAATATCATTTTAGAAATAATTATTTATGTCGCTTACAAATATGAAGAATAAAATATTTTCATAGATTAAGAAAATATGCTATGAAAATATTTAAATGTAAATTATATTGATAATGAAAATATTCTTATTAATAAATTATTTGAAAAATATAAGTGATCTTTTTTATTTATTTTTTCACGAAAAAATATACCCTAAATCATTTCATATGATTTTGTTTGGATATTTTGACACATTTCGATAATTGGAATTTGAAAAAAATTCTCAAAAGCATTTTGGCACGCTTTGCACCGTGGCTACTAAGGGCTGTTTGGCAACTTGCCCAACAGCCGCATTCGATTTTTTATTCCCGAGAATCCGCTTTGGGACGAAAACGCGTTTGGTAAATTTTTTGTTCCCTGGAACAATTTTGGACAAGATTTGAGAATCTAAAAAAATTGATTCTACGTCCGAGAATCGAAAAAGAATCAACACGGTAAAACCTTGTTCTTCTCTTTCAACATCTCGGTTGCCATTCGCCATCGCTCGCCACCGCCCGCCCGTCACTTCCGCTGTCGCCGCCACCGCCCGCCCATGCCGGCGGTCCCGCCGCCGATCGCCGGGTCCGGCGGGAGGCCGCGGAGGCTCGCCGAGTCGGGCGAGGTTCGGCGAGCTCGCCGGGAGGCAAGCCTAGCCACCGGCGAGGCTCGGCCTCGCCCGGTGCCGGCCGGCCTCGCCCGGCCTCGCGAGGCCGGCCGCCACCGGCGGGGCTAGGGCGAGCCTCGCCGATGGCCCGCGAGCCTCGCCGCCGCCTGGCGAGGCTCGGCCTCGCCCGGATCGAGTGAGGTCGAGCCTCGCCCGGTACCGCCCGGCGAGGTTCGGCCGACGAAGGCCGACCTTGCTGAGGGCCGGCGGCGCTCTGGTGAGCGTCGCCGACCCTCGTCTGGCCGGCGACCGGCCAAAATGAAGAAGAAGAAGAATAGGAAAAAAGGGAAAGAAAAAAAAAAAAAAAAAAGGAAAAAAGAAAAGAAAAAAGTAAAAAAGTAAAGAAATTATTTAAAATTTATTTAAAAATAAAAATAAATTATTTAAAATTTATTTAAAAATAAAAATAAATTATTTAAAATTTATTTAAAAATAAAAATAATTTATTTAAAATTTATTTAAAAATAAAAATAAATTATTTAAAATTTATTTAAAAATCAAAAGAAATTAATTTGGAACAGAATCAATTAATACTCAAAACACAATTCTATTCCGAATCAAAAATTTTGAACGAGTTACCAAACGCGCGTTTTTACTCGTAATCGTTCGGGAACGAATCAAAAAGAATCGATTGATCGAATCGGCTCTTAACGTAATCGTTACAAACGCGCCCTAAAGAAAGTTCCCAGAAGGGCATGTGCAAGCACAAGGAGCAGAAGGTCTAGAGACAAGTGTAGCTTCTTGCTGCTCGCAAGTCACATTCTATGTATCGAAACTAAGTTGGAAACGATTTATTAATTTTTGGAACTTAAAATTACTTTGCATAAATGAAATCTAAAACTTACTTGTGTTAATCGGTTCCAATCGATCAATTTTTTTAATTTCGTTTTTAGTTAATCAAAATGGTTATTTGTCAAAAGCAATAATCCATAAATAAATAAAAAAAGTAAGCACTTATACTAAAATAAATAATAAAAAGTTCAAAATACATAATTAAGCTTTATCGATTTCTTATTCTGGATCTGATTTCCAGTTCTTGATTTGATTCATACTCAGAATCTGAGAATTGAATCGATAAAAATAGGAACTCGAAACCGATTCCTATAGCTGGTTCAATTGTTCCCAGTTTTACCTCTAATATAAACGAGCACAAATTAAGGGCCAAAACAGAAATAACAAAAAATAAAAAAAAAAATAAAAGAAAAAAAGAGCATCGATATCAAAATGGGCAGTTCCCGCATCTACAATCAGTACTAGTTCCAACGCGAAATGACACGATTGCCCTCAACAAGAAATGATCGGGAAATCCGTTGATGTGAATGCCCCACGATCTCCTCGCCCCCCGGGAGCGGCCACGCGTCCGCGGCTCGGCGGGGATATGAAAAGATCAGGCCGGCGCCCTGCGGGGAAACGCAAGCGCCACGACGGGGACAAAAGAGTAAAATCCCACGCCCACACGCCCCACGCCCCTCTCCGTACGTAGGGGTCGTTGCGCGCCTCGTTTGCTGTTCCACTTCCACCACCATTTTTGGCGACTGCTCTCTCGCCCTCTCCCTTTCTCTCCCTGTCTGCTTTCGCGCTTGTAAGAGTAGCCTGCTCGAGCTTCAGTGCAAGCTCGCAGGCTTCTCCATTCGCGGTCGCTCGTCGAAGCGTCACGGTTCTCTCGGCGCAGCTTCCGCTCTCGGCTTTCGTTCTCGGCATCGTGCGGCTCGCTGATCGGCGATTCTCTCCAGGTGAAGATTTACTCTGTTTTTTTTTTTTTTTTTTTTTTTCGGTTTCGGTTTCGCGTCTCGCGAAGTCGAACCAAATCGAGGTTGATGTTGCCGATGTTCGTGCCGCCTCGGCTTTGTTTTTTTTCGATGAACGATCGTCTCGAGCGGTTCTGGTGCGTTGCCATTTCGAGCTATACGGATACGGAGGCGAAAGGATCTTTCTTTCTCGAGGCGTCGCTCGTCTCGTCGTCGTTTCGAGGTTTTTGGAGTCGTTCGGCCGTGCGCGATCCGCTTAAGGTTTTTCGTTCGTTCTCTATCTGCGTTGCGCGGTTCGTCGGTTTGTTTGCCCTCTCTCGAGCGAGACGACGTATCGCGAGAGTCGGTCGAGCCCTGTTGCGAGACTTTCTCGTAAATCCGTTTCGCGTTTTTTCGTCGAGGTGTAATCGGAAGGCGAAGCGGTTCCCTGCGTTTTCGAGGCGTTCGTTCGGAGTGTATCGGAAGGAAGTTGACGGAGATTGCTGTCCTTTGAAAGACGCGAGATGAGAAAGTATTTCCTTTTTTCTCGGCGTTCCTCTTCTTCATCTTCATCACTAGCAAAATAGTAGAGGCGCGTGCGTGTGCCGAATGGCAAAGATTTTTACTGAGGATAGGGAGAATGATCGAAGATTTTTGAGTCCTCTTGGAATAAATTCTAATGAGCGTGGGACATAATGTGGATTGCACGTGGGAAGGGTCGAACCAAAAATATTGGAGAAAAATATTGTAGTTATGTTGTTGAATCAAAATCATGCTATTCGTTTGGAAATTACAAGTTTTTTTTGTCGATTTTGTAGATATGGACTATCATAATTTGTCTTATATGTTTGGGACTGGTTTTGTCTCACGAGTTTGAGGTTTGAAAGGTTTCATTGAACGTGCTTTATATATATCATTAGATTATTGAATGAAGGAAACGGTGAGGGAAGAGATTAATTTTTTTATCCAACTGCTGTTATGGTCTTCAAGTGAAATTTTCATGCGAGGAAATTGAGTCCTATGAAGGGGAATGCATGTCCCATGGTGAAAAGTGATAAGGGAATATCCCCATCTACTCTTTTAATATGAAAGAAAGATGGAGACTATTTTGGTGAAAATCTGATAAGGAAAGTGGAAAACATACTTGTGTTGGGTGCCAATAGAATAAAGTGAATATATATATTACTTTTCTCAAACTTCTCAATGTAATCTGGGAGGCCCAGTTTGTAAAAAATACTTATTTACAATTCATATTTGGTCTGTGAATCGATCCATATATATGGTTTTTTGACTTTTGACCGAATGGACTCTGTGTTTAGATGCATTTTATTGAATTTTTTGTTCATGGATGTAATGACTTCAGCACCTAAAGAAAATTTAAATCACTATTGGTATCCCCCGAGAGAAATGCTTCGCTTAGTTGTTACTTGCATGAAATTCTAATACTTGCTGGGCATTCCTACTGGGTGCTTTTGGTCATACTCATTGCATTATCCCTTCATGTAACATGTAAAAATTGCTGGATAAATTTAAACATTGGTCTTGCAACATGTGGAAATCAAGTTCCAGGCCATGGCCTTGTACTTGTTTGGCACAATGTCTTACATGATAGGAACATCCTGAAGAATTTATTGGGTTCACCTTTAAAAACCTACTTGCTTCGTGTGTTTCCAAGGTAAAAGCCAGGATTTTGTAACAATCTTAAGTTCCATATGGACTAAAAGAGCTCTCGTGAAGTGATATCTATGTAATTATTTACATCAAATATTACTATTCTTATTTCTTAAAGCAAAGGGTCAGATGGAGCACAGAGTCCCATGTTCACTTATCACCTCATTTATCTCCGATCGTGATAAGTTTTCAAGCTTCAATGTTGGACCAAATACCAACATGGACCCATTGAGTATTAAATCATGCAATCATGTAATATTTTATAGCTGGAGTCCTATATTTTCCTATCTTCCTCTCCTTAACCTTGTTGGTGTAAAGGGACATGTGGAAATTGTTGATTCGCACGCTGTCTAGATTAGCATTCATTTTGTCATGTTGCCACTGCTTGAATTAAATCAAGCGTGCTTATAATTTTTGATAGCAGAATGGGTGGAAAGGCCAAGAAAAATAATTACTTGGAGGAAGCGTGCTGCCAAAACGGGATATCCAATCGCAGCACATCTGCAAGGAATCTGTGTAGAAAGGATCTCGGCGGAGTAATTTTGGGGTGCACTCACCATACCATTAAGGAGTGTTATGCAAAGAAGCTATTTGGTCAGTTGGATGTTTCTTAATGCGTGCCATGCAAAACTTGTTTTGGATTTCGTTGCGCACAATGGGCTACCTTTGAGTTTGAGGAACTCTTAAAATGCTTGAACAGGTCTGCCTCGTCTACATTATGCATATATTAAGAAGATTGAACCTGGCTTGGCGCTTTTCTTATTCAACTACAGCGATAGGAAATTGCATGGCGTGTTTGAAGCCACTAGCAGAGGCCAAATGAATATAGACATACGTGCATGGACAAAGGAACCCTCTGAAGAAACCCCCTATCCTGCGCAGGTATGTGCCATGATTCGTTGACTGTTCATTTTGTACATGCTCTCATACTGTGGCTTGTGATGATTACTTGGTTAATGCTCGTGTTAAAGGTTAAGGTGAAAAGGCGTATTGACTGCCAGCCTTTGGTGGAAGAGCAGTTCCAACCAGTAATAATTTCCAACTACTATAGTACAACGCACTTCTGGTTTGAACTTGATCAAGAACAGACAACAAAATTGATATGCCTGTTTATGTCTAATCGAATTGATGCAACTATTCAAAGGGCAAAATATCCAGACAGACAGATCACTGTGGAGAAAGATTTGCTTGCTTTTAAGAGTAGGATAGGAGGTGAAAGAGCCAAGACACCTGCCAGTAGATGGGATCTTGCTCAGCCAAATCAGGTTATTGGAGACTGGAGGTCTAATGTGAGTCATAGGCCTGAGAAAGAGAGACTACTATTGGGATCTGTTACCAATGAGTTTGCAGCGCCAGAGCATGATGAAGCTGATCAGAGTCGAAGTTATGCCAATGCAAATAATATTCCTCGAAAGTTGTGGAGCTCTCTATTCAGGTCTGATTCAACTTCTAATGCTGGGGAGCAACCTCAAAGTTCCAAGTCTCTAGCTACAGGAGCGAAAGGATTTGATGACCTAACGGGGGAAGAAACTGATGACATAGCGGGATTTGCAGCTGAAGTTGGAGTTATTGCTTCAGGTCAATGCAATCCTGAGGGCTATGTGCCTGCTGCAGCTTGTATAAATGCATCTACATGTCCTTCTCCACCTGCAAGTAGGAAGGAGTTTGAAGAGCATGCAAGCTCGGAACCAAGTTATGAAGCTGCTGAGGAGGCTTGGATACACCTCAGAGGTGCTTCATCAACTTCTTGTGCAACCAGTGAACATGATGAATTTAAGGTTGTAGATCCGGAAACCAGGTTTTCTCCAATTGATGATAGGAGCATTTTAGGGGATGCTTCAGTTGTTGCCCCTAACTTTAATAGAGAGAGCCATATGTCCCAACCCCATATAGATAAGGAGAGGGATGAAGAGGCTTTATGCATAGAAAAGAAATCTATGGCTTTGTCCTGTGTGAGCATTTCTTCTAGCACTTCTTCTCAGCTGAGTTCACCTACCCTGGCAGTGACAGAGACTCAAGGTCTGATTCCTTATGAGTTCACTTCCAGTTGTGATTCTTCATCCACAATGATCACAACAGAAATGGCACCTGACAACCTGGAGGAAGGCGCTAAAGTGCCGTCACTTGACATAGGTGTTTCAGAAATTGTTGCTGAGGTAATTAGAGCCACCCGTTCTTCTATTTTACTGTATCCACTTTTGGCTATTATTTCAGTACCTTGTCAGTTGTAACGTAGTCAAATGTGCTTTGCAGTTGCGATGTGAAGTGCGAGGGCTCGTGTTATCTCAGTTGGAACAAGCCCAAAGATTTAGTTTTATTGAGAAGGAGCTGGTATGTTTCTGTTGAAATATCCCTCATCGTTTGACAATTTCTGCCCATTCCGTGTGTATGTCCATCCCTGTTAGTCAAATCTCATTTGTCATTTCTAGTCCAGCTTAAAATTAAACTCGGGCCTCTTTAACTGCCTTACAAATTACTTATCTTAGGAAGCTTGTATCTGCATGTGCAGATTCTGGACTCTGAATCAGTGCTAACACACCGACTAACTTGTTCCCTTTAATATTGCACAGACATGATAATCTGTTAACATCAACAGTCATTCTTGCTTAGCTGAGAAGATGCATATGATAAGTCTATGTTTTCATAGACATGATAATCCAACTCTTATGATGCTATGAATCAACAATATCAGTTATTGCTGTTCTATTATCATTATAGATTTTTGTTTTGTGGCTTTTGTCCTACTTAACATTGTATATTTGTTGGGTGTAGTAATGTCAGTTCTGGAAGAGAAAATTATAAAGTACAAGAATCATTCTTATGGGACGTCTACTTTCTAGAATTGTATTTATGTCACTTCCTGTCAAGCAAAAATTCTTTATATGCTGATATGGTCCTAGTTGATGCTGTTAATGGTTCTATGAATGAACTTATTGACATTGTGGATGAACTCTTACTGGATTGCAGAGACAGAAAATTTGCTGTCTAGAAGATAGATGCAAAGCATTAGAGCTCAGGGAATCTTCAGCTGTTGGGCCTGTCGTTGAAACTCGGTATGAGACTGGTTGCAAACCTCCTCCTTTTAATGAGTCAATATTCATAGTGGGAGGATATGATGGTTCTTCCCATTTATCAGCCTCATATCTTTATTCTACTCATGAAGATATCATGACTTCACTGTCTCCTATGAGATTTGTGCGCTCCCAAGCTTCAGTGGCAAAATTAAGAGGTGAACTATATGTTTTTGTGGTTTTTATGATGATGTATGGCATGACACAGGTACTAATTGCTCTCATGATATTGTGCTTGCTGGAGTAGTGTTTGGGTGGGATAGACTGCATCAATTTTTTAGATTTAAAGCATGAAGCTTCTTCTAGTTGTATCTCACTTGGCATAACAAAGATTTTCTTCTGCGTACTATAGTGGAGTCATACAGCGAGGAGTGCAATAAATGGACTGATCGACCTTCAATGAATCGGTGAAGAGGATGCCTAGTGGGGGCATCTCTAAAGGATAAGATATTTGCAATTGGTGGTGCAGCTGACTGTGAGCCCTTTTCAGATGTCGAGATGTATGATCCAGACACTGGAAGATGGATCCCTACTTGTTCAATGCTACGCAACGTACCCTTTGTATATGATCTTGAGACATGATTCAGAAACAAGGAAAATCACACGGTGTTAGAATTTCAGTCAGAAAGAATAAATCGTGAATACTGAGCATAGTTTGAAGGCTTAGTTGTATGGCATTCTTACACTGACTGAAGACAGTTATCTTAGTTAGTGCTTCAAAGACGCCGCAGTCTTTACTTATTTTATTTTATTTTTGGTCATAGACTTTACATATCCTATCGACATGCTTCTTATCATCAATTTTTTGCATATGCATAAATAATAGCGTGACGTATTGAATCTGTTTTTGTGGGGAAAAGTGAGATTTTATTATTATTATTATTATTATTATTATTATTATTATTATTATTATTATTATTATTATTATTTTTATTTTTATTATTATTTTTATTTTTATTTTTATTTTTATTTTTTTCTGTTGCTGTAAATATTACAAAAGAGTGGAAAACCGAAAAGGTTTAATCAAAGATTAGTTAGCAGTGGGTAAAGAAAGCGAAATTCCAGCTGTCTCATGGGTATTCTTAACCTTAAAATACTCTATTCGATGAAACATAGCATCTTCTATATCTTGTATCTTCAGTACCTATTACATTTGAACTCGCCCACTTCTTACCTTTTTACTTTGCATCTCTTGATTGCTTCTGTCAGCGACTTGCTCCAGCTGCAAAGGGGAATTCTTAGATGTCAGTGGGCTATGTATACAGCGTCAAAGTAGTTCCAGAAGAGTACTCGCATAGAAAAAGAACGCTATGCGATCTATGCTGATACTCTCTACATGAATAGCTATATCTCTGCAAAGGTATATGGACGTATAATGTAACGTACTTGCGAACAAACTTAAAGACATTCAGCGAACTATGAAAGAGGGATCTGATATTTCATTGCATTCCCAGTTCAGCCTATCGCTTTGGTTTGCTTGGTTTTGACGTAGCATTTGACGTTGATGATCGAACGGTGATGAGGCGATATGCTGCGGTAGAGCATGCGAGCAAGAAAGCTGGGAAGGGTTTTTGTGGGGAGGATCACTTGACTGTCATGAAGTGATATTGACTCGTGATTCGCAAGGTGAAAACTGGCTAATCGACTGCAGTTTTTCTCCATATTTTTGACCTCATCGTGTCTGTTACATTCTTTTCCAAGCCGAGGACTCTCAGAAACCATTTCCTAACTTAGATTCTGGTGTCGGAGCTAATATATAGAAAGAAAATGCCCTCGGCAGTATGAAAAAACGCCTATAGTCCACCTACCTTGGGTAAGCCTGACCCCGCGTAACTTTATGAGGGGTGACCTTGAAGTTTGCTCTAAGTGGGAAACAGGAATTCAAACCAAAATCCGTTACATTCAGATCAAGCGTTCGACCGCCTGATCAAACCGAATCAATTACCCTTTTATTGATTAATTTAGTTTGGAAAAGAGCTGGCACTGGGGTTCTAGTTTTGGAGGAAGAATGGATGTCTAATTTTAGGAAGAAAAATGGCAAGAATGGACGATAGGTACTGGCAACCCTCTCGAAAATTATTATATGGTTTCACACCTGCTAAAAATGTCTTATCTGAGTTCTAACCACTATTCTCTAGGTCCGGACTTTGTGACATTCGATAGATGTGGAAGTTATTAAGTATTCCCCATCTTTGCGCATAGCAGAGCAATATTAATTGTCAAGTAGATTTTCATGTTCTGTTCTTTTTCGGGTAGACGGAGAATGCAGGCAACTTAGAATTTGATATCAGGTGCTGATTCATTATGCATGGCTTCACCATTGGGGATCTCAAATCTTCGCTATCGAATGTAAAGGGTGACCAGCCTTTCTAAATGTACATAAGTTGGCCAACAAATGTTAGTGTTTCGCTCGTTTTGTTCCTGTAACGAAATATCTTTCATCAAAAGTTGTTTTTCGATTTTTATTTAGAAAGGACAAGGGTTCTATGCTAATTCCGGAAATGGGATATCAAATGCAAAGTGAATATCAAATTTCCAACTTTGACAACACCGTATAACACTAGACCAAACTGAAATCCAACCTGATAATGGACTCACCGACTCTGCGGTTAAGCTCGAACTTTTGGCTGATTTCAAGAAATGGGTTTGTCGATTCTTGCAGGGATTGAGGCCGCTTCGCTGCTTTTCTGGGGTAGTCTGTGGGGAAATTTCGCATTTTGGCACTGTCTCTCGCTGTGTGGTACCTTTGCCGTTGCCACTGTCTTGATTCAATGCGATGGTGTTGTCTTTCGCAATCATTCGGAGGTGTATTGCTTGAAAGTCTCTTTCGTGGGGAATGTTCACACCTAATTCCACTGTTGCATTCAGTTCGAGTCAGTTTAGACTTTAGGATCCCGTTTGAGTATCTTAATTTCCCCCCGGAAAAGAGAACAAGATGTCGTCTTCGAATCCAAATGAGCCGTTGATCCAAGAGTCCTCTTCTAGGAAGCTCCCTCACTTCAAGCAATCGGTGAAACTGAAGTATGTGAAGATGGATATCATTATCTAATAACCCATGGATGTACCTCTTCTTGACCCCTCCCGTTGTTATCATCGCGGCACAACTCTCCCCATTCTCGATCCAGGACCTCTGCGATCTTGGGGATCATCTGCGGTTCAGTCTCATCTCGGTGATCCTATGTTCGACCCTTCTCGTGTTTCTGTCTACCCTTTACTTCCCCTTTACTTCCTCACACAGCCTCGACCTGTTTATCTAGTCAATTTCTCTTGTTATAAGCTGTACAATGAAAGGAAATGCACTAGGCAGATTTTCACGGAGAGGTCACAATCGATGGGTACATTCACTGAAGAGAATCTTGAGTTTCAAAGGAAGATTTTTGAGAGGGCGGGACTAGGGGAGTCAACTTATCTACCAGAGGCCGTTCTAACAGTACCTCCGAACCCCTGTATAGCAGAAGCAAGAAAGGAGGCCGAGATGGTATTGTTCGGCGCTCTTGATAAACTGCTTGAGAAGACATCTTCGAAACCAAAAGACATTGGGATCCTCACCCAACCCCATCTCTACCTGCAATGGTCATCAATCATTACAAGTTGAAAGGGAATATCATCAGCTATAAGCTCCGTGAAATGCAGCGCTGGTTTGATTTCGATTGACCTGGCCAAGGACCTCCTCCGAGTGCATCCAAATTCTTATGCCTTGGTCATTAGCATGGAGAACATAACTCTAAACTGGTACTTTGGAAATGAGAGATCAATGCTCGTGTCGAATTGCTTATTCAGGATGGGAGGAGCTACAATTTTGCTATCCAACAAAACATCCGACTGCTGGCGCTCCAAGTACAAATTGGTGCACACTTTTTGGACCCACAAAGGCACAAGTGCTTCTCTTGTGTAACTCAAGGATCCTACGGAAAGGATCTGTGACATCCCGAATTTCGACCCCGTCTCGGATATATGAAATGGGCATTTTGTTGGCGTGCCTATAGTCTTTTTTCTCAGAGCTAATCATTCACGAGTTAATCAATCTATTTGGTGAAACCGTTAAGGGATATAACCGTGGTAAAATCCCTAAAAGTTACATAATTAGTTGGATTTGATTAAAATCACATCTGATTGATTCTAACTATGGAATTTAATTTGATTTCGAGAATCGAATATTCGAGTGTGTCACAATTCATTTTTAAGATCTCGTCTTATCGTCCGTCAAATTATTGACGAATCCGAAATTTCAGAAAAAAAAAATTATCGGAGAAAAAATTGAAGACCAAAAGAAAAAAATAAAATAATAAAAGGAAAATAATAAAAGTAATAAGAATAATATGTTTTCTTATTAAAAAAAAAATTTCTCACTCTCTTTCCTCCCTCCTTTCCCTCCCCTTCGTGCGACACACCTCCCTTTCCACCTTATTTTCCTTTTTCCCTTCTTTTTGACTTTTCAAACCTAATCCCCTTCTCTCTCTCTTCTTTCTTCTCCCCCGTTTCTCCCACGTGACCGAACCCCCTCCTCCTTTCTTCTTGTTCGTGAAAAACCAGAAGCGGAAGAAGAGGAACAGCAGCTCGCCGAATCCTGTTGCCGCCGCACAGAAGTTGGACCTCCACCCGCGCGACGCCCACTCGCCCGCGCACGCCGCGCGCTCCGCCACCACCCCTTCACACCTCGCCGTCCCTGCCGTGCGTCGTCCAGGCCGTTCGGCCTCTTCCCAGCCCTATTCCGCCCCTATCTGGCCACCTCCGGCCGCCGTTCGACGCCGCCGGACCTCCACCGGCCCTCCCCGGCACCTTGCCATCCTTAGTTTGTTGCTATTTTGGTGTGTTTTTAGCCAACTTAGCCACCCCACCGAGTGGGTATCAGCTGGTTCGGGCTCGCTTTTGGGCCGTTTCCGGGCCCCGAACCTAAGCCGTGCTTTGAGAGGAATCGATCCTCACGCCGTCCCCGTCAAATTGATCCGAGTTGCGCGCAATTCAGTGAGTAATCTCACTAATCCTTACTTAGTGGACTAATTACACTTAAGGTTGTTTAGTTTTAATTAATTAAGTTTAAGTGGTTAGATTAGTATAAATTAGTATTTATTAGTCAATTGTGATGCAAATTAGATAAATTGAATGTGCATTTAAATAATATATGTGGTCTACTATTTATTGAGGGTAGCCCGGGATTTTTCCCGACCCTTATCGGGCTTCAATTTCACAATTCAGGCCTAAGTGGAATTTTTAGTATTTAAATATTATTTTTCGAAATTAATTTAATTAATTAATTAATTTTCAAAAATTCAACCAGGATGACCGATGACCGGAATTTTATACTGATGATCGTGCTACAGTCCGTTTATTTAATTGGCAACAGGAGACCGAAACTCGCACTCTCGTATATTTGACTGAGGAGGACAATGGGCATGAAGGTAACTGTGAGATGCCGCAGCAGGATGTGGAAGGACTGGAGGAGGACGGAGACTGGGGAGTAGCTGAGGAGATGCCTGAAAATGAGCCAACATCTGAAGCCGAAGATGAAGCTGAAGAAGAGAATGATGAGTTGGAAGAGAATGGACTAGTGAAGAGGAGTTAGAGGAGGATCAGAATGATCATGAATATGATCCGGATGATTCGGATAAGGACTGAGGTCCCATCCTGTTTTTGCAAGCTATGAGTTTTGATCGGGGTGCAGTAGATAAGACTCGTGAGTAGTATTGTATCATATACTATTTAGTTTGTCTGTTTAAAAGTGTGGACGTGATTTTCAGTTATGAAAAAGGTAGCCTTACTTTTCTATTTCATTGTTTTATTGTTTGGAGATTTTCTTTATGCTTCCGCATACGCATATTAAATGAACAGGGTCGGCGATACATAATCCTGAGATATCGCATTTCAAAATTGATCAAAAGTAAGGAATGTACGCATGCCTAAGGATCGGAGCGTGACAATTAGAGTGGCATAGTGGAAGCGTGGTTAGTCCATAACCCAGAGGTCCCGATCCTCAGGCACGCACACATCCCTTACCTTTGGTCGATTTTGAAATGCGATATCCTAAAACTATGTATCGCCAACCCTGTTCATTTAATATGCGCATGCGAAAGCATAAAGAAAATCCCCAGACAATAAAACAATGAGATAAAAAAAGTAAGGCTACCTTTTTCATAACTGAAAATCACGCCCACACTTTTAAACAGACAAACTAGATAGTATATGATACAATACTACTCACGAGTTTTATCTACTGCATCTCGATCAAAACTCATAGCTTGCAAAAACAGGATGGGACCTCAGTCCTCATCCGGATCATATTCAGGATCATTCTGATCCTCCTTTAACTCCTCTTTACTTAGTCCATTCTCTTCCAACTCATCATTCTCTTCTTCAACTTCATCTTCAGCTTCAAATGCCGGCTCATCTTCAGGCATCTCCTCAGTCTTCGTCCTCCTCCGATCCTTCCACATCCTGCTGTGGCATCTCATCGTTACCTTCATGCCCATTGTCCTCCTCGATCGAATATACGAGAGTGCAAGTCTCGGTCTCCTGCTGCGGGTCTCTCGCATCCACTATCGATTCATTCACTTGATCGGCTGTTCCCTCTCCAAACGCATTTTCCATCACATCAAAAGGCACGTCCTCTTCTAGAATAGGACATTCTCTGCATCCATCAAAATAATCACGGTACCAAAACCGATATCTATGGGGCCTCTGGTCTTCCTCCCCCACGTTAACCTAGATGATCGATTGAACTAATACGTACACTAATCCTTCCGGATGAGGGTGGACATGGAAGTGGGTCTCAAATTCTGAAATATGCTCTGGGACACCGTAGTGCATACGAGGACGAGGAGGTGAAGGTCCTACCATTCTAAGAGCCTGAAATGATATCCCACAACCAAGATGAGATTACGTCTCAGCGAGTTATACCCCACTAAGACTCAATTAGAGAACCAATACACCACATGGTTGCCTAAGCACAACACGAGTCAGAGGACTTACTTTGGCTTCAGATCCCACCTGCATATTAGCACATATCAAATAGACACACAAGCAATCACATCACAAATCGAAGCATCGATCAAATCGACCTAGTCGATTACATGCTAACAAGACTATTCGCAGTCATTTCCGTTCAATCAATCAATTTACAACATCAAACTCAAGTAATAATCAATCAACCTAGTCGATTACACCTCAATCAACCATTCACTGATCATTCCATTTAATCAATCATTTCACCACATCAAATCAAAGCAAAGACTAGTTGACTTAGTCGATTACATGACACTCTAACCATTTCCTAAGTCATTCTAGTCATTGCTCTACCATCTCAACTGATAAAACTAATCACCGAGCCACGTGCATTCTCCAATGCGATATCCCTTATCACCAAGCCACGTGTGTTCTCCGAGGTGATAGAATCGATCACCGAGCCACATGCATTCTTCGAGGTAATGCATTAATTTACCAAGCCCACGTGCCCTTTAAAATGCCATTCTAAATCAGTGAGCCTACGTGCATTCTCCAAGGCGATGCATTAAGTCACTGGGCCCACGTGTCTCTTCAAGATGCCAAATGTACTCATTGAGACCATGTGCATTTTCTAAAGTAATGTATCAAATTACCGAGCCCACATGTCTCTTTCAAGATGCCATACTTAATCACCGAGCCCACATGCGTTTTCCCAGGTGATAGACTAGTTCACCGAATGCACGTGCCTTCTCCAAGGTGATATAGAACTTATCATGGATCCACTAAACACATGACCAAATTCTTAGATGACATATCTAGTCATTAGGTCAGCATACATCTTACATACTCACTTTCATTTCCACAATTTCCAATATGATCAGTAGTCTACCACAATTCATTTATCACTGGCAACCGATACTCAATTATTCACTAGTCAATTACTCAAATTAATTCGATTTAAGAATAATCCCTAAAAATCCACAATTAAATTAATTTGGCACAAAGTAGAACTCAATTAAATAAACAGACTATACCACGACAATCAATACAAAATTTCGGTCATCGACTATCTTTACCTAATTTTTGAAAAATAAATAATTAATTTCGAAAATTAAATACATAAATACAATAATTTCAAAACTCAATTAAATAAATGAACTGCATCACAATTATCAGCATACAATTCCGGTCATCGGCCATCCTCGGTTGAATTTTCGGAAATTAATTAATTAATTAAATTAATTTCGAAAAATAATATTTAAATACTAAAAATTCCACTTAGGCCCAAATTGCGAAATTGAAGCCCGATAAGAGTCAGGAAAAATCCTGAGCTACCCACATCTACATGCTAAATGCATACTCAATTTGTCTAATTTGCATCACAATTGATTAATTTATAATAATCTAATCACGTAAACTTAATTAATTAAAACTAAACAACCTTAAGTGTAATTAGTCCACTAAGTAAGGATTAGTGAGATTACTCACCGGAATCGCGCGCAACTCGGATCAATCCGACGGGAACGGCGCGAGGATCGATTCTTTCTAAAGCACGCCTCGGGTTCGGGGCCCGGAAATGGCCCAAAAGCGAGCCCGAATCAGCTGGATACCCACTCGGCAGGGTGGCTGAGTTGGCTGAAAAACACACCAAAACAGCAACAAACTACCACAGCAAGGGCGGCAAGGTGCGGAGGAGGGCTAGTGGAGGTCCGACGGCGACGAATGGTGGCCGGATAGGGGCGCAATAGGGCTAGGCAGAGGCCGAACGGCCTGGACGGCACACGGCAGGGACGACGAGGCGCGAAGGGGTGGTGGCAGAGTGCACGGTGTGCGTGGGCGGGCGTCGCGGGTGGAGGTCTGGCTCCAGTGCGGTGGCGACGAGATTCGGTGAGCTGCTGTTCTTATCCTTCCGCTTTTGGTTTTTCACGAACAAGAAGAAAGAAAGAGGGGGGTTCGATCACGTAGGAGAAATGGGGGAGAAGAAAGAAGAGAAGGGGATTAGGTTTGAAAAGTCAAAAAAAAGGGAGATAAGGTGGAAAGGGGGTGTGTCGCACGAAGGGGAGGGAAAGAGAGAAAGAAAAAAAAAAGAAAAAAATAATAATAATTTAATAAGAAAATACATTATTCTTATTACTTCTATTATTTTCCTTTTCTCATTCCTTTTCTTTTTCTTCTGGTCTTCAATTTTTCCTCCGATAATTTCTTTCCTGAAATTTCGGACTCGTCAATAATTTGACGGACGATGAGATGAGATCCTAAAAATGAATTGTGACACGCTCGAATATTCGATTCCCAAAACCAAATTAAATTCCATGATAGAATCGATCAGACGCAATTTTAGTCTAATCCAACTAATTAGGTAGCTTTTAGGGATTTTACCGCAGTTATATCCCTTAACGGCTTCACTCAATAGATTAGTTAACTCATGAGTGATTAACTCCAAGAAAAATGACCATAGGCGCGCCTGCAAAATGCCCATAGGTGCACTGGCGAAATGCCAATTTTATGTATCCGGGACGGGGTCGAAATTCGGGATGTCGCAGAATTGGAGTTTCTCTATCCAAAGATTTGACCAGCGGTGCTCAATGAACTAGAGAAGAATCTGCAGCTTTCAGATTGGCACATGGAACCTTCGAGGATGACTCTTAACCGGTTCGGCAACACATCGAGTAGCTCTCTTTGGTATGAAGTCCCTTACAGGGAAGCCAAAGGAAGGATCAAGAAAGGGGAAAGGACATGGCAGATAGCTTTTGGTTTGGGATTTAAGTGCAATAGTGCTGTTTGGAAGTCTTCGCACCGTGAATCCCACAAAGAGAAGAATCCATGGACGGACGAGATCCATAAGTTTCCATTGGAAGTCCCGAAGGTCTCGGCCATCTAGAGTTCAAAGGTAACTTGATTTGTTTCTAGTCTTGTGGAAGTTTGCTAATTTCAATAGTTAACTGGGAAAGCTTTTGAGATGCAATTCCTTTAGCTTGACATTAGAGAGAGGGAAGTACATTAGTGAACCCTCTGTATATTGGATGTTACAGCTAGAGCTGAACTCTTGGGAAATGTACGGTGGCTTAGGAGTTTGATTCCAATATCCATAGTTCATTCCCTTTTAGCACCTCTTACCAATCAGTATTTTGAGCCCTATGTGGAGTCCTGAACTTTTGACTAATCTTTAAGGCATGAAATGTTTCTTCTTCTATCTAATTGATTGTCTTAAACTAACTAGTACTGACACCGACACGCAACACAACACGTTGACACATCATTTATCAAAAAATAAAAAATTCCGACACATTGAGATACGTTATATATTAAATGTGTGTGTATATACATATATACATATATATATGATGAATTATTATTTAATGATTATTTCAATCAAATTGATTTGCTTCAAATTTACAAATAAATAAATATAAAAAAAGAGCATAGAATAAACTTACAGAAAAAGCATTAATTCACCATTTGTTGATATTATTCATTGTTTCAATTTGACAGATTCAACTACATTCTATTCCAATAATCCATAAAACTTGAAAAGGGGGAAAAAACAATCTACATTCCAGTAATAAACTTAACATTTAACAATAAGTCAAAAAAAAAAATCTACATTTCACCATCACATATAACAAAAAATCTTTCTTTCCCCCTTTATTATTATGTTTTATATTTTTTTACATATTTATATTTTGACTCCTCATTTATTAAAATTTTTTAAAATTGACCAATGCTTGTTGAAATAGCATGTCGGAAATTCCAAAGTTATGTGTTAGGAGAGTTGACCACATGTCGGATTTTCCAAAATCCTATTGACCACGTGTCGGATTGTGTCGGAAAATATCCGACACATGTTGGCTATGTGTCAGAATATGTCGGAATCATAAAGGCTTTCAGAAAATGTTGTTACTTCCTAAATCCGAAACTAGTTGGTCGCCGGTAAGTGTCTTAAACCATTCATATGCATTTCTACTTGTGAGAGCTCATTTGCCTCGGAAGAAGCATATATTGAAAACGGCCAGATTCAACTCATCACTACTTAAATCAACCACTTCTCAAGGGAGACTTTGCGGAACGAGAGGTAAAATATTAACTAACCTTAGCCACCTTCGAATGAAACATCGATTAGTGGTCCGACTTTTCTGGGCATTTTACTAGCTTCTGTTGCGTAGTGCGATCTCTGCGTTTGTCCGCGTTCGACGTGATCGTAGATGCTCACAGGAAATTCTCCTTCTCACATGGATCTCATCTGTTTGGGATACACAGGAATGTGAAAGGTGGGAGCAAATATTCGAGAAACCTTTCTAGACGGAGAATTCGATCCCTAGGCTATTTTTGACCAGCGGAGAGGTGTTAATTGTGAGGTGGATTCTCATGTTCTGTTCTTTTTCATGGAGATGGAGAATCTAACTTAGGATTTGATATTGAGCGTTGACTCCTTAAATGCCGGCTTCACAATCCGGGATCCCGAATCTTCACCGCTGAATGTATAATCCCGGTCCTTTACGATAGGTTTTTTTTGGGTGCGAACGCGCCTATTATGTGCCGAATCAAGGTAAAGGGTGACGAGCCTTTCTGAATGTTCTGGCCAAGAAAGGTCAAAAGGATTCCAAAGACGTTATTCCTCATCTGACTATTTTCTTTTTGTGCATAAACGGGATTCGGGCCTACTTCGCCCTCCACTAGAATATTCGCTTGACGGCGCCAACGGAGCACCCATTGCCCACAGCAGCCTTGCAAGGTGCATGTGTGGAAGTCCAAGACTGGCGATACACTTGAACCCAGGGTCTTTGATTGCTCGATCAATCACCTGGCTTGGTTACTGTGGGATTGGGTAAAGGGCTTTCATTTGTACGTAGTGGTCAAGCTCAAACACAAGCTGATCGACCAACATAGCAAGATTTTCATGGAGACATCGTGATTGTAAAAGGATATCGGAATTCTTTAACCTTGAAATACTTGATTTATCTACCAAATTTAATTTTAGGATGTGTTTGTTTAAAGGAAAACTTTCATGATAAAAAATGCTTTTCGAAAAATCATTTTCATGGAATATGTTTTCCTCTTTTCAAGTTAGGGAATACATTTTTCCTAACTTTAAGCATGCATTACTTTTTAGTGTAAATGGTTGTCCGTTGGCTTTTTATTTGCAACAAACCAGATGTGTTATAGTCCAAAAATAAATATGCAAAAAAATCTCACTCAAACAAACATACCCTAACTGATACGTGCCCTCCTCCTTTTTCTTGGGAAAAGTACAAAAAAATATTTAACTTATTATATTAATATTGATTCAGTCTTAAATCTTTCAATTATATCAATTTAGTCATAAACCTTTTTTAAATTGGTACCTAATTAGTTTATCCGCCTAATTTAGTTTGGAATTAGCTAGCATGGACATCCTATGTGGCACAATCAGTGTTGACATTGACAATTTTAATAATATATTAATAATTGTAATTTTTTAAAATAATGTTTTGATTTATTTTTGCTTTTTTTCTCCTTACCCTTTTCATTTTGGTGGTGGCTAGTCATCGACCACCGGCCATAGGCCATGGTTGTTGAGGGCAACCCTCGCCCGAGTGAGGCCAATCCTTGCTAACCATAGGCGAGGGTTGGCCTTGTTGGGTTGTGTTGAGAAAACATTCCCTAATAAATTTTGAAGACTAACAAAACTTATTCGTAGTAAAGACTTTAATTCTGATGATAAGTATTTTTTAGATGAAAAGTTTGATGAGATATGATCAAACGATATGAATTGAAACCAAAGTTGTGGCTTAACGATTTCCTTCCTTATGTGTTCTATCAAACAGCTAGGAAGGAAAAAATATACTCGTGCAATGGCTAGTAACGATTGATTGGATTTCTTGCCTTATATATAAGGAGTTCCAAATGAAAGTTTCCAAAATATCTCTTGAAGATTTGGATTTCTTGAAACGTTAGACTTGAGGCAAAGCATTCTTTCCAAGTTGAAGCACTCGACTAATGGAAACCCAAACTGATGTATGGGCAGCAAAATCTACAGGAAATTTCATTCTTGGTGTCCTTAAAGCGATCAGATCTTCTAAGCAAGATTCAGGCCAATGGGTAGATTGGTTGGATAATCCTCTTGGAGATATGTCCAACCGCTTGCTTGGACTATGAGGAGTTTAAAAGGAGGTCTCGAAGCTAAAAGGACAAACACAACACGAGAAATTCAAAGTTTATAATTCCAAAGTTTGAAGAATATTTTCCAATCAAATACATTTGTCTCTATGAGCAACATTGTGCAATCATTTAGATGAGAGTGTGAGGACTTATTCACACGAGCTTGAGTATTCATTACTCAGATCTTGTAATTTCTTATTGGTCCTTAATAGTGGAATCCAACCAATAGGCTGTTAGTGCGGGAGAGTGGATGTAAACTTGCAAAAACCGAACTATTATAATCTTTTGTATGTAATTCTCTATCCCTTACTCTCTATTTTTTTTCTTTGTGATAGAATTGCACACCGATAAGATCTGACCATTACATTATTTGTCGCCAGAAGTCATATATTCACAATATTAGTTTAAATTCTTTTAATTTCCGCAATATAACATATTCACCCCATCTAGGTGATTGGTCTAGCCATAATAGGTTGTGCTTGAGCGAGGGTGAGCATTGACAAGGCCCCCCTTGCCAGATATCACGCGGTCAATCCTTGCCCAAGCCAGGGCAGCCTCACCAAATCTAGGGAAGGGGGCCGTGCCGATGCTTACGGTTGCCTAGGCATGGCCTAGCAAGGTTGACCCTCGCTTGTGGCCAACGAGGGCTGACCTCACCTAGACCTTGCTGGGCTGCGCTTGAGCAAGGGTAAGGGTTGGCCTCGCCAAATCTGGCGAGGGAGGCCGTACTTACACTTATTTTCTCCGAGGCATGGCCTAGTAAGGCTGACCCTCACTTGTGGTCAATAAGGGCGACCATTGCCCAGGCGAGGCCAGCCCTTGCCAGCCATGGCCTATGGCCAATGGCTAGCAACTGGCCGTAAGTAAAAAGAAAAGGAAAAGGAAAAAAAATTATTAAAAATGTCTACATCAATGTTGATCGTGCTACGTAAAACGATTGGCATCTACTTAAGCAATTTTTAGCCTAAATTGGTTAGATTGACAAATTTGGTACTAACACGAAAAGGTTTACGACAAAATTGATCAAATTAAAGGTTTATAACTAAATTGATACCAACCTAATAGATTTAGGACTATTTGATACTTTCCCCCGTTTTTCCTTCGCATATTTTCCAGTTTTTTTTTTCATCTTCCTTGGCCAAAAGTTATATTACCAATATGAAGGCTTTAGTTTCTATATGAGCACTTAGGTTATGAATAAAGCCAAATTAGGGACATCAATTATAATACCAATATAATAAATCATATAGCTGGCAACTATTGATGTGAATGGTAACATTCTGTTCCAAAAATCAATTTATTGCTAGAAATTGATTTTTTTATTTCTATTCTTCAAACGAGTTTTTGAGAAAAAATACATATTTAATAACAATACTAAATTTATATACTTGAAATAGAAATTTGTTTTATAACGACACAAAATTTCCCCATCTCGAGTGGTGGTGGGAGGCGACCAACAACAGGCCAAGTATAATATGTAAACCCTTAACAAGAAGGTATCAATTTGGTCTCCTAGACCCTACTTTGCGTTGCTTCCAAAGTATCATCTTGATCACTTCAAACCCTGCATGTAAATCACCCAACAATTACCAAAATTTCTCAAAATGGAGATAAATCTATAGAGACATAAATTGAAAGGAAAATGTTGAGCCATAGTCGAATCAAAGAACCAGCTACTTACTGTACGAACTCGACGTTTACTGATGATGCGGATGGATTTGCAATGGCCTCGAACGCTGTCTTGGACAGGACAATGGTGGCGCGGTCCGATGAGGATCTAGAGACCGCGCTGAGTGCGCGGTCCACGATCCTGACCTGGACCAACTGGGCAGGGTTGCAAGTCTTCGGCCGGTCAGCGCTTATGCACCGGACCCAATATTGCCTCCCACATGCGGCGCCGTTGTCCCAAATCCCTTCCCCAGCGGCTGCGAACAGGAAGCTTGAGGGGAATTGCAATGGGTCGTACCCGAAGCAAGCAGTCGCTGCGATCATATTACCCATAACATATCAATACATAAACAAAGATCAAATTGGAGTAACGTGGCCTGGAGATATAGCAGAAATTAAGAGCCGATGCGATAACAAACGTAGTTACGCGTATATGGAGGATCATAGTGACCAGCAGTGCCGACGTCCGCATGGGACAGGGGCAACGATAGCACGGCGAGGATGAGGATTGATGAGAGAAGGCAAGGGACGACTTGTCGCAATTGCTTCATTGTTGGGCCCCAACCCGAAGGAGAGAGTTTGGAAAGATTGGAAATCTTTTATGTATGGCGGAAAAGCTCCAGATGAAAGTTCGTGGGTTGTCGTTGCTTGAAATGGACGATCTGTGCAAGTTATCAACTGAAACCCTCGTCGCGAAGCAAAGCCAGCCACACGTTTGCTTCAGTAATTCGAAAAATAGAAATTTCTTGTTTACGCATTCTTTGTCACAGAAGGGAATTCTGAGATATCAATGGGCTATATATACAGCAACAAAGTAGCTCCAGAAGAATACTCACGTACAAAAAGAACGCTATACGATCTTTGCAGATACTCTCCCTACATAAGTAGCGATATCTCTGCGTAGGTATATGTACGTATAATGTAACGCACTTGCGGCCAAACGAAAAGACATTCAGGTGACTGTAAAAGGGGGATCTGATCTTTCCTTAGATTCCCAGTTCGGCCTATCGCTTTAGTTGGCTTGGTTTCGACGTAGCGTTTGACGTTGATGATCAAAACAGCGATTAGGCATACGCTACAGGAGAGAATGCGACCAAGGAAGCTGGGAAGGGTTTTCGTGGGGAGGATCACTTGACGTGATGATGAAAAGCAGTGATATTGATTATTGAGCCGTGATTCGCAAGATGGTAACTGGGTAATCGACCGCAGTTATGCTCCGTACTTTTGACCTCATCATGCCTATTACATTCTTTTCCAAGCCGAAAACTCTCAGAAGTCGTTTCCTAACTTGATTCTGGTGTCAGCAAGCTAATATATACAAAGAAAATGCCCTCGGCAGTACGCAAAAACGCCTATAGTCCACCTACCTTGGGTAAGGCCTGACTCCGCGTAACTTTATGAGGGGTGGCCTTGAAGGTTGCTCTAAGTGAGAAACGTGAATTCAAATCGAAATCCGTTACGTTGAAATCAAGCATTCGACCTCCTGATCAAACCGAATCAATTACGCTTTTATTGATGAATCTAGTTTGGAAAAAAGCTGGCATTGGGGGTCTACTTTTGGAGGAAGAATGGATGTCTAATTTTAGGAAGAAAAAGGGCAAGAATGGATGATCGGTATTGGCAACCCTCTCGAAAATTATTATAGGGTTTGGCACCTACTAAAAGTGTCTTATCTGAGTTTTAACCACTACCCTCTAGGTCTGGACTTTATCACTTCCAAGAGATGTGAAAGTTATTAAGTATTCCCCATCTTTGCGCGTAGCAGAGAGATATTAATTGTAAGTAAATTTCCATGTTCTGTTCTTTTTCATGTAGACGGAGAATATAGGCAACTTAGAATTTGATATCGGGTGTTGATTCATTATGTGTGGCTTCACCATTGAGGATCTTGAATCTTCATTGTCGAATGTAAAGGGTGACAAGCCTTTCTAAATGTACATAAGCTGGCCAACAAATGTCAGTGTTTCACCGGTTTTGTTCTCGCAGTGAAATATCCTTCACCAAGAGTTGTTCCGCAGTTTTTATTTAGAAAGGACAAGAGTTCTATGCTAATTCCGGACAGGAGATATCAAATGCAAATGAATATCAAATTTCCAACTTTGAAAACGTTGTACAACACTAGAACAAACGGAAATCCAATCTGATAATGGACTCACCGACTCTGCAGTTAAGTTCAAACTTTTGGCTGAAATTGAAGCCATACATCCCAGATTTCAAATTGGCCTTCGAGCATTTCTGTATTCACGCTGGTGGAAGAGCAGTGCTCGAGGAACTAGAGAAGAATCTGCAGCTTTCAGATTGGCACTTGGAACCTTCGAGAATGACCCTTAACCGGCTCGACAACACATCGAGCAGCTCTCTTTAATATGAACTCACTTACAGTGAAGCCAAAGGAAGAATCAAGAGCGGGGACAGGACATGGCAGATAGCTTTTGGTTCGGGATTCAAGTGCAACAGCACTGTTTGGAAGGCTCTTCGCACCATGAATCCCGCAAAAGAGAAGGATCCATGGATGGACGAGATCCATCAGTTGCCAGTGGAAGCCCCGAAGGTCTCGGCCATCTAGAGTTCAAAGATAACTTAGTTTGTTTCTAGCCTAGTGTAAGTTTGTGCAATTATTTTAGCTTGATATTAGAGAGATGGAAGTAGATTATGGGAACCTCTGGATATTGGATGTTATAGCTAGAGCTGGACTATGGGGAAATGTATGGCGGCTTAGGAGTTTGAATCCAATATCCATGGTTCATTTCCTTCTTAGCATCTCTTACCAGACTGTATTTTGAACCTTCTTTGGAGTCCTGAACGTTTGACTGATCTTCAAGGCATGAAATGTTTCTTCTTCTATCTATTTGATTGTCTTCAATTGGCTGGTCGCCGATGAGTGTCTTAAACCCTCCATTTGCATTTCTACTTGCGGGAGCTCATTTGCATCAGGAGAAGCATATATCGAAAACGACCAGATTCAACTCCTCACTACCTTAATCAACCACTTCTCGGTGAAGATGTCGTGGAAGGAGAGGTAAAAACTTCACTACCCTTAGCCACCTTTTAATGAACATCGATTAGTTGTCCGAATTTTCTGGGCATTTTACTAGCTTCTGTTGCGTGGTGCGATCTCTGAGTTCAACGTGATCGTAGATGCTCACGGAAATGTGAAAGGTGGGAGCATATATTCGGGACACCTTTCAAGACGAAGAATTCGATCCCTAGGCTATTTTGACCAGCGGAGAGGTGTTAATTGTCGGGTGGATTTTCATGTTCTGTTCTTTTTTATGGAGATGGAGAATCTAAGGATTTGATATCGAGTGTTGACTCATTAAACGCCGGCTTCAGCATCCGGGATCCCGAATATTCGCCGTCGAATGTCAAAGTCCCGGTCCTCTACGATAGGTTTTTATGAGTGCGAACATGCCTATTATGCGTCGAATCGAGGTAAAGGGTGACGAGCCATTTTGAATTCTGTGGCCACCAACAAAGGTCAAGAGGATTCCAAAATGACGTTATTTGTTATCTGACTATTTTCTTTATGTGCATAAACGGGATTGGGGCCGACGTCGCCCGCTGCTAGAATATTCGCTCGACGGTGCCGACAAAGCACCCATGACCCACAGCAGCCTCATAAGGTGCAAGTAGGGAAGTTCGAGACCGGCGATACACCTTAACCCAATGTAGATCGCTTGATTAGTCACCTGGCTGGTTACTGAGGGATTGCGTATGGGGCTTTCATTTGCACGCAGTGGTCAAGCCCAAACACTAGCTGATCCACCACCAAAGCAAGATTCCGGTGGCTGATTATTCTCAACAAACTGGATGTGTTATAGTCCAAAAAATAAATATGCGAAAATTTTCTTTCATTCAAACAAACACACCATAACCAATACATGTACTTCTTTTTTTTGGGGAAAAGTACCAAAAAAATCTTAAATTATTATATTGATATCGATTTAATCTTAAAATTTTCAATTTTAGTTCTAAATTTCTTCTAATTGGTGACATGGTCAATGCTAACATAGGCATTTTTAATAGTATTTTATTAATTTTGTGATTTTTTATTTTTAAAAATATTTTTTATTTCTCATTTTTTTTTCTACTTTCCCTTTTTTTCTTTTTGCTTGTGGCTAGTCACTAACCACTAGCCAATGGTTGGTAAGGGTGACCCTTGCTGACCATCGATGAGGGTTGGCCTTGTTGGGCTACGCCTAAGCGAGGGCAAGCGCTGGTGTCACCAGATCTCACAAGGTTAACCCTTGCCTAAAACAAGGTAGCCTCACCAAATCTAGCAAAGGGGGCCTTACCGATCCTTACTTTCGCCTAGGCAGGGCTTGGCGAGGTTGATCCTCACTTGTAGCAGGTGAGGGCTAGCCTCACTTACAACTTGCTAGGTTGCGCCTAAGCGAGGGCGAGCGTTGGTAAGGCCCCTCTTGCCAAATCTAGCGAGTTTGACCCTTGTCCAGGTTGGGGTGACCTTGCCAAATCTAGCAAGAAGGTCATGCTTGCACTTGCTTTCACCCAGGTGCGGCCCAACAAGGCTAACCCTCACTTGTGGCCAACAAGGGCTAGCCTCGAGCATTGGTGAGGAGGGTCATGCTTGCACTTGCTTTAGCCCAAGTGCAGTCCAACAAGGCTTACCCTCACTTGTGGTCAACAAGGGTGACTCTTGCCTAGAAGAGGCCAACCCTCGTCCATCATGGCCTATGGCTAGTGGCTAGTGACTAGCCACAAGCATATTAAAAATGTCTATGCCAATACTGATTGTACTACGTAGAACGATCGGCATCTACGTCAATAATTTATGACCTAAATTGATTAGATGAACTAATTTGATATTGATATGAAAAATTTTATGACTAAATTGGTTCAATTAAAGGTTTAGGACCGAATTGGTACTAATGCAATAGATTTATGATTTTTTGGTAATTTTTCCCCTTTTTTCCTTTGCATTTTTTTTTTTTACAGAATTTTTTTTCATCTTCCTTGGCCAAAAGTTATATTGCCAATATGAAGGCTTTAGTTTTTATATGAACACTTAAGTTATGAAGAAAGCCTAATTAGGAGCATCAATTTTAAATACCAATGTAACAGCAACCATTTTTCTTCTTTTGTGTTCTCTTAAATTTATGCTTGCTTTTTACTTTGAAGTTCTAGCTGATTTTCCCTTTTTTATCCACAGCATTCACCTTGGAATTGTACAAAATAGAATTATCATGTAAACGTGACTCTTCCTCAATGCGAAAATGTTTCTGTATTTGCTCCAAAGTAAACTCCTCCAACTTGTGAATTAGCCTTTTCCATAGTCTTTCCAACTTGGAGGCAATTTTGCAATAATTGCTCCAACTTGAAAAACTTTTGGAATATCAATATTGAGGGCACGAATCTTATTCACGAGCACTTGCAATTTATGGACTTCTTCCAGCAAGGGTTTAATATCAATAAACTTGAAATCAAAATATTTTGCGATTAAATATTTGTTGGTACCTTGCTCCTCTGCTTTGTACTTGAATTCTAGTGCATTCTAAATTTCTCTTGCCGACTTCATTTCAGTGAATAAGTCGTACAGACGATCGGAGAGTGTATTCAAAATGTGTCCTCGACAAAGTAATTCATCATTCGCACGTTTCTTCTTTTCCTTATTAACCCTCTCAATGGCTTCCACGCTTGGCTGTCCTCCTTCAGCAGTAGGCTTAGGATCTTCTATAGGCGTCAAGTTAGGATCCAGTATGTAGGAAATCTTCAGAGCGGTGAGTAAATCCATCATCTTGTCCCTCTAGCGAGCAAAATTGTTCACATCAAATTGGTCCAATTTGACCATATCTTGATTCATGATTTTGATTGTTTCTGACTCCATTGTAGTAAAATAAATCCTTAAAATTACCACCCGTGGTGGCGGCGTAGTTGGTTGGGCACTGGTTCCTCTCACGAAAGGTCCAGTGTTTGATCCACGACGTAATCTGCCTTGAAGGAAAGGAACCCATAACTTACCCGGCACGCAAGGGTGGTGGTGACTCTACCTGTCATCCAAAGTTTACTCGCCGATTCACGGTTGTACGGGATTCCCGGGTAACAAAAAAAAAAAATCCTTAAAATTGTTGGAAAAATATGGCTTCGAATTGGATAGAACAATGAAGACAGATATTCAAAGTACTCAAGTTAGACTTTGAGGCGTGATATCACTTTCTTTAAGGATTTATTTGCCCCACAAAGTTGTTAACGGTCACCAGCAAAAACCCTCAAGAATACAACAAAGTCTCAAATGAGAATACTAGATAGCAATTCTAGTATTTCTCTAAGGTCTCTCTGAAACAATCGAAAAATTGGTTGTAGTTCTTCTGAACAAAGGTTCGGAAAATGATCACACACTTTCTTTCGAAAACAACAAGTATATATATTAAATAGTCTTACATACAACTCTTCGTAAAAATTTCCAAAAAATATAAACAAACACGTCCTTTAGAAATTATTCGGATAAACAAATGCAACCATTCGGAAGAAGTTGAAAATCGAATAATTGCAATCATTTGGGAAAAGTTGCAAACATAATAAGTAATTTTTCCAAAGGTTGTCTTAAAAAGACACAAATAAAATTAGGAATAATAATAATGTTATTATTAATTTTATTAAGCTGAGTGTACCAAATAATCACACACCCGCACGCAGGTATGGTGGGGTCTAGCCTCACCCAATCATTTCTTGAGATATACAAGGAAACCCTTCACTTATAAATCGCCCCACTTCCTCCCACTTTTCCTATGTGGGACAAGGAAAACACACTTAGCTTGTTTTGACAAACAAACCTCCAACAAAGCAAGCAGTCGCTGCGATCATATTACCCATAACGTATCAATACATAAACAAAGCTCAAATTGGAGTAATGTGGCCTGGAGATATACCAGAAATTAAGAGCCGATGCGATAACAAACGCACTTACGCATATATGGAGGATCATAGTGACTAGCGGTGCCAACGTCGGCATGGGATAGGGGCAACAACAGCACGGCAAGGATGAGGATCGATGAGAGAAGGCGAGGGACGACTTGTCGCGATTGTGACATTGTTGAGACCCAACCTGCAGGAGAGGGTTTGGAAAGATTGGAAATTTATTATGTACGGCGGAAAAGCTCCAGATGAAAGTTCATGGGTTGTCGTTGCTTGAAATGGACGATCCGTGCAAGTTATGGACCTGCGAAAAGAACGAAGAGAAGAATGAAAGGAAGCTTCTTTCAAACACGCGCACGATTACCTGCACATGGCTTCAAATTTTAGATCAAACCGAGATTCAACAAGAGTTGTAATTCTCTACGTTCCTGAAAGACTCCGAAAGAATTTGATACCGGACGAATCTAGTTCTCTTCTAATTCTCTACGACGCCTGGTCTTTTCTCGCCCCTGCTTCTGTTGATCGAGCGGGACATACATTCTCGTTTTCTAGCAACCTTGTAGCGTTCTAGAAATATCAGCCGAAACCTCGACGGGAAGCAAAGCCAGCCACACGTTCGCTTCCGTGATTCGAAAATTAGAAATTTCTTGTTTATATATTTTTTGTCACGCGAAGGGAAATTCTTAGATATCAATGGGCTATGTATACAGCAACCAAGTAGTTCCAGAGGAATACTCACATATGATAAGAGCGGTACGCGATCTATGCAGATACTCTCTCCACATAAATAGCTATATCTCTGCAAAGGTATATGTACGTATAAGTAACGTACTTGGGGACAAACTAAAAGACATTCAGCTGACTGTAAAAGAGGGATCTGATCTTTCGTTACATTTCCTTTTCGGCCTATCGCTTCAGTTTGCTTGGTTTTGACGTTGCGTTTGACGTTGATGATCGAAACAGCGATGAGGCGATATGCTACGGGAGAGTATGCAAGCAAGAAAGCTGGGAAGGGTTTTCGTGGGGAGGATCACTTGACGTCACGATGAAGAGAAGTGATATTCACTCGTGATTCGCAAGATGATAACTGGTTAATCGACCGCAGTTTTTCTCCATACTTTTGACCTCATCATGCCTGTTACATTCTTTTCCAAGCCGAGAACTCTCAGAAACCATTTCGTAACTTAGATTATGGTGTCAGCAAGCTAATATATAGAAAGAAAATGCCCTCGGTATTACGCAAAAACGCCTATAGTCCACCTACCTTGGATAAAGGCCGGACCGTGTGACTTTACAAGGGGTGACCTCAAAGGTTGCTCTGAGGGGGAAACACGAATTCGAATCGAAACCCGTAACGTTCAGATCAAGCATTCGACCACCTGATCAAAGCGAATCAATTTCACTTTTATTGATGAATCTAGTTTGGTAAAAATGTGGCATTGTAGGTCTATTTTTGGAGGGAGAATGGATGTCTAAATTTAGGAAGAAAAAGGGCAAGAATGGACGATCGGTGCTGGCAACCCTCTCAAAAGTTATTATAGGGTTTCGCACCTGCTAAAAATGTATGATCTGAGTTCTGAACCCTACTCTCTAGGTCTGGACTTGGTGACTTTCGAGAGACGTGAAAGTTACTGAGTTATCCCCATCTTTGCTCGTAGAATTTCATGTTCTGTTTTTTTGCGTGGATGGAGAATATAGAAGACTTAGGATTTGATTTCGGGTGGTGATTCATTATGCACGGCTTCACTATCGAGGATGCTGAATCTTCGTGGTCGAATGTAAAGGGCGATGAGCCTTTCTAAATGCACATTGGCTGGCCAACAAATGTCAAGAGACTTCCAAAAAGACGTTATTCCCTATTTGACTGTTTTCTTTTTGTGCATAAACGGGATGGGAGCCTACTTTGCCCACTGCTAGAACATTCACTTGACGGCGCCAACGAAGCACCCATTACCCACTAGGCGAGCCTGTAACTGCAGCCCCACAAGGTATAAGTAGGGGAGTACAAGATTGGCGATATACCGTAGCCTAGAGTCTTTTGATCGCTCGATCAATCACCTGGTCGGTTACTATGGGATTGGGTATAGGGCTTGCATTTGTAATTTTGTATGCAGTAGTCAAACTCAAACACAAGCTAATCAACCATTAGTGCAAGATTTTGATGGAGACATCATAATTGTAAAAGGATATCAAAATTCTTTGAAGTTAGAATCCTTGACTTATCAACAAAATTCAATTTTAAAGTGCATTTGTTTGGGAAAAAAATTTCATGAGAAAGGAAATTGTCTTCTGAGAAATCATTTTTTAAGATAATGTTCTCTTCTTTACAAGTAATGGAATTCATTTTTTTAACTTTAAGTATGCACTTTTTCTCTAACCATAAATGATTTTCTATTGATTGATCATTTTCAACAAACCAAATGTATAAAAGTACGTAAGTCTAATTTGCGGAAAGTTCTTTTATTCAAACAAACACACCTTAATCGATACATGTTCCCCTTTTGTCCTTTGCATTTATTTGGGGATTTTTTTCATCTTCCTTGGCCAAAAGTTATATTGCCAATATGAAGGCTCTATATAAATACACTCAAGTTATGAATAAACCCTAAATTAGGGGTATTGGTTCTAATACCAATGTAATAGATCATATAGCTAACATCTATATTTCTAGCAATATCAATTCATTTTAGGGTGTGTTTATATAAGGAAAATAATTTCATAAAATGGTTAGTTTTTCTTTATTTGTTGATATGTGACCGAAATTATTTTCTTATGTTTAGATCTTATTCAGAAAATGATTTCAAACTCATCACTTTATCTCAAGCAAAAAAAAAATCAAATTTTTAATTCTTTTTCTTTTCTTTTCTTTCCTTTCCTTTTCTTTTTCCTTCTCCTTCCACTGGTTGAGGCCTCGGTGATGGTCACAGTCAAGAGCTCACCTAGATTTGGCAAACTTGGAGCTCGCTGGCCTATGTTATGACAATTCACTAGGCTTTCAACCATCGCCGAGGCAAAGAGCTGGCAAAGGAAGTAGGAGGAAGAAAGAGAAAGGAAAAGTAAAAAAAAAAAAAAAAAAAAAGAAAGAAAGAAAAAAAGAAAAAAGAAAGAAGAAAAGGAAAGGAAAGAATAATAAAATAATTTAAAATTTAATTTTTTTATAAAAATAAAAATAATTAAAATCGATTTTTTTTAAAATATTTTTATAAGAACAAATGTTTCATTAACTAATGACTTGAGCTTGAGCTTGGCACCAAGGACTCGCACACACGGTCGTTGTAGACCCAAGCTTAAGGATTTGTACCAAGGGTCAAGTGTCGAAGACCTGAGCATTGACGTTTATGAGCTGGAGCATTGGGTGTGGGCATTGGAGGTTCGAGCCTAACTTGGATGGACTCGGTAGTGGGCGCCAGGGGCCTATGCCCGAGCACCAAGGTCCCAAGCCTGGCCTTGATGGACTTGGGCCTAGCCACCAGGAGATTTGGACCTAAACACGGGGACTCGAGAATCAAAGTTGAGATTTCCATGCCCAAACGTAAAGTTTTGGGTTCAAGCATCAATGCCTAGTTTTGGTAAGAAAGCAATTTCAATTTAATCATTTTCCCAAGTGAACCAAATGTCAAAAATATTTTTCGCAAAACAAACAAACTATTAGAATGCGTTTGTTTCAATCAAAATTTCATGATACATGAAAATATTCTCCATGGAAATTATCTTCAAGTGAAATTTTTAGCTTTCAATTGTTTTCAATTGTTTGGTGATTAATGAAAAGTAAATTCCTTTTTGCCAAAATTAGAAGTTGTTTTCCCCTAAAACTGTTGTTTTCGTTTCATGGAAAATATTTTTCGTAAATCAATTCGTTTTCTGTCATCAAAAGACCGGAAAGTTGAAAACAATTTTTTAGAGATAGTTTTTCTTCAAATAAATAGACCCTTGCTATTGATGTGTGGACTGAACTCAATTATAGTAACATCATGTACATGCCTTCAGTGCTTGCGATTCGAGTTATGGTTGGCGGAGTATATTAGAGTGAGTGGTAAGGGAGCAAATATATATGATTTCAGCTTGTATCATAATTAATTACAATGTGTCGTATCTTGCTATCGAAGTATACATTATGTTACCGACCAGAAAAAAAAAAAAAAGTGTATACATTTTGTCTGTGTTTGTGTGCGTATAAACCATCCATAGTAGTAAACCTTCAACCAGAAGGTATCAATCTGGTCTCAAAAGCCCTACCTTGCTTTGCTTCCATAGTATCATCTTGATCACTTCAAACCCTGCGTGTAAATCACACAACAGTCACCAAAATTTCTGAAAATTGAGATATATCTACGGACAAATTGCAAGCAAAATAATGACCAATAGTCCGAACCAGCTACTTACTGTACGAATTCGACATTGACAGACGACGCAGATGGATTTGCAATGGCCTCGAACGCAGTCTTTGACAAGACAATGGTGGCGCGGTCCGACGAGGACCGGGAGACTGCGCTGAGCGCCCGGTCCACAATCCTGACCTGGACCAACTGGGCCGGGTTGCAGGTCTTCGGCCGGTCAGCGCTTATGCACCTGACCCAATATTGCCTCCCGCAAGCAGCACCGTTGTCCCAAATCCCTTCCCCGGCAGCTGCAAACAGGAAGCTCGAGGGGAACTGCAACGGGTCATACCCGAAGCAAGCGGTCGCTGTGATCATATTACCCGTAACATATCGATGTTAGACAAAGATGACATCATGTTAACACGGCCTGGTGATAAACTGCAAATTAAGAGCCGATTTGATAGCTTCTATACTTACGTGTGTACGGAGGATCGTAGTGACCAGCAGTGCCGACATCTGCATTAGATTGCCACGACAGTAGCATGAAGAGGATGAGAATTGATGAGAGACGGACGAGTTGTCGCAATTCTGACATTGTGGAGAGCCAACCTGCAGAGAGTTTGGAAACATTGAGCATCTACTACATATGATGGAAATGGAAAGATTACAAGCAATCTATTACATATGATGGAAAGATTACAAGCGACAATTGATGGGTTATTGTTGCTTGAGATGGACGGTACATATAAGGTGTACGAACCACGTTGGTGGAAAGTTAAAAAAGGAATTATGCCTGCAAACAAGGAGAATAATAAAACCGAAGCTTCTATTTTAACCACATGCACATAATTATATGCATGATTAGGTCGTAGATTCTTGTTTCTAGTAACCTTACCGCGTTCTGGAAATACCAGCCGAAACCCTCGACGTGACGCGATGCCAAACGCACATGCGCAGAGCCAATCAAGTCAGCCTACCGGACAATAACATATGCAGCTGCATAGCAGTTTCGCTCTAGGCTTCGTTATTACTCAAAAGAATACTACTACTAGCACGTGAAAATAATGAAATGCGATATATGCAGATACTATCTCTATATGAAAATATGAGAAAATATTGCTACCGCGTGGATTCCACCCCATCAAAATCCCAGTCCGCTCACCGGACGACACGTGTGGTCCGGACCCCACCACGCCAGAACCTCTAACACTCTCTCACCGCCTTGCTTCTCTCTTCCCTCTCTTCTTCTTTCCTTTGTTTTTTCTTCCTCCTTTTCACAGCCTTCTTCTTTCTCTCTCTCCTCCGCCTGGCCCCTTTTCCTCTCTCCGACCTCAACCTGAAGCCGACCTCAGACCTGCCGCCGCCTCCGGCACGTCGCCTCCATCTTCGCCCGCTCCATCTCCGACCTCTAGCACTGCCGCCTCCTATTCAACTCCTCCGGCGCCCTATGTGTCCGCGCCCGCGTCAGCCAGGAGGTGGAGGCCCCATGCTACGTCGACGAACCACATCGCCACCTCCGCCTCGTTCGTTGCCTAAGCCAACCTGATTGACCTAGAATCAACTCAGATTCGAGATCGAGCTAAGCTCTAGATCACAAATCTAGGGCTCGCTGGCCGAACTCGAACTCGACGACGAAGGATTGAAACGGAAACGACGTGGTGGATTAAGACGTCAGTGAGGTGGTGGTGGGGGAAGGGGAGGAACGCCTGCTGTTGTCCCCATAGAAGTGACAAAGGAAAAAAGAAGAGAGGGACGAGAGAGGCAAGGTGGTGAAACAGAACCAGAGGGTTCCGGCGCGGTGAACACGCGCCGCCTGATAAGTGGACTAGGATTTTGATAGGGTGAAAACTAAGGGGTACTCCATATGTTCGTATTTTCTCATTAATAACTGGATCTCTACGAAGTATTGTGTACGTGTAACGTGAGCGTACTGGCGGACGAACGAAAAGACATTTCGCTGCCTGCAAAGGAGGGATTCGATCTTCTGTAAGATTCCCATCTTGGCCTATCCGTCTAGGTTGCTTGGGCTTGAGGTAGCGTTTCACGTTGGTGATCGAACATTGATGACGTCATACGCAATAGCCAAAGTAGGAGAGCATGAAGAACGTGAAAGTGGGAAGGGTTTCGTCGGGAGGATCGCTTGACGTGATGATGAAGAGAAGTGAGATTGACGCGTGATTTGCAGGATGATGACTGGCTAATCGACCGCAGTTTCTTCTCCATGCTTTTGACCTCATCATGCCTGTTTACGTTCTCTTCCAAGCTGATAAGTATAGGAAGCCATTTCCTAACTAAGATTCTAGTGTCAGCAAGCTTATGTATGGAAAATGCCCTCTTTAGTAAGCTCCCTATAGTCCACCTACCTCGGGTATGGCCTGGTCCCGTGTAACTTTACCAGGGGTGGCCTCGAAGGTTGCTCTAAGGAGAAAACTAGAATTTGAATCGAAATCCGTCACATTCAGACGAAGCATTCGACCGCCTGCTCTCAATTACCCCTTTTTTCTATGAATCTATTTTGTGAAAAAAGCTCGCATTGTGGGTCTATCTTTGGAGTGAGAATAGATGTCTAATTTTAGGAAGAAAAAGGGTGGGAACAAATGCTAGCAACCCTCTTGAAATTTATTATAAGTTTTCACACCTATTAAAAATGTATGAGTTCTGACCACCACCCCCTCAAGGTCTAAACTCTGTGACTTGAAGAGATGTGAAAGTTATTAGGTGCTCCCTACCTTCACTCATGGGTCACGCATGATCTATTAGTTATGATCTATAAGTTCATGTGAAATAGATTAACGTAGGTTAGGAGTATTAAAAAAATTGGAGATGGCAATAAGCCAATCACTTCATTATACTATTCATAAGGACCACTATTCCAAATGACTCACGACATGTAATTACTACAAAAAGAAAGATGGAAAAACGATTCTCGAGACATATCGATTAAGCCAGCCCCGACAAATCCCCAGAGTTAGAAAGCAGAAAATTTTTGAAAATTATGAAGCGGGATGAGAGGGTTTACCTGCTTGATTTGGGAGAGCTCTCAAAATCTCCAAGTCAAGGACAGTGCTTTTTGCCTTTTTTTTCCCAGACTCTTGACATGCTTGTGAGAGACCATGCATTCATATTTATACTGGTTGATTAATGGAACATTTCTCCTAGAATTCCCTTGGTTCCGTACGTGTGCCGTCTTAAAATTATTTTGTTAATCTCATGATTTCCTTTTTAAAAAAAGCCAACAAGATGAGAACTAGGGTTTATTATAGCTGAGTTTTCACAAGCACGCGTATAATCAATGACACTACACACATAAAATAAATGGAATCATAGTATATCAGGAAAGAGCAATGTTAGGAATACTAAAACTCGTTTACCAAATTAGTTTATGAAGTGATGCAAAGCTCCATAAGTTGTTTAACTTCAATAGGCCGGTGTCGCTATGTCTAGTATTATTGTCCTAATGAAAATGCTTCTTTTTATCGGGCTTAGACCTTTTCCCTACATGCGACATTGATTTAGGCTAAGTAAGCAGCGGGCCAGCGAAATTTAGCCGTGTAAGAGCCAGATTAAGACGCGGGATAATCAAAACAAGCAGATCTCAGTTTTCCATTTGGACAAAAACTATTTCTAATCGCGCCATTTAATGATGGGTGCGTTGCCGTCTTCTATTCGATTCCAGACAATAATCCAATTCAATCACTACAGCAACCCAAGGAACTGGTCTTGGTACATGTCTTGTTTTCCATGACTCTTTGCAGCCATGGTTTGGAATCATTAGAGCATTTCGACGCTTTGGCTCTGGTGGTGAACTCTTCCGTTAGAAATAGTCGATAGACGGCGGACCAAGTTGGAGGAAACCGTGTCTCAAAATGACGAGTTATGTGTTGTGGGCATCGCCCGCGTGAAAATTAAATTCATGTTAGCCGTGTGCATGGTAAAAAAATCGGACGATAAGGTTGGAAGGAAAACATCAACGTCATATTTCTAGAAGGATGAAGTTTGATGATTTCATATGATAATGAATGCAAGCATGTTCTGTCGTGATTATACTTATGGTGGTGTGGTCATATTAACGTCATGCATATCCAAGCATCAATTTGTCATGATATTCATAAGTAAAAGGTATATTTCTCATGCACCAATTCAACAATATTAAGACTCTATTTTGTTTCACGAAAAATGAATCATTTGAAAAACATTCTCCTCAAAATGGTTACTCAGATCGCATGAAATAATTAGTCAATGGAAATATTATCATTATAGAAAATAATTTATATTTAAACATTTTAACGGACGAAAAAATATTTTCCATTTGTTCACTTTTTATTTGAATTGAGCCACTCAAAAACCTTTCAACAATATAGATTAATAATACGTAGAATTGTATCTAACATTTTTATTTTTTTTGTAATCTTCGATATTTAAAATACTTTTTTTTCCGGGCAATACCCAAAACAGGACCTCACCTTTTACAGCTAGAATTTAAAAAGAAAAGAAAAAACCTTTCCCAAAGTCCCAAAAATAATGAGCTCAACCGATTGCTATTGAGGCAAAAGTAACACAACTTTTGATATGTTTCAAAAATGACCCTCATTACAAGTTTCTTCCGCTCTCCTGGTTACACCGCCACGGCCCTCAAGAATTCGATTCTAGATCCTCACATTCGCGTTCACGCCATGTTAGATATTCGAGGAATCGAGGATCAACAGCTCGATCGCCATAGGACTAGAGGCCCTTTTATTTTTATTTTTTTTTCAATTTCGGGCACCAAGTCTCATATTCATGTCGAAGAATAAAAAGGTACAAAACAGTAATGATGACGACGATGATGATTTAACCCTAAGGAAAGAAGAGAGGGACCGAAATGTAATTCACCAGCGTACCTTGCTGAAGTCACCAGAGAGACGGAACGAAATTTGCCCGAGTCGAAGCCCTTTTCTGCAAAGTTCTTTTGACAGATCGACGAGCTCTGATCCTGGACGAAGGGCGGCGCTAGTTTTTCCTGGAAATTCCCGATGTTCATGAACTAAGAACAGACATTCTAGGATCATATATACGTGCAAGATCGCTGACGCAGCTTGCGCATGGTTAATTGCCCACCTCCGCACGTTACCGTGTTTTGTAACGTCTGGCAAGTGTGAATTGTCTTTGGGTTCTCTATGAAGCAACATTGCCCCTAAGCAAAAGAGACGTTGATTGTCGGCAAAAGAATGAATTGCAACTCCTTATTAAGCGATCTTTTTTATTCTTTTGTCAGAAAATATTAAGCGATCTTGTCTTTGACCTTCTAAGCAAACATAAAAATGTCACAATTTTCATATGGCGCTTACTTGAGATAAAAAATTATGACATTTAGATGAATGACATACAAAAGTTACGACACTTGTGATGCTTTTCTCCCATGAATTTGGCATTGATTTAAGAGTCAAATTGATCGCATTGCTTGTTTGTTCCTCCAAGTGTTGATTACTTAACTAAGGAAAGCTAATTGTATGGTAGCATTGCTTTTCAGGTAGATAAGAAAGATTCTATGTTCTTCATAAAATCAACACATGTCAAGTTTTTTACTCGAGGAGGTATGCCAACATGACGTCTATGAGCTCATTGATAGTGCGATCATATAGATTCTAACTAATTTTCCAGTGCCAATATAAGATACCAACATGTTTTTGCATTGTTGACATGATATTTCGAGATCATTTAATATAATCTAAATTGATCCAATCTAATAAAAATACGCATGAAAGAGGTTCTAGGTTCCGTGTTGGCTTGAGCAACATGCTCGATTTGCACCACGTGCGAATGCTCCCAGGCAATGAGCGAACATCCTCGTTTTCGACAAGTGGCAGTAAATTTTGTTTTACTATATAAGTTGCTCATCGTTGTGACAGTCAAGACCAAGCATCAAATGACAATGAGCAAACACCTATATAAACCATAAGGTATTTGACTTCAAGTTTTTTTATACTAATTATTCTTAAGACTGCCTTGACCTTTTCATGAAGGCGTATATTACATTCCGTGATAGTAAACCCTCAACCGGAGGGTATCAATCTGGTCTCCAAGACCTTACTTTGCTTTTCTTCCAAAGTATCATTTTGATCACTTCAAGCACTGCATGTAAACCACACAACGATCACCAGGAATTGTCAGAATTGAGATTATTCCACAGACACACAAATTGAAAGCAAAATAATGAACACTAATAGTCCAATCAGAGAAGCAGCTAGGCTACTTACGGTTCGAATTCAATGATGATGGACTTTGCGGACAGATCTGCAATGGCCTTGTACGCGGTTATGGACAGGAGCATGGTGGCACCATCCGACGAGGAATGGGAGACCATGTCGAGCGCCCGGTCCACGATCCTGATGTGGATCCAGTGGACTGGTCTGCAGGCCTTCGGCCAGTCGCCACCTATGCACCTGACGCTATATTGCCTCCCGCAGGCAGCTCCATTGTCCCAAATCCGTTCGCCAGCAGAGGCAAACAAGAGGCCAGAGGGAAACTGGGATGGATCGTATCCGCAGGTGGTCACTGCGATCGGATTACCCATAACATGTCAGTGTTTAGACAAAGATCAAGTTGTAGTAATGGGGCTGGTGTTATACTGGAAATTAATGGCCAGTTCGACAACATGTATGCTTACGGGTGTGCGGAGGATCATAGTAATGGGAGGTGTCGACATTTGCATTGCATCGGCAAAGCAATAGCACGGCAAGGACAAGGATTGACGAGAGACAGTGAGGGACGAGTTGCTGCAATCGCAACATTGTCAAGAGCCAACCTGCAGAGATTCTGGAAAGGTGGAAAGTTTGCTAACGATGGATTACCTGCTTGATTTGGGAGAAACTCTCAAAATCTCAAACAGACATTCTAGGATCATATATACGTGTACGGTCGCAGACGCAGCTTGCGCTTCAGTAGTTGCCCGCCTCCGCATGTTAACGTGCTTTTGTAACGTCTGGCAAGTGCGAATTGTCTTTGGGTTCTCTATTAAGCAACATTCCGCCCGATCAAAAGAGATATTGATAGTCGGCAAGAGAATGAATTGCAACCCCTTATTAGGCGATCTTGTCTTTGACCTTCTAAGCAAACAAAAAAATGGGTAGAAAGTAAAAGTATCATAAGTAATTTTTGTATGATGCTTGTTTAAAGTGTAATAACTTGTTTTTATTCCTGATCACTCGAATATCTTATGACTTTTCAATCGATCACTTAAATAACATAGTTTTTCTATAAAATGTTAATCACAACTATTATGCCACGTCGAATGTTTGTCACTTGATTGAATTTTTTTAAAATGTTAATGCAATTGTGTGATTGAAAGTTATGACACTTAAATAAACGTCATTTAGGAGTCATGGCACTCAAATGATCGAATACAAAGTTATGATACTCAAATGAGCAATATACAAGTTATGACATTTGTGATGTTCTTCTTCCTTAAAAATGGGGAATTTGGTATTAATTTGGAAAGTCAAATCGATCATATTGCTTGTTCATTCCTCCAAGCGTTGATTACCTAACTAAGGAAAGATAATTGTATTGTAGGATATGAGATACGGAAGGGGAAATTTCAAGTTGGTTTTCAGGTTGTTTAGAAAGATTCTATGTTCTTCATTTAATCAACACGTGTCGAGTTTTTGACTCATGGAGGTATGCCAACTTGACATGTGATCATCCGGATTTGATTCTAAGGCCAAATTTAATCCATTTAAGGGATTAATCAAGATAAAATTAGACATGTGATCATCCGGATGGTAGTGATGCGTCGAAATTGGAAATTTAGATTGAATCTGCAATTCAGCCTACTTAGGGGCAATTTCATAATTTCACAAAATCCGAGGCATTTCTGTAAAATATGGAAATTCGAAGGGCATGGGAGAGAAATACACACGACGGTACACCTAGTAGAGGTCGCCGACTACCCAGAGCCGGCCAATAGAGGGCCGAACTGGCCTCCTCCTCCGATGGTCGATCAAATTGGTCGAATTAGCACGAGCGAGATTTCAAGGTAGGCATCGTAATTGTAAGAAGGATGTTGGGATTCTTTAAGTAAAAGAAATACTATTCTTGCATCCCAAAAGCAGTCATCTTGGCAATGAAAATGAAATTTCACAATTACATAACTACCAATGGCATTGTTGTGCAGCAACAATTAGGATTAATATCACAATAAACTTTAAATTAGTATATCTATGACAAATTTACTCAAATTAATTTTTTGATCGCAAAAAATCCCAAATGGATACTTCCATAACAAATTTACCCTATGTTGATTTTTGTTAAATTTTACCATTGAATTATAAAGTTGGATGACGCGTAATAGTTGACAAGTGTACCTATTGGTGATTTATTGTGGTATTAATCCAATTTACCGAAACTAACATATTAGGATGCATATGTAAGTGAGTTGTGCTAAAGAATTGGTGTGTTGTTGAGTAGTTAATATTTCATAATTGGTATATAACTCATTGGCTTAAACTTTTGAGTGAAGATAGATTTAACTAGATATATTAATGAGTTTAAACTCGAATCCCTCTGAAAGATCTCTCCGGATGAAAGTATCAGGCTTCTGCTATGCTCTCCCAACAAATGGCATCAAAGCTAATGGTTGTAGCTTATGGGCAAGTGTGCACTATAATGTAGCAACGGCCCATAAGTTGATATAAAAGGATAACTAAATTAAGAAGGAGCAGACCTAATATTGAATTCACGCGTGAAAGGGAAACTGTTAGGATACATGTGTGAGTGAATTGTGTTAGAGAATATCATATCGGATAATTTGTGTATTGTTGGACAGTTAATATATCATAGTTAATGCATAACTTATTAACTTAAGTTTTTTAGTGAAAGTAGGCTTAAGTAGATATGTTGATGAGCTCGGATTTGGACTCCTTTTGGCAATTTCCCTAGGTAAAGGTATTTGGTTTTTGTAATGTGCTCCCAACATAATAAAGGCAATTTGTCACAAATATGCCAGTTCAAGTTTTTGATAGTCAAAAATTTATTTGGAACAAATTTGTCGCATATGTACTAATTTGATGTTTTTTATGGTATTAATCCTAATAATTAAAGTGCGGATTTTTCCTTGGCCAAAAACCGTATTACCAATAAGAGGGAAAAGTATACAAAAAGTTTTGAACTTATTATATTTGTGCCAATCTAGTCTTAACTCTTTTAATTGTACTAATTGAGTCGTAAACCCTTGACGATTTGTCAATATAATTCATTCAGCCAATTTTAGTTGAAAATCAATGATATTAATGTTAACCATTTTATGTGACACAACCAATGCTAATGCAGACAAATTCTATAATTTTATAATATTTTTCTGAATTTTTTGTTCTTTTTTCTTTTCTTTTATTTTCTTTATTTTTATCTTTTACAACTTTGAGCCGGGGAGATTGCCAACCAACCATCGCCAGCCACAGATGAGGGCTCAACTCCCTCACTTGTTGGCCGAAAAAGGCCATGATACCCTCACTTGGTCTAGGCAAGGGCATCATGGCCCTCGTCGACCATGAGTTGTGATGCCTTCAGTAGCTACAAGAGGGGGGTTTGCGGCCCTCGCCTACAGCCTATTAGGGTATCATGGCCCTTGCCCAAATTAGGTGATGATCGTGGTCCTTTACTAGATCACGGAAGGGCATAGAGGACCTCACCCTGACCTTGCTTGGAGTTGACAGGGGTAGGCCAATGACCTCACCAACCCACAATTGAAGGGGAAAAAAATAAAAAAGAGAGAAAAGAACAAAAAAGATAATGAATAATTGTCCACATCAACACTAACTATATCACATAGGACGGCTAAGATCCTACATGACCTTCATCTATGTTAGCGATTTTTTGGCCAATTGGCCAAATAAACTATATTGGCAAATCATTAAAAGGTTCAAGACCCAATTTACACAATTAAAAAGTCTAAAATCAAATTAGCACAAATACAATATATTTAAGAATTTTTTGGTACTTTCCTTGCCAATAAGTCTCAAGTTTCTATTTGGACACTTAAGTTATAAATAAACCCAAAATTAGGGGCACTGATTTTAATTTTGATATAATAAATCATATAGCTAGCAACTATGTTCCTAGCAATATCAATGCGGTCTAATTTTGATATGACAGACAGAGTCTATGTACATTTCCTCCATTTGTGACGACTCAAGTTATAGTTGAACAAGTCTACTAGAGTGAGTAGTAACAGAATAAATATATGAAATTTCAATTTGTATCGTAATTAGTTAGTGAGTATCATCTCTTGTCATCGAAGTATACAATTTACATGTGTTTGTGAGCTATACCATTGATGTACCCTATAAATCATCCATGATAATACATCCCTAAAAAGAAAGTATAATTTGCTCCCAAAAACCCCAACTTTGCTTCCAAAATATGTTAGGGTTTCATGAATCATGTATAGATAAAATTACCAAAAAGAACGCAGTGGAAACAAAAAATGATTTATTTTATACATAATATTCGAAGGTGTTGTTCGTGCGTTTTAATAAAAAATTTGAATATAAAAGGGAGTTAAACAAATTACCTCTCGAAACATGCTTTAAAACGAATCGGTTCAAATTTTCTTAAGTTCGAGTCCCACAAACGTCAAACTTCTAGTTCAAACATATCAACAACGGACGCCGAATGGAAGGGAGAACTTTCAGATAATCACCATTTTGATTGTGCTAGCAATCTCGTGAAGCAATTGTCCGTATCCTCTATGTATTTTAGTCACGGCCTAGATGAGAGAAAAATCTCGTTGATTACTTAACTAAGGAAAGATAATTGTATGGTAGTATATGAGATACCGAAAGGGAAATTTCAAGTTGGTTTTCAGATAGATTAGAAAGATTCTATGTTCTTCATTTAATCAACACATGTCGAGTTTTTGACTCGAAGGAGGTCTGCCAACATGACGTCTATGAGCCCATTCATAGATTCTAACTAATTTTCCGGTGCCAATATAAGATATCGACATGTTTTTTGTAATGCGTGTGCATTGTTGACATGATATTACGAGATCATTTAATCTAATCTAAATTGATCCAATGATATAAAAATACGCATGAAAGAGATTCTAGGTTCCGTGTTGGCTTAAGCAACATGCTCGATTTTCACCACGTGCGTGCGAATGCTCCCAGACAATGAGCGAACATTCTCGTTTTCGACAAGCGGCAGTTAAATTTGTTTTACTATATAACTTGCTCATCGTTGTTACAGTCAAAGCCAAGCATCAAATGACAATGAGCAAACACCTATATAAACCTTAAGGTATTTGACTTCAAGTTTTTTTATACTGATTACCCTTAAGACTGCCTTGACCTTTTCATCAAGGCGTATATAAACATTCCGCGATAGTAAACCCTCAACCGGAAGGTATTAATCTGGTCTCCAAAACCCTACTTTGCTTTTCTTCCAAAGTATCATTTTGATCACTTCAAACACTACATGTAAACCACACAGCGATCACCAGGAATTGTCAAAATTGAGATAATTCCACAGACACACAAATTGAAGCAGCTAGGTTACTTACCGTTCGAATTCAATGCTGATGGACTTCGCGGACAGATCTGCAATGGCCTTGTACGCGGTAGTGGACAGGAGCATGGTGGCACCATCCGACGAGGAACGGGAGACCATGTCGAGCGCCCGGTCCACGATCCTGATGTGGATCCATTGGACTGGTCTACAGGCCTTTTGCCAGTCGCCACCTATGCACCTGACGCTATATTGCCTCCCGCAAGCAGCTCCATTGTCCCAAATCCGTTCGCTAGCAGACGCAAACAAGAGGCCAGAGGGGAATTGGGATGGATCGTATCCGCAGGTGGTCACTGCGATCGAATTACCCATGAAATGTCAGTGTTTAGACAAAGATCAAGTTGTAGTAATGGGACCCGGTTATATAGCGGAAATTAATGGCCAGTTCGACAACATATATGCTTACGGGTGTGCGGAGGATCATAGTAATGGGAGGTGCCGACATTTGCATTGCATCGACAAAGCAATTGTTGTAAATCAGCGTCACAGCGGAAGCGGATCGTATATTTTGCAATTATGTCGGGAGCTATAGAAATCGATCGAAATAAAACGAGGAACAATGAAAGAGACAGGACACCAGAAATTTACGTGGTTCGGTCCGAATGTCGGAACCTACGTCCACGGGGAGAGCCAGCAAATCAATCCACTACAAATCGGAGAATTATAGGATTACAATCACATATGCACTCAAGTATTTCCCAACCCTACTATACACCCAATACCCATGGTGTTTAACAACTCAACTCACTTGGACTCGACTTCCACACAAACCTCTCTCGAGCTCTTTTCTCTCACACTCTCTCGAGCTCTTTTCTCTCGCTCTCTCTCGAGCTCTTTCTGTTTTGCTCTCTCTCTATCTCGCATCTTCAGACGACTTCTCCTTATATAGGGAGAACGGCAGAGGACAAGACAAAACAAATAAATGGCCTCATTAAATGCTGCAGCGCAGGCGCCCACAAGACAAGCCGCAATCGGCACCGAACGCCCACCATATATTTCGGGCATGCATGCAGATCGTGCATGTGGATGGGCAAGCATTTAATGAGGCGGCAGAGATGAGGGATAATTGTCAGAAACGTGTGCCATTGATCCGTGAAAAGAGGTGGGCTGCAGTCTTCTTGTTCCCGGTGAAAAGCAAGCGTACGAGAGGGAGTCTTCTGAAGCCACAAATGTTGACCAAGTTTTCTACGTGCATGGCCATGTGCATGCATTTAATGGCGTCTTCTTCATGCACTTGCAGCAGGTGGTGGGTCCTTTATTTAATGCAGAAAATTGTTGATCCCTTCCTTTTCGGCAGAAGACAATTTCTCTTATCTGACTTTGCTTGCATGCTTGAAGAATTTAAAACCCCATGCAGATTTCTTTGGCTTCTTCCTTCTACATATACGCACGGAGACATGGGATTAACGCCGGAACAAAATTCGAAGACATCACAAAGTCTCCTCTTAACTTTGTTTAGTCGGCCAAACTTATGTATATTAATTTAACGGGCTCAAACTTGAGACACAATATAACAATTCTCCACCTTGGCTCAACGTTTGAGGCCAAATTATAGTGATTATTTTCCATGCTCGGCTCTCCCAACGCCCCGATGGGCGCTCATATTCTACAGACGCCAATCGAGCTCATACAGAGCTCGAGCTTTGCTGAAGGAACATGCTTCGTCATCATATCTGCTGGGTTCTCCGCTGTTGTTATTTTCTTCACAACAATTTTACCCTTTGCTATGACATCTCGGATGAAATGGTACCTGATGTCGATATGTTTTGTTCGCTCGTGATATATTGGATTATAAGCCAAATATATCGCACCTTGATTGTCACAGTGTATGGTGATACTTTTCTGCTCTAGTCCAAGGTCCGAGAGCAAACCCCTTAGCCATATTGACTCCTTTGCAACAAAGGTTAGTGCCATGTACTCCGCCTCAGTCGAAGACAATGCAACATCATCTTGCAAAGACGCTTTCCAACTTATTGCACTACCTGCTAGCATAAACACGTACCCTGCTAGCGATCTGCGATCATCCAAGTTACCAGCGTGATCTGAATCCACGTACCCTGTGGTCTCTTTTCCATTGACGTTCCTCCGATACATAATGCCGACGTCTGCTGTCCCCTTTAGATATCTGAGGATCCATTTCACGGCTTCCCAATGAGTCTTACCTAGGTGCTTCATGTAACGACTGACAACACTTACAGCCTGTGAAATGTCAGGTCTAGTACATACCATAGCATACATAATACTACCAACTGCACTAGAATAAGGAACACGGGACATATGTTCTTCCTCCTCTTCAGTTTGCGGTGATAACTTGTCAGAAAGTTTAAAATGTGCAGCTAAAGGAGTACTTACAGATTTTGCTGACTGCATATTAAAACGTGCCACGATCTTCTCAATATATTTCTTTTGAGACAAACACAATGTTCCTGCAGCTTTGTCACGCAAAATTTCCATACCCAATATTTTCTTAGCAGCACCTAATTCTTTCATTTCAAACTCAGCACTCAACTGCCGCTTCAACACATCAATATCAGACATATGTTTAGCTGCTATCAACATATCATCAACATATAATAGCAAATAAATCAAAGACCCATCCTCCAATCTCCTAAAATAAACACAACTATCAAACTGACTTTTCGAATAATCTTGACTAGAAAAACACTTATACCATTGTTTAGTAGATTGTTTCAATCCATATAAAGATTTCTTCAATAAGCAAACATGGTCTTCCTTACCTGGAATAGCAAATCCCTTAAACTGCTTCATGTAAATTTGTTCCTCCAATTCACCATGAAGAAATGCCGTTTTCACATCTAGTTGCTTCAGCTCAAGATCCTGTGCAGTAACTAAGGCAAGTAATATACGAATAGAAGTATGCCTTACTACAGGAGAGAACACTTCATTGTAGTTGATGCCCTCTCGTTGAGTATACCCCCTCGCAACAAGTCTTGCCTTGAACCTGGCTACCTCTACACCGGGAATGCCTTCTTTCCGTTTGTAAACCCATTCGCATCCGACAATTTTCTGACTTTTGGGTACTTTGACCAACTCTCATATCTAATTTCGATAGAGTGATTCTATTTCTTCACTCATAGCCTCTAGCCACTGTGATGACTCAGCACTAGCCATCGCCTCAGAATAGGATGAAGGCTCATCCATCTCCACCGCATCACCTACAGTTAATGCATAGGCAATATCAGAATAACCATAACGTACCGGTGGTTTAATTTGCCTCCTTTGTCTACCCGTGGCTATGTTGTGCTGTGGCTCTGCTGGTTGTTCAATATCACCGTCTTTAGAAATTGTGGCCTCATCTGCAATCTCTTCCTCTGTTACCTCTGAGGTCTTTGGAGACTCCGCCTGAATCTCCACCTCACTTCTGACACCATGATCCGTTTGCTCTGCTGGTTGAGTCTCAAGATTCCTCTTTTGAAGCATTGCAGTCTCGTTGAAGATCACGTCTCTGCTGATTAGAAAACCGGGTGATCTGGGATTAGTGCATCACAGCCGGTAGCCTTTCACCCCTTGTGCATAACCTAGAAATATGCACTTCTTCGTTCTCGGCTCAAGTTTACCATCTCTGGCATTAGCATACGCAGGACATCCGAATATTCGTAATCCGGAGTAATCAACAGGTTTCCCCGATCATACTTCCTTAGGAGTCTTCCACTCAATAGCAGAAGATGGAGATCGATTAACCAGGTAACACGCCATATTTATTGCTTCGGCCCAAAATTCCTTACCTAGTCCTGCATGTGAAAGCATGCGCCGAGCTCGCTCGAGTAGAGTTCTGTTATTTCGTTCTGCTACGCCATTCTGCTATGGTGTCCCAGGAATTATGTGGTGTCTCACAATCCCTTCCTTTTGGCAGAACTCGGTAAAGTCCTTACCACAAAACTCCATGCCATTATCAGTTCTCAGGCACTTGATTTGTTTACTTAACTGATTCTCAATCATTGCCTTAAAATTCTTGAACTGATCAAATACCTCGGATTCGTGCTTAAGGAAGTACACCCATACCTTCCTTGAGTAATCGTCGATGAATGTCAGCATATATCTGGCACCTCCTTTTGATGGAACTGCAGACGGTCCCTAAACATCTGAATGAATGTATTCGACTGGTTGTTTGGTCGAATGTAGAGTTGTACTAAACTTAACACGACGTTGCTTCCCAAAGATGCAGTGCTCACACAGGTCCAGCTTTCCCCGTCTTCGACCTTTCAAAGAACCCCTTTCACTCAAAGCATCGTCATACCTGCCTCACTCATGTGTCCCAATCGCATATGCCATAATTGAGTCAAATTTGAGTCTGACTCACCTGATGAAACTACAGCAACTCCGGTCACGGTTTCTCCCAGTAAATGATAGAGAGAATTCGCCTTCTTCCCTTTCATCACTGTTAGGGCACCTCGAGAGATCTTTAGCACTCCACCTTCAGCTGTGTATTTGCACCCGAGGTCATCGAGTGTTCCCAAAGAAATAAGGCTCTTCTTGAGCTTCGGTACATGTCTTACATCTATCAACGTCCGTTCTACGCCATCATGCATTCGGATCCGAACTGTTCCTATCCCCACAACCTCGCAGGCTGCATTATTCCCTAAAAGAACTCTACCACCATCTGCAGTCTGGTAGGTAGTGAACCAGTTCTTGTGAGGAGTCATGTGATAAGAACATCCAGAATCTAGCACCCATTCGTCTCCTGACGAACTCGTAGATACACATAAGACAGCCTCGGCATCACTGGTACGCTCCTCGGCAACATTCGCCACACTATTTGTGGCATTTTGCCAACCGCCTTTATTTTTTAGCTTTGGACAATCTCTCCTTATGTGCCCCTCCTCGTGACATTTGAAGCATTTCACACGATCTTTTGATTTTCTATGTCACGACTTCGACCTGCTCTTGCTTTTGCTTCTGTTGCTGGGCCTCTGATGTTGGTCTCTACCTCGAATCACCAATCCACACGCTACATCTTGTACTAGACTGTCATCACGCAACTTTCTCTGCCACTCCTTTGAAAACATGGCAGATTTTACCTCCTCTGAGGTAATCGTAGTATGCCCCTGTAACAAGGAGTCGGTAAAGTGCTCCCATGACTCTGGTAGAGATGCCAACAACATCATGCCTTGTTCTTCATCATCTAAAATCTTGCCAACATCCTTCAAGTCTATCATGAGTTTATTAAACTCATCTAGGTGGGATCTAATGGACGTACCTTCGATATCGAAACCGGAACATTCTCTTCAGCATATATAAGCGATTGTTTAAACCCTTCTTTACATAGAGGGCCTGAAGTTTAGCCCATAACGCTGCGGCATCCTCCTCCTCGGCCACCTCTATTAGCACTTCATCCGATAAGTTCAACAGGATGATGCTCTTGGCCTTCTCCATTAGCTCGTCCTTTCAAAGATCTCGCATTGTTTCGGGCAACCGAGCCTTGCCCTCCAATGCCTTGGCTAATCCTTGAGTTGTTAATAGCGCCTTCATCTTGACGCTCCACAACCCGAAGTTGTTCCTCCCGTTAAATTTCTCAACTTTCTACTTTTGCTCCGCATAATTGCAAAGTCTTAGCTTTGATACCAATTGTTGTAAATCGGCGTCACAGCGGAAGCGGATCGTATATTTTGCAATTATGTCGGGAGCTATAGAAATCGACCGAAATAAAACGAGGAACAATGAAAGAGACAGGACACCAGAAATTTACGTGGTTCGGTCCGAATGTCGGAACCTACGTCCACGGGGAGAGCCAGCAAATCAATCCACTACAAATCGGAGAATTACAGGATTACAATCACATATGCACTCAAGTATTTCCCAACCCTACTATACACCCAATACCCACGGTGTTTAACAACTCAACTCACTCACTGGACTCGACTCCGCACAAACCTCTCTGAGCTCTTTTCTCTCACACTCTCTCGAGCTCTTTTCTCTCGCTCTCTCTCGAGCTCTTTCTGTTTTGCTCTCTCTCTATCTCGCATCTTCAGACGACTTCTCCTTATATAGGGAGAATGGCAGAGGACAAGACAAAACAAATAAATGGCCTCATTAAATGCTGCAGCGCAGGCGCCCACAAGACAAGCCGCAATCGGCACCGAACGCCCACCATATTTGTAGGCATGCATGCAGATCGTGCATGTGGATGGGCAAGCATTTAATGAGGCGGCAGAGATGAGGGATAATTGTCGAAACGTGTGCCATTGATCCGTGAAAAGAGGTGGGCTGCAGTCTTCTTGTTCCCGTGAAAAGCTTGCCCGAGAGGGAGTCTTCTGAAGCCACAAATGTTGACCAAGTTTTCTACGTGCATGGCCATGTGCATGCACTTAATGGCGTCTTCTTCATGCACTTGCAGCAGGTGGTGGGTCCTTTATTTAATGCAGAAAATTGTTGATCCCTTCCTTTTCGGCAGAAGACAATTTCTCTTATCTGACTTTGCTTGCATGCTTGAAGAATTTAAAACCCCATGTAGATTTCTTTGGCTTCTTCCTTCTACATATACGCACGGAGACATGGGATTAACGCCGGAACAAAATTCGAAGACATCACAAAGTCTCCCCTGAACTTTGTTTAGTCGGCCAAACTTATGTATATTAATTTAACGGGCTCAAACTTGAGACACAATATAACAGCAATAGTGCGGTGAGGATGAGGATTGATGAGAGACTGCGAGGGACGAGCTGCTGCAATCGCGACATTGTCAAGAGCCAACCTGCAGAGATTCTGGAAAGGTGGAAAGTTTGCTAACGATGGATTACCTGCTTGATTTGGGAGAAACTCTCAAAATCTCAAACAGACATTCTAGGATCATATATACGTGTACGGTCGCGTACGCAGCTTGCGCTTCGCAGTTGCCCGCCTCCGCATGTTAACGTGCTTTTGTAACGTCTCGGCAAGTGCGAATTGTCTTTGGGTTCTCTCGTTAAGCAACATTCCGCCCGATCAAAAGAGATATTGATAGTCGGCAAGAGAATGAATTGCAACCCCTTATTAGGCGATCTTGTCTTTGACCTTCTAAGCAAACAAAAAATGGGTAGAAAGTAAAAGTATCATAAGTAATTTTTGTATGATGCTTGTTTAAGTGTAATAACTTGTTTTTATTCCTGATCACTCGAATATCTTATGACTTTTCAATCGATCACTTAAATAACATAGTTTTTCTATAAAATGTTAATCACAACTATTATGCCACGTCGAATGTTTGTCACTTGATTGAATTTTTTTAAAATGTTAATGCAATTGTGTGATTGAAAGTTATGACACTTAAATAAACGTCATTTAGGAGTCGTGGCACTCAAATGATGGAATACAAAGTTATGATACTCAAATGAGCAATATACAAAAGTTATGACATTTGCAATGTTCTTCTCCCTTAAAAATGGGGGATTTGGCATTAATTTGGAAAGTTGAATCCATCGAATTGCTTGTTCGTTCCTCCAAGCTTTGATTACCTAACTAAGGAGAGATAATTGAATTGTAGGATATGAGATATGGAAGGGGAAATTTCGAGTTGGTTTTCAGGTAGTTTAGAAAGATTCTATGTTCTTCATTTAATCTACACATGTCGAGTTTTTGACTCGTGGAGGTATGCCAACTTGACATGTGATCATCCGAATTTGATTCTAAGGCCAAATTTAATCCATTTAAGGGATTAATCAAGATAAAATTAGACATGTGATCATTCGGATGGTAGTGATGCGTCGAAATTGGAAATTTAGATTGAATTTCATATTCAAGCCTAATTAGGGGCAATTTCGTTATTTCACAAAATCTGAGGCAATTCTATAAAATATGGAAATTTGAAGGGCATGGGAGAGAAATACACACTACAGGACACCTAGGTGCGGTCGCCGACCACCAAGAGCCGGCCAACCGAGGGCCGAACCGGCCTCCTCCCTTGATGGCCGATTGGATTGGTCAAATCAGCCCGAGCGAGATTTCAAGGTAGGCATCGTAATTGTAAGAAGGATGTTGGGATTCTTTAAATAAAAGAAATACTATTCTTGCATCTCGAAAGCAGTCATCTTGGCAACGAAAATAAGATTTCACAATTACATAACTACCAATGGCATTGTTGTGTAGCAACAATTAGGATTAATATCACAATAAACTTTAAATTAGTATATCTATAACAAATTTACTCAAATTAGTTTTTTGATCACAAAAAATCCCAAATGGGTACTTCTATAACAAATTTACCCTCCGTTGATTTTTGTTAAATTCTACCATTAAATTATTAAGTTAGATGACGCATAATAGTTGATAGGTGTACCTATTTGTGATTTTTTTGTGGTATTAATCCAATTTAATGAAACTAATATATTAGGATGCATATGTAAGTGAGTTGTACTAAAGAATTGGTGTGTTGTTGAGCAGTTAATATTTCATAATTAGTACATAACTCATTGGTTTAAATTTTTGAGTGAAGATAAATCCAATTAGATATATTTATGAGTTTAAACTCGAAATCCCTCTTAATGATCTCTCCAGATGAAGGTATCGGGCTTCTATTATGCTCTTCCAACAAATGGTATCAAAGCTAATGGTTGTAGCTTATGGGCAAGTGTGCATTGTAATGTAGCAACGGGCCCATAAGTTGATATAAAATGATAACTAAATTAAGAATGAGCAGACCTAATACTGAATTCACGCATGAAGGGGAAACTATTAGGATACATGTGTGAGCGAATTGTGTTAGAGAATATCACATTGGATAATTGGTGTATTGTTGGACAGTTAATATATCATAGTTAATGCATAACTTATTAACTTAAGTTTTTTTTAGTGAAAGTAGGCTTAAGTAGATATGTTGATGAGCTCGGATTTGGACTCCCTTTTGGCAATTTCCCTAGGTAAAGGTATTGGGTTTTTGTTATGTGCTCCCAACATAATGAAGGCAATTTGTCACAAATATGGCAATTCGAAGTTTTTGATAGTCAAAAATTTATTTGGAATAAATTTGTCATATATGTACTAATTTGAGATTTTTCATGGTATTAATCCTAATAATTAAAGTGCGAATTTTTCCTTGGCCAAAAACCGTATTAACAAAAAGAGGGAAAAGTATACAAAAAGTTTCGAACTTATTATATTTGTGCCAATTTAGTCTTAACAGGGAAAAGTATACAAAAAGTTTTAAACTTATTATATTTGTGCCAATTTAATCTTAACTCTTTTAATTGTACTAACCGAGTCGTAAACCTTTGACAATTTGTCAATGTAATTCATTCGGCCAATATCAATTGAAAATCAATGATATTAATATTAACCATCCTATGTGACACAACCAATGCTAATGTAGACAAATTCTATAATTTTATAATATCTTTCTGAATTTTTTATTATTTTTTCTTTTCTTTTATTTTCTTTCTTTTTATCTTTTACAACTTTGAGCCAATGAGATTGCCAGCCAACTATCGCCAGCCACAAATGAGGGCTCAACTCCCTCACTTGTTGGCCGAAAAAGGCCATGATACCCTCACTTGGTCTAGGCAAGGGCGTCATGGCCCTCGTCAGCCATGAGTTGCGATGCCTTCACTTGCTACAAGTGGGGGCTTTGCGGCCCTTGCCTACATCCTACTAGGGTATCATGGCCCTTGCCTAGACTAGGTGACGATCGTGGTCCTTTCCTAGATCAAGGAAGGGCATAGAGGACCTCACCCTGACCTTGCTTGGAGTTGATGGGGGTAGGCCAATGACCTCAATGACCCACAGTTGAAGGGGAAAAAATAAAAAAGAGAGAAAAGAACAAAAAAGATAATGAATAATTGTCCACATCAACACTAGCTATACCACATAGGATGGCCGACGACCTACATGACCTTCATTTATGTTAGCGATTTTTTGGCCAATTGGCTGGATAAACTATATTGACAAATCATTAAAAGGTTCAAGACTCATTTACACAATTAAAATGTTCAAAATCAAATTAGCACAAATACAATATATTTAAGACTTTTTTGGTAATTTTCTTGTCAATAAGCCTCTAGTTTCTATTTGGACAATTAAGTTATAAGTAAACCCAAAATTAGGGGCATTGATTTTAATATTGATATAATAAATCATATAGCTAGCAACTATGTTTCTAGCAATATCAATGCGATCTAATTTTGATGTGACGGACAGAGTCTATGTACATTTCCTCCATTTGTGGCGACTCAAGTTATTGTTGAACGAGTCTACTAGAGTGAGTAGTAAACAGAATAAATATATGAAATTTCAATTTGTATCGTAATTAGTTAGTGCGTATCATCTCTTGTCATCGAAGCGTACAATTTACATATGTTTGTGAGCTATACTATTGATATTCCCTTTCAATCATCCATGATAATACATCCTTAAAAAAGAAAGTATCAATTTGCTCCCAAAAACCCCAACTTTGCTTCCAAAGTATGTTGGGATTTCATGAATCGTGTATAGATAAAATTAACAAAAAGAACGCAGCGGAAACAAAAATGATATATTTTATACATGATTCTTCAAAGGTGTTGTTCGTATGTTTTAATCAAAAATTTGAATATAAAAGGGAGTTAAACGAATTACCTCTCGAAACGTGCTTTAAAACAAATCGGTTCAAATGTTCTTCAGTTCGAGTCCCACAAACGCGATCTCTAGTTCAAACATATCAACAATGGACGCGAATGGAAGAGAGAACTTTCGATAATCATCACTTTGATTGTGCTAGCAATCTCGTGAAGCAATTGTCCGTATCCTCTATGTATATTAGTCACGGCCTGGATGAGAGAAAAATCATTTTCTTTCTTGCATCTCAAAGACAACAAGAACACTCACAAAACCACATGAACATGCACACACCATTTCTCTTTATTTTTCAGCAGCCCTTTTTTAACTCTCGTCCCTCAACTGCATTTTTAATAAAAATAAAACTGACCAGCAACGGTTGCTGATCGTCCACCGAAAGCACGAACGTGCATGATGGTCAGCGATTGTTGACCATCTATGCTTCGTGCATAATGGTCAACACTTCGTGCATGTGCACAAAATTCGTGCACATGCATGAAGCTTCAATTTTTTTAATTAGTAATTAATTAATTAATTAAATGAATTAAACAAATAAATAATTAACTAATCAATCCTTTTAAAAATAAAAAGAATATAATCTTTATATGTACAATTGGAATACACTAACATATATTTACAATGGGTATGTATGTGCATCATATGCAAATAGACTCGTGACTATAATACAAATTAAATTAAATCACATTTAATATAATTTCAAATCGACACAATTCGATTGCAGTAATTATAAACACATTTGCAACATAATTTCTCTCTTGTTCCACATCATCCTTATTGTTTATGGTGTGCGATATTCCTAGGTTCATTACTAAACTAGTAGTAAGACTTGTACTAACACATTAGTACTCCCAAAAGAATTAATTGTCTCAATTAATCTTTTAGGTCCTACAAGCCATGATTGACATCTAATAATATGTCACGGCTACCCAGATAGTGTGAATACTTTAAGAACATAATGAACATGTTAGCTATGGCTACAATTTAATTCAATTTCTCTGTCTTACTATGTCCCGATCAAACAAAGACCATGAAATATATATCAAGTCACTAATTCGATCATATGTACAAATCTAATTGGCATGCATTTTATTTGAGATATAAACAATTTATTCTCAATTATAACCTCGGCCGAGGATTTCAATGCAGTGTCATAATTAGATCGCATAGGACATTATTATAATGAGATAGATTCCATATTATGCACACATGCAACTTCGTATATAAATGAACTATAACCATCAAGTATAAAAACGGATCAATAACCCGGCATTATGTGCACCCGTGAACCATAGTTGTTCAATTCACAAATTAACACTGTGCCTCGGGTCTAAGGATTATTTACACAAGACCAAAGCATGAATAATTAGATATTGACCACGCTAAAAGCTTCCATGTCGCTAATTGTTCCATATGCGTGACGTTCGATGAACTTGTCTAATACAAACACATGTATTCTAACTCGGCATCATAATACCCAATGACATGTGACTCATCATTCCCTTAAGTATCTAATACTTAATGGCGAAATTAATAACACATCGGTCTCAACAAGATTATTAATATCCACTCAATAATTCATCGACCGTGAACGATTTAACAATTCAATCTAACTATAAACCCGTCACATATATTATTGACATCTCAAGAATAGGTCTAATTGCAACTGATCTTATGGAATCATTCATAAATATAAAATAATTTAACAAATGAATGAATACGTCATTACCATTAATTAAATAATAATAATAATGAAAGTACAACTGAAAATCATAATATGTAACTATTACATAGTAGCTTTATGGCATACATCCAACAAAGTATCCCCTGGATTGCTTCAAACCCTGCATGCAAATCGCACGGCAATTACCAAAATTTCTCAAAATTAAGATAAATCTACAAAGACACAAATTGAAGGCAAAATAATGAACGATAGTCCAATCAAAGAAGCGGCTACTTACTGCACGAATTCGACATTGACGGATGAGGCAGATGGATTCGCGATGGCCTCAAACGCGGTCTTGGACAGGACGATGGTGGCACGATCTGACGAGGATCGGGAGACTGCGCTGAGCGCCCGGTCCACGATCCTGACCTGGACCAATTGGGCTGGGTTGCAGGTCTTCGGCCGGTCGGCACTTATGCATCGGACCCAATATTGCCTCCCACAAGCTGCACCATTGTCCCAAATCCCTTCCCCAGCAGCCGCAAACAGGAAGCTCGAGGGGAACTGCAATGGGTCATACCCAAAGCAAGCAGTCGCTGCGATCATATTACCCACAACGTATCAATGTTTAGACAAAGATGATGGCGTTAACGTGGCCTAGTGATACACTGCAAATTGAGAGCTGGTTTGGGAACATCTATACTTACGTGTGTATGGAGGATCGAAGTGACCAGCAGTGCCGACATCCGCATTAGATTGATGCAACAATAGCACGACGAGAATGAGAATTGATGAGTGACGGAGGAGTTGTTGCAATTGCGACATTGTGGAGAGCCAACCTGCAGAGAGTTTGGAAACATTGAACATCTACTACATATGATGAAAAGATTTCAGGCAACAGTTTTTTTTGGTAAGGAAAATATTTCAGGCGACAGTTGATTGGTTATTATTGCTTGAGAAGGACGATTCACGCAAGGTTTACGAGGTACGTTGGCGGAAAATTAAGAAAGGAATTAAACCTGCAAATAGAGAGAAACTAGGCTTCTTTTTTAACCACATGCACATAATCATATGCATATGGCTTACGATTTCGATCGAACTGAGACTAAATAAGAGTTTGAATTCTCTATGCTCCCGATATGTTGGAAGTCCATACCGAAAAATCTAGTTCCCTTCTAATTTTCCACGGGCCTTGTCTGTTCCAGCACCCGTTTCTAGACTCTGTTAGGTCATGATTCTCATTTCTGGAAACCTTTTCGCTTTTTGAAAAATATCATTCCAAACTCTCCAACGTGATACGACGCGACACCAAACACACTTGTGCAAAGCCAATCACGTCAGCGAACCGAACCGTAATGTATACAGCTGCAAAGCAGTTTCGCTAGTCTAGGCTTCGTCATTACTCAGAAGAATACTGACATGTGAAAAAATTGATAGGCGATATATCCAGACACCCCCTCAATATGAACAACCATATCTCTACAAAGGTATGTGAACGTGGAGTGGAAACGTACTGGCGGACGAAGGAAAAGACGTTTCGCTACCTGTAAAGGGTGGATTCGATCTTCTGTCAGATTCCCATCTAGTTTGCTTGGTCTTGAGGCAGCGTGTTACGAACAATGATATGTGAAACGCAATAGCCAATAGGAGAGCATGGAGAACGAGAAAATGGGACGGGTTTCGCGGGGAGGATCGCTTGACGTGCTGACGAAGTGAAGTGATCCTGACGCGTGATTCGCGAGATGATTACTGGCTAATCCACCGCAGTTTTTCTCCATACTATTGACCTCATTCCAAGACTCAGAAACAATTTCCTAACTTACATTCTGGTATCAGCAAAGCTTAAATATAGAAAATGCCCACGGTAGAATGCAAAACTGACTATAGTCCACCTACCTTGGGTAAGGCTTCACCTTCGTAACTTGACAAGGGGTGGCCTCAGAGATTGCTCTGAGGGGAAAACACGAATTCAAATCGACACTCAGATCAATAATTCGACCGCCTGATCAAACTAAATCAATTATTTTATTTTATTTTTATGAATCTGGTTTGGGAAAAAGCTGACATTGTGGGTCTATTTTTGAAGAGAGAATAAATGTTTAATTTTAGGAAGAAAAGGGTGGGAACAAGCAATCGGTGTTAGTAGGGTTTCACGCCTAATAGAAATGTCGGATCTGAGTTATAACGACTACCCACGAAGGTCCAGACTGTACCATCATGAGAGCTGTGAAAATTATTCGGTACTTCCCATCTTTGCGCATGGGTCACACATAGTTAAAAAGTTTATGCGAAGTGGGTTAACGTAGGTAGGGAGTATAAGAAAAGAAGAGCTCAAGATGTCACTTTTGTATATGATTCATGAGGATCACTATCACAAAAATAAAATGATGTATAACATGCAATCACTATAGAAAAGAAGGAGAATGGATGTCTAATTTCAGGAAGAAAAAGAGCATGAATGAGCAATCGATACTAGCAATCAACCTGAAATCAACCTGAAAGTTATTATAGAATTTTGCGCCTACTAGAAATGTTTGATATAAATTCTTACCATTAGCACAAGGTCTAGAATTTACAGTTTCAAGAGAAGTGAAAGTTATTAAGTACTTTCTGTCTTTATGTGGATCGCACATGATCATATGAAGTACGCTAACATAGGTTGGGAGCATAAAATAAAAGCTTTAAATGGTTGGTTTGTATACGACTCATGAGGACTACTGTCACAAATGATTCATGACGTGGAATCACTATTGCCATTTTATAGTTTTTTTTTTTGCTTTTTTCCCTTTTTTTATTCTTTATTCTTTTTTATCTTTACTTCATCCCTTTTGGTCTTCTTCCCCAGGAATTTTCCTCTCCGAGCATCTTCTTTTCCCTTTTGTCTTTTTCCACGTTTACACTTTTTTTTCTTTTTGATTTCTTCTTTCTGCCCATCTTCTTCTTTTCTTCGATGGTTTCCTACTACGCCCGAAATTGGCCCCTCCTTCCGATGCCTCCATCGCCTGACGCCCAACCTATTCTCTCACGCCGAGCACTGTAAACAAAGCAGCGGCTGAGCTCGTCGATTGCCGCCACCATCACCTCGTGACATCATTGCCAGCCCTTCCGAGCCGCGCGCCAATTACAACCACCGCACCGGAAACCAACGGGAGACAAATAAAACACAGCGGACGTGCCCGGACGTGCCCAGACATGGCTCGGTGATGCAAACGACAACTCGCAAACGACAAAAGGTTCATATCATGCGAAACGTACTTATCCGCGTTCAAGAACACATGGGAATCGGTGATGCACGAGCCTAGGCCGGCTTAGACATATCGTCGAACATGTGGTGGGCATGAAATGGAGGAACGATATCGACCCTTTTTGGGCTCGGACTCAGCGCCAAACTTGAAAAAAAATCATCAAATGGGCATTCGAAATTAACCACATTAGCCCACAGAAGCCCAATACGCGTGTGACTAACAGGAGGAACAAAACTTAACGCCCTATCCCTACCAAAAGAGGGCAGAGCAGCCGGGGTTCACAGGAACGGGCGTTTAAAATGAGAGATCCCTACTCGGCTTCGGTAGCGGCGACAGGAGGGTGAACTCGAAATGGATCGAGCGATGACTGGCCGTCCCGCGGTGCTCCCGAAGCGAGATCCTCGGGAAGGCGACGCAACTCGACACAAATCAAAAAGCTACGCACAAGACCTACCTGGTTCGGGGGGAAGCACTGCAAGGGCGGCGCTCGACGAACAGACTCTCTGGCGACGGTCGACCAGCCTCTCGAGCTCCCTCACTGTCTGGTTCTCTCCCTCTCACTCGCTTAAAACTCTCCCGAGCTCTTCCAATCTCTCTCCCTCTGTAGCTCGAACCCAAACGAACCCCCCAAACCAATGAGCAAGCCCCTCTCTTTTAAAGGCGACCGGCAGGCGCGCATGGCCTCTGCCACCGCCAGCTTGCCAGCCGCGGATCATGCCGCCATCTGCTCCATGGCGATCCCGTCTCCTCTGCTCGTACGCTCTTCTTTTTTCTTTCTTTTTGCAGAAGCGAGGTTGGTATGATGGGGGAAGATGACCTGCATGCGGGCCAGGTTGAAATAAAAGGAGATGGACCGGCCCAGGCGCAAAAGGGAAAAAAGGGAAAGAGATAGATGGGCGAGCCCACGCATGAAGAAAAACCCTCTACTCGGCCCCATTCGATTTTTTCTTATACCTTTTAATCAAAAACAATTCTTTTCTTTTCTTTTTTAACTTTTTTTTAAATTAGTGATAGTTATGTAAATGCTCCTAATGTCTACGTGTAATGAATTTTAATGAAAACATATACGATGCATTTTAATTGAAGTTATTTACTTTACTTTTTACTTTTTCTTTGTTTTTTTAGCTACTAATTTATAATTTTATATGCGATTAAGTCCTAAATAAAATAGTAAAATTTATGTGTCAATAATTACTTGTTGTGGACATTGCTCACATGAAAATTCAATCAATGTTAGCCACGCGCATGTTTGTAGCCAATCAAATTGGAGATGATTGGAGGGAAAACATCATCATCGAAGGACAAAGTTTAATGATTTCATATGACAGTGGATGCTAGCATGTTCTGTGGTAATTATATTTATAGTGGTGTGGTCATTCTAACTTGCATATTGCAGCATCGATGCATCAATTCAACGAGCTCCTTTTATTTTGCTAAAAATAAATGATTTGGCAAGTATTTTTTTATAATAAAAAAGTTGCATATATCATTTGAAATAATTAATTGATAAACAATATTTTCCTTATCAAAAAAATTTATATTCAAACATTTTTATGGATAATAAAAATATTTTTCATATCATTTACTTTTTCTAAGCATTAGCAATTATTTTTAAGAAAAATGTTTTTAAATCATTTATTTTATGTGAAACAAACTCATTATAATGTTCTAATAAAAGTTACCTGCTACTTATTCTACTTTTTAACTTTTGACTTTGTAAATCTTGGGGAACTCCTTTTGACTTTAATTTGACATGAACCCCACAAAAACCTTCCGTTTTATATGCAATTAATAATATATAGAGTTGTATCTAGCTCTCTCTTTTTGTAATTTTAAAATTTTAAAATACTTTTTTTCCAGCCAATTCCCAAAAACACAACCCTACTTTTTACACCTGAGATTCAATAAAAAAAAAAAATCCCCAAAGTCCCAAAAATAAAGAACTCAACCTATTGAACCCGGCAAAAGCAACAAAATCTTTGAAATGTCTAGGAAAAGAGAGAAAAAAAAAAAAAAAAAAAAAAAAAGGAAGCCAAATCAGTCGTCCATGAAACAAAAATGATGCTCATTATAAGTTTCTTCCGATCTCGCAATTAAACCGTCACATAATAGCATACATTGCTCATTATGCTGACATGTTATCGAGCTGCTTGAATTTCATTAAAAATAAAACCGATCATTTTTTCGAAAAATAATTATGAACACCAAATCATTAATCATCACTGCTCATATCGCATTATATATTCGAGGAATCGAGGATAAACGGCTTGATGGTTAAGAGGGCTAGAGGCCGTTCCTTTCCTAATTTTAGGCACCAAATCTCATGCTCATGTCGAAGAATAAAAGGTATGAAACAGTGATGACAACAGTGATTAACGCTAATGAAAGAAGAGAGGGACCGAAATGTAATATATCTACGTACCCGAAGAATTCACCAGAGAGACAGAACGAGATACGCCCAAGTTGAAGCCCTTTTTTGCAAATTTACTCGACGAATCGACGAGCTCTGATCTTGGACGAAACACAGTTGTTTGATTTTCCCGGAAATTTGGGTATTCACATGCTAGGAACGGAGATTCTGAATCCCTATATATATTGCACGATCAGAGACGCATGTGTGTGCATGAATTACCGTATGACAGCGCGCGTTACGTACTCTGTAATGTTTGGCAAGTGTGGATTATCTTTTGGGTCCTCTTTTTGTCCTTTGCTTTCTTCGACTCCATTAAGCAACGACCTTCCTAAGCAAAAGAGATGTCGATCGTCCGCAAGAGAACGAATTCAAACCCTTACGAAGCGACCATGTCTTGACCCTTCTAAGCAAACAAGAAATTGGAGCATTTGGCATCGATTTTGTAATTCGGATCGATCACATTGCTCGTTTAATTCTCTAATTATTATTTTTTTATTAGTCTACTATATTCCTACTATAATACTCACTCTTAAACTTTTGTCATGCTTCTTTACAGGGCATAAGACTCAAAACTCATTCCTGAAATTAAATCGTCCCCACCCTAACCCTATGAGAATGTGAGGATTCAAAGCCCATCTCCCCCTTCCATGTTAGGGTTCTCTCTCTTCTTTAGGGTACTCTAGTCTCCCTCTCCTCTTCACACAGCTTTCTTCTTCAACCTCCATGGAAGGATATCTATCCCTCTCCTCCCTTTTTCTTTTTTCTTTGGTTGATTTGGTTCTTTGTTTTTTTTCTTGTTTTCCTTCCGTTTGGAGGAGTTCTTCTCTTCTAAATTAGTTTAAATCTAGAAGTTTCTTTCTCCCATATCAAGGAGGTTTATATCTCCATCTAGTTTAGATTTTAAGTTTTTTGTGTATAATTTTGGAGTTTCGCTTTCCTTAGATTTCTTTGGTGTACAAGTCTAGTTTTGAAGGAAATTAGAGGAGTTTCATAAAGGTTTCACACTCATAAGTATCAGATTTGTGTGCGTATAACCTTGTTACTCGGGATGATGATGGTGTTAGGATGTTAAACCTAAGCAAGCACTACCCAAAAATAAAGTTGTAGTAATAGATGAAGATCTCAATATGTGCTTGTTATTGAGTGAATTTTGTGATCAATCGTCAATTTTAATTTGAAGAATTCATAGATCTGTTCTTTGAGCATGTGACCCCTCTCACCATCTTCTAATAATTTATTTTCTTTTATGGAGTTTTATTTATTTATTTTTTATTTGTCTTAGTTTGCTGTTGAAATCCCTTTTTCTATTGTGTATATGTATAAATGAATGAAATATTTTTTTGACAGAAAAAAAAAGACAAGAAAACCAAGGAAAGATAATTAAACTGTTGGATATGAGATATCAAAAAGGTCAAGCAAGTTGGTTTTCGGGTAGTTTAGAAAGATTCTATATTCTTCATTTAATTAGGTCGACAGATGTTGAGTTCCCCACTATTGTAGGTATGCCAATTAGGTACCAATGGATATTATGTGGTGCATATCTCTTGTTGACGTAACAATTTGAGATAGTCTAATCTGATCTAAGCTAGTAAGATATATCTTAAAGAGGTTCTAGACTCCGTGCCAATTTGAGCCATGCACTCGATTTGAGCCACATGTGGCACTTCCTGGCCAATGAGCAAACATCTACGATTGTAGACAATGTGGCAGTTAATTTTTGTTTTAGTATCTAACTTGCTTATCGTTGTTATAGTCAAGACTGATCATAAAATGCCATGCGCAAACATCTACATTTAAGACAAAATTTTATAGGCCACGATACTAAGGACATAAGTATTTTTGTGGGGATTTATAGTTCTTTGGAAAGATAATGCAAATTGGATTTATCCTTAACATTACTTTAGTTCATAAAGAAATAGATAATAGTTTTTATGGCTTTTTTTAAAGAGTGTCCCAAGCACTTTTATTCTAAATGATTAATACTATGAAAAACCATAAATAAATACATGTATGACAAATTTATCTCAAATTAACTTTTTGACCATTCAAAAAAAAAAAAAAAAAACTTTTTGACCATTAAAAACTCCAAATTAATACACATATTACAAATTCACCACTAACTAATTTTTTTATCACCAAAAATCCCAAACTAGTATAATTGAGATTAATTTACTCTCGATTAATTTCTATTAAATTTGATTAATTCCATGAAAAACCCAAACTAATACACTTGTGACAAATCGAAAAACCTCAAATTGGTACGCCCATCAATTGCCTCATGTCATCAAACTCAACAATTTGAAAATAAAATTTAACTTAAACTAATGGAGTTGAATTTGTCACGTATATATCGTTTTCTTTTTCATGATTGAAAACTTAATTTATGGTAAATTTGTCACAATAAACCAGTTTGAGTTTTTTATGATATTAATCTTGTTCTAAAAAAAAAAGACCTTTTTAGATATCTGGTGCATTTAATTTATCGAGAGGAGCCTTATGAAATAAAAGTTCGAAATTTTGTACGTAATTAAAGAGACTTTAGCACATCTAATGCATTCAACTTTTATAGGATGAGCCTTTTGTTTTAAAGGAAAAGTAAAAATTTACACTTGTGATGAATGAAAGTACAAAACAATTGTATGATATATTTTAAAATATCAACATGAATATTACAGAAATCTTATTACATTAACTAGGGTCTTATATGCATAGCAAAAATGAACTAGGATTGTGCGATAAATAAAAATAGCTTGAGACGTATGTTAATCTGTCATCATTTGTAATGGCTGGTGAATGTCATTAGACTACACATAATGATATCTGTAGGAAACCATCTCTGGTCACTTAAGGTGAGCAACCGCCCTCCTCCTGGGGATTTCTCCTTTCTAATTTGCGAGTCTGTATTTGGTAAAGTTAAATCAAATGGATGATAAATTTAGACCCTTCAATGAATGGTTGATGTATTAATTTTTCAAAGACAATTGATCTATGATATAAGTTTAATCCCTACAAGTAAAGCATCCCATCATTTTTACATATCGGTACAAGAAAAGATACCCTAATCGTAATTACTTGCCTCCAAATTGTAAGATTTTTTTTTCTAAATATCTGATAAAAAAATCTATAAAGTAGTCTCTATATTCACTTTTGCAAATTGGATGCCAACAAGATAATCTCTCAAAAGTCACTAGAGATGGCTACAAGTGAAAATTCATAAACCACAATTACTTCATATAAATTAATTTTTTTAATTCAGGGATGCTATTGATTTTATCTGAATTGAAATGTGAAGATAAAGAGAGATATTCTCACAAAAATTTAAATAGTTTGTGGGATAACCATATCCAATTCCCTTCAAAAATTTTAATAGTACATTAAGTGATTTAGTTGAAATTTATATAAGTAAAAATTACTTTAAAAATCTAAAACAAAACGAAGCCATCAAAAAAGTCTTCAATTCCATTTAGTTCCATGAACATATATTTGCTAAGCCAAGATTGAAATTTATATAATAAAAATTATTTTGATAATCTAAAACAAATGTAGTTTTTCCTTCCTTTCATGGATAAAGAAATTTTATCATTTTCCAAAAATTATACATTTTGGGTCATATATGATGAGTATATTGAAAATATTTTTTTTTTGTTGAGTACGATTAATAAGTGATAAATAATAAAACAAATGGTCTTTAGAATTTGATTTAATATACAATATAACTCATGAATTTTTAATTTACTTAATGTTCGTTGTGAACTTAAATCCAAAATGCAATATCGTTTTAGAATTTTTAATTTGTTCAATATAATCTATGAAATTTTGGTAAATGTTTGCGACTATATGAAAACATTCAATGTTATTCCCGATCTTAAATCAATGGAAGGATAGATTAGACATTCTTATTTAATCCACAAATCAAAGTGAATTGAATAAATTGGAATTTTAGGCCATGTTTGTTTAATTGTGTTTCTATTCGCCAGAACAAAATTTCTATTATTTTTGTTTCGGAGAACCAAAAAAGAACAAAAACGCGTTTGTTTACACTTTTTGTTCTGATTTTTTTGTTCCCGAAACATATTTAGAACAAAAACAAGAAATAGAAAAAACTTGTTTCTTGCTCCCGGGAACAATTCCAAGAAACACTTTTTTTTTTTTCCTTTTTCCTTCTTCTTTTTCCTTTGGCCATTCGCTAACCTCAGACATGGCCGACAACCAGCCGTCAAGGGTCGGCGACCTTCTTGGAGCGTCGTTGGCCCCAAGCGAGGCTTGGCCTCGTCTTGGCTAGGCGAGCTCGAGCTCACTTGGGTCCGACGAGGCCACCGGCGAAAGGAAGAAAAAAAAAAAAGAAAAAGAAAGAAAAGATAAAATAAAAATATTTAAAAATAAAAAAAAAAATTATACAAATTTACCAAACATATTTCTGTTTTTTTTTTTTTTAAATTTAGGAACAACAATTTTGTGCACTTACCAAACGTGTTCTTCTATTAAAAAATTATTCCCCCGAACAAAAATATTTTTTTCTATTTTTGTTCTCGGAACAATTTTGAATAAAAACGTTACCAAACGCGGTCTTAGAGACTATCGGTATTATTATCTCTATAATAAAGACAAAAGACCAAACCACCCATTACGGTAGGCTAGGCTGGATAAGGCACTGCTTGATCCTTACCCTCAAGGTGAGGGGTTCAAAACCCAGTGGAGGAGCTTGGTGCCTTAACCATTTGCACGGGGTGGTGGTTCTCTCGTGCGGTCCCGGGGGTTTTGCTCACCGGCTACCGATTATGCGGGTTCCACAGGTAATCATAAAAAAAAAAAAAAAAAAAAAAAAAAAAAAAAGCCCAAAATTTGGGGAGCATTTCTTTCTACAACAGTCTCGATTCTCTAGCGATGCTCTCTCTCTCTCTCTCTCTCTCTCTCTCTCTCTCTCTCAACTTCATCATCATTGAGTTTTTTGTGTATAATTTTGGAGTTTCACTTTCCTTGGATTTCATTGGTGTACAAATCCAGTTTTGAAGGAAATTTAAGGAGTTTCGTAGAGGTTTCACACTCATAAGTACTGGATTTGTGTGCATACAACCTTGTTATTCGGGATGGCGATGGTGTTAGGATGTTAAACCTAAGCACGCACTACCGAAAAGTAAAATTGTAGTAATAGATGAAGATCTCAATATGTGCTCGTTATTGAAGATGAATTTAGGTGCCTTCGTTTCACGAAAAATGGGCGATTTATGGAAAATTACAATATTTACTCATGTTCAGCTAAAACCTAAAAATGTTTTAGAAAATATTTTCCGGGATTCAGTAAGGAAAATATTTTCCACTCACTAGATTAGCGAGCACGAGCATCAATCGAGGCTCGTCGGATCGACGAGCGTGAGTTTGAGATCGACAAGCTTGAGGTTCATTTGGTCTGACGACTAGCCAAAAAAGAAGGAGATGGGAAAGAAAAAAAAAAAAGGAAATTAAAAATAATTCAAATTAAAAAAGTTAAAGAAAATTAAAAAAAATAATTCGAATAAAAAAAGAAAAGAAGAGAAGAAATGAGAGGAGAAAGTGAGGATTTGTAGAGTTGTGAGGTAAGAGAGATCAATTGAAAAAAAATGTTTTCCACTTTTCAAAAAGTGGAAAATATTTTCCCCTACTTTAGAAGATTTTTTCCTTAGATGGAAAATATTTTCCCCAATTCATTTTACGTGAGACGAACGTTGGAAAATTCGAAAAACATTTTCCCTAAATTATTTTCCGCAAAACGAATGGAGCCTTAGTGATCAATCGTCAATTTTAATTTGAAGAATTCATAGATCTATTCTTTGAGCATGTGACCCCTCACCTTCTTCTAATAATTTATTTTCTTATCTAGAGTTTGTTTTATTTTTTTTTATTTGTCTTAGTTTGCTGTTGAAATCCCTTTTCTATTGTGTATATGTAGATATGAATGAAATATTTTTTTGACAAAAAAAAAAAGAAAAAGAAAACCAAGGAAAGATAATTAAACTGTCAGATCTGAAATATCAAAAAGGGCAAGCAAGTTGGTTTTCGGGTAGTTTAGAAAGATTCTATATTCTTCATTTAATTTGGTCGACAGATGCTAAGTTCTCCACTGTCGTAGGTATGCCGATATTAGGTACCAATGGATATTATGTGGTGCATATGTATTGTTGACATAATAATTTGAGATAATCTAATGTGATCTAAGTTATTAAAAAATATCTTAAAGAGGTTCTAGACTCCGTGCCAGTTTGAGCCATGCACTCGATTTGCGCCACATGTGGCACTTCCTGGCCAATGAGCAAATATCTACGATTGTAGACAATGTGGCAGTTAATTTTTGTTTTAGTATCTAACTTGTTTATCATTGTTATAGTTAAGACTGAGCATAAAATGCCATGCGCAAACGTCTACATTTAAGACAAAATTTTATAGGACACGATACTAAGGACATAAGTATTTTTGTGGGGATTTATAGTTCTTTGGAAAGATAATGCAAATTGGATTTATTCTTAACATCACTTTAGTTCATAGAGAAATAGATGATAATTTTTATGGCTTTTTTTAAAGAGTGTCCTAAGCACTTTTATTCTAAATGATTAATACTATGAAAAACTATAAACCGATACATTTATGACAAATTTATCTCGAATTAACTTTTTGACCATTAAAAACTCCAAATTAGTACACATATTACAAATTCACCACTAACTAATTCTTTTATTACCAAAAATCCTAAACTAGTATAGTTGAGATTAATTTACTCTCCATTAACATCTATTAAATTGGATTAATAATTAATACACTTGTGACAAATCGAAAAACCTCAAATTGATATAATCATCAATTGCGCGTGTCATCCAACTCAATAATTTGAAGGTAAAACTTAACGTAAACTAACGAAGTTAAATTTGTCATGAGATGTACTAGTTTTTAGTTTTTCATGATTAAAAACTTAATTTATGATAAATTTGTCACAATGAACCAATTTGAGTTTTTTATGATATTAATCTTATTCTAAAAATAGACCTTTATAGATATCTAGTGCATTTAATTTATTGAGAGGAGCCTTATGAAATAAAAGTTCGAAATTTTGTACGTAATTAAAGAGACTTTAGCTACAAGTGAAAATTTATAAACCACAATTACTTCATATAAATTAATTTTTTAATTTAGGGATGCTATTGATTTTATCTGCATTGAAATGTGAAGATGAAGAGAGATATTCTCAGAAAAATTAAAATAGTTTGTGGGATAACCATATCCAATTCCCTTCAAAATTTTTAATAGCACATTAAGTGGTTTAGTTGAAATTTATATAAGTAAAAATTACTTTAAAAATCTAAAACAAACGAAGCCATCAAAAAAGTATTCAATTCCATTTAGTTCCATGAACATATATTTGCTAAGCCAAGATTGAAATTTATATAACTAAAAATTATTTTAAAAATCTAAAACAAATGTAGTTTTTCCTTCCTTTCATGGATAAAGAAATTTTATCATTTTCCAAAAATTATACATTTTGGGTCATATATGATGAGTATATTGAAAATAACTTTCTTTTGTTAAGTACGATTAATAAGTGATAAATAATAAACAAATGATCTTTAAAATTTGATTTAATATACAATATAACTCAGCGAACTTTTAATTTGTTTAACGTCATAAATCACTTGAATCCCAAAATGCAATATCATTTTTAAAATTTTAAATTATTTAATACAATCCATGAATTTTGATAAATGTTTGCCGAATATATGAAAACATTCAATGTTATTCCCCATCTTGAATCAATGAAAGGATAGATTAGACATTTTTCATTTAATCCACGAATCAAAGTGACTTGAATAATAAATTGGAATTTTAGAGACCATCGGTATCTTTATCTCTATAATAAAGACAAAAGGCCAAACTTCGGGGGAGCATTTCTTTCCCCAACAGTTTCGGTTCTCCAGCGATTCTCCATTTTGTCTCCATCCCCCCCTCTCTCTCTATCTCTCTCTCAGTTTCAACTTCATCATCATCATCATTATCACTTCATCTTCAACCTTCGTCGAGCCGAGCCGGTCGAATCCCCACCCCCGATCACTCCCCCATTGCCGCGGCGAAGTTCTGCAACGCTCCCGAGCTCGGAATCCGCGCTCAATCGATGAGGCCGGGCTCGTTCCTCCGGCGGCCGCGCGCGGCGGCGGCGGCGGCGCGGGGGCGGGAAGTCCTCCTCCTCTTCCTCCTCCTTAGCTGAGGACGCCGGGCCGACCGCGGTTCCCTCGCGCGATCGATGGCGGCGGCTGCTTCGCCTCGCTTCTCCGCGCCCGGAGCCCGCGGCAATCGCGGCGGACGGCGGCCCGCGCTCTCGGCGGAGCCTTCGGGGCTTCGGTTTCCGCCGCCGCCGAGCGCGGAGGCTTGGAAAATCGCTTCTGCTCCCGGCGCGACTCGCTCGAAGGTAACGGTGGTTTCGTTCGCGTGCTGAGAGGGCACTGATCTGGTCGTTGTGCTCTTTTAAGTGATCGTGTGGACTGTTTGCGTACCTCGTGGAGTGATCGCTCACCGTTCGAAAAGCGAACTAACCCATCTCGAAAAGTTTGTGTATGGTTGTTCGCGTCTCTTGCTTATAGTTGGGAAGTACGAGTGTTTTGCGTGTTTGTGAAGTGGGGCCTGATGTACCGGGCGTCTACTGATCTGCATTATCAGTTTGGACCGTTTTCTACCAGTCAATTACGGATAATGTTGGGAATATAAAAATACCATTTTGGCGATGTTCTTGTCCCTGGTTTCTATCAGACATGTACTTTATGGATTATACGGCACTGTGGTTCCTCTAAAATGCCACCTGACAGTGTTCATCGCCATTTTTTGTTTGTTCTTCATCCTCATCAAATTCATAAGCTTTTAGCTGTGGAATTTTCAAAAAATGGCAGAGCTAAACTGTTCACCATTATATGTGTCTAGAATGATCTTGGCAATTGTTGCTTTGGGGTTTATGACTATTGGGTTTTCTTGACGCAGAAAGCTTTTAGTCAAATCAATTCTTTGCCTGATAGTGACGATTTCTTCCATGAGAAAGTACCAACACCCATACTCGATGTCATTGAGAGCCCTACCAATGTGAAGAACCTGTCTACAAAGGTTTGCTCATTTTTTTCTCTTTGATTTATGGGTTACCCCTCCTCAAGCTAATCTCACCTCTATCAACTAATGACTAGTTTTGCAGGAACTGCGGCAGTTAGCCGATGAAATCCGTTTAGAATTATCTTCAGTATTAAGAAAAGCACAAAAACCTTTGAAAGCTAGTCTGGCAGTCATTGAGCTGGCGGTGGCAATACATCACGTTTTTCATGCTCCTGCAGACAAAATTTTGTGGGATGTTGGGGAACAAGTGAGTAATGGATAGCAATCAGCACATGTTTGATCCTTAACATTATTGAAAACAAGTGCACAATCGCATTTTCAAAGTATTAAATTGTTTATCCTGGTTACTTGGCAGGCATATGCGCATAAAATGCTTACTGGAAGGAGATACCTCATGAACATTATGAGACAAAAGGACGGTTTGTCTGGTTTCACTTCTCGATCTGAAAGTGAATATGATCCTTTTGGTGCAGGACATGGATGCAGCAGCATTTCTGCAGGGCTAGGTAATGTCTCTTGCAGTCATTTCTCATGTGAGATGTTGGTTCTATAACCTAGCTTTCGATCACATGCATGTTGGTACTTGTGCGTGCTTTTCTTTTTCCACTAATGAGAAGGAAGCTTAAGCAATACATTATATCATTTTAGGCATGGCAGTTGCACGGGATATGAAGGGAAAACGTGAACGAATTCTGACAGTCATAAGCAATGGAACTACAATGGCAGGCCAGGTCTATGAGGCAATGAGCAATGCAGGTTATTTGGACTCTGATATGATAGTAATCTTGAATGATAGTCGTCATTCTTTGCACCCAAATGTTGAAGAGGGCCCGACGACATCTATCAATGCTCTCTCTAGTACTCTAAGTAAGCTCCAGTCAAGCAAATCTTTCCGGAAGTTTAGAGAAGCTGCCAAGGTATGCAGTTTATTTGGATAGAACTATTTCAATGGCTGCTTTCAGGTCATGAAGAGGGAGTTGAAATATTTTATAGATTGACAATGCACATGTTGAAAATAGAAAACATGTTGCTGACTTTGAGAAATGAGTAGACCATGATTATGACCATCGCCAAAATAGCATATCCACCTCGCTCCTGACACCTTTTTGTTTGTCCTTGCCATAGCTTGTTTATTGTAACGGAAATATGACACTTTCAGCTGCTTTGGTTGGATGTGAGATGTTAATCATAAAGGCCTCTTGTGAAGGCATCTACAACCTTTGAAGTAACCATACAATCCCCTTTATTTGTGTAGGACCTGATGATATATAGATAATTCCAGTAGTTTCCCATTTTAGGCTCATCTTAGCGGAGCTTTAATTTCCAAATTCAGTACAAAGTGTGCTTAGAAGAGATCGATAGATTAAGGATGTTTACTAAGGATTTGTCTACAAGATCCATGGAGTTGACTCAACTTAATAGAAAAAGGTTTTGATTAATGTCATTGTGGTGTTTAGTACAGAATATCTCTTAAATGTTTGCGAGTAGGTGCTCTTCATCTTAGTATAAAAGAATACGTTGTGATGCTAACTTTTTATATACAATTTGAAGTTTTGAATTGTCATTTTATAATCACTCAAAGTCAAGTACAAGCCAAACTATTTCCTTTTGAATTAGACTCTAGAGTTGTCATCTCTTTAGTCTCTGCAAAGTGCATTGTAACAACTAAAGTTGAAGTCATGTCAATGAGAAAGGGATAATTGCACTGGAAGTACTAAAACTTGTTGTAAAAGTGTATTCAAGTCCAAGAACTTTTAATAAGTGCAAACTAGTCCTAAAACTTGTATGGTTGGTGCAATTGAGTACCTCTCTTAAGTCTGTCTAATTTGAATGGCGGAAAATGTTGACATGCCATTAATTAAATATTCTTTAAAGGCACACAACATTGGTATGGTGACGCTTTAGAGATAGAGAGAGACCTAAGCAAATTATATAGAAAAAGGGTTATTAAGGGTTGAAAATTTACAAAATGAAAATCATGCTAAAAACAAATTGAATTGTTGATTCTATTTAGATAAAGAGTGACAGAGTGGGTTAAGGGGTGGTGCTGCCACACACTGCATTTCTGTTGAGGGAGGACCAATTACCCTCACCCAGCCATAGGCGAGGACTGTTCACCCTCATTGCAAGTGGGCAAGGGCTGCGAGCCTGGCTTGCTTGGTCTCATTGCTTGCCACCATTGCTCAGGGGTTGATTTTCCCTTGAGGCTGACAACAGGCAGTGAGAATATAAACATGACCAAGAACCCCATTGACATTGGGACTAATCTCTGAGGTGAAATCTGTCGTGACCACATGAACTTGGACTACGTTGCTCTGGTGAGTGGATTCTCGAGAATGAATAGAAAGGGGTAGCTGAAGAAGAGCTATGCATTGAAGTCGCAGAAGTTGGTGGAAGAAGTTGAGACCTTAATTTTGGAGGGGTTAGTGAGAGAGCTTGCAAAAATTCCATGCTGTGAAGAAATTAAGGATGCTGTAGCCACAAGGTTTCGTTTGTGCATTCCAAGCCAAGCCTGTCTAATTGAGGAAGAGAAGAAAACTCAGGAATGTACTATAGGGGTGATTGGTTCTTATTTCGGTTCGATCTCACCCAGGAATTGGGAATTGAACTAAGAGGATTGGTTCCTAGTTTCCGGAACTGGAATCGGACCACTTGGTCCTGAACTGAACTAGACCGGTTCGCAGGCAATCCAATGGAACTGGTCAACACTGAGTGAAAGTGTCAATGGATCTCCACCGTGGAAGTGACACACCAGATAGGTGGTCGTTGGTGGAGACCCATTTGGCGATTGAGTGGCCGGCAACGAGTCCCCTACAGCAAGAATTGGCAAGAGGTGCATTGGATTGCGGTGTCTCAAAACAGTGGAAGCCATTGAAATCAGCACATAGAGAGAGAGAGAGAGAGAGAGAGAGAGAGCAGTGAAGGGTTTTAATTGTGGGCTTGCTCTTGCCTCTTGTTTGCTTTGCCTTGCTGCTTCGAAGGGTTTAAGGAGAAAAAAGATAAAGGGGGTAGGGGGAGAGAGGGGGATCTAGCAAGTTTGTCATGAAATTATGAAATAGTAGTACGTGTGGAGGTGGAGAATCCATGGAGATGAAGAAGATGAAGAAGAGATGTGTACATTGATTTTTCTAGGAAAAACGATTCGATTTGGGCAGCCCCTAGAACTGAGAACTAGACTATCCAATTTTATGGAATTGGGAACCAGACTGGTGCCCTTGGGACTGCCCAGAACCAGCTGGTCCAGTCCGGTCTGGGCATTTTTGTTGCATAACTCTAAATGCACTTGTGCCTGAAGTGAAAATTTGTTGTAGCTTTTTTTCTATTAGCCAAATAAAAAATAAAGAGGCTGTAGCTGATGGAATGTTTGAGTTCCTCTTTTTTCTTCTGAGGGTTGGCTGAACCTTGCACAGTGTTGGCAAGCAGTGGGGCCAATGCTGTGCAAGGGCCAGTGGCCTTCGCCAACGAAGTTATGCCCCCATCTGAAACAACCCTCTCCCGGTGATGTTTTTGTATCACATCTGTTTTATCTTTCTTTTTATTTCTCTCTTTTGTTTTTGTTTTTCTTTGGCATTTTTTTTAAGGTGGCGCCCACATCAACACTGTGTCTTGAAATATGTTAGGAAAAGCTACATTAGTATTTTTTTTTTTTTTACTCAAATTAGACAAAGCTAATGGAGGTACTTTATCAGTTGGATAAGTTTGAGGATTTAATTGTACATTCTTAAACTTTTAGGACTTAATTGCATTTTCACGATAAGTTTTAAGATTTCTAATGCACTTATTCCAAAGAGATACGAAGAGAAACCTTTCTAAAGCCTTGAATATTATTTGTTTTAAGGACAAAAAGGAGAAACGCTAACTTCTTGGTGTTTTTTCCTGTAACTGGATTTTTACTAGTGATAACTGAACCAGTAGTGTACAATTAGTGGCAATTGTGTATGCCCTTATTTAACATGCAGCTTTCTTATTTTTCCAGGGTGTTACTAAAAAAATTGGCAGAGGCATGCATGAATGGGCGGCCAAAGTTGATGAATTTGCTCGTGGTATGATGGGTCCACCCGGTTCGACTCTCTTTGAAGAGCTTGGCTTGTACTATATTGGACCTGTTAATGGCCATAACATTGAGGACTTGGTTTGTGTTCTCCAAGAAGTGGCGTCACTAAATTCGATGGGTCCTGTACTGATTCATGTTGTAACTGAGGAAAATCAAGGGATCGAACGTAGCCAGCAGAGTGAGACTGGCGTGGATGTAGGCGAAGGTATGTCAGATATCATTAGGAATTCTGCGCTTTTTGTTTTTCAGTGGAATACTCATTGACTTGTGAAGCAGCCAAACGTGTCAATGGTCTCTCTTTGGTTAATATTTGGTCTTGTGCTACATGGTATGATTTCCCACTTTTGTCTTGTGCGTAGCTGCATATTTTATTTTATGATGAATCATTGAGTTCCATTCATTCTCGTGCTGTTTCCAAATGATTACATAAGGAGTAATAAATTCTGAACCCAGGACCAGCTTGTGGATTTTGCTCAACATTTGAACTGTTTGCTGTTTGTATAGTTAGCTTGTCATTTCCGTTCATTTGATTCAGAACATATGCTCACAAATCAGATTTTTGGGCAATGAAATGGCTGTCTGTGATGATTATTTTCATCACTCTCAAGAGACAACCATACAAATCATAAAAATGCTTGTGAGCTGAGAGTCAAATCTACTTTTGTTTGGCTGTCCCATGATGATTATCTGACTTTTTTAGCCTATTTTTACATATTTTCTGTCTAGTCATTGTCAGGTTTTGCTTCATGCTAGCCCTTCTAGTTTCTTAGTCACGCCTATAATTATAGTATTAGAGTATGCAACTAGGGTGAAGATGTGTCAGTTTTCCCTAAATGCTGCTATCTTCCAACCAAAACTCCAGGGCTGACTGCTGTATGCACCATATTTTCATAGAAGAAAGTTCCTATATGCTCTAACTGTCCTAGAGTGATGTTTCACTCAAATATTCGTGGTTTGTATCTGTGGTGCTCTTCAGGTTCAAGCAGTTGTGATTCAATGGCATCTAATTATCAACCCAGGACATATAGTGATTGTTTTGTGGAGGCTCTGGTTAGGAAGGCAGAGAGTGACAAAGATGTTGTGATGGTTCATGGGGAGCGGAGGTGGAACCATCGTTTCAGTTGTTTCGCGAGAAGTTTCCAGACAAGTTTTTCGATGTAGGAATGGCAGAGCAACATGCAGTTACATTTTCCGCAGGTTTATCATGTGGAGGATTAAAGCCATTTTGTGTGATCCCATCTGCATTTCTTCAGAGAGCATTTGATCAGGTTCTTACCTTTTCAGCTGTATATTTATGGTCATGATAACTTTAAGACAGATTTCCTTATTGAGAATCTGTTGTGGCATTAGGTGGTCCATGATGTTGATCGGCAAAGAATTCCTGTCCGTTTTGTCATTACGAGTGCAGGCTTGGTAGGATCTAATGGTCCTGTGCAGTGTGGGGCTTTTGATATAACGTTCATGTCATGTTTGCCCAACATGATTGTCATGGCGCCATCTGATGAAGATGAGCTAGTGGACATGGTAGAAACTGCTGCCATGGTTGATGATCGTCCAATTTGCTTCCGGTATCCACGGGGTGCAATTGTTCGGACAGACAAGTCTCTCAGTCAAGGGATCCCCATTGAGGTAATGCTTCAGCAATGTTACTCCCAGGTGATATTGTTTTCGACAGTTGTGTCTCTGTCGTGTGAAGTGAGGATCTCATGTAAATGTGTGCTTAAATTTAAAAAAGAAAAAGAAAATGTAAATGGCTCTAGTTCTTGTTAGTTTGAGGTTGAGAACATTAACCATGCGGATGATGTGTTTCATACGTTCCCTTTCATGGAATTTCCTTGACCAATTTTCATATTGATAACGACCAAAGTTCACCTTTTTTATAGTAGGGAGGTGAGAACACCACTTGCTGCCTGTTCTTAATGAGATAAGAAGTCTATACTTTCCTTTTCGATTGTCATTGTGTTCCATTCTCATTAGAATATCCTTCCAGGATTTGTTATAACTGAATATCAGTTTTAGGCCTGCATCTCGAATATCTAAAATCTATTTGCCAAATATCAGTTTTAGGTGAAATTCAAGTTGTTCCCTGCCATCTTACATTGCATTATCTACTATTGCGTACTTATCAATAATTGCAATCATTTGCTTTCATGCGTAACTTGAAGTGCTGTGTTGTCATATTCTAGGGCTTTGATTAAATGTCTGGATTTGCAGAACAGATTGGAAAGGGGAGAATTCTTGCAGAAGGTAAAGATGTTGCTTTGCTTGGTTATGGGTCAATGGTTCAGAACTGTGTCAAAGCTCGGTCCCTTCTTTCAAAGCTTGGAATTGAGGTGACAGTCGCTGATGCAAGATTCTGCAAACCACTTGACATAGGATTACTTAGGGAGTTGTGTGAAAATCATGCCTTTCTGGTCACTGTTGAGGAAGGATCCATTGGAGGTTTCGGGTCCCATGTTGCACAGTTCATTGCACTTGATGGACGGCTTGATGGCAGAATAAAGGTACAGCATCATCCTTTCTATAGTCCTTTATTTGTGATCGTGCCCTTGTCATGGATCTTTTCTTGAGGAAAGACGGGCCCACCGTTCCTGTTGGCATCATCTAATTTTTGCATTTCAAAGCCATGATAAATGAAAGAATAACCACAAGTAGGGCGAATCATTTCTTTTTTAGTAGTTTGATACCTGGTATTGGCCATAGTTCGCAGACAATCTATAGCTTTAGTAAGAGCGGATTTTCAGCTCCATAATACCAGGCATTGGCCACAGTACGCCAGGCCATTCTAAGTGTTGTGCAGTACCGATGTGGGAGGAAAATTTATTGAATTGTGATTTACTGTTTCTAAGCTGTACTGATTAGGTTTGATTCCTCCAGTGGCGGCCAATTGTTTTACCCGATGCCTACGTAGAGCACGCGTCACCAAATGAGCAGCTTTCCCTTGCTGGGCTCACTGGGCACCACATTGCCGCAACCGTGTTGAGTCTCCTTGGCCGGACACGCGAAGCTCTTCTGTTGATGTGCTAGATTCCCTGCAATTCTTCCACCCCGATTTCTCTCGAAATGGGCTCATGCTGATGCCGCAGTACTGATAAGCCAGACATGGTGATGGAGCTTGAGCAAAGATGGCTTACTCGCCGACTACCATGTGTCCAGAATGCTGTATTGATTGTTGGTTGGCATGCGGTACGTTCTATCGCCAGAGTACAGAACTCATTTCTGAGAAGCTTATTCGGGGATTGTTTCTGCTAATTTGTCTCACGTACGAGAGCCAAAACGAAGAGTGAACAAACGTGTAGTCGCTTCGGTCTTTTGAGACCCCAAACTAAGAAGTTACTTTGAATCAAATAAGCTTTCTGAAGGTGATGTATTTGGTAAGTGACAATACTGAACGTTTCAAAATTCTGTCGCGTGAATTTGGGGAAATTACAAAAAAGTAATTTATTGTACTTTTATTAATTTGGTTCTAAACCTTTCATTTTTGGCTCATTAAGTCTTACATCTTTCGACAATTTCCCACTTTAATTATTAAATTGTGAATTGTGTCAATTTAGTTTTAAACTTTATAATTATGTGGATTTATTTAATTCTAAACTTTTGGAGGATTTATTAATTTTTTACTTCTCATCAATTTTTGTTGAAAAATATTAACATAGCGATCTAGTTAGTGTCGACGGTCTTTCATGATATGATTTGTGGTTACATATATAATTTTTTAAAATTTATTGTTGAATTTAAAAAAAAGTCTTCTTTTCAATGCTAAGCTAGTAAGGTCATCGACCACATGTGAGGCCCAAGATGCTCTTGCCTGACCAGGTGAGGGTTGTTGCCCAAGTTGGTTGGAAAAGTAAAAGAAGAGAAAGAAAAGATAAAAGGAAGAATTAAAAAATTAGAAAAATTGAAAAGAAACTCAAATGATTGTCGTGTTTTCCAGTCAAAATAGGTTGGAAATACTAAATTAGTAAAATCGTCAAAAAATGTTTAAGATTAAATTAGTCAAATTAAAAAGTTTAGAATTAAACTGGCTAAAATATAATAGGTTGGGAACTTTTTTAGTAATTTTTTCTGAAAAATATTTAGGGGTAGTAACACAGCGGGCAATTCTTGGAGTAATGTTCATGGCGACAATGATAGATCGTACACTGCCTCGCCGTGCCGGCGAGCATCCGAGAGGAAAGGATAAATATTTGGCGCCAGCAGTAGTATAGTATGGATGCCGATGACATGGCTGAACATAGTTTTCATTTTCATAAGAACAAGAAAGAGAAGAAAGAAGATATCACAATGTCTGCCTCCCATGAATTCATGAACAATCTGATCCTGACCCGCCCATTCATGCGCGTAAGATCGCGCACAGGACTTGCTCATCGACATCCGCAACGATGCCCATCCCGAGCCGAAGTTCCATGGGCCGACCGGGGACGGCAAGCGCATAAGATATGGCCGACGCATTACCAGAGAAATACACCACCGAGAGAATGTTAAAACCAAGCTGCATTTGATGTCTGCCCGACGACCCGACCGCTCTTCATCGGCTATAATCGTTCTTATCGACAAGTGCCCGATCACGCGATAAAGGTTCGCAACCATGGTTCCATCAAAAGAGGACTAAAGCATGAGGTCAAAAGCACTACTTGACAATCGATCCAAGGAGCAATACTCTCCATTCGCGCGTCGTTTTGAGCCGACCGGCAATGTCGGGGACCGGAGTGGCAAATCCAAGTCTCGATTATGGAGGTTCTCCGATGGGGTCTTTCAAGCCGCGTTGCCGACGTTGCTTTAATGAAATTAAGGGAACTAAAAGCAAGGAAATAATATGATTTAATCGTGCTTGGAAACCCGTCAAAATGAATTATAAACATGTTTCTTAACTTATATGGATCTTAAATGAGTTAAGTATGTTGAGTAAATGAGTTTAGACACCAATATGAGCGTTGAATGGAATTACAACTTACTTAAACCTGACTCATTAACTCTCTCTTCAATCTCCTTTGCTTTTACTAGATCTGGCGCTCACTAACTCCACTCTTAATTTAATTTGTTTACAAGTCTTTGTAGATTAGATTAATTACGTGTTTTAGTAATATGGTTCGAGTCTAGGATAAGTTACTAAATTTGCATTAAGTGGAAACGGGTCAAATGGGTTAAGTGGCTCTATTTGGTTCGGATTATTTATGATTCAACTTAATCCGACCCACCTCGCTTGTTTGACGAGTAGTTGTGCCACGTCAGCAATTGGACTGGAAACCGACCCCGGCCAATTTTTATATTTGTATCCGGGCCGGGCCGGGCCGGGCCGGGGTAGGCCCATCTATGTGCAGCGGCCATACCGAGCCCACGAACCGATCCCCCAATTACCTCGAAAACCGAGGCTCCGACGATCTTTCCAGAAATCCATCGTCTCTGGCAGAGAGAAGAGAGGAGAACAGCTTGGCGAAATCGAAGAAGATGTCGTCGTTCCTGCAGTCGCTGCTGGATCCGAAGAAGAACTGGTTAGCCGCCCAGCACATGAAGACCATCTCCAAGCGCCTCCGCCACTACGGTCCTTCCCCTTCCATTTCACCCCATCGATTTCGTCGATTTCCCTTCTTTTTTTTTTTTTTCCTTCGTTTCTCGCCCTCTCGCGGTCAATCGAGGATGCGGTTGTCCGATTCGGCGTCCTCCGCCGCCGCCGGTTGTTCTGGTCTCCTCCGGCGGCGGCGGCGGCGGCGGCGGCGGCTTTTCGATGTTTGACAATGTTGCCGTCGGCTCGAGTTTTGTGATTTTTATTTTCGGCCGAGTTCTGATTGTTTGGAATGGAAAATAGGGCTCCGGTACGACGATCTTTACGATCCTTACTACGATCTCGACGTGAAGGAGGCGCTCAACCGGCTGCCGAGGGAGATCGTGGACGCGCGGAACCAGCGCCTCAAGCGCGCCATGGACCTCTCCATGAAGCACGAGTACCTTCCCGAGAATATTCAGGTAATGGGGCATTTGGCGGATGGGGTCGGTCCGTCGTCCGTCTTCCAGGGGTGCTCGAAGCTTGTCTCGGATCGCGACGCCTTGCTTTGGTGTCTTTAAATGGGGCGTGTCTCGAGCATTCTTTTTTGTTGGTGTCGTTTGTGGTAGCCTGACTCGAACGTTGTCGTCGGTGAATAAGAGATTAAAATTGATGATGACGAAATCGGGATAGAATACGGAAAACTTGCGGAGGCGGTGGTGTGCGTGCAATGCGAGCGATATGCGCTTCGCGAAAGTGTTCTTTGTTGTTGGGTGTTGCTTGTTCATCTGCTGAAATTTGAGCAGAAGAGTGTATGTTTTGAGCAATGGCTTTCTAAATTTTATCTTCCTTTTATGGAAAAGAAAATATTATATAGAGATATTAATGTATCTCATTCTTACCCCTGCAGGCTATGCAAACTCCTTTCAGAAGCTACCTTCAGGATATGCTTGCTCTTGTAAGTTTCTTTTACTGAGAGGAGAAGTTTTTATAGAGTGCTTTGAATGGTGATCTGGCTCCATGCTTACTTTGCAATAAGAGAGAACTTTTAGCAGCCTCAGGAGTCTCTCTGGGTCTCTTGTGAATCTTTGTTATTGCTACATTGGCCCTTGTGATTGGAGTGGTTTTTTATTTGGGCAAATTTATTAGTTCTTGTAGATTATATATGGAAATCAGACATTTTATCCAATGTGAAAAGGTGGAAAGCTAAAAATCAAGAAGTTATTTGTGGCGACAAGTTGTGGTATGCTTCTTAAGGTAGGTTCAGTTGAATACCATATTAATCTCAGGAATCAAGTAACAGGCAATCCAAAGCTCAAATTGGTGGCTTGATTGTTTGTATAGTGGGAAGCACCTGTTTGGTGCTCCTCAATATACTTACAACTAGACACTTAGTTGTTTTTACTTTCTGTTGTGGAGAAATGAATCAATGCTGTTCCTAATCTTACCCCTAATATCTGGTCCTAAACCTCAACCCTTAGAGAACCCTAAAAATGGGGAAAAATATGCTAACAACCATTTGCTTCCATTTAATTTATAATTAAAAGTTAAAAAAAAAAAAGAGTATTATTATCTTAAGAACTCTTAAGTATTAGAATCTATATATCTTTCTGAAGTTGCATGGTATGGTTTTTGGCACTTCTGGCTTCTGTTATGGCTTAGACATCAGTTGCATATAAAATTTTTCTTTTAACCTTGTCAGCCGTGATTGTGAAGTTTGATATGTGTATTGACTATTGGAGGAATAATTCCTATTGTTGATTTGAAGAGTGAATGAATGCCATAGAAAAAGTGGCACATCTACAGTTTGTCTCGCTAGCTGTAATATTATAGTTGAATGGAATACCTTTGTGGCAGTATTATAGGTCCTTGAGTTTATCTTCCTGTAGAGTCAATCAGCTGAGGCTTGTCTCATCCAACTTTGTATCTTTTAAGTCTTGCTTTCTAACTTGCTGAGTTTGGAGGTGGATAGTAGTTTTGGATGTTTCTATGAATTGAAGTCTGTTGTGAATTTTTAACCAATTCTATTACAGGAAGAAACTGGACTTGATGTTTTCTGTGAAAAATTATTTTTTCTTATCTCAAGATTAATCGTCTGTTGTACAATTAGTATTGAGTGATATGTTTTTTGAGTGTGTGCCTGTGCTTGTGTTTTCTGGGTCTCATTCTATCTTGATTTGCTCCTCTCCTTGGGTTTAATAAAATGTACCTGCCAAATGATCCGTCAAAGTCATGGTTGAGATAATTCTCAGGAAGTGGTTTTCTTTGATTCACTCGGTTTTAGATGATGGCAGCTAGTTCGTTTCAGTCTATATATGCACAAATCACTAAGAATCTCTTATGTGAGATTTTGCAGGTTAAGAAGGAGAAAGCAGAACGTGAAGCACTGGGAGCATTGCCTCTCTACCAGCGCACAATTCCTTGATCTCCTAGCCTTTTTTATGACCGGTGGTTTTAATCTCATGGGCACCATAACATGGTAGTCTACATTCTGTGGAAATTTTCATTGCACTCTTATATAAGCGTTTCCTTCATCCCAATTGCTTGTATCATGGGACGGCATTCACTATCCTGCTTGTCATCTAGTTGAATCTGATGACTAAGTGACATCGACTTTTGTAATAAGTTTATGTCTGGAATGTTGATGAGTACTAGATTAAGTCTGTTGTTATGCTCGCCTCTTTGCTATGGAATATAGAATCTTGTTTGGACCATTTTGTCCTTTGAGTTATACATTGCTGTGCTTGCACCTTGTTTTGTTGCTTCACGATTCCTATTTGCTAAGTTCCAATAAACTGTCCATTGCCGACATGATATCCGCTTATTGTCATTCTCCGGGGGACGCACATTCAGCTGAAGAGTTGCTAATTGGGATGAATTTAAGTTTGCTTCAGTTGGAATTTTGATGTCTGGCTGATCAAACCACAAAAAGGAGTAATATTTTCATCACATTAGTCATGCAGAACTGCATAGTGTGTTCATATGAATCTGCTTTGAGTTGGGCCAGTTGAAAATCTGTTGAGGGTCTGTGTGCCATTACCATAAAGATCCCTAAGAGTAATAGACTGATCTTCTGCGTGACCTGCTCTGATTCAGTTTTTGGTTATTATGGTAGGTCTGCATCCAGATCATCAGATAGCCAAGGAATGAAAATGAAGTTTAGATGAGGAAAAATGTTCGCCGCTTGGCTCAGTAGCTATTAGAGGTGGCAAATGGGTGAGTCGGGTCGGGACGGGGACGGGTATGGGTTGGGTCGAAAATGGGTCGATCCATATTTGACTCATTTAACCTGTTTTGATCCATATTCTTGTAGTATAAATCTTATGATCCATACTCGACCCAACCCATATTATCGAAACACATTTATATTTAACTCAATTTAGTTACTTAAATAAAAGCTTCACACCAAATTTAAAAATGTAAATAAAATAAAATAAAAATGTGAAAAACCTTTAAATTAAAATACTTTTGAAGAACTCTTAATAAGAAAAAATTTGATGAGCTAATAATTGATATGAAAATAATATTTTTGAACAAATCTTCTTGAATACAAGAATGCATAGCTTCTTAATTGTAATTGTTTTTAATTTTGGTTGATTTATTGATTTTAGTTCATCAAGTTAAAAATTACATTATGATGTCTTGAATTTCTATTTATCAATCTAAATAGCATTGAGCTTCGTCTAAAAGTGCTTCTTCCATATGTATATGGATATCTATCTACCAAATATCATTAATTAAAAAAATCGAATTTTATTATTTTAAAGTTTTTTGAAATTATTATTATTATTATTATTATTATTATTATTATTATTATTATTATTATTATTATTATTATTATATTTTATTTTATTTTATTATTTTCTCTTTTCTTTCTTTTTCCTCCTCCTTCTCTTGTTACTCATTCGATAGTGATCGGCCAATCCCATGATCAAGGCTCACTTTGTCTGCGAGCCCGAGCTATCGAGCTTCGTCGCGATTGGTGAGCTCGGGCTTACGATCCGGAGTGAGCTTGAGCTTCGTTGCGGTCCCGGCGAGCTTGCGGCTCGCCAGATCCAGGCGATCCCGAGCTTGGCCATGGCTGGCGAGCTTGCGGCTTGCTCGAGCTTCGTCACGGCCGACGAGCTCGCAGCTCACTAGATCCAAGCGAGCTCGAGCTCGCGGCTCGCTTGATCTAGGCGAGCCCGAGCTTTGTCGCGGTCGGCGAGCTCGCGGCTTGCCAAATCCAAGCAAGCCTAAGATCGCCCATGGTTATCGAGCTCACGGCTTGCTCGATCCAGGCGAGCCCGAGCTCCATCATGGCTAGCGAGCTTGCAGCTCGCCCAAGCTCCGTCGAGGCGAGCCGCGACAGTGAGTGGCTGAGGGGGGTCGAAAATGAGTCACTGATGAATCGCAGCTATCTATCGTTAACAAGGTCTATGTTTTTTGGTTATGAAAATGGGTCATAACATGTAACCCATTTTCGACCCATATAGAATTGAACTTAAAACACTTTTGACTCATTTTAATTGGGCCATTACATCTTCATGACCCATATACAACCCATTAGTGAAAATATGGGTTTAAAAATGGGTCCATGACCCATTTTGCCATCTCTAGCTATTCTTGAACTTTTTCAATAAGAAAAGATGTCTACACGGTCCTGATATGGAGTTAAGGGCAAAGTGAACCAGAGTGCTGCAAAGTTGAGCTAAACTGGAATTCGTGTTGTCTTACGCATTAGGTCAGACTCTTGCGAGAACCCATGCCTGTTTGGCATTTCGCACTGTGATTTGTTGTCGATTTCCTCACCTTGGCCATTCAGGGATCGAACTTGGGAGATTCTAAGCTGATGAGTTTGAGGTCTCGCTTATGAGGCCAAAAAGGCTCTTTAAAGCCCGGTCGAGACGAGGACCATACCGACAAGTGAGAATGACTTCTTTATCGATTTTTTTTTAACGTTTGCGGCATGGAGAAAGTAAATGATTCGATCTTGCTCGCTCCATTCGCTAAAGGCGTCTTGATATAAGGTTGTACGATGAGGCACCTGAAATACCCGAGTCACAGCATTGTCGCCGAGTATAATTGCTGGAAGTAGCAGAGAGATGGTAAATGAGTACGCGAAATTCAATTGAAGTGGGTTGAACTCAGGCTCTGACTTTCTTAAGCTAATGACAGATGACTACGGCAAATCGCTCTTTGCTTTAGGTTTCATTTGTTTCGAAAAAATATTTTTTTCATTTTCTGCCGTTCAGTTTACCAAGAAAAATGAGTTAACGGAAAATATTTTTCATTACTCGACAGAAAACTTATGTTAAAATTCAGGAAAATGATTTTATCTCTAAAAAATTGGAAATATTTTATAAAATATTATTAGTTATCAACATTTGAACTCAAAGTTCCATGCTTAGGCATGAAATCTGATGTTGATTCCCGAGTCTCTAGTGTCTGGCCTTGGGTCCATCAAGGCTGGCCTGTGCCTAGGACTTTAGCACTTGTGCCCAGCTCCTCCCTAAGGCACATCCTCGGGTCCATCGAGCCTCGAGTCCAAGAGCCTTTGGCATCCATGCCTAGGTCCATCGAGGTTAGGCCTGAATGCTCATGCCCAATGCCCAAGCACTCAAGCTCAAGGTCCACTAAGGCCATGCTTAGGTTCCAAATACTCTAGCTCTGGTCCTAGCACTTGACTTGGGTCCACAAAGGCCATACTCAGGTCGTTGGTGCTTGGGCTTAGGTCATTGGTGCTCAATCTAGGGATTATCGAGGTTGAGGCTCGAGACCCCAATACTTGTGCCCTCATCCCCGACGCTTGAGTCGAAGTCCATCGAGGCGAGCCTCACGACTTTGATGTCCATACTCAGTTCTCCAACCATCCATGGGCAATTATTGATGCATGAATAATGTAAGTTTATTTAAACAAATCATATTAGATTTTTCATATCAAATATTTTTCAGTTCATCTTCAAGTTTTAACCAAACATCATTTTATATATATATATATATATCTCTATTTTCAGGAAAATGATTGTTAGAAAATACTTTTCGAAAATGTCAAATCTTTCGCAAAATTATTGGAGGAGGCTATTGCATTGTGTGCGGTTGTGCATAAGTCAGGTGGACGAATGTCAATGAGCAAAATCCCTTGATCTGTCCATCATCCACGTCCCTTTACTTCCGTCACGAAAGAAGAATGAATGTGCGGGGGGAGGAAAATGGCAAAAAAACAGGAGGTCGGTACAGAGTGAGGGGAAAGGGTAGGTCGGTGGGTAGCAGCGATATCTTGGAGTGTGCTTGGCCAAGAAAAATTGGCCGTGTATTGGAAGAGTGTGTCGTGCAGACTGTCCCCCTTATCTCTTGGTCCTCCTGGAGCGAGCAGATCAGGTAAAAGAAGATAGATCCAGAATCCGCAATAATAATAATAATGATAATAAAGTTAATTCCATGAAAATATTCAAATTGATATATTTATAACAATTTTTTAGATTACAAAAAGCCTCGAAATAATACACCTACGATAAATTTACACCTAATTAATTTTTTGGTAAATCGAAAACTCCAAATCGATTTACGTGGACGTAAACTTATCGTGTCAATTGAATTACAATAATTTCATGGTAAAACGTAACGGAACCCAATGAAAGATAAATATGTCATGAATGTACTATATTAAGATTTCTAACGATCCAAACTAATTTTTGGTAAATTTATCATAAGTATACCAATTTTGAATTCTTTAAGACCTAAAAATTAGTTTTTGATAAATTTATCACATATATATTAGTTTAAAATTTTAGTTGTGATAAGATCATAAAATAGTAAAAAAATCGCAACTTTGGGGCCACTGTCAAATCGATTGTTAAGTATCACTATAGCAATTTCTGATACTATTCGTTGATTTTTTCAGTATCACTTTTTTATGAGAACTTTGATTTAATCGTGTAGATAAAAAAAATTGAATTGAATTCTGTATAGAAGGCTTTAGTGTAATTTTCCTAAGTTAGAAAAAGAGAAGTCTGGAGCTTGTGCAAGCTGCATGGGGAATAATCAGCTGGGCATTTGCAGGTGCCAATCATATAGGCCGGCTTTTAATGGGCATGGAGGCATGGGGTTGCTGCCATTATGTGTCATCTCCCTCTTTGTCTCTCTTGCCCAGACCTCTATCTTGTGTGGATAGGCTTGAGTCTGAAATCCAGACTCATCTCCATCTCTTGCCTCGTTCTGAATTGGCCAGATGATATTTGCAGGGAAACAAAAGAGAGAACAAAATAAATGCTTTCTCTTAGCAGAACCATCTTACCTTCATAAATAGTATTTCACTCTTCTTATATATGGAAGCCAAAGATGTTAATTTTCTTATAGGCTGTTTGGTATAGTTTTTCTCCCAACAGCTTCATCTGTGTGAAGGGATGTCGCACCTTTTAAAAGTGGATGGCAAATGCCTTAACAGTTATAGCACGTCCAAAGCTAGGTAGCTTATGCCAGCTTACGACGAGCCCACAACACTTCAAGAAAATGAACTACCATTTGTGACAATCATCTTTCGGGGTTCGAATGCATAGATCTAACAATCAAGGTATCGAATCACCATGTTAATCTAGCGGGTGCATTCTTCTTATTATTCCTGAAACCATCTCTCATTTCTCCATTTGTGCTCGTCCCGATGTGTCCAAGAAGCTCTTCAGAAGCTCCCCTTGTGGGGAGAGACTTGTCTGTCGGGTAGGTTGTCACTTTTCACAGGCAGCTTGGATGGTGACTTGTGCTTGCTTTGAAACTGATAGTGTTATCTTTTTCGAATCAAAATGAAAAAGCCCTTTCGTGGGTGGGGACGAGTTAATACAGTGAAAGTCCTACATATGATGCATAGAATGTAATCAAATTCTAAAATTATAATCGACTCAATTAAGCTCTAAACCTTCTAAAAAAATATATATATATATATATATAATCATATCCACTAGATGAACGGTGCCTAAAATTGTTTATATGTTACTCATAAAACGTGGGATCTATAAATTGCAGTTTTGCATATAACTTTTAGGATTTGATTGCAATTTTTGCAAAAGGTTTAGAATTAGAATTGATAAATTGAAAGGTTTACAATTTAATTACATTCTGTACATAAGTTTAGAACTTGTGGTACAATTTTCCCATTCTTTCAAAATCATGGCATGCATCAATCATCTTCGACTCAACATATATTAATTGAAAAGTCCTATGTTATAGTTTCTAGATATATGCTCGATAAGGTGCTACCTATCCATTAAATATGTGGCGAAACCCCAACGGGAAATTGTATAGCAGTTGAACTTTGTTTGGATCGTAAGATAGACTAGATCGAGAGGACTTGAGGAATGAATATTAATTATTTGTAGGTCCAAAGCTTTTTGACATTTCCCCCTCACCAATTACCTCCATATTCCAAAGTGTTAGAAGATATCTCCTATCACTTGATTATGAATAAATATGCTATTTATTTATGTGTGATCTTCCTCCACCCATTAGAATAATTTTTTTGGATTAAATCTTCTAACAAGATATCTAAGTTAGTATCTATCTCACTTTATTCCACGTGTACGTCTATGCCGTTGTTATTTTTAATTTGACTTGCACGTGAGAATGCTGTTAAAATATCGTATGCCATTATGACTATGGGGTCTGTATGTTCTTTATATACACGTGATTTCCCTTTATTAACTTAAACTTTTGGATTAGACTTTCTCATAAATTCCTTTTTTTTTTAATCTTGTCAATTTTATTCGTTCTTATCTACACAAGAAATTATTATGTATGTAGCCAACATTAGCCACACAAGTCCTTTTGAAGACAAGGGGTCGAGTCACCCGCGACCTCATCGGAAGACAAGTTCATTAATGCAGTTGCACTGTGTGCGTGCATGTGCATGGTCTCATTCTGATGGTCTATTTCCCTGTTCTTAGAAGGGTTTGTCCCTGAGAAGAAAAGAGATCGGCACCGATTGATTTGTCCTTTCTCAAGCTTGGAATTCCTCAAGATATAATAAATAAATAAATAAAATCACGTCACACAAAACTCAAAGGGCTTGACCCTTTACTCCCTATTTCCATTTTCAGGAGACATTTCTCCATTTGTAGAGGAAGTTCCTTTGTATCAGTTCAAAGATTGAGCTACAAGGAGTATGAATTCATGCATGACCATGAGGGAATGGGTCTCTGCAGATATTCTCAAAATCTGAGAGTAGGAATCTAAACAATATTCTGGACAATCTCCCTTTCTTTTTTTGCAGTATTTTTTTCTTATATTTGATTATAATAGATAACCGTGATGTTGTAAAATCAGAGATTTGAATTGTAGGACCATGGTACGACAACTTACTGTAATGTTGTATGATAAATTGAGAGATGACAATTGTAGCATTAGTTGATCAAGTCTGGCCATGTGGCGAACATGTAAGTAAAGGTGCTAATGTCATGGTCAAACGTCAAAATCAGTACTTCCAGTTCCATCTGGAATAGCAATATGCATGAACCTAAAACTTAATCATGCATTTCTTTTTCCGTTTTTTTTTTTCAATCAAGCAAGGCAAAATCCTCCATGTCAGTGAAAATCCTTTTTTTTCTCTTTATTGAGAAACAAAGGCGTTAATGTTGCTCTCATGAATTGACTTGTGGATATTTTCGAGTGCAAGTTTTGGTGCGTCTCTTGCTATATAACTTATTTGGTTTAAGTCAATATATATCTTACCTTTTATCGGAAAAAAAATGTTGCTCTCATGAAAAGTATAAACAAATTCATTTTTGCCTTTCTTCAGAGTCATTTTACTATATTTATCCAGCACATTGCATAGACTGACATAAATTTCCTTTTTTTTATAAAGTTATCAAATAATTAGAACTTCTTCCCTTATAGCGGTGCTCCACACAAAAACAAAAAAAAACTTTCAAGCAAGATTTTGCACCGTTGTCGCGTGGAAAGTGTTTAAAAATCTCACATGAGGACAATTGAAGTTGGGAAGGAGGCAACCCCCAATAATTCAAGCGGGCAGGAGACCTTGATTTTAGGGCCAATGAAAGAGAAAGTTCCAAAAGAAAATTGCCAAGAAAAGGACGGGTAAATTGTCTCTTCAGACCTTGGTGAAGCAGGGATTTCCGCACAAGAAGCAGATAGAAAAGGGGGAAAAGGGATGAGGTTGAGATTAGTGTTGGGCCACCATATACTATTATTCAATTCAGCCCTTAGGCCCACCATGCTCCCCTCCTCCTGGCCCAGAAATTCAATCCAAATAATTCAATTCAGCTCTCGGATCTGTTCTTTCATTTTATTTTATTTTTTTTGGTATATGTTTGTTAGGTCAGCTGGGATTTTCTTGCAGCCCCAGCACTGTCCCCTTCAGATTGAGTCCCACAGCCTTTGGGGCCCCAACATTCCTCGTGATTCGTTTCATTGATAATTTGACAAAATTCATGTTCTCGAACGGTTAAACTATCAAATGAAGCGTCGATTGTTAGATTCGAATTTTTAAGCAGATGGATCATACTCAATTATGACTATAATTATGTGACATCGTTTAATATATCATTTATTAAATCAATTTTGGTATTTGGATCATTATTTCAATTAGAAGTCCGCCATATTTGGATTGAGTGTACTTTTGATATTTTTGGTCATACAAAAATATTTGCATGGAGAAATCTCCACCATTATAAATATTTAATTGAAATGACAAGCTCTATATAATAATCTGAAAAGAAACCTCCTTGATCAATGACAAATAAATAAAACCTCATGTTAGGTATTCTATGTGTCTCCTGACATCTATTCCATCGAGAATCTCCACATGACATCTCATCTTGTAAGGCTACGTTTGGTTTGGTTGGGCCATTGGAGAAAACTTTTAGAGAAATGTAAAGGACATTATGCTAGAGCTTTTCTCTTTTTTTTTTTCTTTTTTGGCAAAATACAAATAGTGTTTAGTAAAGTGTAATTTATAAGTGCATTGAGAAGCAAGCTTTGGTTTAAATGCTACGTCGAACAAACTACACTTAAAAAGGGACTCATTTTATATTTTAAAAAGAACCTCAAACCCTTCATTGGCATCGAGCTTAGGCTGTTAATAAGCTAGATCTACTATCGACAACACTCGCTTGAGATTCTACGACCCTTGGCAACACTGCCAAGGTCATGTGACCTTAAGTGACCGCCACCTGAGGTTGTACAACTCCAGGCTGCCTAGCTTGATGTAGCGTGACCTCAAGCAAGATTCATTGGTGCCAAATTTGAGTCACTGACAATGTCACACCCGATAAGGACATTTTAGAGAACTTTGAAAGTTTAGCAAGGGCAAAATTATATAAAGAAATTATTAGCATTCTGAAAATGCTCAAAACTCTAAGCTCCAACAAACTTGCGTTAGGTTAAAGGAATCCAGAAAGCTTTGGAGACCTAATTGCATTCTCCAAAAACTCTTCAAAAAATTTCTCAAAAGCCACTTGCATTTTTTAAGGCCGAATGGACCTTAATGGAGCATCGCTTCACTAAACAGTTGTTGTCATTTTCTTGATGAAAGCGGAATAAATCCGATCTTTTATCTTTCGCATGTATCTCCATAACAAAAAAGAAAAAAAAAAGAAGAAGGATAAAAGATAAATTCTTGGATTGTTTGCATCCGCAAATATGTTGTCTGCATATATTTATTCTTGGGTTCAACAACCTTTGAAAAGCCCTTCATCTGTATTTGTACCTCCTCTCATGTTAAAAATAAAAATAAAAATCTAAGGTTCTAATCAGAATCTCCAATGCATAGTTTTCCCCCTTCCTGCCGACCTTAAGAAACAGTAGTTTTGTAACTTTTTGAGTCCGACATGTGGTCTGTTACTCTATAATGTCAGCGACTTTATTCCCATTCCATTTCTTAATGAACAAATCAATATTGTTATTTCCTAGGAACTTTGCGATCGCAGGCACTATCATTCCACCTGCCATTCACATGTGCACCTATCAAATCCTTCTCCCATCTGAGATTCTCTGATTTTTCTTTTGAAGAAATTCCTTGGAATAGTGATCTGTGAATGCATTTGATACCAGAGATTAATGGACGTTGAACACCCTCCAAGCAAAGATGAAACAATGTCCATATTCACAAATCAAAAACCCATGTGCATTAGCTCCATGCCTCTTGTTGCTTGGGGCCCTTTTGCTCATTTACCTAAGAACCAAGACCCTCCATTAAGATTTATTGCCGCTTTTATCTACTGCTAATTCATTTCCTATCTGCTTCAACTTTTCTTGGATATACATATTTCAGTTAATTCTACAACAAATATACAATTCATGCAATTCATGCAATTCTAGAACTCTCACTTATTCATCAATTGTCCATATGATGTTCGCTACATGATATCACGTTTTCATGTAATTGCATCGGGAAGGGTTTTTTTTCCTTTCGTTTTTCATAGCAAGACAGAGTATTCGAATTTTTCGGCTCGATTTAGGCTCACGCACTATGTAATAATATATGAGACAGAAATCATGCGATTCGAGGTACGGAGGAGGGTACATAGATATTGGCATATTACTTGCAAAAATATGGCCAAAAGTCGAGCTTTACTATAACTGTAGTGCAAAATGATGTTAGTATGATAATTGATCAATTGTATTTTAAACGGAAAGACTTATATATTAGGATATGGCTATATAAACTACAATATTTTATGGAACTTGTATATTTAACAATGGAACTTTCCTACTAATTCGTTTTTATCACACGAGAAATCATAAGAATACATGTTATATTATTTTATGGGATTATGAAATAATAATAAGCATATTTTGGGCACTTGACATGTTGCATCATTGATTGAAAAAAGAAAATACGTAAAATTAAGTTTGAAATGGAAGTTTTTTCATGTGAGTGTAATACATCATATATTAATACAGGCGTAATTCGGTTTAATATTTAAAAAAAGGAGTATTTTTCCTTAAGTTAGTTAAACGTGTGGGACATAGAAGTTTTATTGAAAATAACTTATTTTACATCAAGGTACAGTTATTTGACCAACATATATCCTCATACATTTACACGAATGGTCCTGTGTACGTCATATCCATATAAAGTACCACCTATAGCATGATGGGCATGACCCCCAAAATTATTCTAAGCAGGAGAAATCATGTTTCAAATTCGAGATCCATCACATCGAAATCAAATGCTTGATCACCAAGCTAATCATTAAAGATGAGGGAAGATGGGAAGTGTTAAGAAGTATACTTGATATACATCATGTTCCCATTTCTCCATAGTTTAAGCTTCTAAGAAAAGTGATTATGGCATCTAATGTTGGCAATTAAACTTAATCCGGGAACAAATGACTAAATTAATCCCCCCAACAAGGTTGTGCTTGAAGCATGGTGTTCCTGCATACCTTGCAGCATCTCAGGGGCGGATGAAGTCATGTGATATTTAAAGATCACCCCCAAGAATAGGAACTATGGAATTTATTGAAGATCGTGTCTTGGACCTCCACCAGATAACATCCAAGAGCATAAATTTAAAAAAAAATAAGATAAAATACAGAACGATCAGAGGGTCAAAAGCGTAAATCGGGCAAACCCCATGTGAAAGAGACAGTGGCAAATGGAGGTAATTTCCTCAATGTCACAGGGCTCTCTGGCAATGGCACATGCATATAAATAAGTGCCCTGCTGAATCTGCTTCTGCACAAACTACATTCTTCAATTTCAGGCTGAAAACTCCTTTTCCTTCTCCTCCTCCTCCTCCTCCCGTGGAGCTGCAAGAAACCTTTGGCGATGAGAGGGTCGGTTCTAGCGGTGGTGGCAGTGCTACTCTGCGCCACCTGCCGCCTCGGTTGCGCCTTCATCGATGGTGAGCTCCCGAAACTTCAACATACTCAATATAAGTGCACAAACTCTGTAGACGTTAGTATCTGAATATTTGGTTTACCTTTCATTCTCTCGTAAGTTCATCACCCACCAACTGATTCTGTCTATATTAGTGTAGCTTTTTGTTTCTGAATTTAAGCATGAGTAAGGCAAAATCAAGAGGGTAGTCAAATAACTGTGGTATGAAATTTAGTTAGCTGCCAAATCCTTGAAACTCGCATGTACTGACTGGCTTGAAAATTTAATAACTTCAGAGGTCACTCATCAAGCAATTACTTGAGTAGCCAGTCTTCTTTCTACCCACAACTCCATCCATTTGCAGTTAATGACTAAATGAAGATCTGGTTCATTATGTGCTGATATCTGTAATCCTCAATCAACATACTTGGATCAGTCTATTTTGCTGGAATATGCTTGTAATATTCAACTCAAAAGATTTTCTCTGTCAAAGTGAATGATTTTGGTGAGAACCAAATTCTTCATTTGAGTGAATTTCCTTAATTCCATGCATTGAATTCTGAATTTTGGAGATCAATGTCTCTGAAGCTGTTTTGTGATTAGTACAGACACAATGGGGGCCACTATACAGCTGACATTTCAGGCTGGCAGAAGCCTCACATGGTCCTGAATTTAATAATTTTATGCCGACTTTACTCTTTGTACCACATAAAGAGCATTTCAAAAGCTATCAAAAATTTCCCAGAAGCAACAAATAAGACTACTTTTGTTTTTTTTTTTTTTTCCTTTTTGGCCCCGACATTTTCTGAGAAAACGCATAATAGTTTGGGTCATGACCCCAGAAGCCATTCCAACTTAAACTTAAAATGAGGAGGGAAGAAGAAGCAATCATAATACCCATATGGTCATTGGTCGTCTCCTGCAGTAAACTGTGCAGTACTTTGCAGACCAGATGGTCCTTGAGTGAGAGCAATAAAGCTTATGCTAGGTCACAATTAATGCCCCATATGATGTGTCCTTTTTGTCCAATCTCTCTTTTCAACTTCGGCCTAATGAGTTAAATTTTTGGACATGGCTGTGGACCCGACCAATTGATCATTCGTTAAAATATGCCCGATTCATTTTCTGGCACAGGGCTAGTGCCGAACGGGAACTTTGAGCTCGGGCCCAAGCCCTCAGACATGAAAGGCACAGTGGCGATCGGTAAGTATGCAATCCCCAAGTGGGAGATCTCCGGCTTCGTGGAGTACATCAAGTCAGGCCAGAAGCAGGGCGACATGCTGCTGGTTGTCCCCGAGGGCGCATTCGCGGTGCGGCTCGGGAATGAGGCCTCGATCAAGCAGCGTCTCCTGGTGCAGAAGGGCATGTACTACTCTATCACGTTCAGTGCAGCCCGGACGTGCGCCCAGGAGGAGAAGCTCAACATATCGGTTGCACCCGACTCAGGAGTGCTTCCAATGCAGACCCTGTACAGCAGCAATGGGTGGGACTCGTATGCCTGGGCATTCCAGGCCGAGCTTGATGTGGCTGATATTGTGATCCACAATCCAGGAGTTGAGGAGGACCCTGCTTGTGGACCCTTGATTGATTCAATTGCAATCAGGGCTCTCTATCCTCCTAGAGCAACTAATAGTGAGTTCTCTGATCTTTGATTTCACAACTAATCGCTTCTGGAACACAATTCTACTTACCAAAAGCTTAGGCATTTCATGTGGTCTGATCGATCCCAAGGACTTTCTACATTAGTCTGCATGAAACCCTACAGAATCAATCTCATTAAATCTGTTTGATTGATACTCATTTCTACATCATTCCTCCATGATTTTTTGGTCAAGGAAGAGGTAATTTTGAATGGCCATCTTTCAAACGCCAGAGAAAGGCTCTAAATCATGACAGAGACTCTTCTGAGAAATGTTATTACTAGTCACTGAAGGAACTATAATCAATGTGGAGACTTGATTGACATAATCTACAATAGTAAAAGAATTACAAGAAAAACTTTTCTCCTAGTCACATATTCAACTCTCTTTGTATGATTGCAGAAACATTAAGATACATTAGATTCTTCTACATAATTATCATTCCATCCTTAATGCCAAATTTGTTCCTTTCTCGCAAGCAATGATTTTAGTAACTTCTCTTCTACTTATCCAGAGAACTTACTGAAGAACGGCGGCTTCGAAGAGGGTCCCTACATCTTCCCAAACACGTCCTGGGGAGTATTGATCCCTCCGAACATCGAGGATGACCACTCTCCCTTGCCTGGCTGGATGGTAGAATCCCTCAAAGCAGTCAAATACATCGACTCTGCCCACTTCTCTGTCCCTGGGGGCTATAGAGCAATCGAACTCGTTGCCGGAAAAGAGAGTGCAATTGCTCAAGTAGCCAGGACCATCCCAGGAAAAACCTACACCCTATTCTTCGCCGTTGGAGATGCAAGCAACTCATGTGAGGGGTCGATGATCGTCGAGGCATTTGCAGGGAGGGACACCATCAAAGTGCCCTATGAATCGAAGGGCAAAGGCGGGTTCAAGCGTGCTGTCCTGAGATTCAAGGCTGTGTCCACCAGGACCAGGATCATGTTCTACAGCACGTTCTACACCATGAGGAGTGACGATTTCTCTTCTCTGTGTGGTCCCGTTGTTGATGACGTAGTCCTCTTGAGCGTCAGGAACCCCAGGCTCATGTAAGAGTTGGACCAGAATAATTGGTCGGATGTGTTATGGTATAGGAGCATTTTATGCTTTTGATGTGTGGAGTGAGACAAGGATTTCTCAGGAGTGTTATGCTTTAACTAGGCTTATAAAACCCCAAACCAGAATAATAAGAATTACATATACTGTAATGGAAGGTTAATATGGTATATATTACTAGTGTATTTACTTTGCCAACCCTACGTATTATTGATAACTCTGAAATAAAAGGTTCGTTTTAATGCCCTCTTTCCTATATCAGCCAAACAAAAAAAACATACATAACATTCTTTGAAAACAAGAAAATTGAGTTTCGTTTAAAGAGAAGAAAAGCATGTGGAGTTGTCTTCCAATAAATTTGTTTACTCAGTCAAAAGATTACAAGAAAAAATCTACAAACTCATTTTCAACCAATTTGGTCTGTCACAAAAAGAGAAGAAAGCTGGCTCCTCAAAACTAGGAATGTAGCATTAACAGTAGAATGCAGTTACACATAGGCACACGCACAATCACAAGCAGCTGCAGGAAGAAAATTGAATATAACAAAATGGGAGGTGACAAAATTAGGATTCACTCAGTATGCACCAGACGGCTCATCTGAACCCAACAAGTGCATATGAGTTGGGTACGCACAGTAACAAGAACTACTATAGGCCAATATAGAGCAAACATTTGAACTACCATAGGCAATGTTTGATAACTCAATCGAGCAATGGACATATTTTACACTTACTAAGATTATGTACATTTTATTAACTAACTGGTTTCAGACTTAAATAAATTGAGAATTCATTTAATGTGTAAAGTACAGAAGGGGTTATTTGATTTGTTCAAGGAAAGAAAATTTGACTATTTGGAATGTCATCTGTTAGTATTATGTTGCTAAAATCAATCAATAATATCAACAATTTCATGGTTGGTAAGAATTAAGAAACTAATATTTGACTCTTGGACATTATCGCAAGAATCTTTATTTTCAGTTTTAGCACTAAAAATTTTTTACACTTGGAATTCAATTACAATTCCAGATTCAATTCTTGTGTTGCAACATTATCCGATAAACCCTAACTATTCACCATTAGCTTTTTCTTCTTTTTTTTAATGTTAATCTGGCAGCAAATGCATTCATACTTCTCAAAAGTTATATGGAAGAATTGATGTTCTAGTAGCTTAATTTCTACAGCTGCTTGGGTTTCCCTCAATGGTTTCTACTTAATCAGTGAAGTCAGACCAGCTAACAAAACCCTAAAATTTGCCTTCAGTCTAAAGCCCCTTTATCACCCTTGGGCACACAAAACAGAGAATATGGACAACCGAGACAAACTTTTGGATGAATGTAGTAACTCAGAATACATCACCACAAGCACTGACAATTAATTTCGGAAAATGCTGCTAGCACCCTAGATGACCTCTAAGAACATTGCAATACCTCCATCAATTAAAGCTTTACAGGTCCAGGAAAACCTTACCTGAATGGCGTGGAGAAAGGTACAGTCTATGCTCTAGTTACCAAAATGACTGTTCACTTAACCTGCACCAAAGGCTGAAAACAAGAAGAAAACAGTATGCCAAGAAGGAATGATTAAGATTTGAAAACAAAAAAGTTATATGGAATCTTGGCTGGATGTTCCAACTATAGTCGTAAGTCTTGGTGCTCCTATGCAAATCCTAAATTCTGCATTTGCAATTAAATGCATATGCTCGAGAGCCTGAAATTGTACTTCTGACTTATAAGATTATCAGTACCAAGTGAACAACAATCTAGCTCAGGGTATTCAGAAAAAATCGTTATCTTGTTCACTAGAAGAATAGGTTCATTAATCAAATCATTCTATTGTCAGCTCACATATCTTTTCTCAGTACAGAATATAAATTTTGATAACTATTTCAACATATAAGTCAATCTTAATGTAGAAAAAAGCTATTTCCTTTGGAATATACCACCAACAAACAGCAACAAGCTAAGGGTTTCTCCAGCAGGTGGTGGTACTGAAAGAAGAAGAATAATTGAAAAACGTAGTCATGGTAGAGAACTCATGAATTTTAAAGAGGAAACCAAGTAAAAGAACTTCTGCAATGCTACCTCGAAATTCACTACTCAAACCCCCTCAGATGTGAAATTAGTTCACAATTGATAAAACATGAACATGCTGATTGAGACAGATTTAAGGGTAATGGATTGACTCCTTCAAATCTACCTAGTAGTTGATATTGAAAATATTCACTAGCACTACTTTGATTTTAAAAAATTTGAGCACACATTCAATCATCAAATGCAAGAAAATTTGGACTGGATACAACAGGTATTTTCAATTTTTACTAAAAGAATTGAAACAAAAGAAACGAAAATCAAACATTTTCCAACAAAAATGTTATACAAACTTGACACAGACCATACAATTTAAAACTGCTACAAACAATTAAAATAAGGCCACTATCGTGAAACCTAAATATCCACAACACAATGATTTCATACATAGAATGAGTAACCATTTATTTCTTTCAAACAGTATTCCAAGCACTTCAGCTTCTGTGACCTTTGAATTGGCACGAAAAATTAATGTAGTAGACTTTGTGACATATTGATTTTCCAGAAGAAACTTTTCAAATATAAATTGCAAAAGAACATTCATATTAAAAATCAATCCTCCAAAAAAAAATAGTTCTAGCAATTATTAGCATACATCTTTGAGGTGCAAAAAATTTACCTGCATGGAATGAGGAAATTTTGAAAAAAAAACCTTTCTTTCTTTTGGACATTTGGCCACCCTTTTAACTAAAACCTTTCGAAGAAAGAAAATCATTAGTGAAATAATCACAAGCTCCACCAAATCCAGGGAGGCCAACCAGTAAACAAGTGGAGGCAGGTCTATTCACATTAACATTCATGTATCGAGAGGAAAGCAAGTTCCAATCTCTTGACTTCATTCAATTGCCGGAATAAAAAATGTGATTCTGGGAAAGAGCAAATTAGCAATGACTTGACATCATTGTACTATTCAAATGACGAATTAATAGTCAATAGCCATAATATCTGCAGAAGTAATAACCAAAAGTCCCATGGAAGAAAGAGATTGTCATGCATGAGCATTTCATAGAAGTTGATCAACCCAAAAAAAAAAAAATTATCCTTTTAAAGAAAGGACAGAATGTAAGACTCACAATATAAAATACATTGGATATTTCCACATTGTTCCTACAAAATGTTTAGTGATCATGACAAAAACATGATCACTAAACAGGTGTTGCTTTGTATGTTGGATGGATCTACAATCTCATCAAGACTCTAGTTGGTACGTGAGGTGCAATCAATGCAATTTCTCTTACAGTCGCAATGAGTTTTTTAATGCTTCAATACTATAACCCTTAAATTTTCCCTGTTCTGTAAATTTCAATTTTCTCAATTCATTTTACTGTAATCTCTGAGAGAGAGAGAGAGAGAGAGAGAGAGAGAGAGAGAGAGAGGTTGTATAACCAGTGCAACGGGGTCATTCTTTTAAATCCTTAACCAGCATGTCAGAAGGTTATAAACAATTCGGTTGTTTGAGATGGCTACCATTGCCATCATTCACAACCATGCAATGAAATTGCAGTTTATCCAAAGTAGTCATACACATAAATAATAACAATAAATGATGTAATTTGCAATTACATCATTCAAGAGAACGTAGTTCAGCATTTGCAAATTACATAATTTAAGAGATCTACAAATGACCTGATCCAGATCTCGGAATCTTCTTCAGGATACTCATCATTGCCAAAATCAACAGGAATGCAGATCGTTTCCGCTCTTAACTGAAGTGATGGAGAGTAATGCATCAGAATATATCATTTAGAAAATTGCTAATTTTGCCATGTAACACTTTTTGTAGAAAGAATGCATTCAGATATTGCCCTACGGTACATGCCAAAAGCAATCTAACACAGCATCATCTTTGGACCTTTGGAAGCAAGGACCAGAAGGCTCCAACTTCTGCCCTGCATAATACAGGGCGTGTTGTGATGCTTCTCTTTTGAAGAAGAATGGATGCAGATATTGTCCCATGGTCTATGCCAGGAGAGACCAAACGCAGCATCATGTTTGAAGTTTTTGAAGCAAGGAATTATAGCCTCTAACTTCAACCCTGGAAAATACAGGGACATTTATCAATAACACCCTCACATTTGGATTTCCAATGTTGCCATCAGGTTAGAGACAGGGAAATCAGAAAGATTGCTGGTTCAAAGTTTCAGAGCATAAACTAGCTCTATATGTTGTATAATTCATGAAGGTCAATGAGTGAGGCACCAGGACATGTTAGTATCATCAGGAACCTATGCTCCAGTCACACGTACATACACAGAACCTACCAAACAAACGATTTTGCCAAGATCCAATGTCTAATCAGGTCATATGAGACCCTTCTGCAATAAAAGAAGAAAGTCGACAAAGGATCCATGGACAATTTATTATTTAGTGATATACATACAGTCTACCAAGAAATAGAAAGATCCATCACAAAGGTCCACAAAGAAAACAGAAACTTGCTTTGTAGAGGTAATCAGAATAAGAACAATAGCGTTCACTTTTATTGTGGTAAAAAGACATGCTTTTAAATACATATCGTCACCATATAGTCATTGCAGAGATATTAAAAGAAGCAGAGGAACATATAATGTACTTTCCTTTCTTACAATTTTATGGTGCCATCTGCACAGCAAAGTGGATCCAATAAAAGATAGACAAAAGTACTGAATCTGACCATCAGCTAATATGAAGACTTCTTCTGGAAGAAATTAAGTTCCTTAGCTCTATCAAATGTTCATCATTTGATATGTTAAGAGAAAGACGGAGATTCGTCAATAAGGCTTCTTGTTCCCAACTCATTGGTCCAGAAGCATACAATGCCACCAGAATGCTGCGATATGCATGCAACTCTAAACTATGAACTCTAGTTGCAACAGCCTCCTCATGAGGAAGGGAGAAAGTCATGTCTTCCTCATCATCACATCCTTGGAATGATTCAGCGCTACTAGAAAGAGTATCGGCATCTTGACTAGGATCCCTCAAAGTTCGACTAGACAACCTATTGAAACAATCATCTACAACACTGCAACTACCGACAGAACTTGCGTCCGTATCGGAATCATTAGGTTCTAGATGACTGCCAAAGGAAGCATGCATGTTTCTTTCACCCAGAATTTCTCGTGGGTAGGCAACAGCATCTACCTTTTCCAATGGGGCTCTCAGGAACACATTATCTTTGATTGTTGCTTTCCTTTTGCGACTATGTCCAGCGTTCACTCTTAGTTGAGATGAGCAATAAGGTGAGAGTCTTTTCATCCCCGACGTTCTACTGGAAACAGCATTAGATTCCTGGAATCGGCTTTTGTTGGCAACTGACAGACAACCATCCTCTACCCGCATGTTCATCTTTGGTTCCTCCTTGCACAGCAGCCGAACTTTATTTCCTTTAAGCTTCATCATCAATGAAGCACGCTACACAGGGAAACCTGCACAGCCGACAAACGAAACATACGATCATTCTCGTAGGCCATAAAAGCAACATAGAATGTGAAGGACAAACATTGACAAGTAATGCCAATATCCCAAATGTAAATCAACAGGATCTTTTCGAGATAAAATTTTTCTCACATGCAAAGTTTAATATCATTGTCAAACCATCCTAAGTACAAGTCCAATGGTATCTGAATCAGACGAACCCGATACAGAAAGCATGATCGAAAGGCACCGATCAAGAGACAACAACCCATCTTCCTTTAATGAAAGAAAAATTAATGAATCAGACATCCAAAAAGATGCCTTTTAGTCACAATCAGTGCGCAAAATCAATAATTTATATGACCCAGAAATCTAATCAAAATACCCAAAAACATGGCATCAGACCATTACATAGTAAGGCACAGATACACAAGAACTAGGCAAAAATCGTCAACAGGAATGCGCCTCCAAGGAAGGGGAAAAAATCCAAAAGGTTGATTTAAAAAAAAAAAAAAAAAAAACAAAATCGATTCATCTTGTGATGAAGAGCCCAGAATCTTCAAATTCAAAAATCATTGTTCATAAATTCACATCCAAAAAACCGGAGCAATACGGCAGCCATTAATTCCAATAAATTGCAACAAAAATCGAAAATAAACTGCGAAAAAAATTGAAACTTACCTTCGAAACGAATGCAGCCCGAAGCCCTAATTTTCGATTCCGCGGAAGCGTTTAGGTTTTTCCCCTTCGATTTGGAGAGAGAGAGAGATTTGGGAGATTGCGATTTGAAGGACAAGGAAGGTAAACAATTGAAAATGGGTTTATAATGGGGGGGTACTTTTCTTGCTTACCAGAAAAAATAAAATAAAATAAAGTAAAGCCAATTTTTTTCATTTTTATTTTTTTATCCCCGGCAACAATATATTTCCAAAAAAAGTGAAAGAAAAGAAAAAGAAAAAGAAAAAGAAAAAGAAAGGCCCTGTTTGCAGCTTGAACCCTACAAATACTTCATAATTCGACTTGGTACTTTAGAGAGGGTTAATTGTAATTTCACCCCCAATTTCGAAATCTATCTCACTTTAAAAGCAATCAAAAGCAATTCATTAATAGTGGAATTTTTTTGGTACTTAGGTTAGGATAAACGTTCTAGAATAATTGTTATATGTATATAGTCAAGTACTATGACATTACTAGGCCAAATCGCAATGTCTAGTCAATTTCAACTTAGGTTATGTAGCTCCAAACAACAACTATAGGACACCGAGGCATGTATGTCTTATAAATTGACATCTATACTAATTCATAATGAGAGATGGTATTTCATGTAATATTTATACTATGTGGTATAACAGGCGGATCGAAGTTATGGGGTGCACCTAATAGGAGGAGATTCATAATATGCGCGCATTAATGATTGGTCAATTACACCATATGTAACATGGTGTGACCATCACATAAAATATTTTTTGCCATCGGGGGCTAATTTCTAAATACATAATTAGATGAATGACACCAACTACAAGGGAGGGAGTGTAGGTAGAGGCAAAGTGGATGAGAGCGCGCTAAGGTTTTCTTAAATGACGTGCTAGGTACATTGAAATTGATTTATTAAAATTGTTTACTGAGTAATGTAGCGGGGTCTTTTATTAGATATTGGGTATATACCCCCACTCATCTGAAATCCCAATTACAATCCTACCCACCACCAATACATCAATTCTGATGGACCAATCTTAATAGGACCACTTTATTCACCGATCAATACTCCGATTGGTAGTTTACTAATGTGGACATCACCGCATTCATATAACTGAATTTATACATAGGGGATGTCCACATCTTATCACCCATCAATCAGTGACCGGAGAAAGTTTCCGCCAACCAAAGATGGAGAAAAACATAGCCCGTCTTGGTAACTCAGCATTATTTTTCTTGGAAACGTTGTACCAAATGTTAGTTCTCTTTAGATTTAATCGAAAGAGAACACTTTCCCTAAACCACCAAACGAGTGAAAACTAATTATCTTTTCTTGAAAATGATTTTCATTGAAAAAGATTTTCAATTATCATGAAGTATTTAGGGAAACAAATGTGTTTTCCCTCTTACTAGAAGAGGAAGTTATTTTCCCCCAATTTAAAATGCTTGTTTTATTTATTTATGACAAACGTTTCTCGTAAATCGATTAACTTCTTGTCATCCAAACACTAGAAGTCAGAAAATAATTTCCTAGAAAAATTTTAAAAAAAAAAGACTCTAAATTAATTTGGTAGCACACCACTATAATTACCAATGTCCTTTTCCCTTGAGCAATGGCTAATTGAAGCCACACGTCAATCGGTGGATAATATCCATATTGGTGGAAACGAAAGTGATGTCGCACGTCGTGCGCGAGGCATCTATCGTATGTTGAAACTTTCATTCCTTCCTGTCCCCACAACGTTATCCTTTTTACGACAGAAACACTCAAAAATCTTCATTACATCGAGTTCTTACATTTGACCAACCAGTGGATTTTCTATAACCGGAAAGAAGTTGTTACAAAACAATGAGCAAATCTCTCACAATGAATTGTCAGCGATTTCGGTTTCTCACGATGAGTTGTTACCCTCGAAAGCTTCGTCCTTCGTCTCGAAGTTGGAGGACTACCACTGGTCAGCGGAACGATCCTCATCATTTCCAGCCCATGTCGACGTCAACATGAAAAGAGAGAAGCAATTATTTCCCATGGCAGTTTCGTAGATGATGGTGAGAAGAAGTTTCAAGTTGGGCATCCGATTGGGGTCCCATCTCGTGCTTTCGCATGAAATGCTTGGATGATGTGTGGAAGCATCGTTCAGATCATGCCGGGAGTGCAGTCACTGTGCAACGTTTGATATGAACCATGCGTGCAAGAAAGCATGGACCCTGGTCGGATGACTGACCATGGGAATGATTATGGTGCAAATATTGCACTATGAGACAAGGAATCCACCATGATGCAATCATGCCCGAGTCGGACAAAGTTGCAACAAGGTTCTTATTCCCATGCGAACCCGTTAAAGAACGGCATCGGACCACAAATCCTGGTACCAACAATAAGGAAAAGTTGCAGCAACAGAGACAAATTTGCTGAACTGGATTATCTGAAGATCCAAAGACTTGACATTAAACCAGGTAAAGATAATGTAGTGAATAGCATATCGCCTTGTTTTCTGCGTGACGGGCGAGCATCGGCAGAACAGCTCATGATAGGTATCTAGAGTCTCGACTGAAAAGCAAAATCTTCTCAATAACACTTGAGTGCTCCAACTGCCCGTGCCGACAGACAATTAAAAAGAAGACAAAGAACTTCAGCAAATAGAAGCATCGAGAAATTGACAATCCGCATGTTTAGGTGACTAATTTGACCAGCACAGAAGTCTATTTCCACATGAAAGCGATGAAAAGGTACATATTAAAATAATGTAACAGCAAGTCACCATTTCTTCTTTGGCTTCGCATGATGAGGACGTGAGCAAAATTTCCACATCCAGTCTATGTTTACATGTGACTGGAATTACCTGAGCACCATTAAATGGTTTCCCCAACAGAACTCAAGTGACAGGAAACTTCTCGATAATTTTCCCTTCTTAATTGACTCGGTCAAAACTTTTCACTCTGCAAAGAAGATCCCAGATTCCATCTAAAATTCTTTTTTCTCATGACATTTTACAATCTGAAGACAAGAATGATGCCATATACTCATAAATGGCTCCCAATGAACAGCGCATACTTGTGTTATCCTACTCTTTGGGGGTTAAAGAGGAAGTTGCATGTTCTTCTTTCCTATAAATGGGACATCAAAAATTCCTGAACCTCTGCCAGCATGAAAGATGGCTAGGAAGTAAGATCTTCCGATGGCTTTTGTCAGCTGCTTGCTTTCATAGATTCAGAAGCCAAAAACTTGCAATTAATATGTCATGTTCGAACACCCAACATCTTTGCACTGACACTCTAGGTGTCATGATGGTTCAGTAAACAGATAGTGAAGCAAAGGTGCCACAACGGCAACACTCAAACTGTTTCCAAGGAGAGCATATCTGAAGCAGGAAGCACATACATTAGATTTCGAGGGCCAGAGAGAGAGAGAGAGAGGGAGGGAGGGAGGGAGGGAGAGACATCAGATTTCAATATCCCTAGGCACAAAAAGCAGATTTATGATGGTTCATGAGCTAGTCATACTTCAGGGGAGATAGAACCTCAACAGTAGACAGCACCCAAAACTAGAAGGAGATACATTCTCACTTGTGGTTTTTAAAAATTATTCAGTTAGAAATATACGTCAAAACCTTGCAAATGATAGAGGAAGCAGGACAGAAATGTTGAGAGGTGCAACTTTTCTCAACTTTTAGCCAAGTCATAATTTAATGAGTCTGCAAGCATGGAGGCTTGAACCCACAACCTTCTTGTTGCTGTGCAACACAACTTGAGCTGCATCCAATCTTCCGTCATTAAAAGTTATTATTAACAAACACATTCTACTTCTTGGGAGAAAATAAATAAATAAATCTTTGAATTTGACGCATGTAGGACTCAAAAACATGGCCTCCTTTCATAGAAAGAGAACTCTTCCACGGGGACATGTTAACTTTTATATTACAAGCCTAGCAGGAACTTCAACTTCAACATTATATTGTATATGTCAAATATGGTGAGTTAATCCTTAAAATTAAAGCCAGCCTCGAATCTGTTGAACCATATACAGAACATTCATCCGTTTGGTCTTAGATACGGTTTTCATAACACTACCTGGAGAATCGGTTCTTCTATACAGTAACAAATTCCTTTCATCATCTCTCTTAACTAACACCTTTAAATGATTTACATGACAAAAATCAACAGTGAGCTGAAATGGCAACAACTATATTGATGTGACTATCTAATTAAGCCCTGCATGGTTTTTTCTTTTTTTTGTGGTTGTGTGTGTGTTGGGGGGGAGGAGTTGAGCGTTGGGATGGGGGAGGAATGGTTACAGCATGAGGAACCTTGGAAGCCTCGCCCCTGCTGACGCTTGTTGGTAGCTCCCCACTCTTTTCTCTCTGTCTCTCTCCCCCTCCTGTTTTTGCTTTTATCGTCAATTTCCTAGTGTCTCATTAGGTGCTTCAACTAGACGCCGTGTCAGCAACACATCAATTAGTAATAGCAGGTGACGAAGGAAATTGATTACCAAAAGGATTTGATTAAAAAGAGGCCGGGACACAAATTTACAACAATTAGACGACCAAAATTACAGTTAACCCAAAAGAAGGGGGCGGAAAAAGGTAGCATAAGGATGATGCAAAAGGTGGAATGTATGAACTTGCTGATTTCAAATCAGTGAAAAAAGAAGCAGTGTTAAACTTCAAGCAAACATGACTATGCTATTATTTTATTTTATTTTTGGTATAGTGACTATGCTATTGTTAAACTTTACAGGACCACCAAACTATCTTCAGTGTGAAGCAACATACCTTTGCTTAAGGTTGACATGATCTGGAAAAACAAAATGCCCCGGGAAAGAGTGGAAATTTGCAACCTGATTGCCATTCGGGAAAGAGAAAAAAATATTAGCACCATTTGGGAAAAAAGAAAAAAATCTCAACAAACAGAATGTCTTGGGAATATATAGATACCTCCCGAGGGGTAAAATATCTAAGGCGCTGCTCCTTTAATGGGAATTCTTTGCCTTTAATTTCTGGCTGCATGTTAACCATTATGAAGTGTCACAGCAAGAAATTTCCATCTGCCGGATGTCTAGATTATGTAGAATAATCAGATAAAAATGGCATCTCTAATGACGAAACTATGAATCCTTCAAAAACAAGAATTTTAGCCTGTAGACATCTCAGTTTAGACTCACTCCTAAATATGCACAAGGTTGTAATTACTAAGCCTGGTAGCGAAAGATTAAATACATGGAACGGATCTATAATGTATAGAATGCAGATATCAGACTCCAATTATGGGGAAGAATCGAAAGTTATTCAATCCTTGCAAGCATCAGGGTATTTAAAAATGCTAGACTAGCTAACGAGCAAATTTACAGATGGACGGTACCTAAAGCTCTAGCATATGATGCAATTTAGAAACCATGCCTCTCCAATTTTAAAGTTAGATTCTCACCTGGACAGTTGCCAAAAGAGACCCAGTACCCTTTACATATCGATAATAACTTTTTGTGAAACAGCAGCACCGCCTTGAATCAGGATAAACAATGTCTATAGTCTGTCAAGTAATTTGTCAACGGATAATGAATATGTTCGATGAGTAAATGATGGGAGATGCTATTTTACAAGACAAGTAATAAAAGAAGGAAAGTGAAAAAGGATACCCATAGCACTGCCCCATCTCTCTATCAAACTTAACGGAACATGGTAAAGGTCCAAATCAGTACTATTGAATCCATTTCTTTCATCGTGACCCTTGAGAGGATCATTAAGTTCTCTAGAAACAATGTTTGCATTCTCAAAGCCATATTCAGCTGTTTTAGGGCCAGCAGTACTCTTGAATTCAAGAAAGTGCTCCACTGGGACACAAGATTCCAGCAGCTTATCCCAGTTGTCTTGTGGTCTCAAACACTCATCAGTAACTAATTCACCATTGTGCACAAATAATGGGCTTGGACACCATATAAGCTTATCATTAAAGCATGGGCTTGAGAAGGATAAGGGATTCCTTTTTGCCTGAAAGTCAGTGGACACAAGTTACATGCCTGAAGTGATAGAACATAAGAGATGTATGTGGCTAATACTAAAGCAAACATTCATATTAAATGAGCGTACATAGATTGTCAAAGTAGTGCAAATAACTTATTGGCAAGGTGATCTGACAATAATACAATTATCAAACAGAACTGGTAAAGTCAATGGTCCTTGCAACAAATTCATCAGAGATCAATTAACCATATATCAATTCTTTTTAGAAGAAAAAGGCAATCGTTTTCTCAGTGAATTTGATCAAGAACTCAAAAATCAAAATCCTGAAGTTCATCAGAAGTATCAGCCATCAAGTAAAGAGAATTTAATTCAGAAAATTCTATCTCATAGAAAGTTAATGCTGTTCGTAACACCTAAGAAATATAGCAGAGGCAGAGAGAGGACGAGTACCAAGCAAAAGTACCGAGGCCTAGAATATGGCACCCCAAACTGCAGTGGACTCAAAATAAATTCTTGAGTAACAAAACCACTACTTTTCAATGTTTCAATCATTTTTGCATGAGTATCAGAAGTCTGCAAGAAAAAAAAATTCACAAATCAGCAAATCTTCTTGTTTGCTATAAATGAAGCAAGATGATAGATAAACAAACCTCAAATCCGACGACATTTTCCACAAATAACAATATAGGAGGCCGAGATAATTGTGGTATGAGTTCAAGAATCCTGAGAAATGAAAATGCTCGAGCATCACCAGATTGCTTTTGCAGACCTAATGACAACACAAGATGAGAATTCTCCATCAAAAAGAAAAAAGCTAAAACCTGAAAAAGAAACGACTAACCTTGTCGAGTATAGGGTTGGCAAGGAGGAGAAAGAAGCCACGCTTGTGCTTCATATCTGTCGAGATCAGCAGCAGTAAGACTTTGAATATTGCCCTATGGAGTACAAATATAACACACATGAACATGGGTAAGTCAAAAGGAAGCATGCCGAAGCATATATAAGAGCTTATAAAAACATTTAAAGCAATGAATTCCTGTCTTGTAGTCCTTTGAGTCATGTCAATAAAAAGCCCATCCTCTAAAATCTCAAGCACCAATCTCACATAAACCGATAACAGCTATGGAATTCTAATTCCTTAACTTGAACGGCAAAAACCCATTGGGGTGCTGAAGGAACTTTTCTCGTTTTTAAAAGACAGATATTCTATTAACAAACAAATGCTATAAAAAGGCATTGATTTCACTACCTTTTCCAATTTATGTGTCATTCAGCAAATTCTAACAGCAACACTCAAAATCCCCAATGTCCATGAAGAAACGAAAACACTATGTTTGTGCGATGTCTGCATTTCACGTCTTTCCAAATAATCGAAAAAGTGGATTTCTTCATAAAATGTGAGAATTAACAGCACATACTTTTGTCAGTTTTGAAAGGGCAGATGAAATAAGTTGCTGCCTAATCCGTGAAAAAACTCTGACAAAACCAGTGAACTCAGATCCTCGTCAACACCAATACGCCGCGCTGACCTGCTTATCGCTGAAAACCCACATTTCTTATTCTTTTAAAAACAAAAAAAAAACTATTTCCCGTGAACCCGTCATCAAGCAACACACCAAAAGCAAATTTCCCCTACCAACAACAATCACCAGAGCACGCATCTCTCGCGTTCCCATGAATGGTCACTAGCTAGCTTCCAAGACGTGTAATTTCAAAGGTCCGCCAGACCGACAGACTCCAGTAAACCCCACGGAGAACTACTCCAGCAAATCCACAACAACCCATGAACCACAATCAGACAGCGAAAGCAAGAAAGAAAGGAAAGGACAGGACAGGACCGGACCTGGTAAGGACGGTGACCGAAATTGTGCTCGTAAACGTCGTTGGCCACGTCGTTGATGTCGAACGCTTCCGCTACTTCCGCGTTCACGCCCGCCTCGATCAGCGAATACCTCTACAGCAAGCAGCAACGAAACCAATCAATACCCGGAAAAAATGCGCGCGCGACCACGCACCGATCCAGCTCGGAGAAACTCATTAGGGTTTTCGGGGCAGAAGGGTACCATGCCGCCAACTCCGCTGTAGAATTCGAGGACCCGCCATTGATGTTTGACCTCCATTGCTTTGCTGCTGCAGAACTGCTCTGCTTCGCGCTCGCCCGCAACGGAAGAGACGGGAGCAGCAATTTTTGCCTCCTGGGTTCTGTAAATATTCCTGGCTAAAAAGAAAATTCTGAAAATTTCATCTGTAAAAGGTTGAACGAAAACAACAAATGCTGATAAAAGAAAATGAAGAGTTTTTCTTTTTTGAATTTCGAGAAAATAATTTATAAAATTCTAAAATATTGTCGCAAAATTTAAAAAAAAATTAGGAAATTAAGAGAAAATTTAATATGATTTTAATATTTACTATCTAAAAATCGACATTCTTCGTAGTAAATTAAATGCTCATTGTTACATTCGTTCTTTCTACACGGTACATGTTGTAAGAATATTCATAAATCTGATGATGGGACGGGTCACTTGAAGAGGCACTAAGAGAAACATCTTGTTGACAATGGCCAGATCTAGGAGGAAGCTTTGGGTGTGCATGGAAACGTTTCTTAAAATATTTCCGGACCCTTCGTACGGAAAGTGTTAGGAACAAAAAGGAACAAAACGCGTTTGGTTGCGTTTTCGTTCCTTTTTGTTTTTTTGTTTTGCGGAACGAAATAGGAGCGTGAAAAAAAACATAAATTTTTTGTTTTACGTTCCGAAACGTTTCTTCTTTTTTTTTGAAGAAACGTTTCTCTCTCTCTTCTTCTTCTCTTTTCTTTTCTTCTTGTTTTTTTTCCTTCCTTTTTCTTTCGCCGGCCGCTTGACCTCGGCCATGGCCGGCGACCGACCGTCCGAGGCTCGGCCTCTCCGATCCGGCGAGGCCGAGCCTCGCCCAACCACGGCAAGGCTCGGCCTCGCCGAGGGCCGGCGAGCCTCGCCGTGGCCGGGCGAGGCCGCGCCCCGTCCCCGGTCGGCCGGAGCCGGGGACCGGCCGTAGGAAAAAAATAAAAATAAAAAGAAAGGAAAAAATAAAAAATAAAATAAAAATGTTTAAAAAATTAAAAGAAACAAAAAAAGAATAAAATTTACCAAACGTGTTTACGTTCATTTTTTATTCCCGGACCAAACGTTACCAAACGCGTTTCTTTTGTTCAAAAATTGTTCCCGAAGCGTAAACACTTTTTTTTTTGTTCCCTTAACAAAAAAAGAAACAAACGTTACCATTCGCACTTTCACCACCTACCGCAACAGGCCTTGGCAAAAGTTCATTATACCCAATTGTATAATGTAACTTTGCCATTGTGGTACCATTTGGTTCACCCAAGATCTCAGGCTCATCAAGCTCGTGCGAGGGGTGCTTCCGCCAAATTACAAGGGTGTTCCAAGCACCACAAAACACCAGGATTTGCAAGGAGAAAAAGAGCATATTTGGTGCCGTTGCTATGACCGGTAACTTTCAAGTCTCATCGGCAATTATGCCTATTGCAGCGTCCCAATTTTACTGGTAGAACTGTCTTGGGTGTTACACCGATGAACTCTACCGTTTAGAGCTTATTTGTTAACCATACAAATAGTATTTGATTCTAATTTTTTTGTTATTGGGAGTAGTTTGGAAATAGAATTGCGTTTAGTAAAAAAATCATTAAAAACAAATTTCTATTTTTTTATTTTCGGAAGTAGATTTGGAATAAAATAAAGAATAAAAAAATTGATTATTGTTCCAAGGAACAAATCTAAGAATCAAGACTATATTTCTCTTCTTTTTCTCTTTTTTCTTTTCTTCTTCTTCTTCTCTTTTTATTCTTCTTCATCTACCGCCATCTCGCGATTACCATCCGCCGCCACCGTCGCTGGTTGCCAACAACCAGTTTGGCTAGCTCGCTGGTGGCGAGCCTCGCCTAGCCCCAACGAGGCCTACCTGGCCACTGGCGAGGCTTGGCTAATAAGGGCCGACCCACCGAGTGCTGGCGACCTCTAGCGACTAGCTACTTGAAGAAGAAGAACGGAGAAAAAAAAAAAAAATATTTAAAAATTAAAAGAAATTGATTTTGAACAGAATCGATGATCACGATACCAAACACAATTTATTCAAGAATAAAAATTTTGGACAATTACCAAACGGCCAAAATCTTTAGAAATTGTTTCCGCCAAATAGAATAAAAAAATCATTTATGATAAGAAATTATACCTAAAAATAGAATCGTTCTACCAAACGCGTCCCTTAAACATTCACATGGACAATGTTTGTGCAGACATCTTGAGAACGGTGAAAGTACATTCCACTACTTTGGATAAAGCCACCATCAACATACCGGTTGCCAGGAACATAGTCATATGAATGAGGCCGGTTTGCAGCTGCGTGTGCTATGTCATCAGTTTTTGCAGGCAAGATGACCTTAACGAAATGTTTCGGTTCCGTAAGTTCCCTTTCAGACGTGAGAAATCGGTGGAACTTCGCCTATTTGGCGTTGAAGAAGGAGGGCTTTTGATCAGATGGTTGCTAGTAATTCAACCACTAATGCAGAGACTGATTGGACGGTTGCCGAACTATTCAGGGACGTTTTCAAGGTGTCCAATGATGGCCAGGAGGTCCCCTCCATCCACGAGCGACTATCCATCGGCCACCTGAGTTTTGACCTTCCTCTACCTGATTTCACATCAATCAGCCGACAGAGAAAGTGGCGACTTCTTATGTCCGGTCATCATTGCCGTCCAGAAGAAACTGCCTAGGCATAGTATCCATGAAAAGTCTTCGTTTAAAGCTTATTTTTGTCAATCCAATTCTAAATCTTTTGATTATATCAATTAAGTTATAAACTTGTTCACCTTTTACCAATTGAATTTATTCGATCAATTTTGATTGGAAATTATTAATATGAATGCCAAACATTTTATATATACATCGATGTATTGACGTAAATAATTTTTAAGTGAATAATTCTAATAAATTCTTCCAGCTATTAATTGTCCATGATGCATGCAAGTGGCGAATATCTCACCATGGATGACTTGGGCTACACTAAGAATGTCAGCCATGAGAACCTTGACTTTTTGTGTTGGTGAAAGGCCAAACCTTTTTGTCACGCTATTCTTTCCATGGTGGCCCTAGGCATGCTTACTCCACCGGCGTCAACTACATCATCCAAGGTGACTTTGGATACGTTCGGGTGAATCAACACGGACAACAAGCTAAGGTTGTCCGGCAAAGTCTAGAGATAACCATCGTCAGTAGATCCCCTGGCTAATGGAAATTCTAATGCCGGAGGAACGTGCTCGAGTTGAGGCAACGAAGGAGGACGACACTCATCTTGTCCAGTTACAGTGATGAAGGGAGTGGCCGGTGACAAATAAGATTTTACTTTTCTTTCAAGATGTATTTGTTTATACAGGTACATTCTGTTTTTGCTTTTTTAGATGAAAAGATGTATTTCCATCGATCTCTTCAATACACTGTTTTCAATTATTAGGTTGTAATGTCTTACCAGATGCATCTGTCTAAAGAATTTATTCATAACTCAAAAAGTTGAGTTTATAGCTTGCATTAACTTAGACCTGCAACAAATGATGCACACCCTTGCATCGTTATACGCACAGAACCACAATGCCAATGGCTTTCTAAAATTCAACTACGTCGCTCAGGGATCATCCATCAATTCATACACAAGTTCCATAACTCTCTTCCCTCCCAGCACTTCATAAAGGCATCCAGACGGAAGAACAGAAACCATGTAGAACAATGCATCAGATCCCGATTCGGAGATTGTTATGACATCAATTCCATCATAGATTCACGCCTCAAAAAAACTAGCAAGCAAGTACTCTATTCTCCACTACTTTCATCGACTGAAGTACAAGGCCATGAAGGCTACAATTGCCCATACCCATACAGTTCAATGAAACTTCTGCTGCCCATGCACCCAGGCAACGCTTCCATCATCCTAAAAGCCAACACGCTCAGATCAGAGTGGATCAGATATACACGTCCTGTAATAATTGATTTGTGCAGGGTATTACAGGCCTACTTTTGCTTGAATTGCAAGAAATGTAACAAGATCTTGTGACCAAAATAGAACCTTAAACTACAAGTCATGAGTCTAGACCGCATTCTCAAATTCAAGTAGATTGTAGGCATACATGTACATGACCGCTTCTTCCATTTCAGCATCATCGTGGACTCCAGTTCTTCTCCTCCTCAAGAAGAATGGTCGCAACATTTGCACATAACCTCCATGTAGTAACACAAAACTCTGCAAATCTAGGTGCAGGAATCTTGTACTTGGTTATGGAAGCTAAGAACACTATTTTGTCAAAGGTGAATTTGGACGGAATTGAACCAAGAGGTACACAAATCTTTTATCTTTACCCTTAGTAGCATTGCTAGCATCTTTTAAGCATACCAGACCAAAAGAGACTCAAAGCAGTATAACCTCTTAAATGCACCACATCAAATTTGATCCCAACTCTAAGATAAACATGATTATCTTCATTTCACATCTCTTAGGTCAATTGATACAGCAATGAGTTATGAGGTCAATCAAAAAGTGACAGAAAAATGCCCAAATTAAAGCTCCAGCCAGAAAAGAAAGGAAGAAGAACAGAACTTTCTGAGCTAACGATAGTTGTGTATATTGTCACAAAGAATTGATTGAAATAACTTATCACGGCTCCACTAAAAAGTTTACTAGCTACCGAAGTCTCTAGACTTTCATCACTTTACCAGTAATCCCGGCAAGAGCATACACCATCTTTAATATGGTGAAACCTCTTGGCATCACGCATGATAAACTCTCTGCCCACTAGCTTTGACATAATCTTCAGAGCGTTGTGGCAATCCCCACAAACACGGAGATTCTTAATGACCCGGATAGATGATCTGGCTGGACTGCTGAGTAGACCATAAGAAACTGCAAGTCTCTCACTGTGAGATAGAAGGGCATCCTCCTTGCTTTCCTGGTCAACGTCATGCAAGACAAATCGAGTCTCCGGAACATAACCAGCCTCTTTCATAAGTCCCCTTAATCCCCTTAACTGAGCATAGATTCTGTGTGTCTCGGGATGAGACGTATCACCTGCTCGATATTCATGGACTGTGCTCCTTGCCTCTAGGAGATTTTTCTTTGCCATTTTTTTCTTTTCTTCCTCCTTAGCGATTTCAGAAGCTGTCACTGGTACAAGACCTGACCTAGACTGTTCATTCACGCGTGATGGATCCAACTGCTCAACAAGCTCAGCGCAGCGATCCCCGAGTTCTGTGTGCCCTTGAATTCTACAAAGATTCATCAAGGTCTCCCAGATTCCAACACTAGGCTCCAATGGCATTTTCTCGACAAACTCCATCGCCTCATCCAGATGCCCTGTTCTTCCCAGCATGTCTACCACACTTACATAGTGCTCCATAGATGGGACAATGCCATAATCCTTGCTCATCGATTCAAGATGCAACATCCCTTCATAAATATCACCCACTGCTGCACAAGCAGAGAACACAGAAATGAACATTTGTCCGTCAGGTTTAAGCCCTGCTTCTTTGAATCGAGTGAACAGGTCAATGGCATCCTCTCCAAGGTCATTCTTTGCAAGCCATGTGATCATGATGTCCCATGTTGACAAATTACACTCAGACATCTTGTCAAACACCGCAAATGCATCATTCATGGAACCGCATTGGCCATACATTTCCAAGATGCGGTTATAGGTGAAGACGTTGATGGGAGATATTGATCTCATGACATGTTCGTGAACTGTTTTTGCTTCTTCGAGAGCTTTATTTTCACCACACTGGTGCATCAGTTGTACAAAACGAGGTAAATCAACAGCAACACACTTACTAACCAACAACTTCAAAACTTCCACAGCTTCCTTCACTTTTCCCTCTCTACAGAAACCATCAAACTCTTCGAGGGAATTAATGTAAGATGCGCCTTCAGAAGCTCCATCCAATGCTTGTCCAGGCCTGGAATCCCCAGGCATCTGAGAAGCCACCGTCGAATCATTAATATCATTTGAGTTCACCTGATGTTGTCCCAAAGAAAAGTTTTGAGGGTACTGTCCGACACCTAGATTTTGGGGAGACACGGTTTGTTGACCGTTTTGAAAGCCACCGCCCATCCCCATATTATAGCCAAAATTTTCCTGATGTCGCCCCATCATTTGTGCATTCGAAGGGCTTTGGGAATAGGATCCACTCACGTTGGGCCTCGCTTGAGTGTATCCCTCTCCATAAGAAGAAGCTCCGACGGTAGATGCATTTCCTTGCCTACCATAAAACATATTCGGATTCCGCTCAAACCCCGGTACACTACCCGAAGAGCTGTCCACATTCACATTTTGTGGAGACTGCCCTGCATACTGACTCGGGTAATAACCCGCATTCAGACTCCCATTCTGCTGAAATTCGCTCGATTGCCGTGCCCAACCGCCCGAGCCATTGCCATAACTGCCCGTGTTCATATTCTCCACGACCGGCCCATTCCCATATTCCCCTCCATAACCCTCCCTATACACTCCACTATTCCAATTCGCCTGAGAGTCACCATAAGACGGCCTACCATGCTCGCTAAAGTTCCTACCTTGCACAGCCGAGCCATCCATTCTTCCGTGAACCCCATTAGAGTTCAAGTTCCCCGGGGCAGAATCAGCATAATTCCGGCTTTTCTCGCGAAACCCATTTGGGTTCTGCTCAAGCTCGGGCGCATACTCGCTGCCGGCACCATTGGGCGCGCCAAAATCGTAACTTTCGGCGGCGGAACTGATAAGCCTCGACGCGTTCAGCGTCCTGATGGAATCGGAGGAGGAGGTTCGTGAAGAGCGTACCTTGGGAAGGGAAGCGAGGGAGCTGACCGCCACAACCGCCGCCCTCCTCGTACACATCTGATCTCGGGAAGGCTCTTGGGGGAAGAGTTCGAACGCCGGCGGTCGCCGGGATCGGAGGCGGCTGAGGATGGCGGAGGAGGAAGATGCTGGTGCCTGTGCCCTTCTTAAACCCTATTGAGCTCAATGTAGAACTATCTTAAGGCATAATAAAGAGAGAGAGAGAGAATGAAAATACATGGGTTTTGAACCTACCAAATGTATTTTTCAGTCTTTGACAAAAAAAAAAATGTATTTTCAGTCACAAGAAAATAGATATCAATCATTCATTTGAAAAAAAATGAACTTTTTTAACATTTCTTTCCCACTCAACAATTTTTGTAAAGAATTCTACGACAACATTTTCTAATGACTCGTTATAACGATGAATCAATTTCTTAGGAGACCCTAAACGTCAATAGAAAAGAACATATGCTTGTATATCTATTTTGCTGTAAATGGAGCCGGAGTCGGAGTGAAAAGCTGTGGGAGTTTTCTCAATGAAGTAGGGGTGAGATCCTTTGTTCTCGTAACATGGATATCTATTCACTAATATTGTGCTATGCGATTTGCCATGTTAGCATTTTTGCTTATATAATTTGTGGAAGGTCCAATGTAATATGAAAATTTATAATGTTTAAGGACCCAATTGATGAAAATTAATATTTAAGTATTAGATCAAACAAATTAAAAAAGAATAAAAATTAATTGGAAAAATTCCAAATAAAAACATGCAGTGTTCTCATTTTTTCAAATAAGGATTTGAAGTGAACATTTTTAAATAAGAACCTGATACGCCCTCATTTTTACAAAGAATGGTCTGAACTCACTAGTTATGAATGGCAATTTCATTTTATAAATTTTTTAATTTTTAATTTTTTCTGTTTTTCATAAAACAAAAGAACTTTTAAAAATAAGGAAAACGTAGGCAGGAGGGTGCTTGTGGCCACCGCCTTGCTCCACCAGCTCCTTTCAGCCTGTGTTTTTCCTTTTCTAAGTTTTATTTTTTTAATTTTAATTTAAAATTAACTTGTGTTTGGATCAAAATATCCTTGACAACCGAATATTTTGTCTGCCAATAAGGTTATGTCTTTATTTGAAACAACCATAATTTTTACTCTTCTTTGGGATTGATAATGACACTTTATGCATTTATTTCAAACAATATTCACTTTAGGCTTTTATTTAAGAAAATAAGAACATATTGAACATTTATTTGGAATTTTTACAAATTAATTTTACCCCATTTTGGCAAGGAAATTTTGAGGCATGGGTACAGGACCCCTTACATGTAAGACCTATTGTTCATGCAATTTGGGATCCTCATTTTGGTCAATCGATCATGGAAGCTTTTACTCTTGCAATCCTTTTACGTGGTTTGTAGAAAAATAAAGAGTGTACTTAATAGCATCTACTTCATCCAGAGGTGGTAAAATGGGTTTAGAGTTCATATTTCAACTCATATTTAATGGTGTGCGCTATAAATGGGTTGTTTTTATTTATTTATTTATCATACTTTACTCTTATTCGAACTTTCACTCTTGGACTTTAGCCATTTCTTCCTTGTAGGGTGTGGAACTCAAAAACCACACTTAAAAAATTAAATCGCTCCCACCTTAAACCTCCTTAAGAATGCAGGGATTTGAGTCCCCCATCCCTTTCCTGTATAAAAAGGGTGACCATTAGGACAAATTCAGGGACTTTGTTACCTTAATTTTTTTTAAACAAAAGAAGAAGAAGCTGAAATTGGTCATAAATGGGTTATCTAACAACTTAATGGGTCTTAAATGAGTTTTAAATAGGTTATAAATAAGTTACTTAACAAGCTTAAATGAATCACATCATCTTTTAATTTTAATTTTTAAAATTTAAAATTTTGTAAAATTATTTTATTTTCTTTTTTTCCATGGGATGACCGATTGAGCCTTGCTGGATTTCATAAAAAAAGAAAAAAGAAAGAAAGAATGAATGAATATAAAAAATTTAATTTATTTAAAATTTATTTTCAAAAAATTATAAAAATTGTCCATTAGATTATTATTGCATGAAAGTGTTTAAGCAATATATATATAATTATAATAAATAAAATTTTCTAAATTGGGTTAAATATGAAAGTCTTTTAGTAATATGAGTCGGGTCAATATAGATTGCTAGATTTGTGTTAAATGGAGATGGGTTAAAACCAGTAAAATGGGTCAATTTGGACCATACCATTTTCAACCTCATTTGATAGGTGTCACTTCAACAAAAGCGTATATCCTTTTGCTTAGTGTTGCCCTCCGAAGTGAACTTTTAAGAAATTGCTCGCCCTATATGATGTGAAGATTGGTTTATCTGGTCACTGAATTTTAGTTTAGCTACCCAACGATTGAAATTTGATTTGGAATCTATTTGTTTTACGAAAAATAAATAATTTTTGAAAAAAACATTAATTATATTTTTTTGAAATAATTAATCAATGAAAATATTTTCATCATCAAAGGCAATTTACATCTAAATATTTTTGTAAGAAATACAATCCATCATTTTTATGAAATATTCTCTAAATCATTCATTTTTCTTAAAACAATTTGACTAATTTCAATCCACACACTTTCAACAATTCCATGAGATCATTGGCTGGTCTACTTGTATTGCAAAAAATTCATGTATGTGAACTCATGGAACCAATATGGGGTCCAAATGGAGTGACATTAGACTTACATTACGTATACCATTGCAAATTATATATTCATCAATAATGTGATATTAAGCGGCCATACTATGAACACCATTACATATCAAACATAAATATAAGATAAGGTAATAATAGAAATTTCACATTTGCTAAAAGCAACAAATTGTAAAAATGAACACATGAGATGAGTAAGCAAAGGTGAGCAGGGGATGAGGCCGAGACAAGCGAACGGGTTTTTAATTTTTTATTTTGGTTGAATTAGGGCTTGGTTTCTTTCTACTTTTTCATTTACACGGCAAACTGGACTATGAAGAGAGCAAAGAAGGAGGTGCTTGGGCTTAGAGTAGATAAAGGCATATCATATATAATATATGATATATCTAATATACTTAATATATATCTAATATATCATATAATATATAATATATACATTGTTGGTCTGAATTGAATCAATCTTAAACTTTTAGGATAAATGATTAACCCGCATAACACAGAGTTTAGAGTTTTCAAAATCAAGGATCGACCTAGCTCTCCTAAGAATAAGATTAGGACTGGCCAGATTGGGCTGGTCCAATATCGGTCCAAGATCAATTTAGGGTTGATCTTGGACGGATGCTTAGCCCTAGCTTTAACACATCTTTCTCGAAAAATAGCACATACGTGACGCCACTAGGACACCTCCCTAACTTTAGACGTGGGTCTATATGGCATTTTTTTCGTCATAGGCGAAATTGAAGTGCAAATGATCCTGATGTACGGGATCCGAGTCCAACGTCCCCTAGCAAAAGATCTCCTGACGTCGCGTCGCAACTCTTGCATTTCCCGTACCCTTTCGAGCCCCGTTCGCCATGCGAGCATCACGGGGTTCTTTCGTATATCCATTGGAATAAGAATCGACCCCACATGGAACATAAAGCTTCTTCGCAACGTAGATACATCCAAATCATCCTCCCAACAATGCGAGCAAAGTCTCGTTTCCATGCTATCATATACCAAGAATCTTAGGAAGCATCGACGCAGCACCTAGGACAGCCCACCAAAGCCTAAACTTATTAGCAGCGACGTGGCCAAGGACAGGGCTGAGGAGCACCTTCTTGTTACAGATTTCTTTAAGGAGGAAGAGAGGATACCCACTTTGTGACAACTAATCGTGAGAATCAAACTTTCGTTTCTTCTTATATAAAGTTTGAACTATCGAACCGATATTGCATGGGACTTTTGAGGAATTGATTCCACGTTGTCGGACAGAGTTCTTGTCCTAGCGAGAGGAGAAAAATGGGCTCGGCTCCTTCTCCGTTTGTCCTCCCGGCGAATCTCATCCCCAATGAGGCGAACCCTGGGTGGATGAGCAAAGGCGACAACGCGTGGCAGCTGACAGCGGCCACCCTCGTCGGCCTGCAGAGTGTGCCGGGGCTCATGATCCTGTACGGGGGTGGGGTGAAGAAGAAATGGGCGGTGAACTCAGCGTTCATGGCGTTCTACGCCTTCGCCTGCGTCCTTGTCTGCTGGGTCCTTTGGGGCTACCAGATGTCCTTCGGCGACAGGATGATCCCGTTCTGGGGCAGGATCAACGTCTCGCTCCGGCAGGACTTCCTGCTGGCCCAGGCGTTCTCGGGGATGCTGCCGAACGCAACGATGGTGTACTTCCAGTTTGTCTTCGCAGCGATCACGCTGATCCTGATCGCGGGGGCCTTGCTGGGGAGGATGAATTTTAAAGCGTGGATGATATTTGTGCCACTTTGGCTGACGTTTTCATACACATTTGGGGCATTCAGCATATGGTACCCTGGTGGATTTCTCGCTCGGAAGGGGCTAATGGACTATTCGGGTGGGTATGTGATTCATTTGTCTTCCGGAGTGGCTGGTTTTACTGCGGCATATTGGGTAAGTGGAAAGCTCTGTGAAGTCGAATGCCTCATTTATGAATCGCGCCATCTTTGATCGACTCTTCTTTGCACACAGGTCGGTCCACGCCTGAGCAAGGACAGAGAGAGATTTCCTCCCAACAACATCCTGCTCATGTTGGCCGGTGCCGGGCTTCTGTGGATGGGATGGACCGGGTTCAACGGAGGCGACCCTTACGCGGTCAACATTGACGCGTCGCTTGCGGTCATCAACACCCACATCTGCACGGCCACGAGCTTGCTCACCTGGGTCGTGCTCGATCTCATCTTCTTTGGCAAGGCCTCCGTGATCGGTGCTGTCCAAGGGATGATCACTGGCCTGGTCTGCATCACCCCGGCTGCTGGTAAGTTTCACCGACCAACTTTGTTCTTGAAATCCTGTGCCGACGCAAACTCAAAACTTTTGGGAAAGCAGACACTGGTAGATCCGAAAACAGCACGAACTTGAAGTGGCGTCGTGCTTTTAGCATGATCAACCAGAACAAACGCTTTCGAGACGGACACACAAGCCCCATTCGACGAATGAACAGGCGCAACTTGCCAGCATCTTGCAGTCGTATCTGCATTTGCTTTTAGTATGGTCTTCACCAAGGGAGCAACTAGTTTAAACTACTTGCCACCATAGAGTTATGTGGGAATTAAAATGTGACTTTGCCTGCTTTATTTCGGGTCGTATCAGTCGCATAGGAGATAAAACTAAATCGAACGGCATAATTTACAAGTCGCGTGGTGTTATTTTCTTGCATGTTGAGCTAGGTATAATCAAAACCCTAACCAATAACACAAATTACTTTGCTTTTAAATTCAGGGTTGGTCCAAGGTTGGGCAGCTATAATAATGGGGCTCTGCTCTGGCTCAATCCCGTGGTTCACCATGATGGTGGTCCACAAGAAACTGGAGCTGCTCCAAAAGGTCGACGACACGATGGCCGTCTTTCACACCCACGCTGTCGCCGGGAGCCTTGGCGGGATCCTCACGGGGCTTTTCGCCGAGCCGCGTCTGAACCGCCTCTTCTACACCGCCCCTACTGACATGTATATAGGGCTCTTCTATGGCTTCCAGACGGGAAGGGTCCGCGTCGGTTTCAGGCAGATCGGGGTCCAGCTGCTCGGGATCGTCTTCATCGTCACCCTCAACGTGGTGGCGACCAGCCTGATCTGCCTTGCGGTGCGGTTCGTTGTGCCGCTGAGGATGTCAGAGGAGGACATGGAGATCGGCGACGAGGCAATCCACGGGGAAGCGGCGTATGTCCTGTGGGAAGACGACAAGGCAACCAACGCCGTGCGGGGGGAAGGATCGGCGCCTAGCGATGTAGAGATGACTGCGACGAAAAGAAGAGGAGGGGGTCGAGCCGGGGCGGTATAGAAAAGGAGAGAGTTCATTTTAGTTTTGAGGATAAAGATGAGGGATGCATGAATAAGGGAAAATGCTTTGTGCGGGTGTTGATTTCTTTCTTAGAGAAGCTAAAAGATTGCTCTTATATTTGCTTATTTCTTGGTGGAACATTTGCTCTCTCTCTCTCTCTCTCATTGAAAAATAACGTGTTGGCTGAGTTTGCTTCTCCTCTCGTGGTATCGGGTTTGAGACTTGTTAGAAACACTTAAGGAGTAAAATCCGAAATGCATTAGATCACTATGAAAAAAGTGCACTCTTCGGACCACCCACTGATTGAGATACTCGAAAGTTGACAAAACGCCGTCCGAATAGCATATCAAGATAAAAGCATTAATGTCTTTATATCTAGTAAACTCCACTTTAAAAAAGTCTTAAGACAATGATCTTTCCTTATTTGAATTGAGTATCCGAGGCACTCTTTGCGCACCACAGCTCGTACTCATCGGATACGACATTCTCCCTGCACATCGAGTGATTACATGAGACGTGCGAATATGTACTTTTGAGGGTGGCTCCAAGGCAAATGCGGAGGTTTTTAGGACAACAAAATTTGTTTAACGATTCGGCCATTTGAAGTCTACTCTCTAGTGATCCATTCCCTTGCGCCATAGGATCATATCGCTAGTAACTAAAACCTATACGACCTATCAATAAAATAGGCTAAGGTCTGGCTAAGTGAAAAGGGTTTTGGCCCAAACTTCGTGTCATTTGGGTTCATTGCCATATAATACTTGTTTGGAATATGAAGAAGGCTTCCCTAATTATCAAGAGTCCTATATGTCATCCTCTAGAGTTGATTCCTTAAGAATATTGTATTGTTACATATTTACATAGATTTGTGGAAACAAAAAAGAGGTCGTGTTAAGCGGAACCGTATCTCATTTAATGAGATTGACCTTTTTTCCCTTTTCTTTTTAATAGTTTTAAACCCTAGCTCATAATACTCTCACCGATTTCTCTAGAACATTGTTCCAGTCGAAATTAATCATAAGAAAGACAAGCTTTAACCCCTTGTTAGACATTTGTGATTGATCGGTTACATTGCGATAAAAGATATTAGAATCACTAATAAGTGCATGCAAAACTAGATATGGGGATGGATTCACTATGACCATACACTTCATTGATGTCCAAAAACTACATGTGATGCCATAGGTTTTAGATTCTATTGGACTATCACAAGATTGAGATAAAATCCGGGGTTGAGAAACCCCAAACTAGTACATATATGTCAAATTTATCCTCCATTATTTTTTGTTAAATTTTAGCGTCAAATTGTTTAGTTAGATGACACATAATAATTAACGAGTGTACTAAATTGAGGTTTTATCCTCCGTTTATTACACTCATGTTAGTTTGTGGTTTTTCAAATATCAATCGAATTTAACAAAAATTAATGGATGATAAATTTATTACAAATTTATCGATTTGGGCTTTTTAGTAATCAAAAAAATAGTTTGAGGTAAATTTGTCACATATGTACTAGTTTTGAGTTTTTTTAATTGAGTGAATTTGTTTTATGTATATCGCTTTAAAATTTTTCGTAATATCAATCCTTAAAATTGTGAGGGATTGACTGAGATGAGCCCACAAGTATGTGGGCAAAATGCAATTTGTCCAACAAAATTCTGCTGGAGCTAGTGACTCTTTTGTTCCCCGTAAAGAGCTAGGAACTTTAGTATTAAGTCCGAGTATAGTCATCACAACTTGAATTTTCAATGGCGACTGTAATATGATCAAGATCCTCCCGAGTGAGGCATTTATCGAGATGTGAAGCAAAGTGCTTTCTAGTTTAGATGACTCAATCAATATCAACTTGGCCAATAAAGAGCAAGGTGCTTAATTTCATGAATGATGACAACTTCACACCTGGTCTATGCTCTCCCAATGTTCATGCTTGGTCTATTGGCCAGGATGTTAAGTGATCTTTGCAATTCCGATTATTATTGTTATTTTTATAATTACTATTACTTTGCCTACATCTTCTCACGAAAACATGTTGTCGCGACCTATTTTTTCGGGGTTTAAACCACCTAGGGTTTGGCTAATGGATTGTTAAGCCTAGACTTAACTCGGGCTCTCCCAAGCCCATACCAATTCGCGACTTTAGGTTCAAGTTTTTTAACATGCAATTGTTTTTTAATTAGGAGTCGCCACTAATCTATTTTTTGGTGGGTCGATTAGAAACCCAAATAAAGTAACGGGAGATTTACTTTATTCCTACGAACCAGAGATTTGGGTACGGGGACTTGGTTACGCTAAATTTCTCTAACGCCCTTTCGGTACCATTTCCTTTATTTTGAAAAAATGTTTTTCGCAAGCAGCTTGGGTTTATTTTAAATCTATTTCCCTAACATGTGAGGTTATCATGCGCGTGCACAAACCACCAATTTAACACTCAGATAAACAATAAATAAGTTGCAAAAAAAAACTTACCTCCAAGCAACGAAAGCATCTGCAATGTTAAATTAAAATCCACATCAACAACCCTAGATATGGTTTTTAATTAACACACAATTCCTTTTTTTGTTTTCACTTAATTAATGAAAATCATGTAATATGCAATGCGATATTAACTAAATGACCTAATACTAATGACATATAATTTCTAACTAAATGAGCCTAGCAAAAATACTAAATGACATGCATTTCAATGAATCTAACCCTAATGACGTGCACATGACATTTTTTCTTTTCCTAAAAGAATGCATTTTATCCTAAATAATAAAACTAATTTAACCTATGACATTTTTTGTATTTTTTCATGAAATTCGAAATTTGGTGAAATGTGAAAATTACCTAATTAGATTAAGATCCTATTTAATTTATATTAGGAATTAGGTTGAGCTATATCCTAATTTAAACTAAAATATTATCTTAACCTAAATAATCCTAAAATGCAATATATCTAAAAATGCCTAAACTTATAATAAATTAAAAATGATCTAAATTAAACTAAGTTCCATTTAATCCTAATATGCAATGGCGTGCAAAATATGCTTTAACATTACATGACATGTACATGATGATTTTTTGTTGTTTTTGTTTAATTTCGAAATTAACAATTGTCAAATAATTAAACATGCAATCCAAACTAAAATCTAGCAACCTAAATTGATTTTTTTAATTATTTTTTTAAAATAAAATTCCTATTCTAAACATGTAAACCCTAAAACATGCAATATTCTAGCTCAAACATATCTCGAGATAAACAAGGCAATTAAGACGAGACAATCCATTCAAAATCATCAAAATATCTCACATCGCTTCAGATCAAAGGATAATATTTCATTTAGTAAAATTGATAATTTGATCTTAAGCCTAAAGATCAAAACATCAATTTTATTCCCGCTTAATTAATTATTTCATCTAAAGCTTTAGATGAAATAAAAAACCCACAAGCGCAATTTAGCGAATCGGGTGATCATTTAGATTTTCAATTATGCATAGAAAATAAACAAAAAAACCAAGATATAAAAATAAAATAAGATAAAATAAACCAGCCTAATAAAATAAAGGAAATCTACCTAATTCGATTTTTTTTTCTTTTTAATAAAAGAAAATCTTGACCACCGGTTTGGGACTCCGGCGAGGGGGAAGATCGCCGGCTAGGGTTCCGGCGAGGGCTCAGCAGGCACCGGCAGCAAGCGAGCGGTGAGCGCGTCGCGGATCGGCACGGGGCAGCGTCGGATCTGGAAGCGGGCGTCGCGGGGCGGCTTTAGGGCGGTGCGGCAGTTGGCGTGACCTGCAAAGGGGGTTGCTGCGAGAGCACAGATCGGGATGGAAGACAGGGACGGGTGGTGCTCGGACGGTGATGCGGCGTCAGGGCGCTGGTTCGCGGGCGGAGCTCGGGCACGGGCGTCGGAGCGGTGCGGCGATGGCGGGGCGTTGCGGGCGAGCGATGGTGGCCGGCAGGTTTCAGTCCGGCAGGAGACAAAGCGGAGGTGGTGCGGACCGAAGACCAGTAGGGACCGGCAGTGCAGCAAAACCCTCGGAGAAGATGAACAGTAGAAGTCTTTTCAGTTTTTTTTTTCTCTCTTTCCCCCTCTGCTGCACGTCACTCTGCACTGCTCTCTGCCACTTGACTTTGACTCTTTCCCTCAAAAGCTTTTTCTTTTCTTTTGTTTTTGTGTTGATTTTTTTCAAAGAATGAATGAAGATCCCCTCTCATAAACTGTGGCCAGGTGTTTCTATTGTGTGGTCTCCTTTTAACAAATTGCACGCTAGGTATTATATAGGTCTAAAAAAATATATCTCTACGGTATATATTTTTTCCTTTTTGTTCGCGCATGATACCCCTAAATATATCGTTGAAATATACCCACCTCGCGCAATATTCCCCTTTTGTAGTTTCCACATATTCTATCCAAAATTTTCCTTTTTGCTCGAAAATGCACCCTTTGGTGTATATTGCCTAAAAATATGAAAAGTTTGAACTGAATATGTGAAAAATCTTCCCTTCACCGGCAGCCTAAAATAAAATTAAAAAAAATGAAAATAAAATGCTTCTAAACTATATGCCATGTGTTTTTTTTTTTAATTTTTTTTTTAGCAAAAATTAACCCCCAAAATTTAGGTGTCAACACATGTCTTTTTAATTTTCCGCGTGTTTTGATCCAATTCTAAATCCTTGAAGGCCACATTCATAAGAATTTTGCAAACTTTTCTTTTATGCAGGGGCAACCTTTCAAATTTAAAGGATTCCATCTAAAGGGCAGAATGTGAATATGCAAATCTGTCATTCATTGTATTAAATTTAAACTTTAAAGAAGAAGATACATACATATATATATATAGACACACACATATATCATTCATTATCACAATCTCTCAAATTCACTGAAAAGGACTTAGACTCACGGATTTATTAGAAAAATAGTTTAACAACGGTTTAAATCGGACTGTTGATTAGTGATAGGATAATATATTATCTCTATATTCTTGCAATGATTTAGAGGGTTTGACTTCATGGATTTAGAGCGAAACTCATTAGGAAGGGCCTAGCAAGATTTATCCCTAGTCTTTTCTAGTTTGTTTAGTGCAGCCCGTGTCCTTCTAATACGTGGTCGCCTATCAATGGCCCGATGACCTCGTGACACATTGGGGCACCATTCATCGATCTCCCTATGATAACATTGCCACTTGATAAGATCTTACACACTTACCATTTTGGCAACACCCCTATAAATCCCTCACTTTATAGTCTTCTTAAATTGTACTTCGACTCATAAGACACAGTAACTCCTGTCTACTATAGACTCACCCTTGCATATACAAATAGGTCCTTCTGGAATGTCAAAGTTATATATAATGTAAACATCAACCATCTAATTTGACACTAGAGTATAAGTTAATAAGGCTGGATCCTTACCTCCTCTCTCATTCTTATCTTGTCTATTTTCTTCATCCAATTGGTCGTTTAACATGTTTACATCATAGTCACATTCTTCTCCTACATCAACAATAACGCTTTCAGGATTAATTAGGGCAATGCGAGAGTCGGAGAGCTTCACTTCACTTATGGCATCAATTGACGCGGTTGAGAAGTCCTCCCTCGGAGGGAGGCCCAAAGCTTGTTGGAGTGACGACTAGGGGCGATGGCTCGTAACGAGTCCAGAGACCTGGCTTACTGGTCCACCTGCAAGGACGTGGAGGCTTCCTATTGTTGGTTGGCTTTCGGGACATGGAATGGGCTTGGGCTCGTGGACACAGTTGCAGAGTCAAAAAGTATAACGATGATGAGTTGTAGAGTGAAAAAGGATTAGTTTCATTGAGTTGTCATATGTACAAAATGTAAGTCTTCGTGTGATAAAAAAAAAAAAAAAGCACTCACATGTAGTTGAGATTAGTTGTTTGTTAGCTCAATTATAGGAATCACAGTTTGAGTTTTAAATTCCATCTCCATGTTATGCCCCTAAAAGATGGAGGATCCATTGGATACGCTAGTGTTGGACCCAAAATTAATGAGCTTTTGTTTGGACATGGCCTTTGTTAGGAGGTTTGCCAATAGGTCCATGGTTTGCCAATAGCTCGTTATAGCACAAAGTGAAGATCGATGGATATATGCCTCTCATGAGAGTGAAAGATAAGATTCGTGTTGAGATAAGTGGCTTTGATGTTGTCGCTGTAGATTGATGGTGATGGTGGCGTGGTGGACAAAAAAGACCAAGTTCATTTAGAATGGACTGAACCCTAGAAAGTTCAGTGGTGGTAGTGGCAATGGTCCAAGCCTCGCCACCCTTGATTGAGTTCAAGCTTGTTAGATCCCGAGCTCAAGCCTTGCTAAAGATTTGGCAACCAACGGAGGAGGAAGAAAGAAAAGAAAAATAGAAAATAAATATAAAAATCAAATTTTTGAATAAAAGAAAAAAAAACATTAAAAAAATCAAGAGGAGCAATCCAAAAAGTATTTTCATCTTGAATTCATTTTCCTAATTTTATGCATCAATCTTTTCCTCAACTGGAAAGTGTTTTCATTTGACTAATCATTTTCAGTAAATTAAATGAGTGAAAGTTCTGAAAACTAATTTTGAAAAAAATACTTTCTTTAAACAAACGCATCCTAAATGACATTTTTATTTGATTTGATTTCATTATAATGAAAACTATGGATTATCTTAAATCTATATGGAAATCTAAAATTAACACGCATCGCTCTATATATGAAAGCTCTAAAATATGAATTATGAAAGTGTCCTAAACATGTGATACATATGCATGTGACGATTAATAAATTTCATGAAACATTAAAATATATGTAATTCACAAGATTCATTAATGTAATTGGAAGACTTATTATTCCAAGTAACCAAAATTTATTTTGCCCATCACGTAGAATAAACCACATCATGAATCACGCATGAGGCATGAGACGATATTGAGGATCTCAAACTCAGATGCCCCGATAAGCCTTGACTAAGACGATAGTACAGTAAAACAACTAAGGTTTTCTACCAAGTAACATGCATTTAGAACTACAGAGTAAAAACCGAACTACCATAAAAAAATTGCACAAACTTTGACTTCTCTAGGATATCAAGTAAACGGAGCGTGGCCAAGACTTGCAAGGACCGGTGGCGATGGCAAAAGGGCCGGTGAAGTTAGCGAACTTGCTGGGCTGCAGCCGGGGAATTTCTGGGAATGGCGGTAAAGGGATTCGCAGGGAATTCCAGGCACAGCAATGAGGGCTGATCTGAAGTAAGTCGGGGATGAGAATCTGCAGGAGGTTGCTGAGGCAGAGGCATCGAAGAGGACTGGTGATCGCCTGAGGAAACCTGCAATGAAAGATTTGAGGTGAGTAGGAGAGCTGGACTGAAGGGACGACCGGCTGAGCAACAACATGGGCTGGACGAACAGCAGCAGTGATGCAGCAGGACAGCGCGTGGTGGCTGGTCACAGGGACGGAAGGGACAAGAAACACGGGAAAGGACTGACCACGGACGCACCACTTGTAGTTGAACTGAGCAGCCTGCTGGAGAGTCACCGAATATCGCTGAAATTTTGCTAGATCTCTGAATGGCCATCACATTTTCTTTTTGACTTTACTCGCATGTCCACTTAATGCTTCAAACCTTCTCAATCACCATCTCTCACTCGTGTGTTGATTTCGACTTGATCATATCCTTGCTCTGATCACTCTCGATTGGTACCAATCAAAAGAAAGATTATGCGTGCACTAGCTCACATTATGTGGGCGCCAACGATGAAGAAAAATCCTGCGTGTGCTAGTCCATGGGAGTGACACGGGAAGATCATTTGGCTTGCATGTGTTAGTCCCAGCAGGTACTGATACTATACAGGACTTAGATCCAGGCTCGACCAACATGTTCACTCATTAGATTTTGCATGGTATCACCGTTAGTATTAGGATTAGTATTGTCACTGTCTGTTCGATTTTTTGCTTGCCAGTGCTTGACAAGTGCACTGACAAATAGGCTGTCGACAGTACTTGACCATTTCATTCAGAAAACAGTACTCCAAGTTATGACAGATTTGCTGTACACCTCAAATTGTAGCGCATCCATGAAAAGAATCTTTTCCATTTGCATTTATGCTGGGCGTAAAGAGCTTTTGGGTAAAATTCTACCAGAAATATGCATTCTAAGTATCGTTTACATACTCCTTGATGATACTCTCCATGTGGCTGATGGTGAAGTTTCCGATCTCCCACTCCATGTAGCTGTCATTTCTGCCCCAAAGCAATACAAAGCATCCCACTCAGCCAGAGAAATTGTCAGCTTTTCAACCACCAACAAAGTGAAGTTACCTCTGGTCTCTTGTAATATATAAAGAAGTATGAATGGCCTAGAAAAATAATGAGTTCAAACACTGAAATGGCAAGATCAAACAATCACAACGTGATTCCGTGTATAACATACAGATTTCCTTTATATGTTAGTGCCCGATCCTCAGCTCCCATGCACCATAAGTGGCCTTGCAATTCCAAGACTCCTTTCATTCCTGCTGTCTCCCACACAAACTTGAAAAGTCCAAGAACCTTATGTAAATGTTTTACCCCATTCCAGATAATATTTTCCTCATCTGATGCCAAAATCCTTCCCATGTGCAAACAACGTTTGCTACCTTCACCTTCACCATGTCCCCAAATCCCGCCAGAAAGGTCTACCTCCAAGTCTCTTACATATCCATAGAGATAATACAAAAGAAGAGTAAACAAGCATGGGGATGAGTATCCTAGTGTCTTGGTAAGTTTCTTGTGCACTAAACTTTCCTGGTGTCGAGCATCTTTATACCCAATACATCTCTCAACTCCCACATCCCGGATTTGTGACAGCCCTTCCTTCATTGCCTCAAGCTTCTTTAAATGAAGAAGCAATTCTTCTTCATATTTTATACATCTAATAAGGTCATCAAACATCTCAAGTACATCTTCCCACTTTCTTGAGGCAATGGCGTCAGCCTTTGCAGCTGCTGAAACACGCATCCATGAAGAGGAGTCGGGATTAAAGGAAGTAAAATTTTCTTCTAAGAACTTCAGGCAAACAGAAACAATCTGCTGACCCATCTTAGTGGCGTGTCTTGGGCATCGACCATTCAAAATCTCCAACTCATATTTCAAGCCATTTAGTACCTCCTCGAGCGTAGCAGTCCATATCTGTTGCCGTGTCACCTGCGGGCATACTGTGACACGCACTGATTTCCTTTGCTGAGCAGAAATATTAAGGATGTCGCTTATCTTAGTCAGGGAACTTATGACCATGGGCTCTCTTTCACTCGCTTCACCGAAACAAACATGGGGTGTTGACTTTGCATCCGCTGAAGATGCCAGAATACTTCTCTTCAGCGTCTGCTGGATCGATGGAGACCCAATAAAAGCTCTGGCAAGCGATTTAAAAGTATGCACTTTATGCTCCATAAGATCATCGATGACAATCGAACCATCTTTAACATTTACGAGCCGTCCGTCGACTGAATCCACGTCCTTCAAGCAGTCGCTCAATTTTGTCATTTTGCGAAACGCCTTCTCATACCATCTGGCGGGCAAAGTCACCCCACGGGTCTCACCAAAGCTATGATAAAACATCACATTGCGGCGCACGAACCCATTTCTTCGCGCGTCAAGATGCTTCCCCCAGCAGAGGCTGCTCCACAGATGTCTGCGAGCCATTAATAGCTAACTCTAACAACTCCTATCGATCCTTGGACTATTCACAATCTGGATTCTCAATTTTATCTTCAAGAAACCCCATTCAATACAGAGACTTGATCGGTGGGTTCATCCATACCATCACTTCACTCAGACAAATGATCGAACAGGTGGTGGATGTGGCCACGCACTGAAAACATTTACCCGAACCCACGATCACATTTAACTGTGGAATGAATCTCGTCGCAGACTTGCGAGTTTCGGAAACTTGGCAACGACAGAATTAGAGAATCACTATGACCAACGTCGATGAGAAGGATGCGGAAAATCCGGGAGACACCCCTGTTCGAGCAAAGTAGAGGCGACCCTCTCGATCCTGGTTCTTCATATGAAATCAGAAATCTCTGGGGCACAACAAAGTTGCGATTTTGACATTCGCCTAATTAACAATTCTCTCAGGATAGTGGAAATTTGAGAGATTTGTGATCAGCGGGGGTGCGAGTTTTGCCTGGACTTTGGTGGGCTTGAGTTTTGTCCAAAATGCAATGGCGCTTGCTTTAGAACGAAGTTGCCACTTTTTTAGGGTAAGTTCTTGGGACCTAATTTAAGATCCACTCCCAATTTTGCCTAACAAGCCAAAATTTTAGATTCGATCTTAAATTTACCCCCAAATATTTTTTTATCCAAAAAAAAAATTCGCAAACTTTAACTCCAATCCTAAATCTGCTACAACTTGTATTTTTTTTTTTTTTTGAAAATAAAGATAACCTATATTCCATATAATTTCAAATTTGCCCTCATTAACCTCCATCAAAAAATCGCAATTTGTTCATGGTTATATAGCAATTTGTATTCAAAATGTAACCAATATTTAACATGAAAATTAGGGAAATTATGGGCAACTAACGGCAATTTTTGGACGGAATTCTAGTGGGGGCAAATTTGGAACTAGAGTTAAAATTAGTGATATTATGTTAGAAAAAAATGTTTGAGCATGATTTGGGATAAAACCTAAAGTTGGGATTTTTTTAGATTGGGCAATTTTAAATTGGACCTAAAGTTGGGTTTTTGTTTAGGTAAAAATAAAAACCAGAGTGGAACTAAGATCAAACCCAAAGTTTGGGGTTTTTGAAGGGATTAGGCCTAGTTCTTGGTTTTAAGTTTAATGATAAAGCAAAAACGTGGTTCAAAATTTAATCTAGTGTCCTCAAACTTTTAGGGATCAGTTCTTAGTCATAAGTATTAGTCCTTAAACTATTGTGCAATGTGCAATCTAGTCACTATATCATCGCAAAATTTGCAATCTAGTCGTTAAAATAATGTGAAAGCGCAATCTAATCCTTAAACTTTCAATTTATTGAATCTAAACTCTTAATTTTCCATAATAAAGTCAAATCATTCCTTAGGTATTGTTCACAAGTTTTCATAATTACACTATGGTCTAGATTTTATAATATCTTTTCATTTTTTATTAGTTTCCTAAATCAACAAAAAAATTTCTAAATCTTTTTAAAACATTTTTACCTTTTATTTTCTAGATATTATGATGGGAAAATAACAATAATATTATCTAAATTTTGGCCAAATGTATAATGTCAACCTTGGATTTTCAATTTGTTTAGTGTGATATTTGAATTATTATGAAATGTCCAATAGGGAAAAAAGTCACCACAAATTCCTAAATTATTATGAAATGTGCAATCTAGTCCCAACGCTTTTAATTTGTCCAATCCAATTTCTCAATTTTTCAATACAAATTTAAATCAATCATTTGATAGCATTCACAATTTTTTGTAATTACATTATTGCCCGATTTAGAATATCTTGCATTTCAATTAATTTGCTAAATCAATAAAAAAAATATGCTGTCTTATTTTTTTTTGACCTTCTTACCTTTTTGGTCTTAATAAATATCAAATAGTTCCATTTGAGTATATTTTAGCTCATGATATCTATAATAGTCTAAGTATACCTCATTTAAAGTTGTATCTAATTGATATTTCTTCTATTTTAAGTGTAAATGTTTTCACAAAAGTACACTAATTTACTAGGAAAATTTCAAATAAGAGCTTGAAGTATCCTCAATTTCTTAAATAAGAGCATAAAGTAGACATTATTTTAGAATAAAGGCTTGAAGTATCCTCATTTTCTTAAATAAAAGCATGAAGTAAATTTTGTTTCAAATAAAAAAAGGCCTAAAATAGCTATACAATTTCCCAAGAAGGGCTTACTTGCCACTTTATCAAGGCATTTTCATCCTTTACCTTTTTTGAATTTTCTTTCTTGTTTTCCTTTTTTCTTGCTTTTATTTATTTTTTTTTCTTTATTGCCTTCTTCACCAATGGCTGGTCTCAAGTGATGGCTAGCCACTGGCGAACTTGATTTGGTGAGGGTTGGCCTTGCCTCGGTGAGTGACCCTTGCCCTAGGTGAGGCCGTACAAGGCTAGCGAGGGCCGGGCGAGGCAATTGTCCCTAGTGACTAGTGAGCGCTTGAAGGCCCTCACCCAACAGCCAATAAGGGTCGTTGGGCCCTCATTGAAAAGAATAACAAAAGAAAAGAAAAGAGAGAAAAAGTAAACAAAATAAAAAATAAAAAATAATTTTAAAATTAAATTATATTTTGAGAAAATGCCTCTTGACCAACCGAAATATCTACCCATCTGGTGATCGGTGATGTTATGCCCTTATTTGAAACTATCATGGCCACTTCAAACCTTTATTTAAGACTATCATAGTTCATTCAAACTCTTATTTGAAATAAGATCTACTTTAAGCTTTTATTTGAAATTTTCCACTAATTTACCTTTGGATACTTGTATTTATATATACCCTCATGAATATCACATGAAATAATGCTATTTATTTTTGGTCCAATTTCTAAACATAGGATGAATATGTTTAGAAATTTGACCCTCCATAGGAAGTAGATTATCAATTATTGATTTTACAATTAGTTTAGGGTAAATTTTACACATGTATATTAATTTGGAGTTTTTTGTGGTATTGACGATAATTTATAATATATCATTTGATGTGACATGTCAAAAAGTTTAAGGCAGCACTTGAGAGTGCAAATGATTTCATTTTTGCGTATGGTGTTGAAGAACGGCAGAGGTTCCAACAACTTTATGGATGATCATTTTAGTGCCATAAATTTTTAAAAGTGAACATTTAGGTTCATCAACTTTTTAAAAGTGGCCACTTAAATTTCTCAACTTGTTTAAAAACATCCCATAGTAACTTAATCAAGATTGCACAAGTCTCTCTCATTCTTTGTCATCCTATTACAGCTTATAAAAAGCATTATTCCACAACGTGGGAATCAGAACAGTATAATCCTAGCACCAGCAAAACAATGACCTTTTTACATCAATAGCAAGATGACATTTTTAACATTTTGACTGAACAAGATTGTTGCTAAACATGTCATTAGCCAGAATGCAGCAAAGACATTAAAAACCTGACAACATAAACCTAAAACAAACATGCCCACCTAACAGTAAAACATAGATAGATATACACCCTCGAATCAGTCAAGTTGGACAACTTTCTCCTTCTCACTTCCTCTTTTTTTTTCCTTTTTTTTAATGGACCCTTGACTTGGTACATGATCCTGCGCAATTCCTAACTGGAACCGTATGCTTTGGGGGAAGGGTGGAGGGGCAAACCAACTTGAACGAAGTGCGTTCGATTTGGGCACTACATGTTTTGGATCATTGTTCGGGTTGTGAACACATATACACCAAACATGTTCGGGTCAGTTTGAGTATCATGGAAACTTGAATTGACCTGAATAATTGACGTCCCTAGTCATGGGACAATAATGGGCTTATTTTATAACTATCAAAACAAAATTTTAAAAATTAAATTAAGAATAAACTCAATTTGATTGAAAACGGGGGAAAAGGAGAAAGAGAAGGGAAAAATGAACACCATTAGCTCTGGAACATGTGATTAAATGAATATCATATTAGAATACTACATCTCAAGATTGCTTTGCATTTTATTATTAATTATCCTTATGTCATGATTTAGAAAAGGGGTTAATATCATGAAAAACTCCAAATTGATACACATGTAATAAATTTATCCAAGATTAATTTTTTTCGCTATCAAAAAATCCAAACTGTTATACGTGATAAGTTTACTTCAAACTAATTTTTTTATTACAAAAAACCCCAAATGGATACGCTTGTGATAAATTTACCCTCCGTTAACTTCCGTCAAATTTAATCGTTAAATTTGCTGACTTAGATGACATATGGTGATGTGGTATGGTGATGTGGCATGTCCACGTGGAAATTTATAAGGTAAATATTATGAAAAAATCCCAAATTAGTATATTCGTGACAAATTTAACGGTATCGCTTATGGTAAATCTAACGGTATACCTATGACAAATTTGAGATTTTTAATGGAACTAATCCTTTGGATTTCCATGTCATCATAATATGTCATAATGTGTTATTCATGTTAGCAAATTTAACAGTAAAATTTTATAGAAGTTAATAGATGGTAAATTTGTTATAATTTTACCAGCTTTGGAGTTTTTGGTGGTAAAAAAATTAGTTTTGGTAAATATATCACAAGTGTACCGACTTAGGGATTTTGATGGTTAAAAAAATAATTGTGATAAATTTGTCACATATGTACTTGGTTTGGAATTTTTTATGGTTGAAAAATTAGTTTATAGTAAATTTGTCATATATGTACCATTTTGAGGTTTTTAATGGTATTAACCTATAGGAAAATGCCATTTTCTTTTAAAAATACACTTTTTAATATGGGGTTTTGCTCATGTGTATATAAATGATTTTTACCAAAATAGAGTATATAAATGATTTTTGGGTAAAGAAATGAGGAATGTTTTGCTCATGTGTATGTAAATGCCATTTTCTAACTTTTTATCTAATGTTACCTTCATCTCCTATCTGGTGACTTTTGTTATTTGTACAGTTGTGTACTCTAAAATCTGATTTTTTTTTTTTTAACAATACTCTAAAATCTGATTTGCACAGTCGATTCCACTCACTTGTGAGAATTTCTTCAAGTACGTCCTTCTCATAACTTTTGTTTCAAATTTTCAATGATTTTGCTGTTTCAGCAATCCATAAAATTTTGACAAAACTTTTTAACTTTCCATTAGTCAAGATTTACCTCTCACTTGTAAGAATTTCTTCAAGTACATCCTTCTCATAACTTTTGTTTCAAATTTTCAATGATTTTGCTGTTTCAGCAATCCATAAAATTTTGACAAAACTTTTTAGCTTTCCATTAGTCAAAATTTACCTTAAATCTGGGCTTAAGTTTCGCCTATTATCTGCCCACAAAACTTTTTTAACTTTCCATTAGTCAAAATTTACCTTAGATATGGGCTTAAGTTTCGCCTGTATTATCTGCCCATTTTAACTTCTCAAACACATCTATTGGAGACGAAACAGCCTCTCAATTCTAACATAGGCAAACAAAATTTATTAGATCTCTCAATCTTAATCGCGTTTCACTTTCTCAATTAGAGATGAAGTAACCTCTGGACTCTAATCGCGTTTGACTTCTCAATACTTGTTGGTCCTTCGATAATTTGAGCTATTGACATTTGGCATTCGGAGATGATTTATCAATTAGCATGGTAAACCATAAATAGATATATTATTGAAAAAAAAGCCACGTTCAAACACCCAATACAATAAACTAAGAGAGAACAGCGTAAGAAAACCCTTAATTATACTTAAATACTTATACTATAAACATTTTCTCTGTCGCAAAAGACCCTAAATTATACCCACTGTAGCACTAACATTTTAAGCGTCTTTTATGTGTCAGAAAAACTCCTAAACCATGTCTATTTTACACCAATACCCTAAACTTTTGTCGTATTACTATAACTTTGGAGTATTGGTAACAAAAAGAATTCGGGATAGTACTATGGTAGTGGGAAAACTTTTGGGTTTGTAGGTTGTAAATGGAATGTATTTTTTGTCAGATTGGCACAATTTAAAGGTTTGATGACATAAAAAATTTTGAAGTATTAATGTCAAAGTCAATATAATTTATGGTTTTCCATAGTATTTTCCCATAAATGAATCCATCACACTTTTAGGTTCCGTTTGTTTCACTAAAAACACCTCGCTTTTTTGGCATTTGGATCGCTTTAGGAAAATGAGTCAATAAAAAAAAAAAAATTCAAATGGAAAACCTTTACTTAATTCTATAAAATAATTTTTCCTTTTACAAAATCGCAAATCGCTTTTCAAAATTTAACTAGTTATTGGCATTTGAACAAAAAACTTTGCACTTGGGCATGAAAACCTTAATAATTGTTCCCAAGTCCTCAATGTCTCCCGAGCCTAAATCCATCAAGATCGAGGGGCGGGATGCTTGTGCCCATGCTCGACTTGTCAATGCTCGCGGTTGGGTCTATCAAGGCCAATCTCAAGACCCCAATGCTCATGCCCGATGTCCCTACACATAGGCTTAGGTCCACAAAACATTGCAGCCCGTTTACTAGTGTTAGATCTCGAGTCCTCAACACCCTATCCTAGGTCCACAAAAGCTATGTCCAAGTCCAAACTCTTAGGCTTGGGTTCCAAGTGCCCATGCCCAAATTCCCTATGCTTGAGCTTTAGATCTCGATGCTTGTGCCCAGGTCATCGAGGTCAACCTCAAGACCCCAACACTTATGTTTGGGTCCAGTGCTTGATTAGGTCCATTGAGGCCAAGCTTCGCACCCTACACTTGTGCCTAGATCCCTCGCTTGAGCTTGGGTCAATAGAGGATGAGGCTTGAAGCCCTAGTGTTTGTGGCCAAGTCCATATGTCTAGGTCTGATTAGTAAAATCTTGAGTCTAGTCTCAATGGATCCAAACTCAATTGCCTAAGAAATGGGCACCAAGGCCTAGAGCCCACCCTTGAAGGAATAGGGGATGGGCATTGGGGTCTTGGGCTTGCCACTGATGGACTTGGACTCGGATGCCATGGTCTTGAGCCATACCTCAATGGATTTGGGCATTGGTGCTAGGGACCAAAGTAGGGTCCCTTGAAATCGGCCTTAATGGATATGAGCTTGGGCATGGGGGATTCAGGCATAGGCACTGGAGTCTTAAGCTAAGGTGCCAAGGACTTAAGCATAGGCTCTAGGATCTTAGGCTCAACCTCAATGGGCCTACGCTTGAACACCAAGGCCCTTAGCCTGTCTATCGTGACCCAAGCTCAACCTTGATTGACCACGGCTTTAGCATTGTGGACCCAAGCTTGACCATAGGGACCCAGGTCATTGGTGTTCTCGGCTGGCCTCCATGGACTTGGACTAGGCCTAAGAAACGAGGTCCGATGATTGACCTTTGCGGGCTCAAGCCCAGGTGCTAGGGATCTAGGCACGATGGGGCCTCGAACGTGGCCTTTTTTGGACTGAAGGCTGTTGTGCCAAAAGTCCTGCACGGGCATTGGGATTGATGCCTCTGCTCTTGCCTGGGACCCAAGCGCTTTTCTCTCGGGTCCACAGCACCCAGGGCAATGTCCATCAAGGAATCCTATCTAGGAATCCTCGTGCCCTTAGGTTCTTCCCGATCGTTTATAATAAGTCATTAACACCCCCAATAACGTTCTCGAAAAAATTATCACGCTCTCCGCGAAACAAACGGGGGCATTTCCTTTCGCCCTTACCAGCATTGACAAACGGGGGGCTCCGGTAAACCCCGGAAATTACCGGAGCCCCCCAACTCACAAAGGCCCACACGAGCGCGACGAGCGCATCACCCGCAGGGACAGCGCCGTAAATTCACCCGGCATCCCAAGAGAAGGTACTAGGCCCGAGCTTATTAAGGCATTGCAGCCTTATAGGTTTATCTCCCCTCCTTCCCTTCTTTCTCTCTCTCTCGCTCGCAGACCCGCAGAGTCGTCGTCGCTCGGTAGCTGCTGCTGCTGCTGCCGCTCTTCCTTCCTGCCTCCCGCGCTCGTCGGCCCAGCGTTTTTCCTCTCAGGTCGGTCGGCTCTAGGGTTTATCCTCTCGTTTTCTCCCCCTCTCGCCTGCCGTTTCCAGCCTTTCGGATTCTGTCTCGATCGCCGAATTCCCTTCGCCCGCTCCGCTTCGATCCCCAAAACCCTCGTTTCTCGCCGAACGTTTCCGGTTCTTTTTTATTTTTGGGCGTCCCGCCGGTCGGTTTCTGTGCGGTTCGGCTTCGTTAGCGTTTGGCTAGGATTTGAGGTCCGATTTCTGTTGTGCGGTGATTCTTGATTGATTATTGTTCGATTCGGTCGGAGCTCATTTCGAGCGACGCGTCGTGTGGCTTTCCGGGATTACCGTCTGGTGCTGCGGTGGAAACGATGAGGCTTTGCCGGTCTTTGGACGTGCGGCCTTTGCATTTGGTGTGCGGAGGTGATGGTTTGCTGAGGGCACGGTGTGATTGACTGATAGGCGGAGATTGCCGTTGCTCGATGGGGTTTGGCATTCGTTGGTTTATGCAGTTTCGCTTTGTTGGTGTTTAGCTAGGGTTTGAGGTCCGATCTCTGTGCGATGGTTCTTGATTATTCGATTCAGGGTTTCTTTTCAGTTGAGCTTGCTCTGAGTGGGTACGTCGTGTGGCTTTCTCGGATTGGTTTCTGGTGCTGTGGTCGAAATGTTGAGGCTTGCCAATCTCGGTGTATACTTGACTGTGCGGTCTTGCATTTGATGTGCGGAGCTGGGGGGTCTGCTAAGGGCATAAATTGATGGGCTGATAGGTGAAGACTGCTGTTGCTTGACGGGGGTTGACATTTGTTGATTTGCTTTAGTGATTAGTGAATGGCACGGGGGAATTGATTTACATTGCCTTCTTTTCAGATTAGGTTGTGAGGGGTAACCGCTCCCAAGTCTTTGTCTCGATATGCTTGTAAGGTTGTGTCAAGTAGATCTGATGGGACTTGTAATACCTATGCAATCTGATTAGACTTGCTTTTTGATGAAGCACATCTACGAGGTGAGCTGTTGATCCACCACCCCTTCCTCAAATCAAAGGATGGGATGTGCTTTTAAGTCATGAGCACGCAGATTTGTTTGTCTAGTACTGAATTCTCATTTTTTAGGAAAAAGCCCATGTTGCTGATTTTACATCCTGTAATCGAGCCATAACTACTTGAGAATTGGTAGCTGACTTGATTAACAATCTGTCTGCATCTCATTTGATTATTATGCTGTTATTTTTTGTCCTTCACACGATATGTTTGACTGATATCTAGCATGCAGTTTGGATACACAGAAGCATTTGAGTCGCATTATTTACCTAAAAGATTTTGGTACAGTAATATATCGAACCCTTGAGAGGATAATAGCATGTCTTCTGTTCTCTTTTATCTTTTGAAATGTCACTCTAGCTTTTTACTATTCCATCAGGTCCTTGATTGTGAGCTGTTTTAGAGTCGGAGTAGATGATGAAGAAGAAGGATCTTTTGGTTTTTATGGATGTCTCCATTGATGGGGACCCTGCTGAAAGAATGGTTTTTGAGGTACTTATTTGTGAATGCGAATCTTAAATTTTTTTATCTGTATGCCCTCAGTTATTGCATTTCTTTTGAAATTTGATGCGGATTCTTCACAATCCTTATCTGTTGACTGGCTTTCTTGTGAATCCGGTTCAACAGCTTTTTCCTGAAGTTGCTCCAAAGACGGCAGAAAATTTCCGAGCACTCTGTACTGGAGAGAAGGGAATTGGCCAGAAGACAGGGAGGCCACTGCACTTTAAGGGGTCATTTTTCCATCGGATCATAAGAGGCTCTATGGCTCAGGTATGTTTGTTTGTTCATGTAAGAGCTTTGTTCTAGAGCAAGTTTGGCCTTTATGGTTGTGTAAGGCTAAATAGGTTCTTTTGGTCAGTTACCTTTCTTTATGCTGTAGGATACAGGGCTGATGCTCACGACTGCTTTTCTTGTGATATAGTTTTAAGGTTGTACTTACCATGTTGTCCACCCTTTGATCTTTTCTTTGGTTAACATTTCAATACATTTCTTTGAATATTATCTTTCTCACCATTGGATTTTTCATTGATTTTTTGTTATTTTTCTTTTTCTTTGCTTTTTGCAGGGTGGTGATTTTCACAAAAGAGATGGTAAGAACTTTTTTCATGGCTGTCCAATTTGTCCGTTTGTTTGTAATTTCACTCGTCTTCCTTGGTTGCTTTTGAGGCCTAAACTTTGGATTTGCTTGTTACGTGGTAATTTATTGAGGTTCTTTTTTCTTCTTTTGTCTTTGGTTTCTGTTATGTGCATCTCGTTGGTCAAGATGGACAACGCTACAAATTGCTACAGGTGAACAGGCCAATGGCCATAATATGTGATTATGTGCATATACACGACCTGTTTACTTATTAGTTAGTTTGGATGAGTCTGGTACATGTCGCTACACATTCATCACACCAATGCGTTCTTTGAAAGCTATGTTACCTTTGAATTTCAACAAAAATGCTGTTGGGTTTTGAATTAATAGTCTAATGTTCTTTCTTTTTTTTTTCCTGTTGGGTTTGTCGGGGATGCATACCTTGAAGGTGTTTTTTTCACTTATAGGGCCTAAGTATGATGCTTTTTTGTGTCGGCAGATTGAATATTATCTATCATTTCTTTCTAACTTGTTTATTTAGTGAATGTTTAGATACTATCTGATATTTGCATCCAAATTACGAATAGATGAATTACTGGCTTTTGTGTTTATACAACTCTTTCAGGGCCTGCAATGAGTCTGATATAATTGGAATGTGTATTCTAAATTAAACTTGAGGTGAGTTGATGGTAATTGATGATTATGAAATGTCAAATGATAACGATAAAAGATATTTGGTGCTCTTAGTTTCGGATCCTAAAATGAGGACGGTGATTAGTTTGTTGGTGACAATGAATTCAAATGGCTCTTGGGATGCCAGTGTTCTGTTTCAGTTTTGTTAATTAATTGTAGCACATTCTCTCTAAAATTATCAGCTTGGCTGAGGTGGCTTCTGGGTATGTAAGTTGGAGAACATCGTGGTTCCAAAAGTGCATGCAGATGCCATTGAGCTAATATTTATTTATAGATGATCTGAAAATTTGTTTGCAATCTTACTTTTCTTCCTGCTCGTACAATGATCTAGATATAATATACATGTCATCTCACAATCTTTTCTGGTGAAAAACTGAATGGCTTTAGTTATGTGAAAAAAAGTAAGGATGGATATTCTCTTCTAGTGCCCTGTTATAAAGGTTCTCATGGCTTGACCGTTTTTGTGGCCGAGTTGTGCTCTTTCCTTTCATTTTAAAGAACTGATTGGGGTTGTTTGCAGTTTAATGAAGTGATAATTTGTTGTTCACTGTCAATATCATATGTAGCACTTCATGTTGTCCTCTTGTTCTGAGTGTTCGAAATTTGCTTCATGTTTGGGTATTTGAATGGTAAAATTATGAATATCCTCATTGTGTCCTACATTGTTTTGTGCAAATTGGTTAGCTGTTGAACAGGCCATCTTTGATCTTCAATTCTTGGTTAGGTGATCTATGATAGAGGATTTCTCTGAAAATGTGGGACTCTAGATATGTGTGTATATTGCCCCAGTTATGAGATTTCCTTTTGGTTGCAGAACCTCAATTTGCTTTTTTGACATTACCTAATGAAGTGTATTTTTCTTGGGTCACTGTTTTATAGGAACCAGTGGAGAAAGCATTTATGGGGAGAAGTTTCCAGGTCAGACTGTTGAATTTGCTTGTCATCCATGTAACATTATAGTAGCATTTTTTTTTTTTTTTTTTAAGTTCCAATTCTTGCTTCAATTTACCTCTCAATTTTTGTATGGATTTGCAATTTCTGTAACAATTACTAGTTGTAGACTTGTTGATCATTTTAAAAAGATCAGAGAACTTCATTGATTTTGTCAACCTCATTAGCATTGTATAGTGTCTTCACATAAGTGGAGCATTTTGAGGGCAGAACAATGGGGTTCAAACTCTTCAACAATGTCGTTTGCTTTAAACACAAGCATTTTCTCTAAATCATTGGTTGTTGAATTAAAGTATTCTTGTGGCTATTAATCTTAATGTCATCAATCAAAACTGTTCTTATACCTTTTACTGAATCGAATGGTTTAATTATTTGGAAGTCACTATCTCATTATTAGGATTTAACTCCCTGAATTGAATATTGTGTTACTCTAGAACACCTAGAATAGTGTGCTCAACGATAATAAAAATGTGATACCAGCAGGTTCTTTTACTGTTTTTCTATCATCACATGAGAGAACTGATCTTTATCATTGTCTTTTGAGGAGATATATTTAAAATCCATTGTATTTAAAATTTTAATATATGGAAACTTAGATGTGTACGGTGCAGCTTGGTTTGGCAATTTGTGTCAAACATGTGCATTGGCTACATTTCTCATGGTTGGATCATGAAATTTTCCTGAACAATTTTACCACGTTTTGAGATTAATAATTCCAGCTGGCACATTGGTGTTGACATCAAGTTGACTATCTAGTGTAGGCATTCTTTATGCCCATAAGTGGAACCATACTTGTACTCAATGCGCTCTAGAAATTTGGTTGCAGCTTAATCCCTCTATTTTGACTTTTTCCAATTGATGAAACTTATGGAGTTTCCCGCTGGTCATAAGATGTACTGTGTTAATAGGGTTGGCTAGATCATGCTTCTGGTAATTGAACATGTAACATGAAACAATTCTGGGAAACTGTTGGTCCTACGAATTTGCAAGAGAGGAAATGAAAGTTCTTTTGGGCAGGCATTAAGACTAATAGAACAAACAGTTTACAGCTTTTTATATTTTTTTTTATGAATGCAATCTTGTGTGCGAGAAATAGCTGTTCCCTCTACTTTTTCATCTCTCATTTCACTCATTTTGTGGTACTTATCATACTGATTTTACCCATGGCTGTTAGTCTTTTATTTGTTGGGATTTGTCGCACAAATTTTCTTAGATTAATGATTGTAGTTTTCCTTTTTGCTGCCATCAACAAGAACACTGCAAACATGTCTTAGATCTATATGCATGCTTTTTTGAAGTGCTTTGAAAAGTCGTTTAGTTCATTTTTGGTTGATTGGCTTGATCAACTGGCTTTATTACTGGTGACAATTGCTTCTCTAAATTTCTTCAGATGAGTCCCTCGGTTGAAGCATGATGGACCTGGTCTTCTTTCTATGTTAGTTGCTGATCGTGATGCTTTAGGTTCTCATTTCCTTATTACCTTCAAGGCTGATCATCATCTTGACAGGTTTGTCTAAATGTTCTCACCGTGTCTTGGGGCTTACCGGAAGATATTATGATGTCTAGCATTTTATGGTCTTCTTATTCATCTAAATATTTTGGTGTACATGACAGGAAGTCTGTGGTCTTTGGGAAGCTTGTGCAAGGGCTTGAAGTATTGAAAAGAATTGAAAATGCAGGCGATGACGAAGGCAGGCCCACTGTTACTGTGAAAATAATTAATTGTGGCGAATTTTCGGAAGGTAGTGTGATTTGAGAATTCTAACATGAATCAATCTAAGTTGAGGATACAATCAATTTATGTTGAAGTCAAACTAAGTTCTTCGGTCATGTCTTTATGTTTCATATGTGGGTTTTATGTATAGATAAAAAGAGAGCGAATAAGTTGAAAATGGGCAAGGACACAGCTTCTGAGGCTAACAGTCATGAACCACGGAGAAAGAGTAAACGCAAGAAATCTTCAAGAGATAGAAGGAAGAAAAGAAGAAGATATTCATCTTCATCGGAGAGTTCAACAGATATTGATTCTGAGTCATCTGAAACTGAAAGCGAGTCTGACTCATATGATTCTTCATCATCTTATGTTAGTTCCTCAAGTGAAGACAGGCGTAAAAGGAGAAAGAGATCTTCCAAAAGGGACAAGTCTAAGCGTGGTAAAAGAAGGGATAAACGGCGTGATAGAAAACGGAAGAGACGGGATAAGAGATCCAAGCGTAGATCCAGAAGGTGAAGCACTTGATTGTCTTGGTCATGTTTTTACTTGCATGGATAATTGACTTCATACTGGACCCCTTGTTATTTTTTTCTTTTTGGTGGAACTTTGGTGATGACGGACAGCATGCTCCTGTGCTTCTGGGAAACAACATTAAAACGTGCTTGGCTCTAGAGGTTTCTGTTGGAGCTGTTAATTTGCTTCCTTTGTAATCTGCCTTTTTCAGATTCAGTTGATATGATCTTTTAAGTTCATGATATGTATCCTTTTGAGACAGTTACTCATCTTTTGATGCATGACAACCCTGTATCTACTTCACTGTACTCTTTTTTACTACCGACTCACTTCACCTGACAGTAGGCTGATACTTTCCCTTTGTTAGGGTTTTGAATGGTTCTTCAGACACTGGAAGTGAGACTGAGAGTGGAAGTAACTCTGAAGATGACAGTCTGGATGCTTTTGGAAAAGATCGGAAAAAGAAAGATCCTTCTCAAAATTCTGGTAAGTTCTAACTAATTTTGCATAGGTTCACATACATGAATGCCATTTCAGTGAGATTGAGATGCTGTATCATCCATTCTGTTGGGTGATTATCCTGATTCATAGTCAGAATTTTGTTGTTGGTGCTGTAAAAGCCCATACTTGATGAGTTATAGAGTACTCACTCATTGAAATTTGCACATGCTCATTGTTGGTGATGCCAATCTAATGAGGTCCATAATATTGAAACTTCTTTTGTCTTTTTGCCGGAAGGAATTAAAATTTTTATGGGCCTTCTGTTTTTTTCAAGAAAGGGGAGCAGGGTGCATGGGTACTGTTGATTGTGGTTTCTATACTGCATGTAAATGTTTGGGCATATGCATTTGGTTGAAAATGGCTTGCTTTCTATGAATTGCAACTTTATAAGCTATAGCAAGTTAGCTCTTAACATTACAGATGCAGTTGTATAGTTAGAAAGCAAAACTTTGTTATATAGTTTCATAATGAATCAAAATGTATGTGTGGTAACGAGTGGAATATTACTTTTTATGCTGTTTTCTCTTACTTTTTAGAGATTATGCAGGTGGTGGTAGTGTGTGGAATATTATATTTTATGCTGTTTTTTCTTAATTTTTGGAGATTATCCAGGTCCTGGTCTGTCTCCTGAGTCCATTCAGAGAGAAGGTTCTGATCATCACAAAAAGAGGGACAGTGCAAAATCGCATGGAAATGAAGCAGATGCATCCCTAAAGGAGAATGGAGATCGGCGAAGTAATGGTATTGAAGATGATGCTCACTCCAACGGGAGTCCAGATAGACGACCTGATGTAGTTGATGATCATCCAGGAAAATCCAGGTATTCTTGACATCTCAGTTGCTTTTTTAAATGGTTTATAGTTCTTCTAGAGTCTGGGAATTTGTCATATGTGAAAACTGATGGAGCAGGAGCCGGAGCAGAAGCAGGAGCATGAGTCCTAGTAGTATCAGTCCCCACAGGAATAAAAGCAAGAGCCCTGATGCAAGTCTAAAGAGGGCTATTAGCAGGAGTCCAAGTGTACCTAGTAGGAGCCCTAGCCCTCGTGGTGGGTCAGGCAGAAGCAGGAGTATAAGTAGAAGCCCTGTTAGAAGTGGTAGCAGCAGGAGCCCAGCTAGGAGTAGCAGCCTGAGCCCAGCTAGAAGTGTCAGCCGGAGCCCAGTGAAAAGTGTCAGCCGGAGCCCAGTCAGGGGCAGAAATGTTAGAAGTGTCAGCAGAAGCCCGTGGAGAGCTCGTTCTCATAGAAGCATCAGCAGGAGTCCTGTAAGGTCCATTTCTCGTAGGAGTCCAAGCCAGAGTCCTCCAAGAACATCAAGAAGAGCGAGGATAGTAGCCCTGTCAGAGCTTCAAGGAGCGCAAGCCGAAGTCCTGTTAAGTCTTCCCGAAGAAGCATGAGCAGAAGCTCAGGGAGGGCCCCTTCAAGAAGAAATGGTGGCAGGAGCCCTGTCAGAGCACCAAGTAGGAGTGACCGTCGTAGCTATTCTCGTAGTCGTAGCCCTCCTGTGCGTCGTGCGGCTAGATCCCCGCCATCTGTTCGTAGAAGGAGTTATTCTCGAAGTGCTTCTCCAGGTGATTCTCCCAAGCGCATTAAAAGGGGGCGAGGTTTCAGTGAGCGGTACTCTTATGCTCGTCGATACAGGACTCCATCTCCTGAACGTTCTCCAGTGAGGTCCTATCGTTACGGTAGCAGAGCTGACCGTGATAGGTAAGTTACATTCCGATCAGGTTTTGATTGTCTCTCTCTCTCTCTCTCTCTCTCTTTTAAAAATGTCTCATGCTTAATGTGGCAAGCGGATTTTACATGTCTGAGCATGCCTTCAATTCCTTCTAGGTATCCAAGCTACCGGAGGTACTCCCCAAGGCGTTACCGAAGTCCTCCTAGAGGAAGAACTCCTCCGAGGTGATGTGCGCCAAACTCTTGTTAGAGCTCAAAACCTTCTATTTCTCTACTCTCAAGCCCAGCTTAAGAATTATCGTGAGATGGAAATCAGAAGAGTTAATATTATTCAAAAGTTCTCAATCAAGCTAACATACAATGGAAGCTGGCTAGGATCTTCCTTGACTCTAATCTGTTTACAAGCTATGGAATATAAAGACACAAATGCCTATTATTTCCTGTTAACGATCTACTTGCTGGACCTGCAGATACAGAGGCAGACGGAGTCCTTCTGTTTCACGTAGCCCTCGTTATCGAAACCGTCGACATAGTCCAAGTCGTAGCCCCATTCGCAATCGTTCCCCAGTTGAGGTGTCTAAATCTCGTTCTTCCCTCGTGATGAAAGGCAGAAATCATCTTCTAGGAGTCCAAGCCGTTCAGCATCAAGGTCTTCAAGGGATTCACCACCTCCTAAGCGTGCAAGCAAAGACAGATCCCGGTCATCATCCAGGAGCCCAGACGGAGGGGGTCTGGTAAACTATGAAGATGGTTCTCCAGATTCTAGTCGAAGATGAACCTGTAATATGGGTGGTTGTGTCATGGAGCTCGAGCTGTCATCTTATATCCGTGTGTGAGGATCTTTACTCGTGTAGTTCATACCCTATTGAATTAGGCATTGCCTTGTTGGAATCAGTATTGTTGGAATCAGTATTTGCAGACTGAAGTTTTGAACTATAGTTCTCAGTAATGTTTTTGTGAATTTGAATGTTTGGTATGGCAATTATTGCAATGATAGAACAAAGGATCTTGTCGGCTAAATTAATTTGTAGTGATTTCGTTGGGACTAAGGTTTGTACTCTTTAGAAAGATGACTGGTGCATGCGTGACTCGCTAATCAGTCTTCTAGTCCGGAGATAGATGTCGGTTGGGGTTGGGAATTTCCGGCTGTCGGAATGGTGCATGCATGGCAGGGCTTTGCTGTTATTATGCGCTTAGTTCATAGTATGCTCCTGAAGCACCTAGTAAGGACCTCGTTCTCTTGCATTCTAGCCCTTAATGCATCTCATCTTGATGCTGGTTTTTACCGCTCTTTCTGAATTGCTAATTATTTCCTCTTCGTGTTTCACGTAAGCTTACAATTTTTTGTCTTGTCCCAATGACGAGAGCCGTTTCTCCTCTGCTCTTTTGCTTTTTTCTTTCCTGATTAGGATTCAAGCGTCGGACAGCGGTTTGTAGGTCTTTATGTGTTGACTAGACAATAGGTTACAATCTGCTTCTCGAATGTGTGTCCGCATTGATGATGCATGCAAGGGCGTTTTTGCTTTGTTCGTGCTTGTTACGACAAAGCAAGGGAGATACTTCCGAAGCTATAACGCCTTGGAACTATCTCCGCCTTAATCATCATCACCTAGGTTTGCAGGAGTCCCACCTTTCTTCTATCGCCCATCCGAGCGCCTCACCCCCCATCTTTTTTTGCAACAACTTCGTCGTCTCCAAGAAGACGCAAGACATGTCCACTGCTCGGATTCGCCACACCATCTCCGAGTGCATCTCCCAAGCCCAGTCGGGCTCCGACGAAGCAAAGGAAAGAGCCATTCAGACGCTCGCCAAGATCACCGAAGTCAGCCCTCTGAACCGGAGCCTGCTTGCTCAAGCAGATGGAGCGATCCCTGCTTTCCTCAGGCTCACCGAGTCCGACTCTCCCGTTGTTCGAGCCCTGTCGCTCTCCATCCTCTTCAACCTCTCCCTCAACCCAGACCTCAAGCGGCCCCTGGCAGACATGGAGACCATCAACCGTCTCAACTCCATCATCCTATCTCCTAGCTCCCTGGATCCAGCAGGCTAGCTGCCTCCCTCGTTTGCAGCCTCGCCATGCTCGACAAGAACAAGGCCAAGTTTGGGGTCGCAGGGACCGTCCAAGCATTAATCAAGGCGATCTCTGGCCCAAACAGCGCGGCCTCACACCACTTGCTGAGCTCACTGGCTGAGCTCGTGCAGTTCCACGGCAATTGCACGCTGGCCGTCCGATCAGGCGCGGTACCAATGCTTCTCGGGTTGGTGGCCAGCACCGATGGCGAGGACTTGGCCGGGACCTCCTTGGCCATTTTGGGCCTGCTAGCTCGGTTCAATGAAGGACTGAACGCTTTGATACGGACGGACAAGATCGTCGTCTCGATGATGGACGTGCTGAAAGGGAGGTGTATGCTGAGCAAGGAAGGCGCAGCCGAGATCCTTGTCCGGCTCTTTGACGAGAGTGAGGGTTGTATTCGAGAGGCTCTGCGATTGCCGGAGTTCTCAACCGTTTTGGCCGATCTTTCGGTCCGAGGGTCGGCGAGGGCGCGTGAGAAGGCCGGCTTCTTGATGAGGAAGATGATGGAGGGTGACACTTATGCTGATGGGAACCAGTTGCTCCTCCAATGGTAGCTGAGGTTGCTTTGCCCTTGGCTTGCCTGGTGAACCTACTGATTTATTAGGAACGGTTAGGTGCGAGCAATAATCAGTTTGTTCATTTGATTTCAGCTTTTCTATTCTGGTCGATTACATGAGAATTGTTGTTCATGATTTCAACATATCTTGCTAAATTAGGACGACATAAATTCAATTAAAAGGTAATTATTTTTTTTTAAAATTATCGTTAAATAAAATGCGAATTCATATTACTAGAAGAAAAAAGCAAAGAAGCAGGAGATTAAACTCCCAAAATTAATAGATTTCGATTGGAAGTCTCAAAATTATTTCTCACTGATATACCTTTGTATTTCTTACATAAAATATACGTCGAATTGGGAGTTTCGAAAATTTTTTAAAAGGGCAAGAGTTGAAAATAGAAGTCGCCCCCGGACATGTTTTAAATAAAAAAATAAATAGATAATTCCAAAAATTATTTCTAGATTCAGTCATTACTTGCATTTCTATTGTCAGTATCCTATGTTTCATTAAAGTAATCTCCGCCTGCGAAATCTCTTTCTTGCCGCGGTACTACATCTGCAGCAATTTATTATGGCAATTTCATGGCAAACTTCTCCTGCGACCGGAGCAATAGGTATCCAGTTGCATAGTAAAAAAATTTCTATTATCGACTTATCTTCAATTGTTAACGACTTATTAGGCGTTCCAATAAATTAGCAAATTACCAACTTTTATATGAAATCACTAATCTTAATTTGAGAGGGCTCCCGATTTTTTATTTTATTTTTTATGATAAAGTAACCAACTTGTTTGAGATTATTGATTTTTATTTGAACTGCTTATCATGTTACCAATGTTGATTGTATTGTTTCGCAATTACCATTTTCTTTAATGACATGCCGATTCTATCGGAGCTACCATGTCCTTCATGGTATCAACAACTTTATTTAAAAGTACTTACCGGCTCTTTTTCTCGAATGAAGTTACCAATTAGTTTTTGATTATCTACTTATATTCGAATTACTTACTTCTTTTCATTTGATCAATGTAATTCATAGTCGAGTTGTGACATATCAAAAAGTTGTTTTCACCTTTCAAGAAAGCATTTTACATATCGTTTACACAGCTGACGTGGTGTAATCAATCCATATAGTGTACGTGGTATGCCTCATAACCAACAATATATTTGAATTTGAAAATTTTCACACGTCACCTTGCTTCGTCACCACATGATAACCTTGAGCACATGAAACACCTCGTGTTTTAAGGACGACTTAATTACAAGTTGCCTATATCGTCCGGCTGTATTTGGGATAGAATCAGGGACAAAATCATTTATTAAGTAGAAGGAGAATCAGATTGCCTTCCTTTAACCCAACCTAAGTTTGAGATTTTTCTTTTCCTCCGCATTACTACATCTACATCAATTTATTATGGCAATTTCACGGCAAACTTCTCCTGCCATCGGAACAATAGGTCAATCTAGTTGCTTGGTAAAAAAATTTCTATTATCGACTTATCTTCAATTGTTAACAACTTACTAGGCGTTCCAATAAATTACCAACGTTCACTTCCACAACATATTAACATGTTGAAGTTACCAACTCTAATATGTAATTACTAATCTTAATTTGAGAGAGCTACCGACTTTTTTATGATAAAATAACCAACTAGTTTGAGATTGTCAATTTTTATTTGAGCTGCTTATCATGTTACCAAAATGTTAATTGTATTGTTTTGCAATTACCATATTTTTTTAATAACATGCCGATTCTATTGAAACTACCATTTCCTTCATGGTATCAACAAATTATTTAAAAATACTTACCGGATCTTTTTTCGAATGAAGTTATCAAATAGTTTTTGATTATCTATGTATATTCGAATTACTTACTCCTTTTCATTTGATCAATGCCATTCATATTCTTGAGTTGCGGTGAATCAAAAAGTAGCGTCCACCTTTCGAGTAAGCATTTTACATATTATTTACACAACTGACATGATGTAACTAATCCACATACTTTGCGTGGTGTGCCTTGCAACCAACAGTGCATTAAATTTGAAAACTTTCATACATCACCTTGCTTCGTCACGTGACATTGCCACGTGATGACCTTCGGCATGAAACATCTCGTGTTTTGAGGACGCCTTAATTACAAGTTGCCTATATCATCCGGCCATATCTGGGATAGAATCAGGGACAAAATCATGTATTAAGTAGATGAAGAATCAGATTGCTTTCCTTTAACCCAACCTAAGTTTGAGATTTTTCTGCTCCTCCACAGCATCCTAGCAATAATTCTGAACATATATATCCATTTTTTTCCTTATTCATTTTTTTTTCTTAAATTTTTTTTTGGGCCGTCCTCTGCCTATTTAACTAAACGGCTATATCAATCACTGCGGACATATATCGACTATATGCTTCACACAAAGTCCCACAAATTTTCTCACAAGTTTTGCCTAATTGCAAGATCAGTGAGTTTTTCTTTCTCTTGTCCTCTTTGATTCCTAGTACCGTCACCCGGTCCGACGAGTACCATGGAATCGCTCTCCTGTATCCTTCCGTCCGATATCATGGTGAAAATCCTCGCTTCCTTACCGGCCCGGTCTCTCGTCCGGTTCCGGTGCGTCTCCAAGTCGTGGCGTTCGCTCTTGTCTGAGCCATACTTCTTGACAATGTGGATGAATCGCAGCGGGACTACCCTCCTGGTGGTCCCGCTGGAATGGGGAAATCGCGACCAATGCTCCTTGGTGTTTGAAAACGTGTCCATAGGAGTGAAGAAATTGAAGCTGCCATTTGGGAACAGATGGTTCTCCTTATCCGTGGTTGGTTCATCCGGCGACGGCGCTCTAATATGCTTGACCGGGCTTTCGTACGTACGCCGTCACGAGAGCAAGCAATCGGTTATCCTGTGGAGCCCGTACACGGGCAAAATCAAGGCCCTTGGCAACGAGGGTTGCGTCCAATGCCGTCGGTGGCCCGTTTGCACCGAATCTCTAGTTCAGGGCTACAATTCGGCATGCTGCCATCGATACGTCGTCCACGGTTTCGGGTACGAGCCGAATGCCCGGGACTACAAGGTCGTGAGGATTACTTATTCGTACGGCGATGTGAGACAAGTTTATACAATGGTAAGGTCATGGCATGTCGAGGTTTATAGCCTAGGCAGGGACGCATGGAAGAGCCTGGACAGGCCCAATTTCACCTGGACGGTTCGTGGCAATTCGCGGGCATTTGTCAATGGTTCCGTGCATTGGCTCGCGGCGCCTTATGCGGGCGCGTGTTACAGCTCGATCGTGGCCTTCGATATGAAGGAGGAATCATTTGGAGATTTCATCTGGCTGCCCCGATCGGAAGATCTCTTGCAATTCTCTCTGAACCCAAGAGGCAACGCGACACTCTCGGTATCATGCGGTTCGCTGGCTCTGATTGCTTTCGGCAAATGGAACCGAGAGGAATGCGGCGTTTGGGTGATGAAGGAGTACGGCGTGGCTGCGTCGTGGACCAAGCAGCATCACATTGTGCTACCGATGGGGCCGGTCCGAGCGGTGTTGGGACTTACCGGGCGCGGCAAGATGTTGCTACGCATGGTGGATGAGAAGTTGGTGTGTTGCGATGTTGAGGATAAGCAGATGAGTGAGGTTGGAATCCAGGAGGCAGCCCTGATTCATCTTTTGATGTAATTGATTTGGGAGGAGCAGATCCTACTCTCAGGAACCAAGCCGGGGGACGTTCAATGTTGACCATTACCAACCTCCAATAAAGAATTAGGTTTCCATAGATTAGCAGAAAATCTACATATGCTTTTTCAAAATTAGATAATTTTCTAGTTTTTGTTTTGGTAGTTTTGATGTTGTGCGCATTTTGAAACCAATCCGTAAAAGTTTGGTAAGAATTATTATGATTAATTAAGTTATGTATTCTTATGCATCATTTAGAAATAGTTGTTATCGCAAATTTATAAGTTCTCTTATATATATACACACACATTTATACCATGAATGTCACAGGAAATAATGCAATTTATTTCCTATTGGTGGTCAAATTTGTTTACTCAGGATGAATATGTTGTACCCTTTTTTTGTCCGCACCAGAAGTTTATTTATTCCTTTGCAATCAAACTTTGTTCTTCCTCGTATTGTTCATTTCAAACGCCCGTCACACTTTCCCTCGACAATAAACTAATTCCATCTGCTTATTAATGGCCGCATATACGAGAAGATAAGTGATAAAAGCCACCTCAGAGTTTTCCATCACCAAAAGCAAAAAAAGCTAAGGGAAGAACTAGCGGGGAGGATGACGGGAGTTTTAAGACTTAAAAAGCACGAAATACAAATTTGAAGGCTCAAGATATTATGCGAGAGCATCCAATGTAGCTCCATCGACCAACTAGAATCACTCACCCCATCACGCATCAAGATCCGAATTCATAAAAGTTTTAGGAATCCTATTGTAATTGTCCCTTTCAAAATGATAGTGAGTTCATGTGTTCTAGAGATGAGCCGAGAAATCTAATTTATTGGCATCTTGAATGGCAATGCGCCTATGCAAATTAACTGTCTTCAAGATAACCAATTTTCAATTATTTTGGACTGATTTTATTTTTATATGGTAATCTTGAAAATATTCACGCATGAAGTATTTGAACTCTTGGACATTAAAAGACAAAAGCTTACCTCAATATCATTTGTTTTAGTGCGGCTCATGAGTTACATAAACGAGTTCTTAAAACTAATGTACCAAATCCAACCTCCGTACAAGTCTTTGTACACTCATTTTGGCTAAAAATACTTCTTTTTTATTTTTATTTTTAAAATGGGCAATACTGGTATGCCTGTCTTCTCTCTCACCCTTTTTTCTTCCTCAGTTTTCTCTTCTCATTATGGACAGTTTTTCAGATACTTATCATGAGCTCATCCCCTCATGTTAGTTTCTTGCCGCCATCTCTTCCATTGATCGAGTGTTTATCGATGATTTCATCCTCCCAATATTAATAGATGACAAAGTTTTGTTTGTTTAAGGATATAAGTAAAGTAAGATAAAGTTAAAGGGTTAATACAATGAAAAACCCCACATTAGTTCATCTGTCATAAATTTACCAAAAACAAACCTTAAACTGGAACATTTATGAAAAATTTATCCTCTGCTAGTTTATGTCAAAATTTATTGTCAAAAACCAAGTTTGATGGCACATGGTAGTTGATCGGTGTACTAGTTTGAGTTCTACCATCTTTTTGTCACAAGTGTATTGGTTTGTGATATTATTCTAATTTAACATAAACTAACATAAGACAATTTTTTCATAAATGTACAAGTCTGGAATTATTACATCAATAGTCCATAATTTGGAGTAAGTTTATTATAGGTGTACTAGTTTGAAGTTATTAGTGGTCAAAAATAAATTTGAGGGTAAATATGTCATAGGTGTATTGGTATGGGGTTTTTTATGGTAAAAAAATTAATTTGGGATAAATTTATCATAAATGTACTAATTTGGGATTTTCGTGATATTAACTCAAAGTTAAACTATATTTTCATTTGTCTTATCTTGGTTTATGGCTAAAAAGAAATTGTTGGTTAGGTGGTAAAAGTTCATCTCTAGGGTCTTATCAAAGCATCCTTTTGTTTCGTGAAAATTAATCATTTGAAAAATATTTTTCTAAAAATATGTGCTTATATATCTTAAAATAATTAGTCAATGAAAAATATTTTCATCATTGATATCAATTTATATCTAAACATATCATTCAGTTTTTAGCGATATAAAACAATCATTTTTAAAACATATTTTCAAATTATTTATTCTCAACGAAAAAAATTGAGCGAAGTGCTTAGTGATTGTTTAAGAGCAAATCAAATTCATGGAGAAACTAGAAATATATATATATATATATATATTTCCTTGTTCAATCTTTTGTTAATGTGTTGAGAATAATGCCATACTTATCTTTTTTTTTTTTGGTGGTAAAAATGCAATACTTATCTTCCTATGTTAAAATGTCAATATTTATTTAATTATTAATACCATCGTAAGCGTTCCATTAAATTACCAATATTTATTTCCACAAACTTTGCAGTAAATGAATAACTAATCTAAAAAAAAAAATTAATTTCTAGATTTAGCAAATCATTTCAACGACAATCAAACAATTTCTAGTTATTATGAAGTCTCTTTCTTGCTGCAATATTACATCTACATCAATTTATTATGGCAATTTTGGGACAAACTTTTCTCGCCACTGAAGGGATAGGTTAATCCAATTGCAAAAAAAAAAAAAAAAAAAAAAAAAAAAAAAAAAAAAAAAGAAAAAAAAGGGAAATTTCAAATAGGGACCTAAAGTGCCATCATTTAAAAAAAAAAAAAAGATATTGTTTCAAATAAAGGTCCAAAGGGCAATCATTTTCTCAAATAAAGGCTGAAATGGAGTTTGTTTCAAATAAAGTTCTGAAGTGACTATATTAATCTTAAAGAAGGGTTTGAAATCACCAGCTCGTGAAGGAAATTTTATGTTTTAATTTTTTTATGTTTTTCTTACTTTTTTATTTTCATAAAAAACCAAAAAGACTAAAAATTTTAAAAAAGCAAAAATATGGGTAGGAGGGCTCCCTCCCACCTATGGCAACCCCATTGTCGATGGGGTAGTGAAGATGGCCGTGGAGTTATTATTATTATTATTATTATTATTATTATTATTATTATTATTATTATTATTATTATTATTATTATTATTATTATTATTATTATTATTATTATTATTATTATTATTATTATTATTATTATTATTATTATTATTATTATTATTATTATTATTATTATTATTATTATTATTATTATTATTATTATTATTATTATTATTATTATTATTATTATTATTATTATTATTATTATTATTATTATTATTATTATTATTATTATTATTATTATTATTATTATTATTATTATTATTATTAAATTTAAATTTAAATTTAAATTAAATTATGTGTGGATGAAAATATCCCTGATCAGCTATGATATTTTGTTGGCTAGCAAGGTTAGGCTCTTATTTAAAATAGCCGTGAATGCTTCGGTTCTTCTTTGATATTGATATAGTTATTTCAGACATTTATTTGAAATAAAGTCAATTTTAAATCCTTATTTGAGAAAATAAGGGCATTTTGGGCACTTATTTGGAATTTTTCTTGAGAAAAAAATGTGTTTCGACACTATTTTTGTGTTGAGAGTCAAGGAACTATCACACACGCATCGTCCTATATTAAATTACCCATATTTACTTAATTATTAACAAATTAGTTAGCATAACAATGAATTATCAAAATAATTTCCTAAGCATATCAATGTGCTGAAGTTACCAACTCTCGTGCAAAATTAGTAACTTTATCATGTTACCGACTAGTTTGAGATTACCAATTTTGTTTTAGCCACTTATCATGTTACCAACATTGATTATGTCGTTTTAGATTTAGCTAATTATGCATTCTCCTTTTATGTATCTTTTATATGACTGACGTGGCGTGACCAATCCACATTGTTTAGATGGTGTGCCTCACGACCAACTATGCAATAGAATTTTAAAATTTTGACAAGTCATCGTACGTGGCATTGCCACGTGATATCTCTGACGTGCAAAGTTTCTTCTCATCTTTTAAAGACAAATTAATTACGGAGTTGCTCTTATTGTTCGGACGTATTTGGGATAGAATCAGGAACAAAATCATGTATTATGTAGATGGAGAATCAGATTGCCTTCCTTTGAAGCAACCTAAGTTTGAGATTTTTCTTTTCTTCCTAGTATCCTATCTATATCCATGTTTTTCCTTATTCAGTATTTTTTCTTAACTTTGGGGCCAGTCTTTTGCCTATTTAACGGCTCTATCAATCACCACAAACACAAAGCAAGTGTTTGCTTCACCAAAGTCCCACAAATTTTCTCACAAGTTGTGTAATTGCAAGATCAGTGGGTCTGACCGGCACTTTTTCTTGCTCTTGTCCTCTTTAATCCCTAGCAATCTGTCTCCCGGTCCCCGAGTACCATGGCATCGCTCTCCAGAATCTTTCCATGCAATGTTGTGGTCGAAATCCTCGCTTACTTACCGGCCCGGTCTCTCGCCCGGTTCCGGTGCGTCAGCAAGTCATGGCGTTCGCTCTTGTCCGAGAAGTACTTTCTGACGATGTGGTTGAATCGCAGCGGGACCTCCCTCCTGGTGGTCCCGCTGGAATGGGATATTCGCGACAAGTGCTCTTTAGTGTTCGAAAATGTGTCCATTGGGAGGGAGAATTTGAGGCTGCCAGTGGGCAACGACTGGCTTTCGTTGTCCGTGGTCGGTTCGTCCAGCGATGGCGCTCTAATTTGCTTGACCGGGCTTTCTTTCGTTCGCGGTAGTGCGAGCAAGCTAGCCATTATCCTCTGGAGCCCGTTCACGGGCGAAGTCAAGACTCTTAGCTACCATGATTACATCTATTGCCACGAGCGGCCCCTTTGCTCCGAATCTCAAGCTCAGGGCTACAGTTCGGGATGCTGTGTTCGGTATCATGTCCACGGTTTCGGGTACGCGCCAAATGCCAGGGACTACAAGATCGTGAGGATCACTTACTCGCGTGGCGTTGCGAGGCGAGCTGTTGCTTCGATAAGACCATCGAATGTTGAGGTTTATAGCCTAGGCAGGGACAAATGGACGAGCCTGGGGAGGCCTAATTTCACAAGGACGATTCGTGGCAATTCGCGGGCATTTATTAATGGGGCTGCGCATTGGCTCGCGGCGCCTAAAGAGGATGCGCCTTACAACTCAATCGTGGCCTTTGGCATGGAGGAGGAATCATTTAAACAAGTCATGCCGCTGCCCCGAAAGAGATATATCTCGCAATACTCTCTGCATTTCAGAGGCAAAGCGACGCTCGCAGTGTCATGCGGTTCACTGGCTCTGATTGCTTTCACTATATGGGACCGAGAGGTATGCGGCATTTGGGTCATGAAGGAGTACGGCGTGGCCAGCTCCTGGACCAAGCAGCATCACATTGTGCTACCGATCGGATTGACGTGCCGAGCGGCCTTGGGACTTACTGGGCATGGCAAGATTGTGCTTCGCATGGTGGATGAAAGTTTGGTGTGCTGTGATTTGGGGGATAAGCAGATCAGTGAGGTTGGAATCGGGGGACAAGGCACTGAGTCATCTTTTGATGTCATTGATTTGGGAAGAGGAAATCCTACTCTCAGGAACCAAGTGGGTGGAGGCTCCCCGTTGACCATGCTCAACCTCCGATAAAGAATTAGGTTGCATAACATTTACAGAACTTAGAATATGCTTTTCAAAAATAGATGATCATCTATCATTTCTGTAGTTTCGATGTAATGCGCATTTTGTTATAAGTTTACTTATCGTCCAATTTCGGCAGCTATCGCCAAAAGTGTAGTATGAATTATTATGATTAATAAACTTATTTGTTTGTGTCGTTTAGAAATAGTTGTCATTACAAAACTAAAGATTTGCTTTATATATATACGTGCGTGCGCTTGCGTGTTTCACTAGAAATCGGGACCTGTTCCAATTAGTGTTATGCCTTTTACCAAATGTTGATCTTTGGTTTTTTGTTAAAGGGGTTTAGTGGCGATTGTGATAGGAATTAACTTGTGCAACGAAAATCAAGAACAACAAGGTTTAAGGAAAGGAATGCAAGTACTGGAAATTAAAATATTGATAAACTGAAACAATATGTAAGTTTTTGTGATGATGTTCGTGTCTTACAACAATTATACACGGCTTTATAAACTACAAAGTATAATCACTAACAAGCAGCAACTATTCTAATGATGATTACAACCGTATCTCCGTAACTTTAGGCTCCATCGTTGCACATTAACTTATCAAGTCACTGGGCTCATCTATCAATCGGCATCTTTATCTTTAGTCAATGTCTTCATTCTACCTCGTTTCTTCTTTTCCCTCCACTGTGAATTAGCGTCATGTCGATTCCAAAGATATGATTATTTGTTAGTGAAAACATATATTACCTATTAAATATTGGAAAAGATACAAGTTATTACTTTTGGTGAATTGATTAGACGTGCATTAATACCCCTAACATTTAGATTTCCACAAACTGATGGTACTTACGTGACCAGCCACATCGATATGTACGATATATATACTTGATAATTTTTTGTTTAAATTTTTGCGTTCATCTTCAACCACCAGCCCACAGGCTCTGTACCGCGCACTCCTTTCCATTTTAAATCTCCATTGTTGTCCTCTTCAAGCTCATTTCACTTGCGTTTCAATGGCTTTCAAGACTCCAGCTGCATTCATGCCCTCGACATATCTGTCATGCTTCGATAGACTGAAAGAGGAGGGCGAAAGCAACGATCTTCTCCAACTCCTCCACAAACATGATGAAGGTGCCCAGCAGCAACGTATTCTTTGGTCCCTTAGGAACTATTTTCCTTGACATGCTGAGGCAAACTTTGCCCATTCATATGATCTCTATTGTTGAGCATGCATGTACTGTTAAATTATGTCTCGAGTTTGAGTTCACATACTAAACCCTACCCATTCGGAGAATTTGTAATTGTTGAAAATCTGGTGTGCCCTTTGATCCGAATAAAAAATTGGATTTAAGAGGACGGTGAAGTATAATGATTTTGAAGGTTTGTTAGAATCCTTTTCTTTGTTGGAATGTAACCAAGTGGGCTCTTACTTCCGGAGGATGGATTCTTCATTGGCCGTATATCACGAAGGGACCACATATTCCATATATAAACTTGTTGGAGCCCGTATAGCTTTTGCTTGGGCTTAAACATAATGATTTGTGTTTTGAGTTTTACATCAAAATCCAAATTGTATTTTTTATTTATAAATATTTTGAATTTGAACTTACCTTTTACCAAAAAAAATAAAATAAAATTTAAGTGTGAGAAATGCTTGAACGTATGAGTAATTGTAACTCTAATTCTTTGATAGATTATCTCGATGCTTTGACTCTTTCTATGGATGTTGGTATCGGTATTCGGATTGAGGCATATAAATCATTGGTATCATTTACTGCTTCACGTTTATTTTTTAATGAATTCGCATTGATTTAAATTGTAAGATCCTATCAATTTTCGCGTTAATTTTATAATATGGTCCATTAGATCCGATTGATTTGAGGCTATTTCTTCTTTTGACCTAAGGTTTTATCAGTGGTATCTTAGGACGAAGTCCCATGTGTATTTGAGAAAATGCCAAAATCGATGTGACTCTTCAATTAGTTTTTTACGACTTAAATCTGGGCCTTGACCTTCCGGGGCTATTGTCAGCTTTTCGTCTTCATAGATCAATTGCTTTTTTCTTCCGGATGGAGCCAATTTTCCATCACCCCCCTTAATCTAATTTGGTATCCCTGGCCTTCGTTCGTATGGGGTTGGAGTTGGAGATTTGAATCTTCCCAGTGGCAATATTTTAAGCATGTCGCCGATTCTGACTTCTCTATGACACATTCATAATCAATTTCATCGAGAGTCTGATGAAATCCCCTATACTGAACACACTCGTTTCTTATTGTATTGGTTTTCTCGGTATATTTTTTTTCATCCATCGCTCAAAGTCTCCAATGACTTTGTCGATATCGCTTCCTGCCTGGTCGAAGACATACCAATCACACTGGGTCAGCTTGTTCTTGCTGCCCTTTACATGGGCATTACCCCTGCATGCTTGTGTTATGCGCCAGTAATTCCTTGGCCGTAGGATAGCCGATGTGGTGCTTGGCAAGTCGAGAAGACATTGGGCCAATCTTCATCCTACAATTGTTTTAAAAACAGTACGGCAAATAGTACCCCGACATGGAGATCGTTCCACACCCAACAAGCTCAAGCATTCAATCCTTCTAGTGAGATGCGTAAAACACTTTAAACGCAATTGGTTTTGGTCTACTATAGCCTCATCAAGAGAGTGGCATCGACTCCTGATCAGTTTGTGTATAGGATGCCAACTCTATTTTTTGAGTTCTGTAAAGATATGACCATTCTATCCTAGAACTCTAAGCACAAATTCTCCGACGCTACTCTCACAAACTAGCTATATTATCTCTTCTACATCACTCGCTTTTCACTCTACTGACACCAAAATTCACTCATAAAGATAAAAGAGTACGGGAGGATCACAGTTCATGACACTTTTCTATGGGCAAAAGATTTGCCAAAAGTTGGCATAAATAGACACTTAAATATTAAAAGTTACGAAAGTGATACTTAAGTGACACTTTTATAGAAAAGTGGGACACCTGAGTGCCACCTCTGGCGAAGTTGGCTGGAAATCATATGTGACAATTAAATATTAATATTGCCCACCTACGTGGCTCACGGAGAGCTGACTCGCTCTAATTTACCCAAACGACGTCATTTTTATAGTTGGCCAAAATAGAGTTTTTAAATCGGCCAAAACGACGTTGTTTTGGCATAATTTGAATTTTAAAAAATATAAAATTAATTAAATTAAATTTAAAACATAATAATAATAATAATAATAATAATAATAATAATAATAATAATAATAATAATAATTATTATTATTATTATTATTATATTTATTTAAAAAAAAAAAAAACGGAGGAGGAGGAGGAGGAAGGCGGTTGGCGGCGAGGGCTGTTGTTGCACGGAGGTGGGGGAGGGTTGGTCGGGGTGCGGGCTCAACGGCCCGGCCGACCCTCCCCCCACCTCCCCGGTGATGGAGGGGAGATGGCGGCGGTGGTGGCGGTGAGGGCTAAGCCCTCGGTTGTCACCGCCTCCCTCCTCCTTCCCCCTCTTCTTCTTCTTCTTCTTCTTCTTCTTCTTCTTCTTCTTCTTTAAATTAAATTAAATTAATTATTATATTAAAATTCGAATTATACCAAAGTGATGTCGTTTTGACATTGTCTAACCACATCAGCATACAAAACGATGTCATTTTGCGCGCAATTCGTTGGAAAATTGCCAAGTCAGCGTTTTGGTCGGAATTTCTCACGGTGGCACTTAAGTGATCCATTTTGCTCTGATTTTGGCACTTTAGTGTCACTTTCGTAACTTTTGGTACTTAAGTGTTCATTTGTGCCAACTTTTGGCGCTCTAGGGGTCCAGGTGTCATTTTCTATGCATGAATATAGATATGGTGTGTCCTTTGCCCCATTTAAGTACTCCAAGCTTGGGCTAATACTATCCTTTCCATTTTTATTCTCCGAGTAGAAATACACCTTGACCAAATCTAGCGAATTGGAGTTCAATCATATTTTCCCGATGTTTATTCTCGAAAATCTTTCCCCTTTCAAGTGTTTCCTCAAGTTTTTCTACCATCACCCTACTCAAGGATTAAATTTTTGTCCCCTTTATTCGGATATCTTTGATGCCTTTTTTTTCCCCCAATTAAATTGTCCAAACAGAGCCGAAAAACTCTGGCTCATCATGATTACCCCTGTCGATCTCCCTCAAAGGATATCGATAATGGGTAAATTTTATCCTAAACTTGAAATCTACTCTTCCTAACTCTATGCCGAACAGTTTGGGCTTATCCAAGGTATTCGTATTTTGATCATCTACTCTACTCTCAAGTATATCCCTTCACCAGGAAGAACAAGTACAAAGAAAGTGATGATGTACCTTTCAAGTGTTGTTTCGAGATCATTGAGAAGCTATTTGATTGGTATACTATTCTCGCCTTTAAATTGATTCCTCAAGCGGTATTGCAATTCAGCGATAGATGGGCCCGTTATACCATCTATCACTTCAGTGAAGATTTTGTGTCAGATTCTGGCAAAGGTAAAGGAGGATAACCCGTTTGCTAAACCCGTGGCTATTGACGAAGTACCCGTAGGGACCACTGAATGCTCACTGATTCAACCATCTCCGATTAGATCCCAAAAGAGCCAAAGAAGAAACCAAGTAAGAACTATCTTGACAACATTTGTATTTCCTTTGAATATATTTCGCTCTTTTATTCTTGCAACGGCAATCAAACCAGCAATATCAAGTGGGTTCACAATGATGGAGTGCCTGGGGGAGAAACACGTGAAAGACCTGCGCCCTCAGTGAAGCTCAAAAGGTTGGTGTTGTAGTCCTCACCAAGTGTTGATGTCATAGCAGATGTCGATGATGGGAGATTATACCCAGCCCCGAGGACATTGATGCTCAAACTGACATTGATGTCAACTGACATTTGTAAATGAAGAGAAAAAGAATATTTTTTCATTGACTACTGAATAATGCACGTACCTATTTATAGGCTTTACATAATGACTATATAAAGTAACAAATTAGGATCAATCAAATAGAATATATAGAATTATAGAATCACATAACATCCTAAATATATCTTTACATTCCCTTTCAAACTCAAAATGATTTGAAAGATGTCAACTTGAGTTTGGAAAATAGATCTAGAAAAGGCTTGGGTGGACAAGTCTTGCAGTCTGATTAGTGGAAGAAGTAGAGAAAGTCGAACAATGCCGCGAAGAATGCGATATTTGATGAAATGATAGTCTGTTTCAATGTGCTTGATGCGTTTATGAAAAACATCAGTTTTTATAATAGTTAGTAGTGATCGCACTAAAAATCTTACATAATATTAGAACTAGGAGGTTCTAAGTTCGAATATTTCAAGACCCTATTTGCCCCCTAATTATATTTCCATAATTAGCATTGGGCAAAAAGATCAAACTAAATGTGAAAGAGAGTTAAGAATGTTTAAATAATAAGCCACGTATTTATTTAAGAGTTATAACTTATTATTTTAGAATAGTTGGTGGTGATCTCGCAAAATCTTATAATGTTGATAGCATGCAAAATGTATCTTACTCGAGTAGGGAATAAACATGACGCAGTTGGTACCAATGTCATGCCCTGATCTTCGAGTGCGCGCACATCCCTTTTTGATCGATAAAAATTTTGCGACTTCCCGGAACGAGTCGCTGACCCTTTCTTTTTATTGCACATGCGAAATCGAATAATAAATCCACTGATAGTAATCATCTCGGGATAGAAAAGTAGGATAACAGATTTTCAAACAAGCATGCTTTTAAATACACACCGAGTCAAATACAAAAGTCTATAGCCACAAGACTTCAAATGATTGATTCTTAAAAGAAGTTGTTCTATTTGACCTACACTTCAGATCTCCTCAACTCAGTTCCAAGTCTTCCATCCTACGATCCTGAAAATGAAGCCCACGATAGGGTGAGATATAAATTTCAATGAGTCCATGCTTTAAACCCTGATTAGGAGGGTAATACGTCTAAGACATCGTAATCAGACAATCATACAATCACAGAGACTTACCTTATCTCAGATCCTCCCTACGGGTTAGCACCGTTTTTATCACAACCATGTGCATATAGCAAATTTACACACCAATTTGAAATGTCCAAACCAATCATTACTCACATGAGCAAGAATCACAATTTAATCACTGCTCACACGAGCAAGAACTACCGATGCACATCAAAGCAAGAATTATAATTGAATAATTGCTTACATGAGCAAGAACTACCAAAACACATCAAAGCAAGAATTACTAACACACGCCAATTTATCAATTCAACTCAACATGTGTTCAAATTAATTAACTATTATTACCCACACGAGCAGTTTTATCCGACACATGCCGGAGAAGAATAATAATTACCGACACACGTCAGGGAAGACTAATAACTACCGATACATGCCTAGAAAGACTAATAACTACCAACACAGCTGGGAAAAAGTAAAATCCAACTACACACGCCGGAGAAAAATAAAATCCACCGACACACGCCAGGGAAGAATAATAACTACTAACGTCCATCAACATACGCTGAAGACGGGTTCTTTTAACTATTAACGTCCATCAACACATGTTGGGACGGATTATCTTAACTATTAACGACTACCAACACATGTTGGGGATGGATTTCTTTACTTTTAACGTCCACTAATACACGCTGGGGACGGATTCTCTTAACTTTCACATGATCATCAAGTATAAACTCTAGGCATATTACAAACCAATCATATATCATAAAATGTGCAATTTCCAGCAATCAAATCCTCAAGAGCCATCACCAAACTCATAACCAGCTATAATCGGCAGAATATGCCTACTCGCACGTCTCCAAGTTTAAATCCAGAAATCCAATCAAACGAGTTTGGAAAATTCCCAAATTTGAATATGTTGTATAAGATAGATAAATCACTCAATTTAGTACAAAAATTGTGTTCGTTTTCCAGAAAGTCTGTTTTCCGAAATCAGTTTGGTTTGAGGTCTAAAACATGTCCATTTGATTTAAAATTTCAACATGTTAAACTAGAAGATATGACAAACAAATTTTGCGAAGAAACCATTTTGAAATTCGAACCTTAAGAGTTGATAAAAACCCATAGAATCCTAATAGGTCACAAGTTCCAGCAAAAACTAAGGTTCTATTTATAAATGACGTAGTTGATATCTCATTCTTACAAATCTGTAAAAACCTTGAGAAAAATATATGTTGTAGCTGAGGATGTCTAAAACATTTCTCAAGAAGATATTAATTTCAAATTCGTAATCCATTTCGATCTACAAAAATAACAAACGGCGAGGGTCTAAAAGCCAAAACTGTAGGAAGTCCACTGGATTTGACTAATCAATTATCAACAGTACAAGTCTCACTAATTAAGTTAACACTAATCCATTCTAAGGCTAATTTAACCATTCTAACTTATCACTAATACATACTTAAGCTAATTTAAATAATCTTTAAGAATAATTAACTTACTAATCTAGCAAACTCACCAATCTAGCAATCCGGTGAGTCTATGGCAGACGGCGAGTGACGGTGAGCGAAAGACAAGCCCCCGACGACACCAGGTGAGCTTCGGACGGGCCTTAAAGGGAGCCTAGAAGTCTTAGCTCTTGTTGGAACTTCTACTTTTGTTCTTAGGCTGCAAAGGTTGAACCAAAGGGGCTTCACGGTTGAAACGGGCTGGAAACGGTGAGACGGTTCAACGGGCTGCTGTTGCGTGTGATGGCGGGACTTCTGATGGCTTGAACGGCGACGGAGGGGTTCGAGACAGTGAGCTAGGCTCGCTGAAATAGTGATTAGGGGAGGGACGAGCGAGCAACGGCATGGCTTGCGGGCGGCTCGACGGTGCATAAACGGGCGGCAAGGAACTCGGGGTTGCTGCTGGCTCTTGGCTGGTCTCCTCGGTTTTCTAAGCTCTCAAAAGCTCCAACAATGGATAAAGTATGCTCAAAGAAAAAGAAGAAGCTAGCTGAAGATTGAAGAGAGCCCAACTGCCTCAAAAGTCAAGTTAAATATCTCAAAACACTCAAGCACTTGCCCCCCTTGTTGTTGCCTTATCCTCAGCCATTTCCCCCTCCTTGGCTTCCTCAAGAAGCTTGCCAAAGGGTTCAAAAGGTTGCTTCCCCCATTGGCTACGAATTTGTGACATCTCCCATTCAATTCTTACTCAAATGAATCCAATTGAAGTTCAAACAAATCAGCCAAGGTGTCCACACTTAATCCATGATTTTTTCTTATTAATTGAACCAACTTGAATCCCAAAAATCCACCTAAAACCGGTCATCGACATTTTCTGGACAAAAATGACCCTACCTTGATTTTTTCCCAAAAAATCTCGATTTATAGAAAAATCTTTAGAGACTGAGTTGACGTTCCTAAAATGATTTGTGACATGACAAAATTTTAAATTTCTAAAAATCAGATTCAAATTCGCAATTAATTTCAATCTAGCGCGATTTTAGCGTGATCTAGGTTACCGGGTAGCTTTTATATATTTTTAATGTGAATGACCTGTGGTCGATTTTCTTTGAACCACAATGAACCCCTTCGACACATTGATGAATTTTGGTGGTCATGACAATTTCGAGGTTTCAAATATGGACACTAGGTACCAAAATGATAAAAAAATCAATCTAGTGCCGATTGACGAGAATTTTACAATTTAGTGGGATCACTCACGTTTAACCACATATCTCAATCGAATCGAACCATCTCTAATTTCTACTCGATCTTACTGTGCCGAAATGATCTATGTAGATGAGCACGGTCATATAGCCAATTCCTAGTCGAATCCTCAAGTCTATTGCATTAAAATCTCTTAATGACTTCCCTAGATAGTCTAGTTATCTCACGAGTGGCCATCTCGAGAAAAAAAATTATAGGCGTGTTGATGAAAGGCCCAACTTATCTAATTGAAATCGAGAACCTGAAAAATCAGGATGTCACAACGAACATCAATGTTGATGTCGGCGAGCATGAAGTCGTTAGTACCAATTGATGTTGATGTCGTTGAACATGAAGTGATCAATTCCAACACTGAAGTTAATGATGTCGATGTCAAGGTGAACCAGCCTAAGGGAGTGGCTAACACAGATCAATATTTTTTTGGCAACCCGAGTACCCATAACTCGGGTGCCAGTTCTGGCAATAGATTCAGGTATTGATTGTGGACTACGCTTGAAGAATAATATTACTCTTGTATACTTGCCTAACTATGGTAATCTTGTTGATATATGTTAATTTATAATATCTCTTACCGATAGATTTAAGATTTCCCCCAGTGATTTCTACTCCCTAGGTCATCATATTCGACTCCTCAAAACTCGATCTAGTCTTTTTGCTTTAACGGTAGGTAGAAATGGCAGTCGATGATGAACCTAAAGTTGTGGGATTGGAGGTGGCCACGAAGACAAACTTGAGGTGTTGAGGCCAAGAGCTTGTAGCTATTGATATAATCAATGTTGCATTTGCTAAGGAACTGTCCCATATAAGGATGCAATGGGAGGGAAATCAACTTCCTCGGAATTGTTCCCCGACAAAATATCTTTTATTGAAAGTTTTTTTTTTTGGTTTTATTAACGGGACCGGGGTTGTGGTTTAACTCCGATAGAGGATATGTCATGCAAGAAGAAATCAAACCTCTTTAATCCAAACAACACTGTACAATCTTAGACTGAGTAGGAATTTAATTAATAACAAGACCCAAAAGTTATAAAGCCAGTATCAAACTATGTTGGAATCCAATTGATGACACAACTTGAACATATTAAGATATGACGTCGAAATTTAATGGACGATAAGGTATCAGGATAAAGACATATGCCGAAATCTAATTGACAACGCAAATATGAGATTTATAGCTAAGGAAATTTAAAGTGCAATGTAGGAAAAGTACATATAATTGAAACATGACATTTTGTTTGATTTGTATAGGGCTCTCTTGTTGAATAGTTAGTGGTATTTATAGTGAAGGTGTAGTAACCACTCTTTGACTATGCTCAATGGTTGCGTTTCTCTAAATAACTTCCATTGGTTTGGCCCACACTCATTTATTCTCACAATCATCACTTGCCCACGTTCTTGAGTAACTGTCCTAATTATGTGATGATGGTTTTTGCAGTTATCGATGATCGTTCCATGACTGGATATTTGAATGGTAACTGCTCCCTGCACAATGTGCATTCTCATTGTCAATTGTTTTGAGGGTTTCAAGTTTTAAATAGTATTTGAAATACTCTTGATGAAAACTTGCAGCCGTGCCCATATAGGTGGCCACCAACCATCCATTATCATATTTCAACAATTGTTGTTGTGGTATTAAAGAACATTGTTATCGATCACTGTGTTAACTTCTATACTTGTTGACCGCTTAATATGTACAAGATGATGCCGATGTTTTATGCATGTCACTGTTTCTCATCCTTGCTTATATGTCACCTAATTCTTACTCTTGTGCCAAGCACGTGTGTGTAAATGACCAAATCAATTTTTGGTGTTAACAACTAGATTTTAATCTTTCTTATTTGGTTTATTGCTAGAAAGAAATTTCTGGTTAGGTTTTAGAAGTTTGTCCTCTAGGGTTTCATCGACGTGTTCCATGATCTATTATGAGCAAATAAAATTCATGGAGAAACTAGACTATTTTTCAATGGGAAAAGTACATTACAAGTGCCAAAATTTGATACGGATAGATATTTAAGTGCCGAAACTTCCAAAAATATATTCAAGTATCACTTCTTTTGAAAATTGGGATACTCAAGTGCCAATGCTCGCAAGGGTAACTGAAAATATGAAGTGGCTTATTTTAATAATATAAGTGGTCTATGTAGCTCGTCGAATGCTTACTCAGCAATGAACATGCAAAATGACGTCATTTTTCCCATAAATTTATTAATTAGTATTAATTAAAAATAAATTAAAAAAATAAATTATTATAAAAAGGGCGGGGCGAGTAGCGTTTGATGAGGATTGTTGCAAGGTCCTCCACAACACTTACTGGCATCGTTGCCACACCATCACCGGAAAGGGCTGGCGATGGTGGGGCGAGGGTTGGCCAAGGTCACAAGGCCTTGGGTAGTGGTTTGTGACCTTGGCCAACCACCGATGAGGGCTTATAGGCCCTCATCCGATCTAGGGTGAGGGTTGTGGCCCTACCTAAGATTTGGCGAAGTTTGTTGGCCCTCGGCTAGAGGGGCCAAAGGTCGTTGGTTGTTGGTTGGCCTAGTTAAGTGATTGGCCAGGGTTGCTAGCCATTGCCTAGGGCTCGACGACATCGGCTGATCCTTGCCCCACCATCGTTGACCCTTTCCGGCAATGGTGAGGCAGCGCGGTAGCAAGGGCTGTGGAAACCCTCGTCAAAAGCCGTGGCATCCTCCTCTCTCTCTCTCTCTCTCTCTCTCTCTTTCTCTCTCTCTCTCTTAATTTTTTTTATTTAATTAAATAGTTATCTTAAAAGTTAATTTTAGGGGCTTACAACGTCATGTGGACATTTTTTTTTTTTTAAATTTCCATGTAAATAATTTTTTTTAAAGAATTGCCATATGGATATATATTTTTTTAGATTGCCACGTCAGTAAAAAATAAAAAGTTGTTGGAAAATGCCAAGTTAGCATTTTGGCCGTAATTTCTCACTATTGGCACTTAAGTGTTCCATTCTTCTCTGATTTGGATACTTAAGTGTCATTTTGTGTCAAGTTTTTGCACTTGCAATGTCTGCACCCCATTTTTCAATCTTCTCGTTCAATCTTTTGTTAATGTTACCATCGCACACCTATCATCCTATGCTAAATTACCCACATTTTTATAATTGTTAAAACCTTCATTAGCGTTCCCATAAATAACAAATATTTATTTCCACCAACTTGGAAATAAATGAATAAAATAATTTCTACATTTAGCCAATGATTTCAACGCCAAACTATTTCTAGTTTTTGTTGTGATTTCTATTTCTTCCTTGATTATTTTTATAATTATATCCTTTATTTCATTAAAGTAATCCCAGTTTGTGAATTCTCTTTCTTGCTTACAACAATTTATTATGGCAATTTCAAGACAAACTTCTCCAGCCACTAGAACAATAGCTTAATCCAATTGCGTGAGAAAAAAATTGTGCTCGACACTTGTTATTGTGTTGAGAGTCAAGCAACCGTCACACATGCATCCTCCGACATCAAATTACCAATATTTACTTAATTATTAACAACTTAGTTAGTTACCAATAAATTATTAAAACTATTTCCCCAACATATCAATGTGTTGAACTTAACAACTCTCATACAAAATTGCTAACTTTATTATGTTACCACCTAATTTGAGATTACCCATTTATATTTTAGCCACTTATCATGTTACCAACATGGCTTTGGAATTACCAAATTGTCTAATAACATACCAATTCTTAGGGGTATCAAATAGGACCGGAAGTAGAACCTATCCAAATTTTTATGTATTTTCAGTTCAGTTCGGATAATGAAATATAACCTCTTTTTTTTTTTTTTAAATTTAAGTTCTATTAGAATATATAAATATTAAACCATGCTTTCATATAATAGTTTCAACTTTTAGAGCAGTTAGCTATGGTCCCATCAAATTTCAAATGATATCGAGCTGAAGATTCTGAATTCAAATTTTATTAGGTCTCATTTGCCTTTTCAATTAAATATTTTCATGCCTAGTACTAAGCAAAAAAGACTAGATTAAGCATGAGGGGAATGTTAGAATACATAAATAGTAAATCATGCATTTATCTAACAGACTTATGCTTTTAGAACGGTTGGTTGTGGTCCCACCAAATCTCACAAGTTCGAGATAGTTTTGGTCGGTTCATTTAACTAAACTAAAATTGCTAATCTTCTTAATATTACAATTTATGCAATCTTTCTCTTTTTCCACTAAACCTCTTTTTAATATTTTAGAAAAGAAAGTGGAAAAGCTGAACTGAACAAACTGAGCCAAGTTTTCATTTTGGGTTATAGTTGGTTCGAGATGCGGTTTGGTCCAAAGCTAATGCATACCCTAATGGTTTGGTTTGGGCTTTCAAAAACCCAAATTGAACCAAAGAAAACCCGAACTAAACTAAACCGTTGACATCCCTACCAATTCTATTAAAATTTCCAACTATTTTAAGATACTACTCTTTATTTGAACTGTTTACCATTTTTCTTGATGAAGTCACTAAATAGTTTCTATTACCTACTCTTATTTGAACCACCTACTAATATTTATCTGATTAAAGTCATTCATATTCTTGAGCAGTGATGAATTAAAAAGTAATGATCTCTTTTTGAGGAAACATTTTATGTATAGTTCACATGGCCAATGTGGAGTGACCACCCACATTGTTCACATGGTGTGCCTCACAACGAACTATACATTGGAATTTCAAAATTTTGACACGTCATTGTCTTAGTTCGTACATGGCATTGCCACGTGATACCTCCAACGCACAAACTACCTACTCATCTTTTAAAGACGACTTAATTACAAGTTGCTCTTACCGTCCGGGCGTAATTGGAATAGAATTAGGAACAAAATCATGTATCGTGTCAATGGAGAATCGGATTGCCTTCCTTTTTTTTTTTTTGGTCAAAAACAGAGGCCTGTTGTATTTATATTAACCAAAGGTGCCACTATAGGGCAGAATGTCAATACAAAGCAAATCCAACAGAGGTGGGGGAGGAGAAAGGGTCCAATTCAAGGGCAGACTTCGGTGCCCATGGGCCTTGGCAGCCCAGTCGGCAGCTTGGTTTGCCTCCCTCCTGCAGTACTTGATGTTTAACCTAGAGAAATAGGGGAGGAGCGCCGCAGATTTGGAGATGAGTGAACGAGCTTCCCATGGCGCCGAACATGGATTCTGCACGGCGTAGACAAGCACCTAGCAGTCGGATTCCATTGTGAGTTGCTTCCTTTCCATTTTTTTGTGCAACAGGTTTTGTAAGGTAATTGTAAGGGCTTGAGCTTCTGTCTGTAGCACCGTAGTTGCTGGAATTGTGTTTGTAAATTTGTCAATAAGTCGGCCAGAGTGATCACGCCAAATAGACGCCACAGATCCCTCATTTGATGCAGAAGGAAAGGCTCCATCAATATTTATCTTGATCGCTTTGGGATCCGGAGGCTTCCACACTCGATCCGAGTTCGAGAGGCCGGGTCGAGAGCTTGTCCACACACCATGGCATCACGAGCAAATTGGGTAGATGCAAAGGCCATTGTGAGAACTGTCTTTGGGTCGGGAGCAGCCCTGCGAAATGCAAAATGGTTTTTGGATTTCCAGAGCTACCAGAGGATATGCGCTAGGGTTTCCAGATCAGGTGTGGAATTCTTTTTGCATAAAAACTCTGCTAACCAAGCATCCATACGATTTGTATTATAATTTGTTGGGTTGATTCGTACCGCTGAATGAGACCAAATCTTGCGTGTCCATGGACAATGCAAAAAGATATGTTCTGTTGTTTCTAGGGCTGTGATTTTGACAAATCTGCACATAAGATCTGTGATGATTTTTCTGTGATATAGATTGTCTCTTGTTGATAGAGCATTTTGGCATAAGGACCACATAAAGACACATATCTTTTGGGGGGGGGGGGGTTTCATATTCCAAATCTTGGCCCAAAGTTGTCGGGGTGGTTGGTAAGAGGAGGATGTGAAATTTTGTACCTTGATTTCTTCAGTAGATCGTAGAGAGTTGTATCCATTCTTAACAGTATTAACACCATTCCGAGTTCCCTTCCAAATAAGTCGGTCCTTTGTACAATTAGTTTGGATCTGGATTGTAAGAATTTCCTCAACTATTTGATCATCAAAGCTTAAATGCGAAAGGGTTCATTCCAATGGTTGCTATCCGAAATAATGAAATCAACAACCCTTGGTGGTTCTCCTATTGGTGTAGGTCCGCCAATGGGACCACTATTCAGCCATTTATCATCACGGATTGAGATTCGTTTCCCATCTCCTACTGACCATTGTAGGTTATTCAGAATTGAATCTCCCCGCTCACTATACTCAGCCATCCCCAAGAAGGTCTTGGCTCTCTGTTAGCATGCTAGAACTCTGTAGAGTGATGGTAAAGACCCTTAAAGAGTTGACTCGATAAAGAGGATGGGTTTTGTAGGAGACACCACGCCTGTTTTCCTAGTAATGCTTTGTTAAAGGCGATCGTGTCACGAAAGCCAAGTCCTCCCAAATCTTTTCTATCCTTAAGTACATCCTAATGTTTCCAATAAATGCTAGATTTGTGTTGATTGTTCTGCCACCAAAATCTAGCAACTTTCTTCTTAATAGTTGTACATAAAGATATAGGAATCTTGAAAATAGACATGGCATATTGAGGGATTGCCTGTATTACTGTTTTGATTAGTGTCTCCTTGCCACCTTTAGAGAGGAACTATTTTTTACAGCCTTCAAGTTTTGAATTGACTTGACTCAAAATCCAGGCGAACATCTCCTTTTTTGATTTTCCCCAATCTGATGGAATCCCAAGGTATTTTCCAGTCTTCGTTAGCACGGGTATCCTAAGTTCTTGGACTAGGTTTTCTTGAAAATGAGCAGGGCAGGTCTTACTAAAGTAGATACCATATTTATTCCTGTTAACTGCTTGACCCGTTGCTAGGCAATATTGGTTTAGGATGTTGGCTAAGTTCTGACATTCCTGAATTTTCCCGTCAAGGAAAAAGATAGCATCATCAGCAAAAAATAAATGGGAGAGAGTAGGACACCACCTGTTTAATTTAATGCCGTTGAGATTATTCATGTCCACTGCTCAATGGATAAGTATTAATAGCACGTCCGCCACCGGGATGAAAAGATAAGGTGAAATAGGGTCTCCTTGTCTTAGACCCCTTGATGGGTTGAAATTTTTTAGATTTTCACCATTAAATTTAACACAGAGAGAAGTAGTGGTGATGCATTGCATTATCCACTTAACCCATTGAGAGTGAAAGCCCAAATGTAGAAGATAGTCTTGAAGGAAGTCTCATTCAACTCGGTCATATGCCTTCTGCATGTCCAACTTTAGAATGGTCTAAAAGGATTTCTTTCGCTTTCTAATTTGAAACTGATGCAAGACCTCTTGAACTACTAAGATGTTGTCTTGAATTTGTTGCCCAATTAATCTTTGTAACTTCATATACAAAATCATCTCAAAGTTTTTGCAAACCGCCTCAAACCTTTCCTACTTGAATTAATCTCTATTGAGTAATTTGCCTTTGTTAGTGGGTTTAAATTGATCATTTCCGGAGAATTAGATGGTCTTCCTGAACAAGCCTTTTATTTGGTAGGTAACATCGATGAAGCTACTGCGAATGCTACGAACTTAGAAATGGAGAGTAAATTGAAGAAATGACCTTATATCTTTGTGTACTAACCCCTAATTGAATTGTTTGGGATTCAGAAGTGAAAGAAATCATTTTATCTACTAATACATCCATGTTTTTACTTATTCAGTAATTTTTCTTAATTTTTGGCCTTCTTTTGCTTATTTAACCAAAGCCCCTCAAATTATCTCACATGTCTTGTCTAATTGCAAGATCGGCGAGTGTGACTGCCACCGCTTCTTGCTCGTCGTCTTCAAGTCCCAGCAATCCATCTCCCGGTCCACGAGTACCATGGCATCGCTCTCCGGTATCTTTCATCCAATGTTATGGTTGAAATGCTCGCTTGCTATCCAGCCCGGTCTCTTGTCCGATTCCAGTGCGTCTTCAGGTCGTGGTGTTCGCTCTTGTCCCGGCCGTACTTTGTGAAAAGTGGTTGAATCGCAGCGGGACTTCCCTCCTGGTGATCCCATTGGAATGGGAAAATCGCGACAGTGATCTTTAGTGTTGGAATGTGTCCATCGGGAAGGAGAATTTGCGACAGCGCTCTAATTTGCTTGACCGGGCTTTCTTACATACGCCGTGGTGCAAGCAAGCAAGCCGTTATCCTGTGGAGCCCGTTCAGGGGCAAGGTCAAGGCCCTTGGCAACGAGGGAAACATCCATTGCCACTGTAGGTCCCTTTGCTCCGAATCTCTAATTTAGGGTTACAATTCGGGATGCTGCAATCATTATAATGTCCACGGTTTCGGGCACGAGCCAAATGCCCGGGACTACAAGTTCGTGAGGATTATTTATTCGGGTGGTGTTGCAAGGCGAGCTGATTCTCCGATAAGACCGTGGCTTGTCGAGGTTTATAGCCTAGGCAGGGACACATGGACGAGCCTGGCCATGTCCGATTTCACGTGGATGGTTTCTGGCAATTTGCGGGCATTTGGTAATGGTTCCGCGCATTGGCTTGCGGTGCCTTATGCGGATACGCCTAACAACTCAATTGTGGCCTTCGATGTGAAGGAGGAATCATTTGGAGAAGTCATCGAACTGCCCCAATCAGAAGATGTCTCGCAATTCTGTCTGAATCCGTGAGGCAAAGCGACACTTTCGGTATCATGCGATTCACTGGCTCTGATTACTTTTGGGGAATGGAACCAAGATGAATGCGGCATTTGGGTTATGAAAGAGTGCGGCGTGGCTGAGTCGTGGACCAAGCAGCATCACATTGTGCTACTGATCGGGTCGACGGTCCTAGCAGCGTTGGGACTTACAGGGCGTGGCAAGATGTTGCTTCGGATGGTGGATGAGAAGTTGGTGTGCTGTGACGTGGATATGCAGATCACTGAGATTGGAAGCCGGGGAGGTGTCCCTGAGTTATCTTTTGATGTCAGTGATTTGGGAGGAGTAGATCATACTCTCAGGAACCAAACGGGTCGAGGTTCACCGTTGACCATATTCGACTTCCCACGAAGAATCAGGTTTCATACATTCACAGAAAATCTACATATGCTTTTTCAAATCATCTATATTTGATTTTTTTAGTTCTAATGCGTGCATTTTGCAATATCTCTAATGAAACTTAACATCCAAGTTTGGAACCTATCCACAAAAGATAGGTAAGAATAATGATCACTAATAAGTTTATGCATTCTATCATTTAGAAATAATTGTCATTTCAAAGGTAAAGATTTTCTTGTATATGTGCGTGTTTCACTAGAAATCGGGACCTATCCCATTTCAACAAAAGTTGATCTTTGGATTTCGTTAGTGTGGCGATTGAGTATTCATTAAAATTAATTTCACTTCGTGGAATGTCTTTCTTGCTGCGATTTTGTGCTGAGAGTCAAAAACCTGTCACACATGGATCCTCCTATATTAAATTACCAACTTATTAACAACTTAGTAAGTGTACCAACAATTTATTATTAAGATTATTTCCCCAACTCTCATACAAAATTGCTAACTTTATTATGTTACCGACTATTTTGAGATTACCAACCTGTATTTTAGCCACTTACTATGTTACCAACGGTGATTATGGCATTTCAGAATCACCAAATACTTTAATAACATACCAATTCTATTGAAATTACCAACTATTTTATGATATTACTCTTTATTTGAAGTGCTTACCAACTTTCTTGATTAAGTTATTGACTAGTTTTGTTATGAACTCATATTCGAACCTCTTACTAATGTTTATTTGATCGAAGTTATTGACTAGTTTTGTTACAAACTCGCATTTGAATTACTTACTAATGTTTATTTGATCGATGTCATTCAAATTCTTGAGCTAGTGACAAATTAAAGAGTTATGTTCTCCCTCGAGGAAGCACTTTACATATTGTTTACATGGCCAATGTGGTGTAAATAATCCATATTGCCCCCGAGGTGAGCCTTGCAACCTAGTATGTATTAGAATTCGAAATTCTCACATGCTATTGACTTGGTTCGTCCTGTGTCACTGCCACATTATACCTCAAACTCATAAAATACCTTCTCATATTCTAAAGACGACTTAATTACCAGTTGTTCCTTTTGTTCGGACGTATTTGGGAATGAGTCAGGAACAAAATCATGTATTGTGTAAATGGAGAATCAGATTGCCTTCCTTAAACCAACCCAAGGTTGAGATTCTTTTTGCCTCAATTGAGTCCTAGCAATAACTCTTTAAGTATTTCGATATTTTTCCTTATTCGGTAAATTTTCTTAATTTTTTTGCCGTCTTTTTGCTTATTTATTTATTTCCATGTTTTTTCTCGTCAATCACCATAAACAAATACCGTATTGCTTCACCAAAGTCCCACAAATTTTCTCACAAATTCTATCCAATTGCAAGATCAGTGAGTCTGACTGCCCCTGCTTCTTGCTCTTGTCCTCTTTAATTCCTAGCAATCTGTCCCCCGGTCCACGAGTACCATGGCATCGCTCTCCGGTATCTTTCCATCCAATGTCGTGGTCGAAATCCTGGCTTGCTTACCAGCCCGGTCTCTCGTCCGGTTCCGGTGCGTCTCAAAGTCATGGCGTTCACTCTTGTCCGAGCCGTACTTCGTGACGAAATGGTTGAATCGCAGCGGGACTTCCCTTCTGGTGGTCCCGTTGGAATATGAAAATCACAACCTGTGCTCTTTAGTGTTCGAAAACACGTCCGTCGGGAAGAAAAATTTGAATCTGCCTCTTGGCGACAAATGGTTTTCGATATCCGTGATCGGTTCGTCCAGCGATGGTGCTCTGATTTGCTTGTCCGGCTTTCGTACAAAAACCGTCGAGCGAGCAAGCAAGCCGTTATCCTGTGGAGCCCGTCCACAGGCGAAGTCAAGGTCCTCCCCAACAGGGGTTGCGTCCATTGTCACCGCTGGCCCGTTTGCACCCAGTCTCTAATTCAGGGCTACAATTCAGCATGCTGCAGTCAATATCTTGTCCATGGTTTCGGGTATGAGCCGAATGCCCGGGATTACAAGGTCGTGAGGATTACTTATTCTCGCGGCGGTGTGAGAGAAGCTGATTCTCCAATAAGGCCATCGCTCGTCGAGGTTTATAGCCTAGGCCGTGACAGATGGAAGAGCCTGGGCAGGCCCAATTTCACTTGGGCGGTTCGTGGCAATTCACGGGCATTTGTCAATGGCGCCGCGCATTGGCTCGCGGGGCCTGCAAGGGAGTCACCTTACAACTCAATTTTAGCCTTCGATATGAAGGAGGAGAAATTCGGCGAAGTCATCGAGCTGCCCCAATCGGAAAATCTCACACAATTCTCTCTAAATCCGAGAGGCAAAGCGACGCTCTCAGTGTCATGCGGTTCACTGGCTTTGATTGCTTTCGGCATATGGAGCAGAGAGGAATGCTGCATTTGGGTGATGAAGGAGTATGGCGTGGCCACGTCCTGGACTAAGCAGCATCACATTGTGCTACCGATCGGGTCGACGGTCCGAGCGGCCTTGGGACTTACCAGGCATGGCAAGCTTTTGCTTCGCACGGTGGATGAGAAGTTGGTGTGTTGTGATGTGAAGGATATGCAGATCAGTGACGTTGGAATCCAGGGAAGCGGCATTGATTCATCTTTTGATGTCATTGACTTGGGAGGCGCAGATCCTACTCTCACCAACCAAGTGGGTCGAGGTTCACTGTTGACCATGCCCAACTTCCCATAAAGAACTAGGTGTCAAACATTCACAGAAATTCACATATGCTTTTTCCAGAGATAGATAATCGTCTATTGTTTTCGTAGTTTTGATGTTTTATGCATTTCATAGATCCTACTCTCACCAACCAAGTGGGTCGAGGTTCACTGTTGACCATGCCCAACTTCCCATAAAGAACTAGGTGTCAAACATTCACAGAAATTCACATATGCTTTTTCCAGAGATAGATAATCGTCTATTGTTTTCGTAGTTTTGATGTCGTATGCATTTCATTATATTCCCCAAGATCTTATCGTCTAAATGTGGCACCTATCAAAGATATATATGTTATGTATTGTGTGAGATATAGTTGTTGCTGTAAAATTTTTAAAAATTATCTTCAAGGATTTTTCATGTTGCGGAAAGTGAGTGTTTAAACGATAAAATAAATAGAACAAGAAAATATATAGAACATCGGATTTTCATGATTCAGTCATAATGACAAGAGTTGAGTGCAATTCCCGGGTAGAACCGAAATCGAAGAATCGGACTGATGGCTTTGGCTCGACTCCTGGTTTCAAAGAGAGAGGTTCGGTTCCTGATTCTTTTATTTTGGAACTGGTTCGTCCTCTTTGGAGACAAAAATCAAAAGGAGACGACATCGAAGGAAAGGAGAACAGGTCAAGCGCGAGCGGTCACCTCCCACGGTCCAAGCCCATTACCATACCTACTTAGCAAGAGAGAAAGAAATGTACACTCAGCTCGAACAAACACATGGCGAGGAAAACCATGGCAATCTCTCGTTTCTGCTTATCCCTAGAAAAACCCAAACAACTTCATCGGTCTAGAACACGTTGCAGCCGCAGACGGAACTAGACCCAAGTAAAGATTTTTGGCAATTCGACAACCGAAACTCTCCACGTTAAGCAGCATGCCTATCGATCCCGAATCGTCGACCTCGAGTAATACCCACGTCTCGAGTACAATTCGACTCAACTTCCACATACCCCGTTCCTGCTTCCGTCGGACATCGCAGACGATCGCAGGAGGGTCAGACCGTTCCGGAAGACGTGGAAGAGAGTGAAGAGGGCGATTTGTGATTTATCCCCGAGGGATTATCGCTCGATTGCGGAAGCTCTCGCCTCCGATCGAAGCTGGACCTGAACGTTCGCGATGAAGGCCGAGACGCTTCGAGCTACAGGCAGATCGACCTGAACGGTTTTGGCTGGAGCTAAAAGGCGGCGCTCGCGGCGAGCTTACGGAGGAGGAGACGACAGGAGTTCGCGTCGGCGAGTTCCGCCGGAGCAACCGCCGGAGTTTGGCACCGGAGGACGTCGGTCGACTTCGTAGCCCAGTCTGTAGCGGGAAAGTGAGTAAACGCGAATTGAACCAGATGCTTTTAGAGAACTTTATTTTTAATGAGGTTTTGATGAGGGGAAGATGGTCACGTGGTATGTAAACGAACGAAAAATATAGTGTCGCTCGACACAAAAAAAAAAAAAGAGGAAAAAAAAACAAATTAAAAAATACAAAACTTATCTCATCCGAAATTTCTCTAAGGAAGTATTCAAAATCAGTGTATACTCTTCAGAATATGATATATATAAAGGAAAAATATTTTGAATAATTTTTTTATTAATAATCAAAATATTTTTATTAACTAATTATTTCAAGCGATTATTTTAACGAAAATATTTTTCAGATCAATTTTTGTTTGCAAAACGAATGCATCCCAAGTCACTGAAAATCATAATGTTAAGTTATGAGAGTGAAAAATGACATTGTCACTTCACTTATTTTGCGAAAAAATAAATAATTTGAATAACATTTTCCTAAGAATGATTGTTCCACGTTTCTTAAAATTATTATTAAAAAATAGTGGCATTTTTAGGTCTTATTTGAAATAAAATTCACTTCATATCCTTATTTGAAATTTTCCTTTTTCTTTTTTGCTAAAAATAAATTATCATAAATTTTAGCTTGGCTACTATTGGGGAAAAATGGCCCAAATGATCTTAATATATTAATTTGCTCATTATAATCTCTAAAATTTTATTTAATAATATATAATGTCATTTTAAAACTCTTTTAATTTGTTTAATGTTGTCCTTGAATTTTGATCCATTGTTTAATATGATCCTGAAATTTTAAATATTTTCATAAAATCCATGGACTACATTGAACAATTGCTAAAAATGAGATACCATATTAAATAAATGAAAAGTTTGTGGATAATATTGCATGTTAAGTATAAATTTGAGGATTGTATTGCATATTGAATTATTATTGAAGGGCCATTACTATCATTATCCCATGCCATTTTGTTATGAAGTAACTCTTGGGACATGATTTGATTGTAATTGAATACATAAAGATTAAACTTTGTATGGCACTACAAAAAGTATGCTTGAAAAGCTTCTAGTTCATTCTATGCTTGAAAAGCTTCTAGTGCAAGAATGAATGATTATGCTAGTGTAGTAAAGTCCTAGTAAAAGCCTTAGTACAAGGAATTTGTGTCGAAAGAACGCCGATGGGGAAAATATTTGGACCCACATCTAAATGTCTAATGTCAAAGGAAAAAAAATGATATGGACTCTGTTGAATCTGTGTTGTCCTCCGCCCGCCATGGTGCTAAATCAAGCTCGTTGTAGAATCAAAGACGAGACATTTTCCAGTGATACATGACAAAACCGCACCACGCTGCATTAGAGAAGAAAATTGTAAATTGTTGGTTGGAAAGGAACTGAAGGCTTTCCAACATGCAGACGAAGGGAATGCGTACCTATCAAGCATCCTAGGAGAGAAGTCATGGTAATAGTTGACAGGGGATGAGTCATGGTAATAGTTGACAGAGGATGATCTTTTAAGGCTATGGCTATAATCTTGTCCATCACATCGTCCGCAAATAGGAGAATAACAAATCCAAAACTCTTGATCATGGTCGATGTGGAGAAAATCATGATCAAGATGACAGCGATATTCCAAAGGCATATGGAGAACATAGGGCCAGACACCGGGAACACGATGCTCATTCCCGACAGAGAGCAGATCTTACACGCAAGAGCGACACTGCAAAAAAAGAATAATATATATGGACAAGATCAATGACTGAATCCGAGAATTTGCGATGTCAATTTTTCTAATTCTAAACATAATGAGCAAGACCGTGTCTGCTACCTTGGTGGTACAGTAATCAGCCAGAGAAGCAAACGCTCCGAGTTAAAGTAGTCCCTCCAATACAAAAGTTGGATCACGGTCATTCCCAGGGCTGCCCTGGCATCCATTCCTCCTCCAATGAACGAGAGCCGAACCGATGAGGTACCGTACATGAAAAGATGAACTCCAAAGCAATATAAAATCATGCTCATTAACCCGAAACCCCAAAGAGCCTTGCCTTGCAAATTACGGTGCGCGACATATGTGAGCAGCAAGTCTATAAAATAAAATGCAAGTTTTCCTCATTATTTGTTGAGATAAAAGTTATCGGAAGCGAAATATATAAGCGAAATTTATTGAGGTGGTATTATTTATGTAGACAGTTGATGGCGGTATGGAATTGCCTAGAGATCTGCATATTTGGTTGTGCTCCCCGACCTGCATCCAGTAGAAGCCTACGTTAAGACAATGACATTATACGGAACTTGGGCAGTGATTGAATCCCATGGCTTTTGGTACAAATAAACATTTAAATTCCAGACTTCAATTTGTTTTGCTATAATCAGAAGCAGATTTATGATGCCAAAACAACATAATCTCGAAATCAAATAACCAAAGACATAAGTGACAAACCAAACACTAAAGATTGTCCGTAACCCTCGAGTGTTTGCTACACTTAGAATATGCCCGAACCCAAAAGTGTTCATTTAAGGAAAAAAAAAAACTTAATTTGAGTACAAAACTCACCGCAGCAATCAAGGATTGTATGAGTTCCGACACAAGAACGTCTTCCGCGTTCCTTGTTTTTTGTTTTTACTTTTACCACGCGGCGTCTCCTTTTTGACTTGTGCGGCTGCGGCTTTTTTAGGAAGAGGAGTAAAAGGAAACCCCTTTTTTTCCTCCTTTTTTTCTCTTATAAAGACTTGATTTAGGATTGGAATCCACCGAATTTTAGATTCGCTTGTTATTTGTGTGGCTTTTTAAATCAGATGCTCAATGTTCGAAATATAATATAAAGTCCAAATAGGCAATCAAAGGAATTGAACTCTCGGATCAAATCTTGAATAGATATCGATAGAGACATTTTAACTATTTAAGGATCCATTCGAAAATTTCGATCGACATCATCAGATTCTGTTTGGATTACGTACGCTGCTCCAAATTACGCCAATCGCATAAAAATTAATTGCCGAAAAGAGAATGACTTACCATCCAAATAATTCGATCAAGAGACAAAAATGGCCAATGCTTTGCGTGATGCTAGGGTTCTGCAGCCGAGCCGATACCTCTTCTTTAGGCCTTTGCTTATTTTGGTTAACCTCAAAATTGGCGTCAGCTTCCTATCTTCAAAGAAATTACATAATATACTCGCGTATCTATACAAATACATGACCGCTCGGATGACCAAGAAAGAAGACCTCAAACATGGCCTTCGTTTGATGAGAGCGCCTGAATATAAAAACGGAGTTAGATATATTAAAATCGCTGCGTTAGGCAATACAATATTGACATTATTCACTTACCTGAAAATGAAATTGCAATTTGTCATGTTCTTGAATATGTCGATGTGTGTAAATAGTATGTGTGCGTAGCACTATCGATACAAATGTCAGATTTGTATTAAGCACTCTCCCAGAGGAGATACTCTTGAACAATATAAAGTGACTCCACCAAAAGGTTATGATTCGTCGGTCCTACTGGATTTTTGCACTATACTTAGCTTAATTCAACGACACAAACATAGACTGAATTCCCAACCCATCACTTCAAATCGAATTGAAGTTTTGCACTATACTTATCGTCCATTCGTAATTTGCGGGGTCCTGAATTCTTCATAGGGTCAGGTGAGGATGGTTGGCGGTGTCTCTTCGGTGCTCATGGTCGATTGTTAGGCTGCATTGGGTCGGTTAAAGTTGAAGTCTACGAGTCAAACAAGAAACACATGGTTCTCCTTCTTGACCTGGCAGGATCAATGTCAAATTCAAAGTGCATGTTGGACTTTCCAACCTCAGTAGCCGAAGGCCCCAAAGCATACTAATAAAAATGATTTCCCAAATTTGGCCTTGGATTCTTTTCTTTCGATATTTGGTTTTATCCACAACTCAATTCAGATTGAGTTCTTTCAACGGCTTAAACTAGAGACATTTAATATATATATTTTATATATAAACTGATGAATGTCACAGGAAATATGCAATCTTATTTCCTATGGATGGTCAAATTTCTAGAATGAGGATGAATATGTTATAACTTTTCTCTGTCTGTACAATAAGTTCTTTCATTTGGTTCTTGACGGAGGCACAATCTATTAAAAGTTTATTACTTTGTCATCAAACTTTGGAATTCTCAATTTGTTCACTGGTTACACTTTCATTTGACACTAAAACTAATTACATTTCATGAAGAACAGATCTTATTGTCTGAAATGAATCAAGATGTACATACAATAGGACAGATCACCGGAGGATGACGGTGGAAGTTCTAAGTCATGGGCTAATTAGTCACTTTCATTCATGAACTCTTTTTTTTTTTTTTTTTTTTTCCGAGTCATTCAAATTTAATTTTGTCGATTTTTATCAGACAGAAAATCTGCGTGGCTAAAATTAAAAGAAAAGACTAAAATTGAAAAGTCAAATGAAATTGACGAAGGACACAGAGCACAATCTAACCCTAATCGACTGAGCTGGCATTACGCATAGAAAGGTCTTCAGTTTTTTGTGCAAAACATATCATCATATATGTTTGGCTTCCATGTATCATAAGATATTTTTCTAGGTCTTGTCCTAGTTATTTCCCGAGCCATTCGAATTCCATGTTATCGCTATCCCATATCCTTCTGCCGGATGTTACCGATAAACTACTCGTGTCATTGCTAGTCAAGTCTCCGGTCATATATTCATGTGCATTTCTAAGGCGTGGCTTTCTCCCTTGTCCAAACCATACTTAGCGACATTGTGGATGGATCGCGGACGAAGCGGTCTCCTTGCAATTCAGTCGAGTACATCCCGACATGGAATGTGTTCTTTTGTATGCGCAGAAGTGCAAATAAGCCCAAAAATTCCGACAATACCGTTTGCTACCAAGGTCCCTGCCGATCCATTATTTTGGAGACTTCATCAAATTATAGTGCCCTAATTTACTTGATCAATCTCTCATCTGAAGGCGATTGCATGACTAAGCAGGTTGTTACTATTGGCAAATTCAAGACTCTGACAACGAAGGTTACGCCAATCGCAGTAGGCCTTAGCTGCACCGTATCTCTTATTCAAGGCTACACAGGGGGTGTTGCGGTCAATGTCTTATGAATGGTTTAAGTATAGGCTGATTCCTGAGGGTTACAAAATTATGAGTGTTAGAAAGCCCAATCCACAAACTTAAACTAATGATGAAGGGAGACCATATAAATATTAAAAGAATTTAGGTTATCAAGTGATGTAGAGTAATATTTCCAACACCTCCGCTCACATACAAAGCTAGATTACAAGCAACATGTGAACTTTTGACTAGTCACATTCACGAAAGGGATAACACTAGCTCCGATATTATGTTATGTTTTCATGAGACTACTACCAATTGTTTTAAAAGCTTAAAATATTTTTTAAATATTCTAACACTCTCCCTTACGTATAGGTTGGCCTTTGGTCTAAGGCTAAAGTATAGAAATATGTGATTGGGAAGCAAATTGGGGCCTAAATTGTTGGGAGTGCACAACGGAAGTTTGATACCTTCACCTAGAGAGACCGCCAGAGGGGCTCAAGTTCAAGTTCGTTAACACATCCAATTGGACATAACTTCACTCAAAAACTTATATCAATGAGTTATGGGTCAACTAAAATATATTAATTGCTCTACACCATATCCATTCTTTGATGTGGATTTCTATAATACAACTAACTCACGTGTGCATTCTAACATTTTCCCCTCACGCGTAAGCTTGGTGTTAGGTCCGCTTATCCTTAATTCAACTTCTTACAAGCTTACATTACTATACCACAATGCTCACCTGTCCACTTATTCTTAATTCAGGCATCCTTTTGAATCAACTTCTTATAAGCCTATATTGCTACACTACAACGCCCACTTGTTGGGGGAAACCGCAACCATAGGCTCTAATACCTTTGTTTGGAGTGCATAGTAGAAGTTCAATACCTTCACTTTCCCGGGGGAGATTGCCAAGGGAAAAAAGCTTAAGTTTGAGTCTGTTAACATATCAAATTAGACCCACATTCACTCAAAAATTTAAACCAATGATTTGTAAGTCAATTAAGATATATTAACTACTCTACACCACATCAATTATCCAATGTGGGATTTATCTAATACAATTCACTCGTGCATGCATCCTAATACTGGAAAAAATTGAATTTAGGATCTCTAACTCTGATACCATATAAAAAAATCCAACTCAAAAAGCTCAAGTTAATAAGTGAAGAAAAACCACATAAATATTAAAAGTATTTATGACTTGTTATCATTAGATCAATGATGAAGATTGCTTATTCCTGCAAAAATGCACGGGGACTTTATGCTCAGTTGAGAACATCTGACGTCGAAATTTATAGTCTAATCAAGGACACAAGGAGAAATTTGGTGGAACCCGATTTTATGTGCTTAGTTTTAGGCAATTTGCAGGCATCTGTTAAGGATCAGTGCATTGTTGCCAGCACCCGAAAAGCACACGAGATTCAGTTCCATAGTGTCCTTTTTTCAGAGGAGGAAGTATTGGGGCGAATCACGACACCAGTTTCCGAGTATCTCTCTAGATTCCATCTAGATCCAAGAGGCACCGTGACGTTCTCGGTGTCGCCAGATTCACTGGCTCTTGTTGCTTTTTCTGTATCACACTATGGAGACGTTTGCGCCATTTGAGTGATGAGAGAATATGGCGAGGATGAATACTGGAGCAAACAGTATCACATTGCGCTACCAAAAGGACTTGTGGTAACAAAGGAGATGGTACGGCTTTACTTCGCCGAGAGGATGACAGGCTGGTGTTTAGCAATATAGAAAATACGCAAGTCGGTGAGGTCAGAGTCTGGGGAGGCTCGTGGTCATGATTCGGCTCATTGATTCTGGCGAAGAAGGAGAACCTAGTCTTACTCTGGGCAATACGTGGGTTGAGGCCGTGGCTGGCGAGTGATCATATTTTACCCCTACACATTCTGGTTGCTACTAATTACTACTGGTCTACCTCTCATACTCTGCATTCTCTCTTTCGGAAGTCTGCATTGAACTTTCAGAGGATTCACCAACTGTCCAGGGCTTCCCTGCTTCATTCGGGTTTCGGTCTTTCCCTTCTTTTGGCAACTCTATACAAGAGTCCTCTCTCGTTGAAAATGTACGTATCTCATCGTCGATGAATACCTATAAGACTGAGCTAAAGATTTATTCGACTTATTTAACATGGGTGAAATTAAACAATAATTATAAGTAAACATAAGTTCAATTACATAGTAAGCAAATTATTATTTAGCTTTATTTTGTCCTGTGCCAGTGGCAATAGGGGAGTTAGACGTCGCAAAATCGATAATAAGTTGATTTATGACTTATGATATAAGTAGGGTCAATAACAATGAAATTCAATTGATTATATGGTGTTCGGATGGCGGAAAAACTAATTGATTTATAGAAAAAGTTTCCATAAACTGATATCAATTTTAGATTTGGGAAACATGACTTCTCTTTATATACGTAATTTTCAGTAAAACAAACATACCTATAATAGAGATATTTGACATTGGTTACTCGTTCCAAAATAAAGCCAACTATAGGCTTAGCATGATTGTTTTATGATTAGACACATCACTGCGAGAATTAATTATCCAAGAGCAAGCGTTAGATCATGGACACATACGTGTTTTAGTTTGGGCGTGGACTATTTCCGTTCCTCCCTTATGCGACTAAATTCATCGTTAGATAGACAAAATCAACTTTAGATGATTTCCATATTTTTCACGGTTTTCTTCAATTTAGTTATTTTCCTATTTCAGGTTCCTTCACAACTTAACTTATCATTGTTTAGAAAATACAAATTGACCTCTTCTTCATCATTGCTCTTATCTTAAATTATCCATTCTTTCTCACTCTTACATTGAAGGCTCACTTCTATGGTCGATTTGTGACTTGTTATATTAAATTATGTTTCAAGTTTTAGCCTGTGTACGAAATCTGAGCTGCTTGGAGGATTTTGGTTTGTTCAATTTTAGTGTAACCATTAATCCAATTTAAATTTGAGTTTTGTTGAATGGTGGTTTTGTTTTGTTTTGTTTTCTTTGTTTTTATTATTATCAAAATAATATTACATTTATTTTCACAGAATTACGAAAAAATCACACAGTCCAGCAACAAGTCAAGACAAATTTCAGACAACTTTAAAACAAAATAAATTCCAGATATCAAGATGAATCATCAAAATAAAATGGTTTTGTTGAAGATAAATAATAAAGCATCAACAGGAAAAGGAACTTGGATATTCGGTGGATCCCGCAAAAGTGGATTGATTGACTTGTATAGAAGGAAAACGAAAAGGGGCACACAAAATCCTGTAGGGTGGAATTCCATTCTTGGCCTCATAGAAGAATTCCTTCAAGCCGCATGGTGAACTCCATAAACAAAAGAAAAGAGAGAGGATGAACAGCCAAGAAAGAAAGGGGTGGCAGGTTGACGCTCTCTTTGATCGCAATTAGGAGTCCTAAACGCGCGAATTTTTTTACTGTGAATTTATATTCAATCGAGTTGTTTTATTTATAAACATTGTGGACTTACATGTAATCTAGGTATTAAATACTTAGCGTGTAAGCGACTGTAGCTCTTTTATTATTTGATTATTGATAGATTATTTGCTGTTGACTCTTCTTATGGGAGTAAATAGTAACACTCTAACCGGATCATATAAGTATTCTTTATCATTCCTCATTTATTTCTCCAAGGATTTTTGCATTGATTTAATTACAAAATTTGGTTAGCTTCGCTTGCATTATATCAGAACAATTGGTATCAGAGCTAATGATAGGGTCTCTAAAACTAATTTGGGGCTTTTGCTTGTTTGATCACTGTCTGGAAATTCTAGAAATTCTATTGTTGCAATTATTTATGGAGCAAATTTTGAGATTGAGAAGTTCAATGTGAGAGACGATTTTGGGTTGTAGAGCATTAAGATCGTGCCTTGCTAACAACCCAAGGTTTGGCAAATGCATTGGATGGCAAGAATAAATTGCCAAAAACGATGAAAGAGGCTGACAAGGTGCAGTTGATGGAGAAAGCAAAAAGTATAATCCTTTTGAATTTGTCAAATGAGGTATTGATTGAAGTGGCCTAAGAGAGGATGCTGTGACATTGTGGGCAAAACTCGAGACACTTTATTGATGAAGGGTTTGAACAATTGCTTATGTTTCAATTCTGAATGGTTGAAGGCACATCCATGAGAACCCACTTAGATGGGTTTAACAAACTCATGATGAACTTGAAGTAAGTCGGTGAGGCGTTGCTTGATGAGAAACAATGTATGATGTTATTGGCATTTTTATTGAATTCTTTTTAGTACTTTTTGGACTCACTACTTGAGGGGAGCACTAAGATTATTTTGGAAGAGTTAAAGTCTGCATAATTTTCTAAGGCCCACGATTTAATGAATAACGGTGAGGATACCCTTGTAACCAAGCCAAGGATCCATAAACTTATAAATGGATTATGATATGATTCACAAGTCGATCTTTCATTAATCGATATGGATCGAGTACTAAGAGATTTATGTTGTGCTAAGATATGCTCACATTCTTTCAACTTAAAGAGTGAAATTGACATTGAATGAACCTGCGTGTGCATCTTCCGTTCAATGCAAACGTAGATGACAGGCGAAAGAGTTCTAGTTCGGAATTGCAGTGCCCAGAGGCCGACGACGACCACACTTTTCAAGTGGTGGTGAGTATTTACTACAAGAGAAAAATGGGGAAAGGCAAATTAGGGTTTTCTACCATTAGGAAGGAGGAACATATATAATTCATATGGGCGTGACATCAGTCATTAAACATTAATTTTATTTCATGACATCCTTTTCAGGGTAAAAGGGATAAGCGTCGGTTCAATTTGGGTCCTCATCAATTTCCAACCTGACCCAAACATGAAGGGTGTATATATATATATATATTTTTTTTTGGGTGATCCAACCTGAGACCCAATCTGCACAGAGTTCGAACCCAAAAAGGGTATAAATCTAGAGGATCTCGATTTGCTGAGCTCATAACAACCGTATTGTCTTAGTGGATTTGATTTGACTTCAAAAGGTGTTTCGTGCGATTTCACGAATCGCTTCAAAACAGTGCATTACAAGGAAGAGCTGCATCAAGAATTTTTGTTTGGACCGCTTCCATGGAAATGTCAGTCTGTGTACGTATGAGAGAGAGAGAGAGAGAGAGAGAGAGAGAGAGAGAGAGAGAGAGGTTTATGCCTAAAAGGGAGAGTTCAATAAAAGAAGGCACTTTCAAAGGCACAACAAACAAAATCTAACCAAGAACTTAAGCAAGCTCCAAAACCCTAACAACTGTTTGTCCCCCTTTCATTTCAGTCATCATCTTCAAACATTTCTCCAAACATCTTAGGTAAACCGATCAATTTTAGGGCCAAAGACTAGCCGTGGCTCGATTGGTCCTCAAGAGATTTTCTTGAAAGTAACCTGATAATAGAGAAATTAAGTAACCGGAACATGTTAGGTCAGAGAGAGAGCACACAAAACACTTGGTCACATCTACAAGAAACTACTCTTCTTGTTAATTACCTTTATTAAGTCGAATGAGGCTACGAAGAAGAGGAAGACACACCACCAGATTCTCTTGGGGCATTGCACCTGAAACATTCTGTCCTGCTTGCAAAGTTGTGCTCCTTGCACCCCGATCTGCTCATTTCACAGTTTGACTTATCAAATTCAAGAAATCAACGAGGTCGTTTTCTTCTCTTCTTGGGGCTTTTCATGACGTAAAAGGACGGCCAATGTCGAAATTTCTAATGGAATGTATAGAAAGAAAGAAGAAAAATTGAAACAAGAAAGATGAGTTATTATCTGAACTCATTATACCCCTTTAAAGGTGTGCATATAAATATATCTTGGACATGTCATGCGAGTACATCTATGTTTAACCCCTTAGAAGAGTATCTTACATATTATTTAATTTTAGATGTGTATAAATAGATGCAAAGTTCCTTTGGGGGTGTAGAGATACATGTAGAAAGGCATGCATGCGAATTAGTAATTATGTCAACTCGGCTACTTTATGATTAAGAAAAAGTTACCTTCCACATATCCAATCGCCAGGCTTCCACCCCGACCGGTTCGCGCTAGTGCCACTGCTGTACCCCGAAACCTCGCATCCGAGTCAAGTCGCCGTCATACCCACCAACGGTTGGTGTTTCATCCTTTGCCGAGCCACACCTGAAGCAGCTCGAGCGGCTGGCAAAATTGTGCGTTCCACAGCCCCCAACACCGCAATACCAATCACCAAGCCTCACATCCATGGCGGTGCCGGACCTGAAAGATGAGTTGCTCCTTCCTCCACCTAAACTGCTGGGGCGTGGCTCTCCGCATCTCTGGCACGTCTCTCGCCTTTGGAAGTTCAGGTGGGGGCGACCGGCAGTTCCAATCTCCAGGCCTACTCATTTTCTTCAAGAATAATGAAAGGGAGGGGTCACTTTTGAATTCTTTTTTTTTTTCCCGTAAAAGGAACTATGTTCACATATCATGAGCTACAATATAATAATAATGTCAAATACTATCAATGGGACTCAAACTTACCTTGAAAGAAATCGCAAATTGGAAGAGAGAGAGAGAGAGCGTTTGAAATGGAACCAGTTGAAGAAGGGTTGTACCGATGAACTTTAGGTGATGAAGATTTTGGAGATGAGAACATGGTCTTTTATACTTGTCTGGGTTACGAGAATCCCTTTTGAATTTACAATTTGATGGTTTGAGGGTTCGCAGGATTTTCTTTTTCGATATATTCCTCACTTTACCTATCCTTGGACAATGGATTCTACAAAATCAAGATTGCGCAAAAGGAAAACCCAAATAAAAAAAAGAGAAAAAGAAAAAAAAAGAAAATGGAAATCTAAACGGAAGATTCTGAAAAAGACATCCTCCTACAAGGATTGGATTTTGATAAAGCTGATTGGTGCATCTTCTCTTTACGGGTTCTTTTGGGTGAAAACGATCGAATCAAATCCTCTTTTCAGGTTAGTTTCATCGATGCGCCTCTAGCTAGCTCATATATTCTTCTAATCAAACCTTTTTTGTTCCCAAATATTTTTCTCCCCAATAAACACATTCCCACTGGGTCCCCTTCTTAGCCTTTAGTTTTGCATTCATGACATCCGTAGGTCCACATCGTTGGGTTGGAGATACGTTGTATGAACAAACTATGACCATCGGTATAAAGACGGATCGACGACCCAGCATTATGTGCACACAAACCATAGTTGTTCGATACACAAGTTAACATTGTGCCTAAAGTCTAAGGATTATTTACACAAGACCAAAGCATGAACAATTAGACATTGACCACGCTAAAAGCTTCCATGTTGCTAATCGTTCCATATGCGTCACGTTCAGTAAACTTGTCTAATACAAACACCCGTGTTCTAACTCAGGCATCATAATACCTAATGACATGTGACTCATCATTCCCTTAAGTATCCAATACTTAATGGCGAAGTTAATAACACACTGGTCTCAACAGGATTTTTAATATCCACTCAATAATCCATCGACCGAACGATTTAAAGATTCAGTCTAACTATGAACCCGTCACATATATTCTCGACGTCTCAAGAATAGGTCTAGTTGCAAGATCTCATGGAATCATTCATCAATATAAAATAATTGGACAAATGAATGAATACGTCGTTGCCATTAATTAAATAATAATAATGAAAGTACAACTGAAATCCCTAATATGTAACTATTACATAGTAGCTTTAGGGCATACATCCAACAATTTCCCGGTTGCACTAAAGCCAACTTGTCCGGTACCTCAAACCCATTTTGTCAATATGTCTTTCAAAAGAAGACGAGGTAAGGCCTTAGTGAAGGGATCTGCCACGTTTTACGTTGAGGCAATTTTCTGCAAGGCGATATCACCTCTCCCAACAATTTCTCTGATGAGATGGAAGCGTCTCTCAATATGCTTGGACTTCTGGTGAGACCTTGGTTCCTTAGCTTGAGCTATCGCCCCATTGTTGTCACAAAACAATGTGATCGGTTGCTCAATTGAAGGAACGACTCCAAGTTCAGAAATAAACTTCTTCATCCAAGTGGCTTCCTTTGCTGCTTTAGAAGCAGCTACATACTCTGCCTCAGTGGTGGAATCGGCAGTTATGCTTTGTTTAAAACTTTTCCAACTAACGCACCACCATTGAATGTAAAGACAAACCCAGACGTAGACTTATAATCATTAGGATCCGATTGAAAATCGGAATCGATAAGCTACAACTTTAAATTCTCCTTCTCCATATATCAAGAATAAATCTTTAGTCCTTCGCAAGTACTTAAGAATATTCTTGACGCTATCCAAAGCTCTTCTCCTGAATCAGACTGATATCTGCTAGTAATACTTACAGCATGCGCGATATTAGGTCTAGTACATAGCATAGCATACATTATGCTTCCAATAGCAGATGCATATGGTATCTTTGCCATCCGCTCTCTTTCTTCAGGAGTGTTGGGACACATCTCCTTAGAAAGACGGATCCCTTGCCTAAAAGGCAATAATCCTCTCTTGGAACATTGCATGTTAAACCGTGTTAACACTTTGTCTATGTACGTAGATTGTGAGAGGTCAATCAATCGTCTTGATCTATCTCTATAGATCTTGATACCTAAAATGTAGGTTGCCTCTCCTAAATCTTTCATGGAGAATTTCTGTGACAAGAATAGTTTTATCGATGATATCATTGGTACATCATTTCCAATCAAAAGTATATCATCGACATACAAAACCAGAAATGCAATTGCACTCCCACTGATCTTCTTATATACACAAGGTTCATCCGGATTTTTGATGAAGCCAAACGATTTGACTACCTCATCAAAACGGATGTTCCAACTTCTGGAGGCTTGTTTGAGTCCATAAATGGATCTCTTAAGCTTACACACCTTCTGTTTTTCACTATTGGATTCAAAACCCTATGGCTGTTCCATATAGATGTCCTCATCGAGAAATCCATTTAGAAAAGCTGTTTTGACATCCATCTGGAATATCTCATAATCAAGGTGTGCAGCTATAGCCAACATAATCCGAATGGATTTTAGCATGGCCACAGGTGAAAAAGTTTCGTCATAATCAATTCCTTCTTTTTGACGATATCCTTTCGCCACCAGCCGTGATTTGTAAATTCCAATTTGACCTTCAACATTCATCTTCCTCTTGAAGATCCATTTACAGCCAATTGGTACAATACCATCAGCGGTCGGTCAAGGTCCATACCTCATTGGAATACATTGAGTCCATTTCGGATTTCATGGCTTCTAGCCATTTACCAGAATCGATGTCCAACATCGCCTCCTCATAGGTTTTAGAATCACCGGGTTGATCACTATCATTCACAATGAATAATGGTTCAATATGATCAATCGAGTGTCTATAACGACGGTGGGCGAGACATTCTCGCACTTCTCCTAAGAGGTTGTGTATCAGAAGCTCCCATTGAATCAGAGATTGGTATCTGAACTCGGTTGTTTGATACTTCATTATTTTCTTCTTGTAAGACTATTTTCCGCCCAGCACCACTTTCTTGGATGAACTGATTCTCCAAGAAAGAAGCGTGCTTGCATACCAAAATTCTTTGGTCTGAATGAAAATAGAAATAATATCCAAGAGTTTCCTTTGGATATCCAATGAAGCGACCTTGTTCAGATCTTGCCTCCAATTTTTCCACTTTCAGCTTTTTCACAAAAGCTGGACAACCCCAAATCTTAATATGATTAAGACTAGGTTTCCTACTATGCCATATCTCATAGGGCGTAGTTGGAACAGATTTGGACGGCACTCTATTCAGTATATATACGGCTGTCTCAAGGGCATATCCCCAAAGGGATATTGGCAAATCGGTGTAACTCATCATAGATCGTACCATATCTAATAAAGTACGATTTCTTCGTTCGAATACACCATTATGTTCTCGGAGTTCCGGAGGTGTCCATTGTGATAAAATGCCATTCTCTTTAAGAAAGTCCAGAATTCAGTACTAAGGTATTCACCTCCTCGATCTGATCGAAGAGCCTTAATACATTTTCCTGTTTGTTTCTCAACTTCAGCCTTGAATTCCTTGAACTTTTCAAAGGATTCAGTTATACTTCATGAGGTATAAATAACCATACCGTGACTGATCATCAGTGAAGGTAATGAAGTAATTATAACCACCTCTAGCAGATTCATTAATTGGTCCACATACATCTGTATGTATTAATTCTAATATGTCAGCAGCTCGCGCACTTTGTCCCACAAAAGGTGCTTTGGTCATTTTCCTAGAAGACATGCCTCACAAGTCGAGTATGACTCAAAATTTGAAGGATCAATGTATCCATCATTACTCAACTTGTTAATTATGTCTTCTCCAATATGACCTAATCGGAGATGCCAAACATACTTTTTATTTGGACCGTCTCTAGGCGTTTATTAGTTATGGCATTTATATCAATTCTATTTTGCTTATTGACATTGGTAATCGCATTACCGGACATTGTAATGGTATAAAGATTGTTGGTTAATAAGCTAGAACCAACACATATTCTATTATGATAAATAGAACATACATCATCAGCAAAAGAAAATTCATAATTCTCTTTACCCAAACGAGGTATAGAAATGATGTTCCTAACAGCATTCTTATAATGCAAACAGTTCTTTAAAAACATTACATGTCCAGAAGGCAAACATAAATGAAAAGTCCCTATAGCTAATGCAGCAACTCTTGCTCCATTGGCAAACGTCAGGACAATCTCATTTCGCCTTAGCATCCTGCTTATTTCCAGATTCTGCAAAGACATACAAATATGTGAAGTTGCAGCAGAATCTAGAACCCATGAGCTGGATTCAGCACTAACCATAAGATTGGTTTCAATAAGCATAGACACCATACCTTCATAAGGTCGGTTCTTGGGCTTGACCTTCAAGCTCGCGAGGTACCTCTTACGGTTCCTCCTCCGGTGCCCTTTGACACCACGGTAATGACATTTCCCTTTATCAATCATGGGCTTTGGTTGCACAACAGGTTTGGCAGGCCTCTTCCATTTATTCTTCTTTAAAATGGTCTTACCCTTTGAAGAAGAAGCCTTAGCCATAGCCACTACATTTGGCCTCGTGTTATGCATTTCCTTCTCATAAACTACCAGCATGCTATGTAACTCCGCAAGAGTTTTATCCATCTTATGCATGTGGAAGTTTTGAACAAAACCAGAGAAGGAATCGGGTAAAGATTGGAGGATCAAATCCACAGCTAACTCATTGTCCTTAACGAGATTCAGCCTAGCCAATTCTTCAATGTGCCGAGATCATTTTCAAAGCATGATCATTAACGGATGATCCTTCAGCCATCCTCATACGGTACAATGCCTTAGATATCTCATATCTAGAGGTTCGACCATTCTCATCAAAGTATTCCTTTAAGTGCAAAATGATCGACCCAAAGATCTTCCATAGATTCATACTTCTTCTCGTAATTCATCATTCATAGAAGCAAGCATATATGACCTAACTTTTAAGTTATCGTCACGCCACTTATCATAAGTGACACGCTCCTCTTGGGTCCCACCCTCGGGGAAAGGAGGTTGACATCTTTTCATCAAGCACATACCCAATTTTTTCTGAATTGAGAACAATTCTCAAATTCCTCACCCGGTCGGTGAAATTGGGTCCAGTCAAACAATTCTTGTCAAGTATAGAAGCGAGTGGGTTTGTGGTCACCATTTTCAGAGTAATAATGTATATCTGTTGCAGAAAATAAATTGTTAGCCGTTGTATCTTTCAAAGTAACTATTTCATTTTGGTCTTTAAATGAAATAGATCCTCCCACTAAATTTATCTTCGAATCCCATACTCCTTAAGATGGGAAGCGGTAATCTTTGTTGGGTAAAGATTACTAGTGGGGATTGGAGTCCCACTAGTCCAAAGTCCACCTCACCTAACAGTTATTGGTGTCCTATGAACTTAGTGAGTGAACCAGCTTGTTCAACGCATCATATGCGAGTCCCAATCATAACTTCGGCCTCTAGACCATGAAAGCCTCACCTAACAGTTATTGGCATCATGATCATAGTTAAGTCTAGCCCATCGTCTCATGCAAGTATTGAAAACACAAATGATTCCCTCACCTGGACAGATTATTAGAAATCATTTGGCTCCAACCCCACAAAGATCATATGCATAATGGAGTGGTCCAATATTATAAATGGTAATCAACCCCTATGTATCCATAACCGGTTAATTAACCACTATAATATTGGATCAAACCACGACGACGGAAGGCCACGAGTCCGAAACCCGTTTCGACTTAATATTATTAATAAGGAGATTTTGGTCGTTATTAATGGTCTCACTTTGCACATTAACCGGTTTAACATGCACGATAACAAAAACATAATAAATAAATAGATATCACATAATATCTATCCTATGTGGTGATCATGGAATTATGGTTCAATGGGTCTCGAGCCAAAGAGACCCATTTAGCCATTTTAATGTTTTAATTATATGGACCTGCTCTTCACTTTTTCTTCAATCTTTGAACTCTTCAAAGACCGAGCCCAAAGAGCTCACCGGTTTAATGGCTCCTCCAATGGCTCCTCCTCTCTTGTAGTATTTACATCAACAATTGAAATACTAAACTATACTAAAATTACATATCAAGAAAAATTAAAGTAAAATAAAAGGAAGGACGCAGCCTCCATTTAATAATTACATCCCCAAAAAGAATACCTGTAATCATCATACATTCATCCATACAACAATCACAACAATTAGGGATTTTTCCATGATCACCACCCTTCCTTACGAGCCATAAATTCAAAATTTAAAGCTCTGGAAGGCATGCATAAAATTCTGCATATCATTTGTAGAATATAAACACGAAGTACAACAAGTTATGGATTTTTGATTCAAAATTGATTTAGTTCTAATTTTTGCTTAGTTGATTAAATTTATCACATAAATCAATCAACTTCTATAGGCCACATAAGAGCAAGAGAACCAATTCTCTTAACAAAAGTAAATTGGCCATTAGAACGCAAAAATATATTTGAACTATAAATCAATTAAACGCACGAAACGCCTAAGGTTGGCTCTGATACCACTGTTGGGGTTTCATGAATCATGTATAAGAAAAATCAACAGAATAAACGCAGCGGAAACAAAGATATATTTTACACATGATTCTCCTTAGGCGTTGTTCGTGCGTTTTAATCAAAAATCTAAACATAAAAAGGGAGTTAAACGAATTACCTCTCGAAGCGCGCTTTAAACAAGTCGGTTCGGATGTTCTACAGTTCGAGTCCCACAAGCGTCGGACCTCTAGTTCAGACACACCAACAACGAACGTCGAACGGAAGAGAGAACCTTCGGATATTCTCCACTTCGATCGTGCTAGCAATCACGTGGAAACAAACCGCCGTATCCTTGATGTATAATAGTCACGACCCGAACGCGATAACGTTCTTCTTTCTTGCGTCTCAAAGACACAAGAACACGCACACAATTTGCTCTCTTTTTCAGAAAAGAAATTACTCTCGTATGTTTCTAAAAACACAAGAAGCACGCCCACGCTTTTCTCTATTTTTCAACAACAACTTTTTAACTCTCGTCCCATCTCTCATTTTATATTAAAAATGACCAGCAACGGTTGCTGATCAATGGACGATCAGCAACCGTTGCTGATCGTCCATTGTGGACGATCGTGCTCATGCACGATGGTCATGCATGAGCAACCGCTCATGCACGAACGTGGCATGATGGTCAGCGGTTGCTGACCATCAATGCTACGTGCATAATGGTCAGCAACCGCTGACCATTACGCTTCGTGCATGTGCACGAATTCGTGCACATGCATGAAGGTTTTTTTTTTTTTTTAATTTATTAATAAACAAGTTAATATAGGGCATAATATTACTAACAGTTGGGCAGGCTTAGATTTTGTAGTTTTTCAAGTGCTGATGTGCCTTCGTCGAAGCGGAGGTCTCCAGGGCCAGTTATGGCAACCAAGAAAGCTGCTGAAGGTACTTGGAGCGTTTTAAATTTGCGGGATTGATTTGTCTCGGAAATCATTTTGAACATTTGGTCTGTGATATGCAGTCTTTGGACGAGTTTCACATGATTGTTAAGTTGTGCAGTTATTGAGTTTTGAGATACAACTCCAAGTTATGATTATTCTTCCTCAATTGGAATCTTTTAGGGGGTAAGCAAGATGAGGGCAGATACAAGCACACAATTGCTCTACCTAGGACGAGTTTTGGGATGAGAGCAAATGCTTCTGTTAGAGAGCCAGAAATACAGAAATCGTGGGACGAAAACCAGGTGTTCGAAAGGATTGTCAGCAGAAACAGTGGGGTGGGTTCTATACTTCCTCATGAATTGTTTTCTCCCTCCATTTTCTTTTTTTTTACTTATTAGGTTGCCTTTCCTTGCTGATTAGGAAAGTTTTGTGCTTCATTATGGTCCCATCCAGTAAAGATTACAGTGAAAATAAACGAGATTCTCTGACAAAGCATTTTAGGTGGCTGGTTAACTAGTCTTATCAAACAAGCAATGAGTACTTCATCGTAAATGATGGTTCGTTATGATGGATCAGATCATTTTGAGTGGGAGGATATGTTGGTCTTATCTCAAGAAAATAAAGAAAACAACCTTCTGTGTCTCATGGCTTTTAGCTTCTACATAAGTTCAAAGATCCTGTATTTCTATTCCAATAGGACTTGTGATGATTTTAGTTTTGTTTGTTTTCTTTTGCAGCTTCTTCAGAATTATAAAGTACACTATGTTCCTGGTTGGGATTGCCATGGCCTACCAATTGAACTAAAAGGCATGTACTTTTAAGTTATATCTGTATACTTCAGTTATATGTGGAGCACAACCTTGTATTTATGTATGTGAAATACTTCTGACTAGTGACACGCATTCATTTATACCTTCATCGTAGTGCTACAGTCATTAGACAAAGATGCTAGGAAAGACCTCACTCCAATTAAGTTGAGAGAAAAGGCAGCGAAATTTGCCAAGTCCACTGTTAAAACTAAGATGGCATCATTCAAGGTCTGAAGCCTTAAGCTTAGTCCCTGCTTAATTCTTGCTGTGATTGTTCATCCATTATCTGATGGAGCTAGTTTATGTTTCGATGAAAAGGAGCTACTTTTTCTTAAGGAAATTGCACAACTGTGGGAGAAGCTTTTTCATGAAATGTATCTTATGTCATATTTGCAGCGATATGGGCTGTGGGCTGCCTAGAATAACCCTTACCTTACTCTTGATCCTAAGTATAAAGAAGAAGTGGAAAATTTTAAAGAGTATGCCAAGTTATCCATATACAAAGCAAGTGAAAATTGTGATGGTAACGATGACTTTGCACAATTATATACGAAGAAATGCCCTAAATGATGCACATTTTGCTAGAGTGAATTTGGATCCCAATTTATGTATAATGGATTCTGATGATGTAAATGAGGAGGGTAATACTTCAAATGATGACGTAGTATCTGATATGACACGTTTACGTGATCAAATAGCTATGAATTTATAAAGCAATTAAGGATATTTCTAATTTTTAAGGATAATGAGCTTATTTGCACAAAGCATATGTATTGTAATGAAAGTATTATTCTTGTAATTGAGAAAAAGAGCACGTAATTTTTTTTTTTTTAATTTGATGTTTTTTTAGCAAAGAAAGGAATTTTAATTTTAATAAAATTATTTACACAACATCCTCAACATTGTTGTTAAATATAAATTAAAAAAGTCGCAAACATTTTTTTTTTTAATTTCAAACAAATAAAAATTAAAATATTTAGATTAATCACCAAAGGGGCTTTGTAAATGCATTTTCTACCAAACAGCATTTATCTCAAAGTTGCTTTTCAAAGCAGAATTTATTAAACAGTCTTTGTATTTCCTCTAAAACCCTTTAGGCTAAACTACTTTGCATTTTCCCAATGAGCTTTTCAAATGCCGAACCAAACGCACATACTGTTGTCATCTAGAGTTGCTAAAACAAATCTTGGAGACCTTCTTAATGGCAGGTTGTCCATGTTTCTGGGATCCTGGGGCATTATATGCATGTGTGATTCTTCCTACACTTATGCCAGGGGAGGGATAATGGCTTGGCTTTACTAATTATAATCTTCAATTTTAAATTACAACATCTTGATAACAGGGATTTAACGGGGATTTAACACCATCCTTTGGAAAGGAGAGCAAGTTTTTGAAATGAATACTTCACCCTCCTAATTCTGGATAATGCATTAGCGGCATTGATGGATTCAAAGACAATCTTGGAGATCTTCGAAAAATTCTAGCATCTGAAGAGTCCGCATTGATAACCAGTTTTCCATTGTCATCACTGCAAGGAGCAGACCGTAATATAGATGAGTAGAGAACTATCTATCAACAAAGCAGAAAAAATCAGTCAGAAGATGTCTCTGGATAATGCTTACAACGAGCTCTGACCAGCAGATCCTTGACACTGTAAAGTTCCACAACATACACCCAAACACATAGGAAATAAATTAGAAAATCAAGTGACACGGGTGGATTATAAGCAAAAAGAAAAAGTATATACAAAAAATGGACATAACGACTTATCAATAAAGCTCTCTCTCTCTCTCTCTCTCTCTCTCTCTTTCTCTCTCAAGAATGCTTGCGGGAGAAGCATCGACATTTTCATGCAACTTCAGGCTCTTGCAGAACTGCCGAAAAATTATTAGAATCAGTAAAAAGTCAGTTAATGGTTGCAAGTGGCCTTCTTCTGTTTAACATGCCATTGGTTGTTTCGAGTATATTCATTAGTGGTTAAGGAGCAGAGATTTGTGTGTGGGTTTGATTATACAAAGCAGTAAGCACTAACTACAGACAATCTCATTTTTGGGCGCCCGCTCAGATTTTGCCTCACATCTTTTTCGATTCATTTTTGTGAGGCAAGCTTAGGGTTTACCTGCCCAAGGAAGGCTGCCGCATTCCAACATGAAAGTATAGTAGATATCTCCTGAGATACCATGTCAAGAAAAAATAGAGTTCTTGCTTTTCTAATAGCTTATAAGGGCATATTTCTCGACTGATCCAAGACACTGTTTAGAACATTAATTCAGACTCCCTGCCTAAACACCGGAATGGTATAAGAAGACAACCGGACAAAAAAGGTTACATAGACAATCCAGGCGAAAAAGAACAGAATACAGGGTGCAGTTTTGCCATAAAATGCCACTAGTAAGAGTTCTCACTTTGTAACCTTGTATCCAGAAAAAAATCAGCACCCCTGTAAAATAAACAGATAAGAGCGTCCCTTGGTAAGGTTATCACTGAAAGATACTAACAGTGTTGGCCAGTGGCTGAAAGTTATCCGCTCTGGCTTTCAGGCCCCAAAGTTCAAAGGATCGAAATTTTTTTTCCTTAAATTATCATTTTAATGTTTGTTGATTCCTCGGCCTCACAAGCACTATTTTGCCGTCGAGCTTTTATGATACAAGATTAGAAATAAAGACGAAAAATAAAGCACAACTCTTTGAAACATCAAAGTCAAGTAAAGAATTTTTTTCCTAAGAATTAAAATACAAAATCATTTCCTTATATTCTGAGTAATGTTTTAGGTGATTTTTTTTCCAACTAATTGAAATTTTATGCCAAGTAAGAACATGAAATGTCAAAATTAATTGAAATAGCAAAAACACCCGAGTTCATGTGAATTTGTTTTTGGAAAATAGGCTGATGGTGAATAGGAATAACAAGAACCAATAGATCACCATCACAGCTGGGTTAAAAAAAAAAGAGAAGACAATATTCGCATCAGTAACTGTCTATTCCCGACCAAAAAAAAAAAAAAACTGTCTATTCCTTTTCTCATAAAAATTCATTCTTAGGTAATGCATATTTTACTTTTATTCTTCAGTAACTCTACTATATATATTTATTCCTAGGTAATGCATGTTACTTTTACTTTTCTCTAAATTTATTTGCACACAATTTTGTAGTTAAAATGAGTAGTTTAGGCTTTTCATGTAAAAGTTAGTTTTTTTTTTTTTTCCAACTTACACAAATGGATGACTTCGTTTTCCGGATTTTCTTTTTATTAACCCTACACATACTAAATTATGGAGTTCTCTAAAGGTGCTCTCTAGAAATTTTTCAGACGTTGGTTTTTAATATTTTTTTTTTCTGACTCTATCCTTCGTATATTAGCTTTTTCTATTTCAAAAGGAAAAAGAAAAAAATTGTGTGAAAAGCAAATGAATGAATCTATTGCTTTCTACATTAATATGAATTCACTAAACATTTTAATTAGACGAATTTATTATTAACATGAGTAGCAGTCGTCCAACGTTATTATATGGCTAACGCTAGCTAGCTGGCCAATTCCGCTAACGTCCTCCTCCTCCTCTGTTGCCAACCGCTGCTGTAGCTGCCCCTCGACGCCATCCGAAGCAAAGGCCTCCGCTGCTTCGCAGCCGACAAGCTTCGCAAGAAGGCGATTTCGGTCAGAAACTTCGTTGCGGACTGCAGCTCTAGTCAGCGAAATGCCTGGAAGCCATCTTCTCCCACGGGATCCTATCGTCGTTCACAGTCACCGCCTCCCCCATCACAACCGAAAGCTTCCCTGAGATACCCCGATCCTATTCCCACCTTCAGCGAGTACGAGAGAGTGTCGCCTTTGTACAGAGCACTTTTAGTCGACGCTAGCTGGTGAGTTTGTGGTCACGGGTTCTCATTCAGCGAACGTTCGTCGCCATCTCCGTCTGCTTTGCCGTCGCCCCCATCACCCGTCATCACTCCCTCAGAGTTCGACCACCACCAGGAGCGCCCCTTGGCCACATCTTCGATCTCGAAAGCTCAAAGGGAGCTCTTGGAATCTGAATCTGAAGCCCCGGACCCGTGTTCATCTCCCCAGGCGACGTTTCCGAGAGCTTCCTTACGCTAACTGGACTAGCGTTCGTGGTGGAGAATCTCTCCTTGAGGAGGTAACATAATCTTCCATGTTTTGCCGTCTTTTTTGGTAAGATTCAAAACCCCGATGATGTTTTCATGAAATCTGACCGATGTGGAAGCTTTTGTTAATGATTCGGTCTGAATCTTTGTTCATGAGAGATTCGTTAGATCGAAATATTATTGTTACGTTGCCTATAGAACCCTCCTCTCCTGAGATGCCCATCAGTCGTTCGAAGAAATGTAAATGTGCGTGAGGTGATGCCTATTTTTCGTTCAATCTGAGGACAGTTCAGTGTTGTTTGCAAGACCTAGTTCATCCATCGGTCATCAATTATATATATTTTGTTTTTCTGTTCATTTTGAGTTTTATCTCTCGACTGCTGGTGACCCCCCCTCCTCCCTTTTATTTCTGGATTTGCTCATCGCCATGATGACCACCGGGGGTCATCAATGGTTTTCATCGGTGTGGTGTCGACCTCAAATTTATATTGCGAGCATCGATCTCCGGATAAGCTTAAGACTGGTTTGTCTTCTGTATTCCCGTTTGTGTCACATTTCCTTCATTTGCAGCGGGTTCCCCAATTTGTGACATCAATGTATAGTGACGATAGGCGATGAGAAAAGGTCCCGGGAAATAGCAGGTAAATGTGAAAGATGGTGAGAAATTTTAGGATTGTGGGGCTCTATAATATATAAACCGGACCTGGTGTGGGCTTAATTGAATTTAGGTAAATGATAGAGTCATCTCGGCTGCAGTAGCTGGGCTGATTTTGGTCGAGATAGGAAGTGAACTTGGGCTTTTTCTTTTCTTTTTTTTTTTTTAAAGTGGGCTTGGCAAGATGGGGAAACTCCGACCTTATGATTAATGGGTTGATCTTTCCTCTTTATTAAAAGTTTATTAAAAAAAAAAATAGCATGTCAAATTTTATTAAAATTTTGCACATACTCAACTGGAAAATAAAAACAGAACTTCTTGTCATTGATTAAATTGGGTTTAATTTGATATTGACAATAAATTTAGAATTTTTTGGACAATTTTTCCATATAATATATTAAATTTTTTACGCTATCTTTTTATTTTTCACTCTTTAATTTTTATTTTTTATTTTTAGTCTTGATTCTCATTTTCTCATCTTAATAGTTACAATCACATTTGGCTCTATTCATTTCACATAAAATGACTTCTAAGAATTTTTTTTTTTTTTGAATTAATTAAGAAAATTGTTTTCTATTATTGAAAAAACCTCCTTCAAAAGTAATGATGTGCAAAAGAATTAGGAATTGCCCAAACCGCTCAAAACTAGATTAGAACCAACAATTCCTAAGGAAATCAATTCAGTTCTCATTTCCAATTTATTTGAATCGATAGGTTATAATCCAATTCTCGATTCTAAGTGTGAAATCGCTCGCTTGTCCATTTTGACCAAATCGGACCGGAGCAGTAATTTAAAAATAAATTTGATTTTTAAGAAAAATTTCCAATAAAAAAAAAAAGAGTTAAGAAAAATGAAATCCCTAAAATCCCTAATCTGAAAATCAACACCCATTAACTAAGTACTCTTCTCGTCTCACCCTCACCTCATTTGAGTCATCTCCCTATCTATCACCCTCGGCCTCAACTTTCAAGCTCAACACCTATTGACTCACGGCCTCGTCTCAATTTTTAATATGAGTTCAATCTTTTTACTATTCTTATAATTAAGAATAAAGTAGTTCTTTGGTTTTTTCTTTACTTTGGCTTGTTGGAAATGTTGCACTAAATGTGTGAAGCTTAGTGAGACCAATTCTATGGACTTGCCCAAGAATCGGATCGGACCGACGGTTGGGTTCTCAGGTGGATCTATAGAATCAAATGACGGTTTTCGGTTCCCAATTCCCATTTTTCAAAAATAGACCTCGGTAAGAGTTCTCGCCACCTAGACCATACTCAACCTTATTAAAAAATGAGGAATACTTTTTTTTTTTTAACTTTTCAGAAAAGTGGAAAACATTTTCCATAACTTCCTCCACCTCACTTTCTTTCATCAAACAAATTTTCCTTTTTATTTTTATGTTCTTTTCTTCTTCTTTTTTGAAAAAAAAAAATCAAAATTTTAATTTTCTTTTATTTCCTTTTCTTCTTCTTCCTTAGCCTTAGTCAATCATTGGCCACGGCAGTGACCGACGACCGGCCACATGCCAGCTTGAGCCTCACCTGATCTGGCAAAGCCGAGCTTGCCTGAGCTCAGCAAGCTCGAGCTTTGCTAGATCTGACAAGTTGGGTAGGGTTCAGCTTGAGCACTAGGATTCGATTGATCAACAGGTTGGCTTGTGCCTCCCTAGACCTCACGAGCTTCTTGAGGTTATGCTCCCCGGTGACGATCGCCATCCAAAAGGCAAGCCCGGGGGGAGGCACCATGGGCCTCTCAATCGTGGCAATCTCAAGGAAGGAGAGGGCGGCGCATCTGGCCTCGCGCAACCGCCTTCGGTGGCCCGGGCATGGGGGCACGCGGAGCTGAGGTACGACGGGAGCACAAAGGCGTGATGAATTGAAGTGATTGAGAAAGAGGAGGAGCATCCGCGGGAATGCGAAAGGGGAATTGACGAAATAACGCTACCAGAGATCAACGACGGAGGGGAGATCAGCGTCTTCCGATGCTTTGCAACAGAGAGAGAGAGAGAGAGAGAGTGTAGAGGGGAGAGTTGGGAGGAGACGCCAAGAGAGTCGAGCATCTAACGGAAAAGATTAAAAATTAAATATTATAAAATCGATTTAAAATAATAAAATAATAAAATAATTATTGAAAATGAGTATATGCAGGAAAAGATTTTCTTTACCGAACTAGCGGAAAATATTTTCTAGCTCAATTTCAAATTTAAGCTGAATACTAAAAAATATGATTATTTTTCTAGAAATTATCTTCCCAGAAAACAATATCTGGAAACACTACATTTTTCCATAAAACAAACAGAGCTTTTGTCTACGAACTTATTTAACTATGATGAGATAATGTCATTTATTTTGTTAAATTTCATTTTATAACTCAAAAGTTATACGTGAGAGAAGGATTGAACACGCCTTGACATAATCAATGAATTGGGTACCGAATCGACTAGGACTAGATCCTAATTTTTTTTTTTTTTACCTAGGAAGCCTTGACATAATCAATGAATTGGGTACCGAATCGACTAGGACTAGATCCTAATTTTTTTTTCTTTTTACCTAGGAATCGGTACTCATATGAACTGGCATAAAACTGACCAAGCTAGTTTTTAATTTGAATTGGGTCAATTGCTCACTTCAAGATTTGATTAGAAAAATTGAAATTAGAGAGTCTTGATTATAAAAGTGGTGAGAGAGCAAGGGGACGGAAAGTAGAAATTTTCCTACCTTTTTTTGAGGTGCCCATATCGTCATTTTTTTTTTTTAATTTTATTTTTCTTTCAAGTAGAACCATGGTTCTAGCTTATTGCCTTGTGGTCAACTTATCGAGACAATGTTTCCACGAGAGGAGTAATCCCAACATTCCATATAAAAGGCCACCTAAAAGCACAATTTTACGTAATTAACAGTATTTTTTTTTTTTGGTTCGAACAAGATTAAAAGTATAAATACGTAGATAAAAAATATAAATACGTATATTTGTCTAGTCATAGTGAGGCCACATATGACATATCTATGAGATGATTTTAGTTAGGCCATTAAAAATCAATCCAGCGCTTCATCGGCTGAGGTTCCCATCAGCCGGAATGGAATTGGTTTTGAAAGGCTAGATCTTGCAATTCATGTCCAAAATATAGAAGAGTGAAAATCCAAAGTTTTGCTGTACAGTATTTTCAGTCGTACCGTCTGATGCCACATCAACGGGTCGTCAATTCGGCAGGTCCGCCTTATAAGAGGAACCATCCCAATAGGCCCTTCCTGGACTATTTTGCCTGCTGGAACCCTTGTGCCTGCATAACCCGCACGCTCATCGGAGTAGCCGCAGTTGTTATAACCTCCCACTCTGGCCGCATGATGCCTTTGTGACCAGTAGTGCGGTTTCGATCCCTGACCCAAAAAACTCCCACGGATTCCTTTGGTACTTATTATTGGTTAACTGCAAGTGTTCAATCTTGCTGAGTAGCTTTGACACTGCAGTAGTGAGGAACTACAAAAAATAGTAGGCAACTGCACAAGAAAGTTCTTTCAGGCATCCTATAGCTTCCCTACTGAGAAAGTACACCCTTTTTTATGTATGACAATTCTCTGAAGAGGAAGTGCATAGTGTTCCATAATATGTTTTCTTCTACTAGAAACTGACTTTATCTTAGCAGTTTTCTTCCGAAATGCCATGTATTAGAAGTTTACAACTGAACTGATCATGCTAAATCCCCAAATTGGGTCACTACTTTTTTGTTAAAGAACCGCACTAAGTCTTCATGTTCATTTTTAACTTTTCTCTTCATTAACTGGATCCTCCTTTTGCTAATCAATTTCCATTACATTATCCATGCATAACCAACAAAAGCCAAAACCAAATGGTCAAGCGGTTCTAATTATCATCCCAATCAGAGACCTACAGGTAGTTAATAGCGCAATTTCCTGTAAGTCACATAAATGAGTAGTTGCTAGGTGGAAATGGAAAAGAATAAACGAATACAGTAGTTAACCACAGAATGTATAAATAGTTATATATTACTGTATATATCTAAATCAGCATCATAAATCCTAGAGCATGGGTAATTGCAATTTCAACTTTATCCATTTTACCTGTCAACTTGCGGTGGTGAATGAGCTGGTGTTTCTGTCCACTCTACCTAAGCCTGACACAAGTTATTGAGTTCAGCAAATTCATCATGGTATAGAACAACCACTCATTTTTCACCACAGAAAAGAGAAACCACTTGCATTTCCCGGGTTCGCAGTTATGCCCTTCTGAATGAATCATGCAATTTTCTTGGCGAGTAAAGAAAGAAAACTTATCAACCATAATTACCACGTGAGTGGCACAATAAATGCAGAGAAGTGATGATAACACTCAGACTAAAGTGGTGTCTCAACTTTTGCCTAATGTGTAGAATTATTATCTTCCAAATTGAAATGATGCATGATCCAGTAATAATAACTATGAAACGTCCATGGCAAGCCAATGACAAGAAACAGATGATACTGTTTACTGAAAAGGCAACGTGATCTTCATTTGCTGGACTAATTTCCAAATTTCTGTCAGAAATATCATCACCAAGCAAATCAAGAACAGATGCACCTGAAGAGAGATGGAAACAACTTGTCACTTTGATCATGCCATTGCTGCAACTAAGCTGTAAACTAAGATTTATTGGAAAGCATTAGTAACAAGACAGAGTGAAAGCCAGAATATTAATCATATGCTATTGATATGGCCACTTATTGGGCTCCTACAGTATTCCTGTCTTATGACCAAGCTCCTTCGTTTGATTATTTGAGACACTGCATAAATTCTGAGAGAAAGACTTTAGCACCAACTAGCAACAAAATAATTGATGATCATGCATTGTTGCATGTGGCCCGGTAATCACTATGAATTATTAAAAACAAGCATCAGGGCTTATTCGTTGCGTGGATTAACATCATGTATTTTGCTGTCAAGTTTCTCAGCCAGCTGAGATATTTCTCCCTCGTTGAATATAACGGGCATGGACTATAGATCATCTAGATCATTCCCACAACCACCAGAGATGCAAACCCATCTTTTTTATCTGATCCTTGTATGCCTGCCTTGACAGGATAACTTCCCCTTTTCCCTTTTTTTTTTTTTTTTTTTTTTTTTTTTTTGTGGGGGTTGTGGGAGGCAATGAGGTTGCTGTTACAAGACTATTAACTCACCGATCATCGACTTCATTCATCGGAAAAAGAGCCTTAGCTTGATTGCAAAATTGAGAACCTGTTTCCATGTTCAATAAAATTCTATGGAAAGCCTCATATCAATTCGACAACAATGAATGAAACCCTATCAACTTTATGAAAAGTAAGGTAATAATTCCGCAAAATTGATTCATAATCATACCTTCTTCGTGAACTTCAGTAGGCATGATGCGAGTTACCGTGTTGACAATTGCAGTGGGTGGAAAATTTCTGATTTGGTGTTTTCCCTTCGGAGCATTAATATGCAAAATACTGCTTCCTGTAGACAACAGCAAAAGGATAAGGGGAAGAAAATGTATAGCTTTCTGGTTCTTTTGTCTAAGAAGTAAGGCAAAAAGAGTCCTACCTGAGAGGAAGTGGGACAGGAAGAACCCTTGATAAAACAAATGCCATCATTAAAGTTATAACTCCATTTCTCCGTGAATATTTTGAGCAAAGCAAATATCTAAGAGCCTTTGCACTGTGGGCTTTATATGGTAAGGCAAGTATACACTAAGAAGCTTGAATCATGCCATCTTTGCTTCTGCTTAGGGCGATTTCTAGTCCAAGTCTAGTCTAAGTCTAGTCTAGTCTGGAATTTGTTGCCATCATCGGATTGGGCCTATTTCTTTTTGGTGGGCCGAAGGGCTCAAGTGCCAAAGGCCCGGCTTTTCCCTTTTTTTTTTTTTTTTTTTAAAATATTCTTTCGAACTTTAACTCTCGACGCACTCCTTGTGTCGGAACAGAAGAGGGGAAAGAGGAGGAGGAGGAGGAGGAGGATCAATCCATCCATCCATCCATCCATCGGAAGCAGATTTGATATTGGAAGGCATGGCAGGTTCCGCAGCAGCTCTGGTTCCATCTGATCCGCCACCGTAGATATCGAGGATGACGATGGAGTCGCCCGTGGTCGCGGCGGAGGAGGATATGTACAGCCGCCTCAAGTCGCTGGAGAGGCAGCTGGAGTTCACCGACATCCAGCACTACGTCAAGGAGGAGCAGAAGAACCTGAAATACGAGACCCTTATGAGCAGTGACGGTATTCCTTGACGTTCGTTAATGGCCGTTCAAAACCAAGCTGGCAAGCTCGGCTCGGCCATTGCCGACGACGGCTGGTGGTGTAAGCCGGCAGCGGGGTGCGGCGGTGTAAGCGTTGGCGTCCGTAGAGGATGGTGTGGTGGCTAGTTGCCTAGTTGTACGGGTTCAAAAGAGAAAAAGGAAACAGGATGAAGATGCAGAGAAAAGAAAATGCTACGGGGAAGAAGATGGGTTGAAAAAGGTCGTGCAGGGGAAAAGGACAAAACGAGGAAAAACACAAAAGAGAAAAGTAGAAAAAAAAAAATTCAAAAGAAATATAAAAAAATTGAAAAAGAATATGTTTTAATCTGACTTGGGTCGGATCCGGGCAGACAGTTCGGGTCAGTGAGTCGGATCGGGTACACGGTCTGAACCCGTTCGCCGAATATAATAAATAATAATAAGAAATGAAAAAAATTAAAAAAAGGCAAAAATTTAGCGAAAATAGAAAATAAATTAAATTTATTTTTATATATTTTTTGGAATTTGAAATATTTTATTTATCTAAGTATTTTCTAAGTTTTTATTATTTTTATGATTTTTTTAATTTTCTATTATTATGATATTCGGGGTATGGGTTCGGACCGGGTTTACTTGGTCCAACCCATTGACCCGACTTATCCACGTGGATTAAAAGATTTTTAAAAAATGTTTTTTGAATTTCTTTATTTTTTTTTTATTTTTTTCTCTCTTTTGTCCTTTTCTGGCTTCATCTTCAACCTCTCGCTCTCTTCTTCCACCGAAGCCTTCGTCCTCTGCAGCTTTATCTTCTTCTCCCTCTCTCTCTCTCTCTCTCTCTCTCTCTCTCTCTCTCTCTCTTTTTTTTTTTTTTTTGGGGGGGGGAACCCACCCAACTAGACACCGTACCTTTCTCTACGAACGCCGGCGCTCATACCGCCGCGCATACCACCACCGGATTGCGCCTCCGGCCGTCGTCAGCCTATCGCCGGCGATGGCCGTGCCAAGCTCGGTTTTTGAACGGCCATTAATGAACGTCAAGAAATATGCCACGAAACCAAGAAAGAACGTAGCAAAACAAGAATAGAGCAGACGTGCTTCAAACAATACGGGAACGATCAAGCATTAAACTAAACTGTTAACGTCGATCGGATAACATGGATTTGGTGCTTCATTATTGAAGCATTTTTTCGAATACATGTTGTGCAGCTACGAGAACAAATTTTTGATTCAATCTTGACACTAATTTCAGCCAAAAACAGGAGGCGACGAGTTCTTGACATCATCAGTTCGCACGAATCTATCTTGGTTTCGCAGAATTGAGCCGCGAGTTCATCGGTTAAGATTCACGCTCTCGGTTCCGGAATAGGGTGGAAAAAGAAAAACAGAGCGTTTGAGAAGAGGAGCTTACCTGATCGGAAATGGCGTCGTCGTTCGCCAAAGAAACTTGACAGGACGGCCAGGGTTCTCCTTCTCCTCCGGCGGCCCTTTACGTCCACTGGAACTCGTCGCTCGGCCGCCGCTAACAGAGACCCAACCCATGCTTCGCCCATCGTCCAGACTCCATTTCAACACCCCGCAATCTGTCTGCTATGGCTCTCTCTCTCTCTCTCTCTCTCTCCCTCCCACACGCCAGCTCACCCTCCGTATACTCCCTTCCTTCCTTCACATTTCACGGGCGCGGGTGCCAGGGAGAAGGAGAAGACGGGCTGGGCTTCTTGTTTTTTTTTATATTTATAATGGGCCTCTCTCTCTCTCTCTAAATTGTTTCGGATGGGCTTGGTAAAAGGCACGAGAAATGGGCTACAACCTACAAGAAAGAAACAACATATGGGCCCAGAGCATTGCCAAGAACGGGCTGCCCACAAGAGCTCGGCACGTCCGAAATTTACTAAAGAACATAGGCTTCGAATCTTATTCTTATTCATCATTTTTCATTCCCTTCTTCTTTATCTCCCTTTTTTATGTCCTTTTCTCATTACCATTATTTTTTGTTTAATTTTCTTTTTCACTTTTTATTTTATATATCATCTCTTTTTTTTGTATAAATAGAATTTGCGAGTCAAAGTTCGCATGAGTCGGATGGCCAAGAGTTTCTGAGCTATTGTGCTTAAAACACGGTAGGCATGGAGCAAAATAAAGCCCCTATCAAATTCGTTTTGACAATGTTGGTTGGGAGGGGTCGTCAAACGGAGCTCCTGAACAACCAAATTGTCGACCAAGGTTGCCTCTCACTCCCTGTTCAGCCAAATTACTAAATAAAAAAATGTAGCAAACCATTACCAAATAAAAAATGCACTAAATCATTATATTTGAAGCAAAAACTAACCAAAACAAATATTGACAATGTACAACTAAACAATAAAACTTTTAAGTACTCATAATTAATGCATTCTAACTCCAACATTGCATTTATACCATAGATTACAATAACAAAACCTTCGCTCCATATAAAAATTACAAAACCAAAAACAAATTTTACTTATAAATAATCTAATACAAGTGCATATTCCACGTCTTTGACTATAGTAGACATTAGGGGTGTCAATGGATCGAGTTGGGTCGGGTTTTGTTGTTACCCAACTCGACTTGAAACACTATGGTCACACATTGTGACCTGACCCGAACCGACCCAAAACACATTAGATGGTCTAATGTGTTTCGGGTCAAGTCGGGTTGCTAGGTATCCTCTTTTTTTTTTTTTTTTTTTGAGTTGGTTATATCCTTTTAAAAGTAAGCCATCATTGTACCATATCTGATTCCTACATGTAAAATGTAAGAGTACACAAAGAACAATCTATAATTCTTCGTATTCACTAGATCATTAGAATGAATGGGAAAAGAATGGTAGCAAAAGGAATGCTTCATCTATCTAGATTTCTTGTCAGATATGATGGAGACTTAGTACGCCCAGATGAGGATGCCAATAAACGGCATAGGTACTCACAAAAAGAGCAAAGCAATTTATGCTGCTTAGACCAATCTAACCATGGAGTGTGGACAATCCACTATAATATTTTGAGGCACAAAAATGTGAAAACTGAAATGATTTTCTTTCACCAAAATGCTCATTTCTCCTCATAATCACCAGAGCTTTGCTTGCTAGGTTGCATCTCAATTAGCTGATGCTGTTCCTCCTCAATCTCTTCGGCTTCTACTTGTTTCTCAGGCTTAGGTTTGCTTGTAGAGAGAATCAGAGTAAACATTGCTGAGGAAGTTCCTGCTGGCATAGCTTACGCTGTCACCTGAACTGAATTTTATGAAGGGTTTGGTTTTGGATTGTGTAAGCTAAAGGGAAAGAGGAAAACATAAGTGGGTACTGCAAAAATGTGAAGATAAAAGCAAAGTCAAGGGCTAGCACACCATTAATGCGAAGCTCTGCCTAGGGAACCGGGAGATAGAAGTGAAATTTTTGCCAGGAGGATTGCTCTTTCTGTTGTTTTTTCTGCTGATGATTTGTAGATATAAAAAGAGTGTGAGATGGGTCTTATTTTTAGCTGTTGACTTAAAGACGGAATGACTGATGTTAGAATTTCATATGGAAAAGATTCTTAGCAGAAGATGACATATATGTTTAACGTTGAAGGGCACTCTTTTGATCATCAACAATGAATGCAGAATTTAGGAGGCAAGATATACTTTTCCCTTCAAGAAAAATTAATTGCCATCGCGAAATGGAGCAGAGGAGCATGAAAAGCCAAGTAACAATTCGCTGTTGACTTGCACCTGACAAAAGAGAATCAACAAATCTAAAGACAAGCAACATCCGGTAATGTATAAATCTGAGGCAAACATGTATGACACACCATGAGGGACTTGTACACCCAACAAGAGACAGCCAAACGATCATCGAAATACGAACACATTGGGCTACTACAGTTCAGGAATTTAATCGAGCAGCTGGTAGGCATCAAAGTCGTGAGACCATATCCGACAACGATGCAGCGATTTGCAACCAAACATATCACAACATCATTAAAAAAAAGGCTCAACTCACTCGCCCACCCACCAAATTTCTAATGGGAAACATTAACCCAGGTTTATCCTTCGAAACATGCACAAAAATTCTAATGAACGGGAATTGTGTACAGCGGCGCAAGCTGAAATCCACAATTTCCTTCGTTTCTTTCTCTTTTGAACTTCAACAAACACATAAAAAGCACAAATCCACACATTCCATCTCAATGACCAACAGCTGTACAAACGAAACCCCCAAAAACCCCTACATCCCCGACCCCTTGATGCGCGCACCCGGAGCTCGCAATGAGCACAAACCCAAGTCCCAACAGCTGTGCCTACGCCCAGACAAACGGAGGGCAGAGGCGTGTTGATCGGAGGGCAGCAGCAGTCGTCGGAGAAGAAGCCGAAGGGGAGGGGTTTTCACTTTTCCGCGATGTGTTTGACTTTGTGTTTGGTTGACTTGTTTGGAACAAGGGTGTTAATGTGTTTCGGGTCGAACAATGTTCCAATCCTGACCCGACCCGAAACACATTTCGTTGCTTGTTTTATATTTGTTACTCGAACAATATCAAGACCTAAAAAACATGTATTATACTTGTTTTGTGTTTGGGTCGTGTTTGGGTCGGGTCGGGTCGTCGGGTCGAGTTTTTTTGACACCCTTAGTAGATATACAAACTTCTTCTCATTACTCACTTCACATTTGAATAAACTACCCAAGAGAATAAGAACACAATCAACACTTGATAAAAGTTTCTTTCAATTTTCAGCCTTGAAATCTCCCTCTTCAAATGGTCGACCGGAGATGTTAAACCTTTCATTTGAGCTTGCATTAAGTTGACATCTTCCAATTTGTCCATTAACGTAGGTGGATGTTGATTTCAGTCTTTAAGTAACTCCAATATCATCTCTGCCGCTTGATTAGAGAATTTCCTATCAATCCATTTGAAATATTTGCACTTCGAGTCTTCTCTATATCTCGCGCACCTATGGAATCTTCCTCGAGATTCAACCGAGTCTCGATTTTCTTCTTGTTAGATGTATGCCATAAAGCTGTTATGTAATATTTACATATTAGGGATTTCATTTGTACATATAAAGATTATGTTCCTTTTATTTTTTTTAAAAGGAATTGATTAATTAATTATTAATTCATTTAATTAATTAATTAATACCTTTTTAATAACCAACATAATATATATATATATATATAAAGCTACATGCATGAAACTTGGATGGTCAAGAATCGTCGACCATCATCCACGAATTCGTGCATGAACGGTCAGCTTGCTTTCGACCATCATGCACGAAGTCATGCATGAGCAACCGCTGAGCAACCGCTGATGCACAATTGTTCGTGCATGAGTGGGGACGATCAGCAACCGTTGCTGATTGATTTATATTTTTTATTTTTAAAGAGTTGTTTTTTGCGACACTTCAAGAGGGGTTAAAAAGATAGAGAACAGGTGGGTGTGCATTTGTTTTAGAGAGAAGATGCTTTGCTAAAATAGAGAGCAAAGTATGTGCGTGTTCTTGAGTCTTTGAGACGCAAGATAGAAGAACATTATCTCGTTCGGGCCGTGACTATTATACATCAAGGATACGACGATTTGTTTCCACGTGATTGCTAGCACGATCGAAGTGGTGAATATCCGAAAGTTCTTTCTTCTGTTCGACGTTCGTTGTTGGTGTGTCTGAACTAGAGGTCCGATGCTTGTGGGACTCGAACTGTAGAACATCCGAACCGACTTGTTTCAAAGTGCGCTTCGAGAGGTATTTTGTTTAACTCCCTTTTATGTTTAGATTTTTGATTAAAACGCACGAACAACGCCTAAGGAAAATCATGTGTAATATTTATCTTTGTTTCTGCTGTGTTTATTTTGTTGATTTTTCTTATACATAATTCATGAAACCCCAATAGTGGTATCGAGCCAACCTTAGGCGTTTCGTGCGTTTAATTGATTTATAGTTTAAATATATTTTTGCGTTCTAATGGCCAATTTACTTTTGTTAAGAGAATTGGTTCTCTTATTCTTATGTGGCCTATAGAAGTTGATTAATTTATGTGATAAATTTAATCAACTAAGCAAAAATTAGAACTAAATCAATTTTGAATCAAAAATCCGTACCTTGTTATACTTTATGTTTATATTTTGCAAATGATATGCATAATTTTATGCATGCCTTCCAGAGCTTTAAATTTTGAATTTATGGCTCGTAAGGAAGGGTGGTGATCATGAAAAAAATTCCTAATTGTTGTGATTGTTGTATGGATAAATGTATGATGATTACAGATATTCATTTTTGGGGATGTAATTATTAAATGGAGGCTGCGTCCTTCCTTTTATTTTATTTTAATATGTAATTTTAATATAGTTTAGTAATTCAATTATTGATGTAAATACTACAAGAGATAGGAGGAGCCATTGGAGGAGCCATTAAATCGGTGAGCTCTCTGGGTCCGGTCTTTGAAGAGTTCAAAGATTGAAGAAAAAGTGAAGAGCAGGTACATATTATTAAAACATTAAAATGGCTAAATGGGTCTTTTTGGCTCGAGACCCATTGAACCATAATTCCATGATCACCACCTAGGATAGATATTATGTGATATCTATTCTATTTATTTATTGTGTTTATGATATCGTGCATATTAAAGCGGTTAATGTGCAAAGTGAGACTGTTAATAACGACCCAAATCTCCTTACAAAGAATATTAAGTCGAAACGGGTTTCGGACTCATGGCCTTCCATCGTCGTGGTTTGATCCAATATTATAGTAGTTAACATTATCGGTTATGGATACATAGGGGTTAATTACCATTTATAATATTGGACCACTCCATTATGTATATGATACTGTGGGGTTGGAGCCAAATGATTTCTAATAACTGTCAAGTAAGGGAATCATTTGTGTTTTCAATACCTGCATGAAACGATGGGCTAGACTTAACTATGATCATGATGCCAATAACTGTTAGGTGAGGCTTTCATGGTCTAGAGGCCGAAGTTATGATTGGGATTCGCATATGATACGTTGAACAAGCTGGTTCACTCATTAAGTTCATAAGACACCAATAACTGTTAGGTGAGGTGGACTTTGGACTAGTGAGATTCCAATCCCCACTAGTAATCTTTACCCAACAAAGATTACCGCTTCTCATCTTAAGGAGTATGAGATTTGAATATAAATTTAGTGGGAGGATCTATTTCATTTAAAGACCAAAATGAAATAGTTATTATGAAAAGTACAACGGCTAACAATTTATTTTCTGCAACAGATATATATTATTACTCTAAAAATGGTGACCACAAACCCACTCGCTTCTATACTTGACAAGAATTGTTTGACTGGACCCAATTTCACTGACTGGGTGAGGAATTTGAGAATTGTTCTCAATTCAGAAAAAATTGGATATGTGCTTGATGAAAAGATGCCAACCTCCTTTCCTGAGGGTGGGACCCAAGAGGAGCGTGTCACTTATGATAAGTGACATGATGATAACTTAAAAGTTAGGTCATATATACTTGCTTCTATGAATAATGAATTACAGAAGAAGTATGAATCTATGAAAAATGCCGTGTCGATCATTTTGCACTTAAAGGAATACTTTGACGAGAATGGTCGAATCTCTAGATATGAGATATCTAAGGCATTGTACCGTATGAAGATGGCTGAAGAATCATCTGTTAATGATCATGCTTTGAAAATGATCTGGCACATTGAAGAATTGGTTAGGCTGAATCTCGTTATGGACAATGAGTTAGCTGTGGATTTGATCCTCCAATCTTTACCCGGTTCCTTCTCTAATTTTGTCAAAAACTTCCACATGCATAAGATGGAGAAAACTCTTGCTGAGTTACATAGCATGCTGGTAGTTTATGAGAAGGAAATGCATAACACGAGGCCAAATGTAGTGGCTATGGCTAAGGCTTCTTCTTCAAAGGGTAAGACTATTTTAAAGAAGAATAAATGGAAGAGGCTTGTCAAACATGTTGTGCAACCAAAACCCATGATTGATAAAGGGAAATGTCATTACTGTGGTGTCAAAGGGCATTGGAGGAGGAACTGTAAGAGGTACCTCGCGAGCTTGAAGGTCAAGCCCAAGAACCGACCTTATGAAGGTATGGTGTCTATGCTTATTGAAACTAATCTTATGGTTAGTGCTGAATCCAGCTCATGGGTTCTAGATTCTGTTGTAACTTCACATATTTGTATGTCTTTGCAAAATCTGGAAATAAGCAGGATGCTAGGGCGAAATGAGATTGTCCTGACGTTTGCCAATGGAGCAAGAGTTGCTGCATTAGCTATATGGACTTTTCGTTTATGTTTTCCTTCTGGACATGTATTGGTTTTAAAGAACTATTTGCATTATAAGAATGTTGTTAGGAACATCATCTCTATACCTCGTCTGGGTAAAGAGAATTATGAATTTTTTTTTGCTGATGATGTATGTTCTATTTATCATAATAGAATATGTATTGGTTCTAGCTTATTAACCAACAATCTTTATACCATTACAATGCCTGGTAATGTGATTACTAATGTCAATAAGCAAAATAGAATTGATATAAATGCCATAACTAATAAACGCCCTAGAGACGGTCCAAATAAAAAATATGTTTGGCATCTCCGATTAGGTCATATTGGAGAAGACAGAATTAACAAGTTGAGTAATGATGGATACATTGATCCTTCAAATTTTGAGTCATACTTGACTTGTGAGGCATGTCTTCTAGGAAAAATGACCAAAGCGTCTTTTATGGGACAAAGTGCGCGAGCTGCTAACATATTAGAATTAATACATACAGATGTATGTGGATCAATTAATGAAACTGCTAGAGGTGGTTATAATTACTTCATTACCTTAACTGATGATTAGTCACGATATGGTTATTTATACCTCATGAAGTATAAATCTGAATCATTTGAAAAGTTCAAGGAATTTAAGGCTGAAGTTGAGAAACAGACAGGAAAATGTATTAAGGCTCTTCGATCAGATCGATGAGGTGAATACCTTAGTACTGAATTCCTGGACTATCTTAAAGAGAATGACATTTTATCACAATGGACACCTCCTGGAACTCCAGAACATAATGGTGTATCCGCAACGAAAAAATTATACTTTATTAGATATGGTACGATTTATGATGAGTTACACCGATTTGCCAATATCCCTTTGGGGATATGCCCTTGAGACAACTATATATATACTGAATAGAGTGCCGTCCAAATCTGTTCCAACTACGCCCTATGAGATATGGCATAGTAGGAAACCTAGTCTTAATCATATTAAGATTTGGGGTTGTCCAGCTTTCGTGAAAAAACTGAAAACGGAAAAATTGGAGGCAAGATTTGAACAAGGTCGCTTCATTGGATATCTAAAGGAAACTCTTGTATATTATTTCTATTTTCATTCAAACCAAAGAATTTTGGTATGCAAGCACGCTTCTTTTTTGGAGAATCAGTTCGTCCAAGAAAGTGGTGCTGGGCGGAAAATAGTCTTACAAGAAGAAAATAATGAAGTGCCAAACAACCGAATTCAGATATCAATCTTTGATTCAGTGGGAGCTTCTGATACACAACCTCTTAGGAGAAGTGTGAGAACGTTTCGTCCACCTGCTCATTATAGACACTCTGTTAGGGAAATCCCTTATGATGTTTTGAAGATGACAAAATAAATCAAAGGCTACTAACATGTTTGATGGTTGAGTAATAGACCATGCAAATGATAGAACATGTAAATGATATTGTCAAAGTGTGAAGACGACCAGAAGACTGAACGCAACACATGTTCAAAGTATATTATGAAGATTTCCAGACTTCTGTGTTAAAGTCTGAAGACTGCCAGACTCAAGACTCAAAGTCTGAAGACTGCCAGACTCAAGACTCAAAGTCTGAAGACTGCTAGACTTTAGTGTCAAAGTCTATTCTACATCAGAAGTCTGCTCACTCTGACTAATTCCGCATTGAGCGTGAATGCTGAACCCGGAAAACAGATTCTATCTTTGTCGAAGCCGGAAAACTGAGACTCTATGCTGAAGTTGAACCGGGTACGAGACCTTAAAGCTAAATTTGTTCGAAAGCGGATATGTTTAGACCCAGTTGTAAAGTCTACGACTCGGACTTTACATCAGATTCGATGAATCGTAACTTAAGCCCAATCATACAACGGCTAGTGATCTGGTTTGGATTTCATATCAAGATTGATTTGATTGATTCAATCTAATTGATTGACGATTGGATCTTGAAGACAAGAACTTTCTATACGAAGAAGCTTTACTTATAGAAACCAAGATTTCATTTGTATGGGCAATCGGAATCAATTTGGGATTCTACCTTTGTCACTCAACGGCTACCAAATCTTCTAGATACAGAGCTGTCCAATGGGTATATTGGAAGACGATTCTCCGGGATACTATCCAACGGGTAGTTTGGAAGTGGAGGAGTATTTAAGGAGATTATTGATCGATGAGTAAGCAAGAGACGGAGCGTAGAATTTATAATTCCAAAGTCTGAGCGACTTTCGATCATATACTTGTCTTTGGAGAGCTTAAACGTTTGTAATCGTGAGAGAAATACCAAAAAAGTGACTTAGTGAGATAATGTGATCTACTACTAAGTGTTTGCACTCGAAGTTGTAATCTCTTGTTGATTGCATAGTGGAATCCAGCCAAGAAGGCTGTTATCGTGGGAGAGTGGACGTAGGCTTGGATTAAGCCGAACCACTATAAATCTTGTGTTCTTATTCTCTTCCCTAACTTTTTTATTTTGTTCATACTATCACTCTCAATTGGTATCAGAGCCAAGTGCTCGGTTTATAAAAGTGTTTTTACTTTTGAGCTAAAGATTCTTTATGGCTAGTATGTTGGCACCAGGACTTATGGAAGGGCAAAGCAACACAAGGCCACCATATTTTGATGGAAAGGAATACGACATATGGAAGAACAAAATGAAAGCATTCCTAAGATCCAGAGATCTCTTACAATGGGATGTTGTGGAAAGAGGAATCAATCCTATTGCTGCGTCCACATCAAATAAAAATGGCAAAGACAAAGAAACCAAACCCCTCGCTCCTATGTCTCGGATGGAGATGTCCAAAAGAGAAGCACTTGATGCAAAAGCCATTTATTCTTTTTATTGCGTTTTATCTCTTGCTAAATATAACCGAATCTCTTCATGTGAAATAGCAAAAGAAGTTTGGGATAAACTTCATGTTACATATGAAGGGACCAATCGTGTAAAAGAGACAAAAGTAAACTTTTTGCTTGGCCAATATGAATCCTTCAAGATGAAGCAAGGAGAATCAATTGGAGATATGTTTAGCCGTTTTACAGAAATTGTAAATGGTTTAGCATATCAAGGTCAGCAAATTTCTACCCCGATGAAGGTCAACAAACTCTTGCGAGGTCTCTCAAAAGATTGGAATCATGTCAAGACCTCAATCCGGAGACTCGAGGATTATGCCACTCTCCGTTGATGAATTGATCGGCACTCTTCAATCCTATGAAGTGGAACAACTTAATGACGAAGATCCCGAAGGTAAGAAGTCCATTGCTTTAATATCTAATGCTGTTTTTGATGAAACAGACTCAGAAAATGACATGGACGATGAAGAACTTGCCTTTATGGTCAAGAAATTCAAAAAGCTGAGTAGAAAAGGAAGGAAATTCGATGGAAGAAAATACAAGCAGAATGGCCAGAAAAGAACAATAAAAGAAGATGATGAGCAAAGAAACTTATGCTTGATGGCACATTCGGAATCTGAGTCTGACTCAGGCACAGACTCAGAATCAAAGTCTGATTCAGGCACAGACTCAGAATCAGAGTCTGACTCAGGCACAGACTCAGAATCCGATGAGGAAATCGAGGTAAGCAATTCAAAAATTCCTCTCAAAGTTTCAAAGTATATAAATGAGCTTCGTTCAAATCTCAAATATTCTCTTAAAAGGATTTTCGAACTTAAAAAGGAGAATTCTCGACTTAGGCAACAATAACTTTCTCAAGTCTGGAGACCTATTAAGAAAAATTGGATAAAAGTAACATATTCCGCTAACTCTCATGGACCCAAGAAAAAATGGGTATCAAAGAAAAGATAAGTTATTTTTGCAGGATATAAAGAAGAAAAAAAAGAAAGAGGATTTGGTAAGGAATTTTTATTCTCAATTTGATTTGGGCAATAATTCTCATTATGTTTGATATTTGATATATCCTTGGTTGATTGAGATTTTATAATGATCATATTTTGCTTTATTGAAGAAAGAATTGTATGATTTGTTTTTGTGATTTGTGAGTTGAGATTTGATTTAGTACGTGTGATTATTTGAGATAATTCAGATTATTTTGTCTAATTTTATACTCTCAAATTTAATCATATTTTGCAAAGTGAAAATCTGTTTTACATGATGATGCAAGATATTCTCAGATATTCAAAGATTTTATTCTCTCTATTTTTATCGTATTATGACTAAGTGAGAATTTATTTTTCAAATATCATTGTGCATAATATTCTTTCTTTGAATACTTTGTTATGATGAATTAAGAAAGAATATTTGTTTATGGAGATTATATATTTTGCTCTAACGTCAAGGAAGGATCCAAATTGATGGATACCAAAAAGGGAAATGAATTGATTGCAGAAAATGAGTTGTCGCGAGGAAGGAGAAGACAGCCTTTGGGAGGGTTGAGGGCGTGCTAAGCACGAAGGAGAAGAAGACCAAAAAGGAAAAAAATAGAAAAAGTGAAAAATAAAACAAAATATGGGAAAAGAAGATAAAAGTGGCTTTGGGAAGGAGGAGTCGTAGAAGCAGATGGTGCAGAGAAAATGGGTGCAGTGAGAAAAGACAAAAGAAAAAAATAAAAATTAATTAATTTTTTTTTTGAAAAAATGAAAACGACTTAAAAAAATCCAAAAATGTTGGATCTAGGTTTGGGTTGGGTCCACGGGCGGATTTGGGTTTACCAGTCTAAACCCGTTTTCCTAAATATTAAAAATATATAAAATTTTTTCAAAAATAATCAAAAATAAAAAATAAAAAAATAAAAAAATTTCAAAAAAAATTTCTGAAAATTCAAACAACTTTAGGAGAACATTAAAGAATTCAAAATTATTAAAAATTCGACCTTTAAAAAAATTAATTAAAAAATTTAAATTAACAAAATCAGAAAAATTTAAAAAAAATGAAAAATGTCAAGAAATTCAAATTTTCTTTTAAAAAATTTTACAAAAAGATTTTATGAGTTGTTTTTCTCAAAAAAAGAAGAAGAATGGAAGTTTCTTAATCCTAGAGCCGTGCCATAAAAATTGAGTAAGCCTTTAGGGCTTTACCTTAGGGTTTAGTTATCTTTAAAGACGAAAATAACCTTGATTGTGCAATCTTGGTATGTTGATTTCGGTTCCTCTTTAATCTAGTTTGGAGTAGTATTTATCTTTTCTTTAATGTTATTTTTTTAAAATTTATTATTATTATTATTATTATTATTATTATTATTATTTATTATTTTTTTCTCTTTCATGCAATTGATTTAATCGCTTTTCTTAGTTGCTAATTGTTATTTTAATGATTGTGCACCCATATAATCACCTCACATGTTAATGGGTAGGTGTAAAATCAATCAAATTGCACGACAAAATCTAATCTGTTAAAATGAACAAGATTATGTACGAAAATGGCATTAATTAGTCGATTAGTGTAATCAAGTCTCCGACCCTAGACTCTTTGGTTGCATAGGAAGTGAGATACACTCCCATACCTCACTTGATTTCTAGTTGATCCCAATAGGCTAGTGGCGACTCATTTTTACAAAATTCTTAAAAATATTCCAATGTCATGCGGGGTATGTGTTTAGGAAAGTCCTTGCCTAATGATGGGCCATAGGCCCGTCCTTTAGGTAATATCCCTAAACCTACTCTCTCTCCATGATGGATAGGTTGCGACACCGGACCATCCACCCACTTGAGCCTCGTGCCTACGTAACCCGTGCACTCATCATAGTAGTCACGGTTGTTGTAATCTCTCTCGCTCGCTTGCCTTTTTTGTTGAATTTTTTCCCACTCACAACAAAGGCAATTACCATCCGGGCGGCTGCCTTTGTTGATCATCTTTTCTCTTCATTTATTCTTAGTTATTTTTATCGATATTTTAAATATAAATTAAAAAAAATTCAATCAAATGTTTTTTGCCGAGCAAGATAAAAACTTTCTGGTTTTCATAAGAATTTCATTTTTTTCCCTTTTCATCTCAAAACGTTTCAAACCCTGTCCGCTTAAGCGAAATGCACTTATATTTTTCCATTAAAAGTGAAATATATTATCTAAGCCTTAGTAATAATTACAAAAATATAAAAAACAGTTGAACTTACGAATCAACATATGTATGGTTAGAAAGGTTCAGATATCTCCAATACAAAAAAGAAGAAAGAACAAAGAAAAAAAGTTCTTTATTGATTTTCTTTTGTCTTTTTACCTGCTGTTTTCTTGGACCGCTAGGATGCATTCTGTCTGCTGTTCAATTAATGCCATGGACAATGACCAAGGCTTGCACTTGCGAGTTGAAACTCTTTCGCAAGACATTGAAAAAGATTGTCGATTTTAAAAACAATTAATTTTTCATAAAACATCGTTAGAAACTAACTCATAATCGAGTTGGCAATAGATGGGCAGTTAAGATGTAATTTTTTTGACATTGAAGATATGCCATGATTGATTGAGTCAGTAATTGTTGGGATATGAGAACGATTATTGATTGGAACAATATAATTCACACTGAGCATGATCTTTTATTCGCATATTAAAAATGAAATGATATCGAAGAATTTGCAGTATTGTGTGTGGATTTGGTCTTTCGATAACTGACCTTTGATCACATGGCTTGTTGCTTTGAGCAGGCTACGCAACACACACATAAAAGCTTCAATACTTTCTGGGAAAATTTCAATTAAGAGCTTAAAGTGGAACTGTTTTCTCAAAAAAGGGCCTAAAGTAGACATTGTATCAAATAAGGGCTGAAGTGACCGATTTAGTCTCGAATAAGGGTTTCAACTTGAAAGCCAGTCAAATCTTATTTGCAGCTAGGGGTATTTTCGTCTAAAGACTTTTTTTTCTTTTTCCTTTTTGTTTTTCTTTTCTTTCTTTTTTCATCTTGCTCACCTCCTTCTTGACAAATGCATCAGACTCCTCATGCACGAGCTTGCATAGGTGCAAAACAATTTGAACAATTTAGGAAAAGAAGAAAACAAAAAGATATTCGAGAAGTAATGCAATTTTGCAAAACTGCAAATTGCGTGCTTCAATTTTTCAGCCTCTCCATTAGCAAACTTCAAAGCGCATGCTCTACATTATGCAATTTTGCATCCTCACCCAAGAACTCATTGATTTCAGCATACGCCGGTTTTTAATTTATTTGCCACCACTCGCCTTCTCTCGATGATAATAATGAACTTGAGAATCAAGAAATATCCATAAGTGGGTTTTGTTTTTATTCAATTTGCCTGTAAAAAACTTATTATGGCAATTAAAGTAACAGCTTCATGCTCTCCTCGCCAATGAAATTTCCTATGCCGGGATAACTTTCACTCATAGCTTCTTGAGAATGTTTTATTGGGTCCAGGTTGGATTATTCATAACATTCATTGACACAGCTTCCATTGAGGTGGAATATGTGGCTTTTTGAGATGGTCCAATTTTGTCGTGCGTGCTAGTTATTTTCAAAGGTTGCTGAATCATTTTGACCCATGATTGAAGATACTCACCTTTGGTGGCGATTCGAATCAGACAGCACTCAATCTAAAAAATGAATGATTCTGGTCTACACATGTTCAAACAAATTTGCCTCTCTAACTCTGAAATATTATCTACACAGATTTGAGAGAAAATAACAAGATGAAGAAAATGCAAAATCGCTCAGAAATTCCCAAAACCACGTATTTTACTGAACAAATCAATGCACATTAGTATCATAGAGATTCCTTCAAAACCTCTAATAAATGTGGCTTAGGCACTTCAATCTGGCTTCTCCTTGCTAAGATCGATCATAGCACGCGTGAGCATCGATTTGAATCCAAGCATCGACGACAACGAGGGCAGCAAGCTAATGGCTTACACCTCATCATGCTTTGTGCTTGACCACGACCACAAGATGTACAAGATGTGGGGATCGAATTGAGCTGAGCGTCACATCTTGGTCCACTCATGCTCGATCTAGGGCTTGGATTGACCTCCATCTTTCAACAAAGGTACTTGGAATTGCTATTGAGGGTAATGACAAATGAGGTTGAGGGCGTTGATGGCTAATTCGGCAAGGAAGATAGAGATGGACTTTGGAGAACGTGATCTCAAGAGTGAAAAAGGCGAAGGCACAATTATGATGAAGAAAAGAAAGAGAAGGAGAAAATAAATTTAAAAAAAAAAAGAAGGAAAAAAGTCTTTAGATGAAAAAAATACTCCTAGATTTGGTTGGCTTTTAACTTGAGGCCCTTATTTGAAACTAAGTTAGTCACTTCAGTCCTTATTTGAGATAATGTCCATTTTGGATCCTTTTTTGAGAAAACGATTCCATTTTAGGCCCTTAATTGAAATTTTCCTGTACTTTTTTGGCTTGATATAAAAGCTAAGGATCCACTTACTTTTATGACTTTTCATGATTTTTTTTTTGTGCTAACGTTTTCACGTACCATTTCTCACGTAAAAAGAATAATTATTGACATCGAATATTAATCAATTCATGAGGAACCTTATCATGTTATAGATACCATTCGATTGCTAAGACATCAAAACGCTATAGAAAATTATTTGGTGATGAGGCATGATGAGTGGGTTATTGTTAAGCAATGGTTTGTGTTATCTGAGTAGACCCAGTGCAACCAGGGCTAGTCATATACGAGAAGAAGAAGAAAGTGATGAGGCCGATTAGAGGCTTGGGCATGGCCTACACCAACATTCGTTGCAAACTCGATTGCAGCCTGGCCAGCCTTACCACGACAGCACCCATCCGGTTGACGTTCTCCTTGCCATCGGATTGTTGCAGTGATGACACTGTCAAAGGCATGCATGAGCATCGCTTCAAAATATCACGTGACGCGTGAGGCTTACATAATAAGTTGCAATGCCTATTGTTGACAGCTAAATTTTAAAATTTTATTTAGGACTTAATTGTGTACAAAATTATGAATTAGTCAATAAAAAAAAAAAAACAAGCAACAAAACAAACAAAAAAGAAGAAGAAGAAAACAAAAACAAAAACAAAAACAACAAAAAAAAAGAGAAAAAGAAAATGTGGAAGGGGCCGGGCCGGATCTCGCCTTGGCCCAACCCATGTTGTCTTCTCCCTCCCCTATCTTCTCGCGTGAAACCCTAGAAGGGGGAGGGGGGTTGAAACAACAAGGAGAAGGGGAAAAAGAAAAAGGAAGCATTGAGCAGAGGAAAAGAGGGGAACCAGAGGGAGAACACAAACCACGGAGAGGACATAGCTCGAGGAAAAAAAAGGGGGGGGGGGGGGAGAAGAACCTTGTGGTTCTTCCCTAGTGGGCTCGATTATTGCCTACCGTGCTTCGCTTTCCGCCCGCCATGCTTTGCCTTTCGCCTGTCGGAAGCCACACTCACCGCTCGCATTTGCTTTTCGCATGCCCTGTAGTCGTCCAAAGCTCCGCCCTATCTCCGCCGGTCTCTGCCGCTCCTTCAACTAGTCTCGATGCTTGTAATGCCTCTAACCCGCGACCCAACGCTGCCACAGCCGTTGCTGACCTACTGCTGCCCTACTTGGCCTCTGCCGTTGCTGCTTCGGTAAGCCACACCCCGTTGTCCCTTGTTTTTGGTCATTGCCGGGTCGGAGTTTGCGGCCGTTCTGTTCACGCGAACTCTGGCCCTTGCCAACCTGCTACTGCGTCGCTGTCTACATTGAGGTTCGTGTTTTGAGACTGTTGGTACCGACTCCGACCCTACTCTGGCCAGACACCCACGTCGTCATTAGAGCTCAGCCGTTCAAGGGATGCTTGTCGCGACCTCTCTTTTTCCGGCGCCTGATCAAGGCGGGCGCCTTGCGGAGGTTAATGGTTTGGCTATGTCTTTTTTAGTCCGGACTCTCCCAAGTCCATCAATTCACGACTTTAATAGTCCAAGTTTTTAACCTGTGAGTTGATTTTAAAACGGAGTTGCCACTAATCGATTTTGGGTGGGCCAATTAGAAACCCAAGCAAAGTATCGGGAAAAATACTCGTTTCTGCGCAACTAGAGAAATTAGGATTGAGGACTTGATTATACTAATTAATTACTAATACCCTTTCGGTATCTAATCTTGTTTAAACCCTAAGGCTTTTTGGATATTTGAGAGATTTTCCATGCATTTGGAGGAAAAATACTTTTTTGGTCATTTTCCCATTTTTTGGACATTAAAGCATTTTTTGTTGATTTGTTTTTTTTTATCTTTTTTCTGAAAATATAAATCACTTTTTTTGGCTTTTTTTGGGAAAATATGGATATTTTCTATTTTTTGATTTTTTGGAAAATAAATTATTTTTTTATTTTAAAAATAGTATATTATAATATAATATTAAAAATGCGAACTGAGTCGAGTCCACAGTGAGGATACCGCATGACAGCGGTGATGGTAGTGATGGCGATGACGAGTCGATCGGCAGTTTGTTACTTGTCCACAGCGAGGATACCACATGACGGCGTTGCTGGTTAGTGAGATGGTAGGCCTACTGCGATGGCATCAGGGCGGGGAACGGCAATAGGTTGCGATGGTCGCAACGGGGCAGCGGTGGCAAGTCTTCGGCTTCCCAGATCTGGACTTCTCGGCTCACAGCCCTAGCCTCTCTCTACCGGAGCCAACTCTCTCCGGTCGTCTTCTCTGGCTAGATCTGGATCTCTAGGTTGGCCGGCTCTTGGACCTCCTTCGATGTCCCTTGAAGGAAGTGATCGTACCTAGCTACCCTGGATCCTCTCGGCCGTCCTTTTTGTTCTCCGTTTGGCCTTCATCGGGGAGCCTATTTATAGGCGGAAGGGGTGCCGGTCGACGGAGGGTTGGTCATCGGTCGACGTGCACCGACCAGCCCTGGGTGTGGTCAAACCGGTGTCCCATCCTGCTACTCTTCCTCACTTCGTCGCGCGTCGTTGTTGTTGCACGTGTTCTGCAGAGGTGGAGGAGGAAGGAGGAAAGAAGAAGAAGAAATGGGAAGAAGGAAGAAAAAAGGGAAAAAGGGCCGAGTCACGCGGGCCGGGCCATGGGGGGCCTGTGCAAGAGAGAAGGAGGGGCTGGGCTCATAGGCCTAGCCCTCATTTGGCTGCTTCTTTTTTGTTTTTCTTTGTTTTTGTTTGTTTATTTTATTTTATTTTTACTATTTATTATCCAAAAAGATGACAAAATAAAAGAAATTTAAAGCTTAATTAATTAAAAATCAGATTAAAATTTAGGTGTCAACAACACCGGAGCTGACATTGGTGCCTGTCCGTGTCACACTTGTCGCCGTCTGCCTTCGTCCGTCGTCGTCCCTACTATTGGTGCCACCCGCTTTCCCTGGTGGGTGGCGTCCTTTGCCGGCGCTACTACCCATGTGGTATGAAGTGGCCGCAAAGGAGGGATGAATTGGATCAGCTTGTGGATTGGGTTGACTTGGTTCGTTTGTTTCTCTTTCTCAGGTAGGGTTTTTGCCCATTTGGGCCTGTCTCGACGGGCCCTCTGTTCTTTGGGCTTTAGTGGGGCTTTTCATATTCAAGCCTAGTGGGCTTGCTTTGGCCATGGGCCTGGGTGTGTGAGCTCCCCTTTTGTAGGGGATTGGGCCCACTAGTTGGGCCTAATCCGGAGTAAGGAAAGGCTTGACCAAGGCTGGTCGAGCCTTGTCTTTCGAGTGGGCCGGTCGGCCCAACCCCCAATTAGACCAAAGACCGGATCCGACCCGTGCTGATCGGGCCGAATCCATTAATGAAGTGTGTTGGAACAATATAGTCAAATTCATCAAAAAAGGACGTATCGTTCCTCAGTTCAACATAATTAAGTATGGAGATAACATGTTTCATCTTCCCTTCTTACAGGGTGATAAATGAAAAAAAAAAAGTTGTAGTTGACCGTAGAAGCGGTGCCTTCTACCAAGGAATCAGGAAAACGTCAAACACTTAAAGGCAAATGCAAGGGAAGGGTATTGTCGAGTTATCAAATATCCACGAAGGTGAATCCAAGAGATGTTAGCGCCTAAAGGATGAAAGCTATTGAAGGGTAATAATGTATCGTTTCCAACATTTCAATCCCTAAAGATTTTTGCACCAACATATTCTTTCACATTCTTTACAGGGTTACCGAGTCACCATGCCGCAGATAAGTACGCTTCTTCTCATTTTTTTTTCTTTTTTCTTTTTCTTTAAAAAAATAGAAAAAAATAGAAAATTTTCATTACAAAACAAAACCTTTGGTGCTTTCCTAGAGAAGCACAAAATGAATAATTGAAAAAAAAAATGATTCTACAAACTTTTTTAGCATTCTTTTTATCTCAAAATTGTTTTCTTGTTTTGTGGGTTATTCATTTTGAATCAAATTTCCCTATGGAGATTGATCTACTCGAGATAATCTCGACAGTGAGATGGAGATGTTAACCATGCCAAACATGATTTGCTTAGGATGAAGAAGGCAAGCCATTTCCAAACACGCCATTCAAACATTTTTTAGAGTTGAGTGAAAAAACAACTTTCTCTTAGGACAAAGGATTCATTCGCATTGAGCGCAAAGATTGAAATGATAAAGGCATTTCCTTCATCAATTCCAAAAATTGCACTAATCTCTTGTTACTCCTTTGGATCGAATAAAGATGATCATTCAAAGTACCCCTATCGAGAACGACCCTACATTGGAGCAACATAAGAGGTAACGGTCGTGTTGTAGAGCGAAAGATTGAGAAAGATTCTATTACTTTCACTTGCATCAATCTTCTGGTGATAGCTTCAGACGAATTCTCATTAGAGCTTGACTCATTCCAAGGTGAAGAAGAGCATTTCCTTCTCTATCCAAACACTGATACCCATTGCTTTAACCAATTTGGGCCTGATTATTCATTTCTGAACCTTGAGTGGTGATCATCTCCCTTCATTGGGGTAAGGCATAAGAATTGATGAAATACAATTGACATTTACGAGAAAATGTGAAAAGCATCTCGAAAGTCATAAGAGCTCCAAAAGTTCAAAGAGCAAAAAGTTTGACAAATTATGGGGCATGAAAAAGCATATGCCTAGTAAAAGCAAGGCCAATGCCCGTTAAGAAAAGAGCCAAAATGTCATCTTATGTAAAAAAAAAAAAACAATTAAAGTCTAGGTGCCTACGTAAAAAAAAAAAAAATGATCGCAAGTGCAAAGGACATTAGAAAGAAAAAAGAGCAAAGCTCCATTGCGAAATGATTGGTCAAGAGACTTTCGAGATGCGTCATGTTTCAAAAGCCCAAATGATTTCAAAAGATTGAGTGACCTAGTCACGACGCCATGATGATCACCAACTCTTAAAAACTCTCTTGAAAATTTTAAACTTTTCGAGTCTCTCCCAAACCAACATTACAACCCTCTTCCGAAATCTCTTCTGATTGGGATGGTTTGAGTGAAAATGGGAATATCACCAAGAAGTTACTGTTTGAAAGAGTGGAAGTAATTTTATTTTGTCTTATCTTCCAAGTTCTCGACTTGTAAACCCGTTGAAGATAGTGACAAATGTTCATTTATTGGCCTCAAAGCAATAATTCCTTTGTGTAAGCGCTAACCAAGCCTATGTTGCGGTTCTTTCAAAAGACTTTTTGATCGATCCGATTGTGCTCATTGCGAATGTTTCGAAAGCCTTTGAGACAAATTATGTGAGATACTCTCAGCAATCATTTACTTCCCACGCAAATGAATGGGATCAAGTAGCTATTTTATCGAGAGTGTGAGAAACCCTTTCTGACTAAAAAGCTCTAGCTTGGCATGCTTAATGAGAATTTTTCACGAGTCGTAGCTGTTTTGATAAGAACTTGACTCTCAGAGAATTTGATGATTAATGATACATTCCTGAACAAGATGACAGTTTTGCGCCACATGATGCTGCTTAATATCAAATATTTTTTAAAAGCAGTCGAACTTAACTTGATTAGCTTGTTCAATTAATGCTGCAATATTGCCAATGCGTCTCTTGATGACGTCTCTAATAACATTTGCTCAAGTTGAGTGTGACAAGGTTTCCCAGTGAAGCCATGCATTTTTTCAAGGGGTTAGCGAGTGCTTCCCTAAAAACCAAAGGTTCGTGGATCTATCCTTAAACCATAAGATTCGTGGGTCTATCCTTAAACCACGAGATTCATGGGTTATCCTTAAACCACACGGCTTGTGGTTTCATTCGTAAAGCATGTTTGTCCGCTCCCAGTTGAAACGCGTTTGTACACGGTGAGACTATCACACCTGGTCGAAACCTGTTCGTGCATGGTGAGACATTCCTCCTAGTTGAAACCCGTTCGTACAAAGGTTCGTGGGTCTATCCTTAAACCACAAGATTCGTGGGTCTATCCTTAAACCACGAGATTCGTGGGTCATCCTTAAACCACATGGCTTGTGGTTTCATTCGTAAACCATGTTTGTCCGCTCCCAGTCGAAACTCGTTCATACATGGTGAGACTATTACATTTGGTTGAAACCCGTTCGTACATGGTGAGACATTCCTCTTAGTCGAAACTCATTCGTACACGGTGAGACTATCATACCTGGTTGAAACCCATTCTTACACGGTGAGACCTTCCTCCCAATTGAAACTCGTTCGTACATGGTGAGACTATCACACCTGGTCGAAGCCCGTTCGTACAAGGTGAGACATTCCTCCCACCGTCCAAAATATATTCATACATGGTGAGATTATCATACCCGATTGAAACCCGTTCTTACACGGTGAGACCTTCCTCCCAGTCGAAACCCATTCGTATACGGTGAGACTATCACATTCGGTCGAAACCCGTTCTTACACAGTGAGACCTTCCTCCCAGTCGAAACCCATTCATATACGATGAGACTATCACACTTGGTTGAAACCCGTTCGTACACAATGAGACCTTCCTCCCGATCGAAACCCATTTGTATACGGTGAAACTATCATACTTGGTTGAAACCCGTTGTTACATAGTAAGACTGTTTCCTTTCTTCCTATGACATGGAGAGCTTTGTATCTTGGAGTCTTATCTCTTCTTATGACCCGATGGGTTTCTGTAGCCCGAAGTCTTCTCTTTTCTTATGACCTAGAGAGCTTTGTATCTTTGAGTCTTCTCTCTTCTTATGATCCGGTAGGTTTCTGTAGCCCGGAGTCTTCTCTCTTCTTATGACTCGGTGGGCTTCTATCGCCCGAAGTCTTCTCTCTTCTTATGACTCGGAGAGTTTTGTATCTTGGAGTCTTCTCTTTTTTTTATGACCTGGTGGGCTTCTGTAGTCCGGAGTCTTTTCTCTTCTTATGACTCAGAGAGCTTTATATCCTGAAGTCTTTTCTCTTCTTATGACCCGGTGAGCTTCTGTAGCCTAGAGTCTTCTCTCTTCTTATGACCTGGAGAGTTTTGAATCCTTGAGTCTTTTCTCTTCTTATGACCCGGTGGGCTTCTGTAACCCGGAGTCTTTTATCTTCTTATGATCCGGAGAGTTTTGTATCCTGGAGTCTTCTCTGTTCTGATGACTCGAAGAGCTTTGTATCATTGAGTCTTTTCTCTTCTTATGACCCGGTGGGCTTTTGTAGCCTAGAGTCTTCTCTCTTCTTATGATTCGAAGAGTTTTGTATCTTGAAGTCTTCTATTTTCTTATGACCCGATGTGCTTTGTAGCTTGAAGTTTTTCTTCTTCTTATGACACAGTGAGCTTTGTAACCTGGAGAGCTTTGTAGCCTGGAGTCCTTCTTCCTATGATACGATGTGCTTTGTAGCTCAGAGAGTTTTTGTGGCCCGGAGAGCTTTGTAGCTTAGAGTTCGTCTTCCTATGACGCGGTGTGCTTTGTAGCCCGGAGAGCTTTTGTAGCACGGATAGCTTTATAGCCTGGAGTTCTTATTCTTCTTATGACATCAAGAGCTTTGTAGCCCGAAGAGCTTTTGTAGCCCGGAGTCCTTCTCCTTATGACACGGCATGCTTCTGTAGCCCGGAGTTTTTCTTCCTCTTATTGACAATACACACTTCCATAGTTATGAGTTCTTTTTGTTGACTTGATATGTGCCTATGCAGCCTATGCACCTAGGGTCTCTTTATCGCCAAAATAATTTAGGTGTCTTTTGTCTTTGAATGGAACCTTTTCGAGCTCCCATTCAAAGAGGGTTCTATTGACACATAAATTTTAAAATTTTATTTAGGACTTAATTGTGTACAAAATTAGGAATTAGTCACTAAAAAAAAAACAAACAAACAAAACAAGCAACAACAAAAAAGAAGAAAACAAAAACAAAAACAAAAACAAAAAGAGAAAGAAAATGTGGAAGGGGCCGGGTCGGATCTCGCCTTGGGCCAACCCATGCCGTCTTCTCCCTCTCCCATCTTCTCGCGTGAAACCCTAGAAGGGGGAGGGGGGTTGAAACAACAAGGAGAAGGGGAAAAAAAGAGGAAGCATCGAGTAGAGGAAAAGAGGGGAACCAGAGGGAGAACATAGACCCCGAGAGAGAACAAAGCTTGAGGAGAAAAGGGGGGGGGGAAGAAGAACCTTGTTCTTCTTCCTCGGTGGGCTCGACTACCGCCTGCCGTGCTTTGCTTTCTGCCCACCGGAAGCCGCACTCGCCACTCGCGTCTACTTTTCACATGCCCTGCAGCCGTTCGAAGCTCCGCCTTGTCTCCGTCGATCTCTGCTTCTCCTGCACCTAGACCCGATGCACCGCGGTGCCTTCAACCCGCGACCCAATGCTACCATTGCCGCTGCGACCCGCTGCTTTGCCCTACTCGGCCTCCGCCGTTGCTTTCTCGTAAGTCACACCCCGTTGTCCCCTATTTTTGGTCATTCTTTGGGCTGGAGTTCGCAGCCGTTCGGTTCACACGAACTCCAGCCCTTGTCGACCTGCTGCTGCATCGCTGTTTGCGTTGAGGTTCATGTTTTGAGACCGTCGATACCGACTCCAACCTTACTCTGGCCAGATGCCCACATCATCATTAGAGTGCAGCCAGTCAGGGGACACTGGAGTTGACTTTGGTGCCTGTTCGCGTCACGCTTGCCATTGTCTGCCTTCGTCCACCGTCGTCCCCACTATTGGCACCACCCGCCTTCCCCGGTGGGCGACGTCCCTTGCCGGCGCTGCTGCCCTTATGGTATGCAAGCGACTACAAAGGAGGGATGAATTAGGTCAGCCTATGGATTGGACTGAGCCGGTTTGTTTGTTTCTCGGGTAGGGTTTCTGCTCATTTGGGCCTATCTCGGCGAGCCCTTTGTTCTTTGGGCTTTAGTTGGGCTTTTCATATTCAAGCCGAGTAGGCTTGCTTTGGCCATGGGCCTGGGTGTGTGGGCTCCCCTTTTGTAGGGGATTGGGCCCACTAGTTGGGCCTAATTTGGAGCAAGGAAAGGCCTAACCAAGGCTAGTTGGGCCTTGTCTTCCAAGTGGGCCGGTCGGCTCGACCCCCAATCGGACCAAACTACGACCGGACCCGACCCGTGTCGGCCGAGCCAAATGCTGGGTCGGGTCAAACCGGACTGGACTCGATTCATCCAATTATTTCAATTAAAAATTATTTTTTTTAAAAAATTAAAAAATTAATTTTAAAAAAATTTAAAAATTAATTTCAAAAAATTTAAAAAATTAAAAAAATTAGAAAAATTTCGAAAATCTAAAAAATGCAGGGTTTGGTTAGGAATTAACATATTTTGCCTTCTTAGTGTAATTATGCCTTTACTTGCTCGTATTTTTATTATATCGTATGTTTAATTTGTATATTTAATTATGTTTAATTGCACTCGTTTAATTTTATTGCAATTAGGATCTTGGTAACTATGGTTGTTACTTTAGTAACTGCACACCCGCATGATCACTTCACATGTTAGTAGATAGATAAAATCAATCCAAATTGCTTGACAAAAAACCTTTATTTTAAAATGAACAAGATTAGGTACCAAAAGGGCACTAATTGGTTAATTAGTGTAATCAAGTCTCCAACCCTAGATTTTTGCGTAGGAAGTGTGGCATTCTCCCGTGCCTTACTTGGTTTCTAGCCGATCCCAATAGGCTAGTGGCGACTTCTTTTGTGCAAAATTCTTAAAAAATATCCCAATGTCACACGTGGGCATGGGCTTGGGAGAGCCCATGCCTAATCATGGGCCTTATGCCTTTTTTTTTTAAGCAATACTTTAAATCGCTCCCTCCCCCTAATGGTAGGTCGCAACACCTATTTTAGCAAAAATTGATAAAAATAACGATCATATGAATATTTACACAAGCAAATGCTAGTTATTTACAGGAGATAAATGTGATAGAATTAAAAATCATCGGACAAGACAATGGTATTTACCATATAAGCATAACTCCGATTGAAATGATCTGAGCAGGGAGGCCATTGTTACCTCAGGCGCTGATGAGATTCCGACGGATTTTGCCCCCAGTTTTCAAGGCTTTTTTACTTTTACGCTTTCTATTTACATGGTATAACTTTTCTTTCTTGTGCGTGTTTTTTTTTTTTCCTAAAATGTTTTTATTAGTGACCATGCAAATTCTCAATGGTCAATCAATTTTCTCTGCAAATCAAGTGATTCCGCCGTCACGTATTTATCAATATACTTCAATAAATTGCTAAGAATATCCAATAAATACACGAAACAAATTCCTTCGCCATACTAAAGTGGCATTCATTCAAAAGGAAAATAGAACGATAAATTTCAAAATACTTGTGTAATTAAAATCTGAATTATTCCGACAAAATAGATATTATTAAAAGAAAAAAAAGTGTTACCTATTTCTGCTTATTACTAATGATATAGCCATCACGTGATGTTTATGCCACGGTAACAATGTCCCAAAAAACAGATTTGTGTCTACACATATTCATGGGTGATGAAAATAATTTTAATTCATTCATTTTTGGTAAGTGATGCAAGCAATCACTTTTAAGAATATGTTTTCCAACCTATTTATTTTCCACAAAACAAAGGATTATTGTGGATATGTCTTATGGATATGTCTTATTATCTAAATACCTAATCAAAGTTTACCAATCTATTATTCCATATTGTTTTTCAATTTTTAAGACCCAAAAAGAAAAAAAACGATTATTGTGGGCCGATGTTTGTCTAGGGTGCATTTGTTTCACGAATAACCTTTTCCAGGAAAACGTTTTCCTCATTTTTTGGCATTTGGTTTACCTAAGAAAATGAGTCAACGGAAAATATTTTCTTAGTCAATGAAAAATATTTTCCTACTAAAGCTTAAATTCAATAAAATAATTTGCCCTTTGAAAAAAATTGGAAAACGTTTTCCTAGTTTTAAGGTCCTTAGTTAATGAAGAGTTTATTATTATAAAAAATAATTTTAAAAAATCCCATTTTTAATTATTTAAAAAATAGAATATTTTATTCTTTTATTTTCTATTTTTCTATTTTTGTCTTTTTTTTTTCCTTCCCCCTTCTTTCCCTTTCTTCCTCCACCGGCCGCGTGCTTTGGCGACTACAAGCATCCAGGCAATTGGCCAAGATACACGCCGGTGAACTCAAGGCTCAATCGACCTAGGCATGCTTGAGCTTGCCAATTGAGTTTCACTGAAGTTGGCGAGCTCGAAGCTCACCAAATCCAGGCAAGGTTGGGCTCCATGAAGATTAGCAAGCTCGTGGCTCGCTCGATCTCAACAAGGCAGAGCTTATATGTGGATGTCGCTAGCTGGTAGTGATAAAGGAAGGCAAGAAAAGAAAGGAAAAGAAAAGAAAAAAAAGAAAATTTAAAAATAATTAATAATTTGATTTTTTGAAAAAAAGAAAACAAAAACAAAAAGAGTAGAATAAAATAATTAAAAATTTCAAAAAATTTTCCCCAATTCCTAATTATTTTCTTTTATAATGATGGCATGTTAGAATGACCTAAGAACAAATGGATCATGGTGATAAAAAAAAAAAAAAAAAAGTATGGGACTTACCTCGTGAAATATTGATGCTGGATTTTAGTATAATCGGGGGGAAAACATGGGCTCAACACGCGGCGCGTGACTCCACGCCTCATGAACGATGGGATTCTTCAACCATGGGCCGTCCGATTGAATCAGTCGCCGAAATCAAAGGCCCAGGTGATTATACGAAATTTCAATTAAATTAAAGTTAAAATTAAAATTTTCGGAGCCCTTATGAATCATGATAAGGCTGGAGACGCACGCTCGCATGCGTGAAAAAGAAGGACACGTGCGCAAGAAGCGAAACCCCGCACGTGCCAGCGAACCAAGAAGGAATGGCCTGTCGATCTTCGAACATCGAACGGCTCGGATTTTGGCCCAATTTTTGTAAAAAGAAAACAAAAATAAAAAGAAAAAAATAAAATAATTAAGAAATTGATTTTTTTTTCAAATTAAAAAAATTGAATGGACATTAAAAGGTTATGTGGTAACCGATGAAAAAACGAATTCTTTAGCGAAGATTTCGCCTTATTTTCTGGTTTTTCTCTTGTCAAATTGAACAAATTTTTAAATCATTGTGTGAAAGAAACTAAAATAATAGGTAAAATTAATTGCGTCACTAAACCTCACCTATCCATTTTCTTTTATAATGCTTTGTTCGCATGTCCATCTCCCTTCTTGCAACTAACCATATCATTTCCTAATAGTGCATAGCTGGAAAAAATAAAAATAAAATACACCCAACACGGATTCTCTCTCTCCATCCCCCAGAATAGCGATCAAATTATATAAATAAATCTTTAAATTCATAATTTGCTATACTATATTATGAGTTAGGAATGTTGCCTTTCATAGGGGCCTATTGACTAAATATATTAATGCCACTAATTCACCATTAATTAAAACAAACGTTGATGTACATCACAGAGAGCCTTTACATAATCAGTTAGCCTTTGATTAATAAATGTATTAATGCCACTAATTCACCCTTAATATTAGCTTTTTCCTTTCTATTTTCTGCTACATACCCTAGTTGATTATTCCAGATTTGGATTCCAAATCCATTAATGGCCCTTACCAGCCCTACAATCCCAAAGAAGATTATAATAGCTAAGTTTCTCAGCATGGTGATGATGATCCATTTCAGCTCATAATGTACTGTAACTATGCTTACTCATCGTCATATAAAGCCACCCATCAATTCCTAATGATACATTAATCATACTTTAATTTTGCTGATTTTTCTGTAGCTATATAATTAGTTATTTGTATATAAAATATTGGGAAACTCTGACTGAGATAATGACCTTACTTGGTCATAGGGATCAGGCAACTTTTGCGCTCCATTGTAATTTCGATTGAGAACTGGCGGGGATCATGTGGTTTTAATTCTACGAAGTGATAATTTAAATTACCCAACAATGTACTAATTAAATTGTCTTGGATAATGGGAATATATATTAAATTAAACATAGGATTATCCATGTTTAAGGATTTTTTTATACCAAAAAATGCTGACATTGCGGTCTGGTAAGTCATGGATCGTCTTATATGATATGGTTGATGTTGATGTAGATAATTTTTTAGAAATTTTTCCCTTTCTCTTTTTTCTTTATTTCCCTAAGCTAATCGCCGACCTCGGCAATGGTTGGTGTGAGTCAAGGTGATAAATTCTCGGTCAATTTAGACCCACTTAGGAATTCATAACCGGATTGATGCCTCTAGGAACTAGACCAAATTGGCCGGCTTGGGAAATTCCCGATTTGAGCGATTTGATATGCTTACTCCTCGGTGTGAGGACCGGGACATCCTCACCGGATATATTTGGAGATGGACATGTTTCATGTTTGTATATTGTAAAGCAAAATCAAAAGCAACTTTCGATCTTGATCATTTCTAAAAAATTCCAAGAAAATCCATGTTTCCTAGAGGATCATAGTAATTCCAAGAAGGGCTCGGACGTGCAAATGTTGAAAGAGGGTAAACTCAAAAGATACTACCTGTTTACTTGGTGAAATTTCTTATTATTATATCTATTAAATATATTGCAAACAGATTGAAGATGATAAAATCTGTAGATTACATATAAACTTAATGATATCATCGCAAATCACCAATAAAATCAATGACAATAATTTAATGAATCAAGAAGACCTCGTGGATAGGGCTACGCATCATTGCATAACGGAAGAATGCTGGTGCGCTTTGAAAAACCGATAGAGATGACATTTGCAGTGGCTTCTGGTTCGGTAGCAGAGCATCGCTATACCTGTACTTCGCCTGGCCAGACAATGACCAGGGCCGTCAACCTGCGGAAGACCGATTGGGAGGAGGAAGGGGTGGAGCCTTAAGTCGGGGAGTTTGTCCCGCACCGAGCTTGCCGGGCAATCTTCCAATTATGCAATGACGTGTAGCCTAACCGGAGTTCCATCACGCCGTCAGGTGGCCGGGGAGCACCAGAGACACTGCAACTATGGATAGGGCTCAGCGCCCATGGTGGTGAAGCAAGGTGGCGCCGTTGTAGCATGTTAGTGCTGCCGCCGTGTGCTGTGGTGTTAAGCAGGGAGCAACCCGTCTGGATCTGTCATCTCTCTCTCTATCTCCACTTTTTCTCTCTGCTTGTGTCTTATTCACTGCCTTCCCTTGTGCTCCATTTACAGATAGAGAGCAAGGGAGGTTATGTCAGCGAAGATCTCCGGAGATCGTGGCAAATTTCTACTCAACCGATTAACGTCTCCCTTAGGAATCGTTCAATCCGTCGGAATGGCTCCACCTTCAATCTTAAAATCCGGTTCAATGGGATGATTCATCGTAGTTATCAAATTCAAAGAAGACAAATATCTAAACCGCTGATCCTACTTTGGTGCAGAAACCCCTTTCCAACCTTTGACTTTGTATCCCCTTCCATATTTTTCGACGTTTTCTAAGTGCTATTTGCCATAACGGGTAGGTCGAGTTTACATTTGAATCTTGAGATGATCAGAACATACTTATCAGAACTTGCTCAAATCTGTGTCTCAAAGAATGTGATGGGGTCAAAAGTATGTAAATAGTGAGGTTTAACTTGAAATACATCGAGAAAATCATAGGTATAGATGGAATTTTTTTGAAAGTTTATGGAGAGCGTAAACAAGATAGCTGAATACATGACTTATAGACCGCTTATGCTGGTGCAATGAGACCATGTTCAAATCAAACCCACCACTTTCCAAGCCAAAAGAACAGACTAGATGTTGAATTTGCAAATTGCTGATTTTTTTTTACTAAGAACGAATTTAAATTGGATGCTACCATCACATAAATATGTGACAAACATACATATGGGATAGTCAAATATTATGTGTCGACAAAATATACTAAATATATGAAGAATGGGATTGATGTTGTGACCTGTGGGCATGTTATAGTGAATGAACACAAATATTTAATTGCCAAGTAAAGTAATAACAATAGGATATTAACCTAGCAATATGATATTAGGAAGAAAACAAAATGTCCAAATTATGGCCTAGGAAGAATATAGATCACTTAAATGTAAAACTGGTCCGTCCCCCTTGCATCCTCTTAATTCCCTCTGTTTCCTCCCACGTTTAAGATGATGTATTTTGTGAACCCACGGGATTTAATTTTTTCCTACCATTCTTTCCAACTGACCAATCAACATGGACAATTCAATCAATGCTTAGCTTTCTCAGATGCTATTTGAGCCTAGCATAATTCTATCCTCGGTAGATTGCTCATGTATAGTCCACCATTTACTAATACCATATATTTTTTTTTTAAATAATAATTTCTGCTAAGGGAGAGTTGAAATGAGGTAAAAATCCATAGAACAATTTTCATATATTTTCTTTCAAAAGTAACAAAACAATTGTGGATAAACATCATTACATGCAACCGCAAAGTACACCATGTAATTTCCCCCCTACTAATTATAGTTAGACCTGACAGAGAAATTAAGTACAACGACAGTCCTAAATCAATAAGCATCTCCTCTTTAGTGGTTTGCAATTTTGTATCCTTCCCTTAGAAGAAGAGAAGCTCGGCCCCTCCCCACCCTACGCATGGGAATCAGCACGTCCACGTTGAGATTACTTACAGTATCGCTGAGAAGATGCCCTTGGGTCACCGGTCGGTCCATTGTGATCTCGAATGAGGTAAAATCACTGGATCCTTCATCAATATTGTACCCAAAAGATTATAGACGAAATCAATTTCGGCCCCAGTTTGAAGTTTCGGGCTTAGAAACTCTGGCCCAAAACCGAAAGTGCATGAGCCAAAGCCTGAAATGAGAGATGTCATTGTGAATGTAGGGGACACTGATTTTGATTACTATGGAGCTTTGAGCAATACGGCATTGGAATGAGTCGATCTACTGGCTATGAACCATCAAAATACGCAAAGTGATCATTTGCACATTCTTTGAAATGAAATAATGTCATGTCCATCTCGCTTTTATCCTTAAGGCCATTTTTCGATCCTTACCTCTAGGCTGGAGGGATTCCAGGCGCAATTTTCTAGATTACCACTCAACGCCATTTTTTAAATCAGATTAAAGGACATGTATTTATTGTCTTTCTAATGCCAAATAATATATACAAATACAAATTAATAATATTATCGGGTTCTTGTGTAATCCATTTCGTAGAGGATGAGTACAAGCTAAATTTTCCCTTGTAGCCATAATTGGAACGAGAAAAGATGAAAATTTGCAAGTGCTTTCTATTGATTTCACCTAATGTGCACAATTCACAAGCCTTGATAAATGAAGCGAGCAAAATTGCAGCTCATGTAGCAACCATCGCAAAGTGGTTTGCCCCCTCGGCCAAAGAACAGAATATTAGTGCTCCAAGTAGCACCCACAATGACAAACAAGCACTTTGATGATGCATCGTGGCAGCTTCTTATCTCCTAATTTTTCCGTCCTAAATTTGTAGGAAGATTTGGCAAACTTCTAAGGCCACAGATGTGGCAAACCAAAACAATTAAACAAAACATTATGCAATAGATTGGACGATAGGGGCAAGCGAAAGCAATTGCTTGGACTAGCCGGTTTTAGGAGATTCCTTATTCCAAAAAATTAGAATCTATGAATATCAGTCATGTTCTCAGTTCCAAGTGTACACCCACCCACTTGACCCATCTAGATTGGACCAATTTTTTTCAATCATCAAACAACTTAGAAATTAAATTTCTCCAAGGAAAATCCAAATGAACTTGTACATCAAAATTCAAAGTGAAATTCACTAATTAATTTGCACAAGAATTTGTTTTCTATTTAGAATAGTTACCATGATCAAGTACTTCACATATTTTTTTAGCTTATTAAAGAAAAGTGCATTATCAAATATTCCTATAATGCTTTATATGCTCCATATAAAATTATCTCGCTACTAGTAATGAAAGAAAGACATTTTTAATATAGTATAAAGCTGAAAAGTCTCTTTTCCATCATTGATCTTATGATCTTATAGCAACTTATCTAATTTTTTTTCTCCTTATCTCAATAATTCACTTTCTTGGTGAAGCGTTTATAAATTTCACTAGTCTAATATATATATATATACCAAGTCTTTTTATTTACTAAATCAAAGAATTTATCTTTTTTCTTTATTATATTGATGAAATACTTTTATACATGTAAGATGTCATGAAAATATTTAGGAATACACTAAAACCGTTATGCACAATGACATATCTTTATATTTTTTTCATAAATAGTTTATTGATAATATTAATCTTTGTCAATCCAAAATAATGGTATTTCACTTAATTTTTTTTTAAAAAAAAATTTATGCAATTTTTTGATTTAATTAAATTTCACCGCTTAACAGTTTATCTATAAATTTAATTGACAACCTAGAAAAGAACTATATTTCTTGAAATTTCTCTTTTGACGAAACAATTCTTATGGAAAACAACTAAAAAAAATAGTGCCTTAAATATTCATGAAAATCTACAATAAATAAAATAATAATAAAAAGGAAAGTAAATAAACTTGGGACCACCAATATAAATTGCAATTGAACGATAAAGGGCAATTTTGTATTTTTGGTGAAAATCGCGTGATTTAGTCATGTAGGGAGTGGAAATAGTACTACCCAATATTTATTATTACAATAAAAGGATATGTGAATGATCATAATTAAATAATTTTTCTCTCTTGGACCGTTCTTAACATCCAGACATCATAATCTCATTAGAGAGAGCACTGAAGCGCACTAAATTACACAACACCTTGACCTCCCATTGCTTTGAATATGGTCCTTCAAATTTCATCACGAGGCTTAGATTATAAGTTATTAGCAAAAGAATGTGAGGGGCTAAAAGAGCCTCTAAAGGAAGAAGCATTCGCATCCATAAGTTGAATTTCTTTGATGGATAATGAATGTGCGATCTACTGGCAACATCAAACTGTAGAAATCTTCGACTTTACCCTTGCAAAGAAATTATAATTTAATGATTATCTTTTCCTTGTCTGTCCAAAAAATTCAAGTCTCAACTTACAAGGTATCCCAATCACATCTATTTTCTTTTTATTGCTTGAGTGATCTAGGGTGCTCTACTTGAATGCTTGCATATGATTAACAGAACTTCCTTTAAGCTTCGAGGCATTGGTGCAACTAGAGGTGCTAGACATTTGACTCACCAAACAGCTGGGATTATTACGCATGTCATTGTCGAGTTGGTATTTAAAGCCAAATCTCCAAGGTGATTTCTAGCCACTTTTTTGATAAAAGAGTTGCATCCCATCAATATTTTTTTTTATCTGGTAAATTATTGTAGCACGAGGAGACATGTATGTTCAATTATAAAAAGACATGGGTTTCCTCTTAAATGTCATTCAAACCGAATACACATACGACCTCTCGATCAAAGTTTCTATGCCACGTTAAAAGAAGACATGAACCATGTTTCCTTCTCTCCTCCTCATCCTCCATGGAAACACGACGTATTCGTGAGTTTCGTAGAGGATTAGCGGGGAGAGAGCTTCATATTAAACCTCTTCCGACGGCTGCACCAGGTGGGGATTGGCCACTTCGGAGACGACAAGAGAGAGGGCACTGGGAAGAACAACGAGGCCAAGTGCCTCCATGCAATCCGCCAGCCGACGTTCGCCTTTGCCCTCGTCGTGTTCTCCAAGAAGTATGTTGACTCCAGCCCGTGCCTGAACGAGCTGGTCGAGATCCTCTACTGCCAAAAGGACTCCAAACTCGTGGTGATGGGCACGAGCTGGTCAGTATCCTCTACTGCCAAAAGGACTCTAAACTCGCGGTAATTCCCATCTTTTACATAGATAGGGCAGACGTTTCAAACATGGCGAGTAATGGCAAATTCAAGGAAGCTCTCAGAAGCAGGAAAAGTGCCCTAGCAAAGGCGGGTTACAAGTTGAAAGCCGCCAAAGGGTACGTACCTGTGATTCTTACTCGACGTTGAAGCCTAGTACCGTAGTTTGTGATATTTCTTTTTTTGATGTTATTTCTTTGGTGTGTCTGCTCTGTGGATGGAATTTTTGCGCAATCGACAGAAATAATTTTCTCAAGGGAACAGAACAAGTGGAAGTCTCTTCCGACTTTCCTGAAAATTCTTATTGCCACTTTAAGAAACATTGTGTAAAACATGATGTGGCTTTACGTGTAAACTTCAAGATTTTAGATGCAAAATAGGAATAAATTCAAAAATCATCTCAATTTTTTATTCCAATATCAGTTTTCATCCTAGATTTTGAAAACCTTTAATTTGCACTTCTTAGCATAATCCTCAAAGTCCGTTTAAAAAAAAGAATTATAATCCTTGAATTCAAAAAGACCAATCTACCTTCTAGCTCATCCAAAACTTAAACCATTCCCCCGTTTTCCCTCTTTCTTTTCTCGCACTTGCTCTGGCTTTCTCCCACCCTTGTTCTCTTCCTGCCATGGGCTCTCACCATTGACTCCGACCAATGCTATGCCGTCATCGAACCCTACTGAATCCTCTGTGCATCTCTCTCTCTCTCTCTCTCTCTCTCTCTCTCTCTCTCTCTCTGTATCCCTCTTCTTGACCACGATCGGCATCAAGCTCAACTTAGATTTGGAGATTCAGATTTGAGTCGAACTCAACAGATCTAAGTTGTGGCTCAGCAGGGGTGGCATGGGTGGCAATGGCGCAGCTCGCATTGGCAATGCTGGGTGGGGAGGAGTGGAGCGGTGGGCGGGCGGATAGGTTAGGGCTTTGGCAAGTGAATTTTCAGTGAGTGAATTTGTAATGGTGAAAGGGGCCAAATCAGAAGGAAAATGACAAATTCTTAGATATGACCAGCTCTTAGACGTAATCGGAATGCTAATTGTAGGTTTGCAAAACTCAATATGCGAATTAATATGAAACTGAAATTTGAAGATGCTTTTTGATTTGCCGTGAAATTTTAAGAAAGCCAAAGCAAAAGGGTCGTATTAAATACTCCCCAAGTTTGCAGCGCACATTGTTGAAAATTGGTAAACTAAAATGAGAACTATAAATTGAGACGTACACAAAAAAATTGTATAATGAGGTAAGCTATTTTTCTTCCGCTAAGAGTATTTTGTTTTTTAGCTTTCATACCTTTTGTGGGCCATATTTTGGAGGTTTATGCCCAAAAAAACATGATGACGCGGTAGAAATTCTGTGAACTATTGACGAAAACATTCTTTTTTGTCACTTGTGGCGAGTTTATTTCACTAAAACTCAAGATTTCAAAAAAAAAAAAAAAAGATTAATTATATTGCTTAAAAAAAAGTCAATAGAAATTATTTTTATTCGACAACAATTTATATCTAAATTTTTTTGTTGAAGGTGCAAATATGCTTCATTCATTCATTTTAGTAAGTATTATAAGTGATTATAATTCAAAAAATATTTTCCAAATTTTGATGGTTATGCAAAATGAGCGAACTCTTAATTTTTACCGTTTTAACTCAGAAATGCGCTGTTTCTTGGCATGCAATATGCATGGTACGACGCACCCTCTTCTGCCGCATGATGAGGTCATTATTGAAAGTATAGCTTAAGTTAATCACCATTTCTCTGTTACAAATACCAATTCCTAGGGCGATTTAGTCAGGCTCGATCTTTTCCATTCATATCTCTATACCCACGTAGAAATTTGCGTACAAGTTTGGCGTGTTGTCTCTTGGGGTATATGTTTGTGTTCATTTTTATCATCCATATTGCTCATAAATTTTTTGTATTAACACTTTACGGCAGCGATGAGAGTTGAAGCTCATTGACATAATAGTCGAGCACCTGGTCAACGAGATCCATTCTCGATATTTCGGTAAGGATTTCACCTTCGGGCCTTATGGAGGCGAGGGTCAAAGTAACTGGAAGCTTGTTTATATAGAGAAGATTGATGAAAAGGGCATTTATAGAAAGGGCATTCATGTTGAGTACGGAGACTTCATTAAGTCCCTTACTTTTAAAGTCCACGAGAAGACCAGCTCCAAACCGCAAAATGACGGGAAGAGTCTTTTCATGGTTTGCATCTAGACTCTTTTCTTCTTCTCTTTTTCCACCTATATTTAAATGTCATAAATTCATCTTTCTAACTTATCATAACATTAGTAGATCGTGGAATTATGAACCTTGAGATTCTTAACGATTTGCTTTGCAAATCGACATGAAATTCTCATACTAGCAATGCATGAGGATTAGTATGATTTTGCAAAAAACAACGGGAAAAAATGAAGGACTTCTCCTTATTAAAATTAGGCAAAGACAAATCTAGCCACAAACAAAGAGTAAATTAACTTCTGATTTTACAAAATTAAATTTACTTCCAAATTTATTAGGGAACATAATTTACACAAATCTTAACACATAATTAATTGTACAGATCCAAATCATATTTCAAAAATGATCTACCCATTATTTTGCTTATCGAATGATGCAACATATAATTATCAAAGCCGGAAGTCTTTTTGTGGCATGTTTGTAGGTTAAATTAGAACAAAAGAAGAGTACATGACTTCTTTTTTCTGGATATTTCGAAAAGGCGAAGGATGTTTACATTGGAATCAACTCTCTCAGATTTCGAGCCAACAAAAGGATATTGGGACCTACTGATAAAATGAAATGGAAAGGGAAGTTCTTTCCCATACCATCCGAAGGAGGGAAAGTTATGGAGCTGACCATGGGTCTCTGCGCGTTTCTTTTTCCTTTCCTCTTCACGGGCACCGGCTCGTGTAAGCAAAGAGGAAGAAATGACTTTGGGCTGGGCTCTTGTCTCTCTTTGTTTTAAACTTTAATGGGCCATGGAAACATTAAAAGAGATGGGCTCACCGAAAAGGGGGGAAAAGTGGGCCGAAAAGGAGAAATGAATGGAAAGCTGGGCTTAACTATTGAAAGGGCCGAAATCTCCAATGATGACGCCATTGTCTTCGAGGTCACGTGCCGCGGAAGGCACCCTTGCAATCCCCACCACCATGCCGCTGTTGACCCTCCTTCTCCGCTGCCTGAAAATCAAACTGAATCCAATGCCTCCATCGACGCTGCCCCTCTCCAAATCAGGGAACTACCTACGTACTCCGCCACAACTTCAGGGAACAACTCTCAAGCAACAATATGTTCGAATTCAGATTATCCACTTTGTGGCATGGAGTTTGCCAAGGAGAACATTACATTTGAAAGAAAATGATCAAAAAAGTCTTAAACTTATTGTATTTGTACTAATTCAGTCATAAACATTTCAATTGTGTCAATTCAATTGTAAACATTTCGACAATTTAGCATTCCACCCAACTTTGGCCGTAAATTGCTAATGTAAATGCTAGCGGTCTTACATGACACAACCGACATTGATGTTGATTGTTTTTACTATTTTTTGTTAAATTCTAATTTTTAATTTTTTTCTTTCCTCCACCAATTGCGAGCCTTTGGTGATGACTGCCAATCGACGAGGTGGAGCCTTGCTAGCCTTGAGCAAGGTTTGTGCTTGTTGGGACCAAGTGAGATTGATGTAAACAATTTTTACAATTTTTTTTTAAAAATTTACAATATATATATATATATTGTTCACCGATTAGCAAGCCTTGGTGATGGTTGATGATCGGCCACAAGCTAGGCAAAGCCTCATTCAAGCCTCACTGGCCTTGAGTGAGGCTCGACCTTGCCAAATCTAGTAAGGTGGAGCGTTGGCAAGGTCAAGCCTTGCCTTAAGGAAGATTGCACTTGCTGGGATCGGGCGAGGCTTGAGTCGCTAAATACCAGCAAAGTCTAGCCTCAATTGATCCTAACAAGCTCGAAACTCAATTGAGGCTAACTCTTGCTAGCCCTCTCCCATGGCCGATCACTAGCCTATACCGACGAGAGGAAGAAAGAAAAAGGAAAGAAAAGAAAATAAAGAAAATAAAAACAAGAATAATTTATATTTTCATTTTTTTTTTTAAATTGTCCCTATTAGCGTTGATCGTATCATATAACATAGCTAGCATTTACATTAGCAATTTTAAGCTAAAATTGATCAGGAAAACTAAATTAGCAGATTGTGAAAATGTTTATGTTGGAAGATATGCATGAGATCCCGAAGATATGCTTGGGAATCATATTTTGATTATGAGCGTGCACAAATTAGTTAGGGATTTAGATTGAGATTAGATTTGATTTCAAAGAATATACTATTGCCATTATTTATCATTTCTGTATTATATTTACAAAGGTTTGTACATCAAGAATATACAATGAAAATATACATTTTTCCCAAACTCTCGTCTTCTTTACGATTTCTTGCTTCCTTTCATGGTATTAGAGCTACTAGGCTTCTGACCTAGCTTCCGCTTCAATTGCCTACTAAAGGAATTTTGACTTACAAAACAGATTTACCATTTGGCATAGGAATCAGTCTTAAAGGAAGAAGATAAAGGAAGAAGATTTTTACCTTCCATGGCCACCCTGCAAGACAACCCTTATGCTGCCGACAACTAGTTTGCTGGAGAAGTTCCCTCATAACTCTCACAGATTCAAAATCCTCCCCCAATCATTCTAGTGATACAGCAACAATTGCTCTAAGCCCAACCCGTGCAGTGGTGGCCCACACAAGCTCAGTTTAATCTGGGGCAACCCATTTCAGGCCAACCTTACCAGTGGGTACCTTACCCATGGTATCTTTGGCCAAGCCCAAGTTCATCATCACCGGTTATTTGGGCCACCAGAGCCACGCCCAGATTGATGGGAACCCATCAATCACAAATGGGGCAAGCCCAACCACTGGATTAGAGTAGATAAGTGGGTCGGGTGAATTGGGTATGGGAACAAATCCCTACTTGGGATTTTTTAATGCGGATTACCAAATCGAGTCAAGCAAATCAGGTTTAGGGACAAAGCCCTACCTGAATTTTTGCGCCCGGTTTCTTGCCGTTTCTAGTCGTAGCTGTCACCAGCCAACCGGAGCCTGGTGACCCTCTGTATGTGTCGACGATCGACGGTCCTAAGTTGTGATTGATCGACCTGCAATTGACCGGGTCAGAGAACTACTCCAAGTGGTCTTGAGACCTCTGGCGAGCCTTGGTGACAAAGGATAAGGATGGGTTCCTTGACGGAACTGTTCCAATTCCCTCTGACGATCGATTAGCCTGACACTGGAGAAAGTGCAATCATCTCATTTGGATGTGAATCGGCAACTGCATATCCCCAGAAGTTGCGACTAGTCTTCCACCAATGGAGGACTCGAAGAACATGTGGGAAAACATCAAGCAGATGTACAGCAAGTTAGACCAAGCACGAATTTTCTCTCTTATGCAGGAACTTAGTGAGCTCAAGCAAGGAAACATGACAGTCATGGCCTGTTACAACAAGCTATCATCCTTATAGAGTGACCTCAAGGCTACTGAAGAAAAGCTCGAGAGACTAGAGGAGATGCTCGCACAATACCGATCCATGAAAGAAAGGGAAAAGGCAACCCGATTTTTGTTGATTTTGAACAAATTGTACCTGATTTTTCGTTCACAGATCTTGGCCATGGAATCAGTGCCACCTCTCGGACGTATTTTTCAATTGGTTGTTCAGGAAGAGAGCGAGCGGCTCGCATCATTGGAGTCGGCAAAAGGAGGCGGCAGCTTCGCGCTCGCGCGCCGCAACGAGCGGTGAGACTTAGGGCCGAAAACCCTATTGCACGAGAAATAATCATAGCAAGAGGTGCTAGGGTTTGGGGCTGTGAATGTGCACTCCCTTAAAAGAGAAGGAATAGGCGGTCTAGATCGCTCGCGCCGATTGGATGGCTCAAAAGGGTCCATCCACTCAATAGGATTGGATGGTGGAGATGATTCGATGGGAAAGGGATCCGACGGTCAGATTTTTTCAGCATCTACGAAAAATTTTAATCAAAATTCAAGAGGGAGAGGTAAATTATATTGTGACTTTTGCAAACGTCCACACTATATAATAGATAATTGTTGGAAATTGCATGGTAAGCCCGGAGAAAAAGGGAAAATGAAGGAATTTTCTGTAGCATATCAAGTTAGCGGTCCTAATGTCGATCAGTCCATAACGTATGAACAGTACCAACAATTGATGTAGGCATTGCAGAAGTTGGACACTTCAAACAAGGGACAGAGTTTTTTAGGTATATCTCGCTATCTGATTAATACTATCTCGAGGAAAGCTTGGATAATTAACTTTGGAGCAAGTGACCATATTGTTTATGAGAAGGCATTATTTTCAGATATGCATAAGAACTTGGATTTTCCTGTTTCTATGCAATTACCTAATGGGAATGTTACTCATGTCACAATTACCGGAACAGTCAAGCTTAGCTCCCAAATGACACTCCAAAATGTCCTTTATGTCCTAGAATTTCGATTTAATCTTATCTTTGTGTCCAAAGTTTGCAAAGAAAATTGTTGTCGTGTATTATTTCATTCTGACACTTGCTTCTTTCAGGCCCTTTCGACTGGCAAAATGATGGGCTTGGGTAGTCTTTTTGAATGACTCTTTCTTTGGACCAATTTTCCAAGTAATCTTAATTTGTCATCCATTTTCTCAAATAAAATGTCATTGTGTAACACTACTACTAATGACAAAGAATATCTTATGCATTCAAGATTAGGTCATAGTGCTTCATTCCCTTACTCTAAGGGTGTGCATGGTAATGCTTCTACTTCGGTGAACAGTTTCTTTTAAAAAATAGTTCTTTTTTATTTCTACTTGAGAGAACAATTTCGAGTAAAGTAAGGTGCTTGGTAATTACACAAAATTTCTATTCTTGAAATAGAAACAGAATAAAAATGCATTTAGTACGATTTTTTTTAATTTTTGTATTTATTCATTTTCTATTCTTGCTCACGGACTGCCAATTGCTGCCTGCCACCGCCTATCGCGGCAGCTCATCGCTCGTCGCAGCCGACCGTCGGTTGCCGGTTGTTGCAGTCGACCGTTGGTCGCTACTGCTCATCGTAGTCAACTGTTGGTTGCCTCCGCAGGACTGCTGGCCATGGGAGACAATGGCCGGTGGGCTATGGGTGGCGGTCATGCAACGGCGGCCGACGGCAACGGGCAGCGGTCGGTGACAAAGATAGCGATCGGGTAGCGACAGTTGGCAGTTGAGTGGTGGCAACGGCAGTCAGTGGCGGTCGTTGATGGTTAGGGGTGGCTGGTGGGATATGGGTGGCGGAGATGACGATCGGGTGTGGCAGCGGTGATGATGGTTGCCATTGGTCGGGCGGCGGTTGGTGGCAGTCGACGGTCGGCCGACGGTGGCCACGGTCGGCCGACGGTGGCCACGGTCGGCCGGAGGTGGTCAATGGTTGGCAGCGGCCACCTAAGGCCACATAAAGCAAGAAGAACAAAAGAAAAAAGGAAAATAAAAAATTGGCTTATTTCTAAAAATTCTTTCTAGGAACAAAAGGCTACTTTTTTTTTTTTTTTTTTTTTTTGTTTCTGTTCCAAATCTATTCCTTGGATACTTTTCTATTCTGAGGAATATAAAAATAAGTTGGCGTTATCAAACGGATTTTTGTTCTTTTTTTGTTCCGGGAAACAAAAGAACAGAAATTTTGAGAAACAGAAACGTTACCATACAGGTCCTATTTGTTGAAACCCACAGAAAGAACATCTTACTATGCTGCAAGGGACTATTAGCAGGTGCCACACTTTGTGGGCTTCAAGGACTTAGCAATGCCACGTCAAAGACTTCTCTCCTAATCACTCAAGATTTATGAGAAAAGAAAAGAAAAGGGCCATACGCTGGTGGCATTGGTGGTGGCTCGAACAACATTTGGCACAATGGGATGGAGCTACTCAAAGGTTGCACCCAGGGCAAAAGCAAGATTGTATTCATTTCCACCGATTTCCCCACTAGAAATAAAGACTTCTTGAATTATATATCACAATCTACAAAACAAAAGAACAAAAACAAAAATCAAATCACGAAGTGACTTAAGTAACCGATTTAAAAATCCTAATAATGATATATTCCAATATTGAAGTCACTCCACAAAAGACTTCATTTATTTTCCTTTGATATCACAAGAGCACAAAAATAGAAACCCGTCTATCTAGAGACCTATGAAATGCTCTGCAATCCCCGTAAATTGATAGACTAGGCCTAAGCAAGTGTTCCTCAGTTTCTAAGTTGCAAGTCTAAACATCCCAATCTATTGCACCAAACCCTTAGTGGTTATCCTACGAAAGATTTAGGAGCTGCAAAGACGTGATATCTACCAAGGCACCTCAATAAATAACCGTATCTTTGGTGATTGATCAATCACACAAAAGAATAATTGCTATTTATGTTAGTCCTCAATCGGAGCCTACAAAAGTAGGGTTTATATCGTTTACCTTGCTGGGTTGTGCAAAGAGAAGATTCGAGTTTCTTGAACCAATCGAGCTAAACACTTAAGGAATTATTCGTCATTGTCATCGCTGGAGTGCCTCGAGTTGCAAAGAATTTTGGATCAAGCGTTGTGGCACCAGCGACAGCAAAGTTAACTCTGCTTCAAGCATCAATTGAGCCGTTGACTACCTCAAGATATGGCTTCAGATAGGGTAACCCAACTGCTTCCGCTGCATTTTCATATACGTAATGCATATACACTAGTTAAACATCTAAAATTAACACCCCAATGATGATAAAGACAGCTAAAGATTGTCATTAACTCCGCTTTAAATGAGAAGTTCTTTTTCCTTATGGAATGCCAAAATTGCAAGTCAAAGATCAAAGAATTTACCTTATTATGGAATGCCAAAATTGCAAGTCAAAGATCAAAGAATTACCTTATTATGGAATGCCAAAATTGCAAGTCGAGAGTTATTTTTGAGGATACAGTTGGCATGGTATGGACATCTAATATAGTAGTCTTAAATTTTAGTCAGTTAAAGTTTGCATGGTATGTGCGAAAGATAATTCATATTACACATATTCATGTTTTAAATAAAATGGAATTCTTGATTCATGGCGATGGATGGAAGAGCGGCTTACAATGACAAATGGGACTATAATGAAACGTCATCGTCAGTCCAGCTTGATGTTTGGCACGACAAACCTCAAAAGCCGTGAGCTCCTTCATTTTCAAAGGCTTCCTCTGTCTCATGCGGTTTTAAATTCCATATTCTCAACTATGAAGAAGGCAACGTGTAATGCTGCACTAATTCATTTTTGTTGATGTAGAAAAATATGCTTCCTTCAATTACGTTTCTGATTAACCAAATAATGAATTACTACGTACTACGTATGACATTGAACCATTATCACTTCCACTATGTTGCTAAATGGAAGGGTGATTACTTTCATGACTAGTAGACAAGGGCTTGGTGTGGGTAAAGGCACGATAAGAATTTAGATTTCAGTTTCCTCATTGGAAGCTATTTACCAAGTTTGACTCATTTGCATTCAACTGTAAATCATATAGGAATTTGTGATTAATGCATAATTTGGATCCGAATTGAGCTAATTCATTGTGTTTTAAGTTTAGAACCATCGGTGTAACCTACACCCACAAGGAAAGCAACAAAAGAATTGCATTATAAATCAAGTGATATTTCGGAAATGACAATCACCCAAGTTACTCAAACACTCCTAGTGTTTTCTAGTCCCTAATTACATTTAATAACTTACAAATGTTTAACCCACACAAGTCGGAAGATAATATCTCAACCTCACGAAGGAATACACAAATCGTCCCACAAGATCTATGGCCTTAACCCTTTGATTACTTTAGAATGTTATTCACAAATAAGTCGCATGTTATATGTTCTTCCCAAAATGACCCACTTTTTATATAGTCAAAAATTGGATCCAAAATAGAAATTTTTTCCAAGAAACTTACTCAAGCTAGGAACCCCATTCAACTAGGAAACCTACTAAAATTAGAAAAGTTTCCTTTTTTAGCTCAAACTCGAGATATATTGTATTACTAAAGGTGCATCCGTTTTGTGGAAAATAGGTAATTCGGAAAAACATTTTTCGGAAAGTAATTGATTATATCGTTTACAAAAATAAATGAATAACAAACTTTTTTATCACTCATAAAAATAATTAAGCATGGGTTGCTATCGATGATGAAAATATTTACCATTACCTAATTTTCTAAACAATATAAGTAATTATTTTTTGAAAAATATTCTTCAAATCACTCATTTCATGTGAAATGAACGCATCCTAAATGTACACCGAAAAGAATATGCATGTGCAAAATATATACGACGTGCACAAACGCAGAGATCCATGGTCAGTTCTCAATAATAGTGTCCTATATGTGTCTCAAAAGCAAATCAAGATTGGTTCCGGACCTTCCATAATATCCGTCTATCTTTCCATCTCTGAAACTCACAAATACATCTAGTTTCCATTGATGAGAAGGAAAAAAAAAAAAAAAAAAAACATGGTTTTTGTCTTGTTGATAAGTGGCGTACACACATTCGTTGAAAGGCCGTATGTGTATACAGTTAAAAAGTTATTAAGAGGAAACCCAGGCTGCTTCTTCTTGAACGTGCGTCTCCTTCTTGTACGGTCATTTAACGGGGAAAAACAACGATTGGTGGGATGCAATTCTTTCACAAAATATGTCCGTTAATCGGAGACTTGTCCATGTTGGTTTTACTTTTTTGGAATCTGAAATCTGCGACTTGGAATTATTTGACAAAATTTATCAGTTCCCACTGACATTTGTTAAAAAACAAATAAAAAGGATTGAATGGCAAGAGCAGAACCTCTTTCTCCCCGAAGATTCTACGGTTAACCTCGTAGCATGCAACTGACCAGTAGAAAAAAAAAAATCGTACCATGCAGAACCTAATGTAAAATATGTGCACGTAAATTGACAGCACTGAAACTAGAGCTGCAAAACGATGTTGACAGTTCACCGGGACCCCCAAAAATGCAATTATCCGAGTTTGGTGGACATTTCCTTGCCTTTTTAATATGTCTCTCTAGCTGTTCTTTTTCGTTCGAATTTGTAAGTAGAATTGAATGCGGGTCATCGGATTCTTCAAGACTATAATTAATTGGGGAGCTAATGGTCTATGGAGTCCATGCGAGATGCTCAAATCGTTTGTGGATGTTATATTATAATCATGACCTAAGTTCCAGCTAATCTCAAGCTAGATATTTGTAGTTAGTGAATTAAACTTTAATATTTACGTTTAGTCATTTGGATTTTTAACTAAGATAGACTAGATAGAATAAGATATAGAATCCATGAATTTTGCCATATCGTATTTACTGTTTGGTAATTGCAATAATAAAATTGGGTAAGTTATATTTTAATTATGATCCCACATAGCTTCTTCTTGGCTATGCATAGACTTCCAGTCTTGAACTTAGATAGTATTGCAAACGTATCCCTTCCACTTTATTTTTCTTGCTTGACTGGTTTTAGGGTACTCTACTTGAATTCTTGCATGAGTTTAACAGAATTCCCTTCACGCTTGGAGGCAACGGTGCATCTAGAGGTGCTAGACATTTGATGCTCCAAATCACCTCTATATCTATTCCAATTGGAAGTTATTAACTCAATCGGAATGTGTACGCATGTCATTGTTGAATTTTGACGCTAGAAGCCCAATCTCCAATGTGATTTCAAGCATTTCATTATTGAAGAACTCTAGGTTGAAAAACTTTGCGGTCTACTTAGGTTGTGAGGACCATCATGACGGAGAATTCTACTTGAGGATATTGAGTTCGCTGATACTTTCCTTTCCTAAGATGGAGTATCTTGAAATCTTAGTTAGACAAGGCATATGTGGAATGACTAGTTAATATTCAAAATAACCAAGAATATGTTCTTTAAGCAAATTGCAAATACTAACTGAAAATTGGAATGTGAAGCATTGGTCCTTCCATATACACCTTGATCTAACAAAAATGTTTGGGCACTCTACCTTAGAATAGAAAAATGTTCCTCCACAACGGTCCCCACAACGTGATTAGACCACTGAGTGTTTGGGTCTACATTAATGATGAATTCTTCTAATGATAAGTGGCTAGAAATCACCTTGGAGATTTGGCTTTAAATACCAACTCGACAATGACATGCGTAATAATCCCAGCTGTTTGGTGAGTCAAATGTCTAGCACCTCTAGTTGCACCAATACCTCGAAGCTTAAAGGAAGTTCTGTTAATCATATGCAAGCATTCAAGTAGAGCACCCTAGATCACTCAAGCAATAAAAAGAAAATAGATGTGATTGGGATACCTTGTAAGTTGAGACTTGAATTTTTGGACAGACAAGGAAAAGATAATCATTAAATTATAATTTCTTTGCAAGGGTAAAGTCGAAGATTTCTACAGTTTGATGTTGCCGTGGATCGCATTTCATTATCCATCAAAGAAATTCAACTTATGGATGCGAATGCTTCTTCCTTTAGAGGCTCTTTTAGCCCCTCACATTCTTTTGCTAATAACTTATAATCTAAGCCTCGTGATGAAATTTGAAGGACCATATTCAAAGCAATGGGAGGTCAAGGTGTTGTGTAATTTAGTGCGCTTCAGTGCTCTCTCTAATGAGATTATGATGTCTGGATGTTAAGAACGGTCCAAGAGAGAAAATTATTTAATTATGATCATTCACATATCCTTTTATTGTAATAATAAATATTGGGTAGTACTATTTCCACTCCCTACATGACTAAATCACGCGATTTTCACCAAAAATACAAAATTGCCCTTTATCGTTCAATTGCAATTTATATTGGTGGTCCCAAGTTTATTTACTTTCCTTTTTATTATTATTTTATTTATTGTAGATTTTCATGAATATTTAAGGCACTATTTTTTTTAGTTGTTTTCCATAAGAATTGTTTTAGTCGAAAAGAGAAATTTCCAAGAAATATAGTTCTTTTCTAGGTTGTCAATTAAATTTATCGATAAAGCATTAGCGGGTGAAATTTAATTAAATCAAAAAATTGCATAAATTTTTTTTTTAAAAAAAATTAAGTGAAATACCATTATTTTGGATTGACAAAGATTAATATTATCAATAAACTATTTATGAAAAAAATATAAAGATATGTCATTGTGCATAACGGTTTTAGTGTATTCCTAAATATTTTCATGACATCTTACATGTATAAAAGTATTTCATCAATATAATAAAGAAAAAAAGATAAATTCTTTGATTTAGTAAATAAAAAGACTTGGTATATATATATATATATTAGACTAGTGAAATTTATAAACGTTTCACCAAGAAAGTGAATTATTGAGATAAGGAGAAAAAAATTAGATAAGTTGCTATAAGATCATAAGATCAATGATGGAAAAGAGACTTTTCAGCTTTATACTATATTAAAAATGTCTTTCTTTCATTACTAGTAGCGAGATAATTTTATATGGAGCATATAAAGCATTATAGGAATATTTGATAATGCACTTTTCTTTAATAAGCTAAAAAAATATGTGAAGTACTTGATCATGGTAACTATTCTAAATAGAAAACAAATTCTTGTGCAAATTAATTAGTGAATTTCACTTTGAATTTTGATGTACAAGTTCATTTGGATTTTCCTTGGAGAAATTTAATTTCTAAGTTGTTTGATGATTGAAAAAATTGGTCCAATCTAGATGGGTCAAGTGGGTGGGTGTACACTTGGAACTGAGAACATGACTGATATTCATAGATTCTAATTTTTGGAATAAGGAATCTCCTAAAACCGGCTAGTCCAAGCAATTGCTTTAAAAACTTGCCCCTATCGTCCAATCTATTGCATAATGTTTTGTTTAATTGTTTTGGTTTGCCACATCTGTGGCCTTAGAAGTTTGCCAAATCTTCCTACAAATTTAGGATGGAAAAATTAGGAGATAAGAAGCTGCCACGATGCATCATCAAAGTGCTTGTTTGTCATTGTGGGTGCTACTTGGAGCACTAATATTCTGTTCTTTGGCCAAGGGGGGCAAACCACTTTGCGATGGTTGCTACATGAGCTGCAATTTTGCTCGCTTCATTTATCAAGGCTTGTGAATTGTGCACATTAGGTGAAATCAATAGAAAGCACTTTCGCAAATTTTCATCTTTTCTCGTTCCAATTATGGCTACAAGGGAAAATTTAGCTTGTACTCATCCTCTACGAAATGGATTACACAAGAACCCGATAATATTATTAATTTGTATTTGTATATATTATTTGGCATTAGAAAGACAATAAATACATGTCCTTTAATCTGATTTAAAAAATGGCGTTGAGTGGTAATCTAGAAAATTGCGCCTGGAATCCCTCCAGCCTAGAGGTAAGGATCGAAAAATGGCCTTAAGGATAAAAGCGAGATGGACATGACATTATTTCATTTCAAAGAATGTGCAAATGATCACTTTGCGTATTTTGATGGTTCATAGCCAGTAGATCGACTCATTCCAATGCCGTATTGCTCAAAGCTCCATAGTAATCAAAATCAGTGTCCCCTACATTCACAATGACATCTCTCATTTCAGGCTTTGGCTCATGCACTTTCGGTTTTGGGCCAGAGTTTCTAAGCCCGAAACTTCAAACTGGGGCCGAAATTGATTTCGTCTATAATCTTTTGGGTACAATATTGATGAAGGATCCAGTGATTTTACCTCATTCGAGATCACAATGGACCGACCGGTGACCCAAGGGCATCTTCTCAGCGATACTGTAAGTAATCTCAACGTGGACGTGCTGATTCCCATGCGTAGGGTGGGGAGGGGCCGAGCTTCTCTTCTTCTAAGGGAAGGATACAAAATTGCAAACCACTAAAGAGGAGATGCTTATTGATTTAGGACTGTCGTTGTACTTAATTTCTCTGTCAGGTCTAACTATAATTAGTAGGGGGAAATTACATGGTGTACTTTGCGGTTGCATGTAATGATGTTTATCCACAATTGTTTTGTTACTTTTGAAAGAAAATATATGAAAATTGTTCTATGGATTTTTACCTCATTTCAACTCTCCCTTAGCAGAAATTATTATTTAAAAAAAATATATGGTATTAGTAAATGGTGGACTATACATGAGCAATCTACCGAGGATAGAATTATGCTAGGCTCAAATAGCATCTGAGAAAGCTAAGCATTGATTGAATTGTCCATGTTGATTGGTCAGTTGGAAAGAATGGTAGGAAAAAATTAAATCCCGTGGGTTCACAAAATACATCATCTTAAACGTGGGAGGAAACAGAGGGAATTAAGAGGATGCAAGGGGGACGGACCAGTTTTACATTTAAGTGATCTATATTCTTCCTAGGCCATAATTTGGACATTTTGTTTTCTTCCTAATATCATATTGCTAGGTTAATATCCTATTGTTATTACTTTACTTGGCAATTAAATATTTGTGTTCATTCACTATAACATGCCCACAGGTCACAACATCAATCCCATTCTTCATATATTTAGTATATTTTGTCGACACATAATATTTGACTATCCCATATGTATGTTTGTCACATATTTATGTGATGGTAGCATCCAATTTAAATTCGTTCTTAGTAAAAAAAAATCAGCAATTTGCAAATTCAACATCTAGTCTGTTCTTTTGGCTTGGAAAGTGGTGGGTTTGATTTGAACATGGTCTCATTGCACCAGCATAAGCGGTCTATAAGTCATGTATTCAGCTATCTTGTTTACGCTCTCCATAAACTTTCAAAAAAATTCCATCTATACCTATGATTTTCTCGATGTATTTCAAGTTAAACCTCACTATTTACATACTTTTGACCCCATCACATTCTTTGAGACACAGATTTGAGCAAGTTCTGATAAGTATGTTCTGATCATCTCAAGATTCAAATGTAAACTCGACCTACCCGTTATGGCAAATAGCACTTAGAAAACGTCGAAAAATATGGAAGGGGATACAAAGTCAAAGGTTGGAAAGGGGTTTCTGCACCAAAGTAGGATCAGCGGTTTAGATATTTGTCTTCTTTGAATTTGATAACTACGATGAATCATCCCATTGAACCGGATTTTAAGATTGAAGGTGGAGCCATTCCGACGGATTGAACGATTCCTAAGGGAGACGTTAATCGGTTGAGTAGAAATTTGCCACGATCTCCGGAGATCTTCGCTGACATAACCTCCCTTGCTCTCTATCTGTAAATGGAGCACAAGGGAAGGCAGTGAATAAGACACAAGCAGAGAGAAAAAGTGGAGATAGAGAGAGAGATGACAGATCCAGACGGGTTGCTCCCTGCTTAACACCACAGCACACGGCGGCAGCACTAACATGCTACAACGGCGCCACCTTGCTTCACCACCATGGGCGCTGAGCCCTATCCATAGTTGCAGTGTCTCTGGTGCTCCCCGGCCACCTGACGGCGTGATGGAACTCCGGTTAGGCTACACGTCATTGCATAATTGGAAGATTGCCCGGCAAGCTCGGTGCGGGACAAACTCCCCGACTTAAGGCTCCACCCCTTCCTCCTCCCAATCGGTCTTCCGCAGGTTGACGGCCCTGGTCATTGTCTGGCCAGGCGAAGTACAGGTATAGCGATGCTCTGCTACCGAACCAGAAGCCACTGCAAATGTCATCTCTATCGGTTTTTCAAAGCGCACCAGCATTCTTCCGTTATGCAATGATGCGTAGCCCTATCCACGAGGTCTTCTTGATTCATTAAATTATTGTCATTGATTTTATTGGTGATTTGCGATGATATCATTAAGTTTATATGTAATCTACAGATTTTATCATCTTCAATCTGTTTGCAATATATTTAATAGATATAATAATAAGAAATTTCACCAAGTAAACAGGTAGTATCTTTTGAGTTTACCCTCTTTCAACATTTGCACGTCCGAGCCCTTCTTGGAATTACTATGATCCTCTAGGAAACATGGATTTTCTTGGAATTTTTTAGAAATGATCAAGATCGAAAGTTGCTTTTGATTTTGCTTTACAATATACAAACATGAAACATGTCCATCTCCAAATATATCCGGTGAGGATGTCCCGGTCCTCACACCGAGGAGTAAGCATATCAAATCGCTCAAATCGGGAATTTCCCAAGCCGGCCAATTTGGTCTAGTTCCTAGAGGCATCAATCCGGTTATGAATTCCTAAGTGGGTCTAAATTGACCGAGAATTTATCACCTTGACTCACACCAACCATTGCCGAGGTCGGCGATTAGCTTAGGGAAATAAAGAAAAAAGAGAAAGGGAAAAATTTCTAAAAAATTATCTACATCAACATCAACCATATCATATAAGACGATCCATGACTTACCCAGGACCGCAATGTCAGCATTTTTTGGTATAAAAAAAAAAATCCTTAAACATGGATAATCCTATGTTTAATTTAATATATATTCCCATTATCCAAGACAATTTAATTAGTACATTGTTGGGTAATTTAAATTATCACTTCGTAGAATTAAAACCACATGATCCCCGCCAGTTCTCAATCGAAATTACAATGGAGCGCAAAAGTTGCTCGATCCCTATGACCAAGTAAGGTCATTATCTCGATCGAGTTTCCCAATATTTTATATACAAATAACTAATTATATAGCTACAGAAAAATCAGCAAAATTAAAGTATGATTAATGTATCATTAGGAATTGATGGGTGGCTTTATATGACGATGAGTAAGCATAGTTACGGTACATTATGAGCTGAAATGGATCATCATCACCATGCTGAGAAACTTAGCTATTATAATCTTCTTTGGGATTGTAGGGCTGGTAAGGGCCATTAATGGATTTGGAATCCAAATCTGGAATAATCAACTAGGGTATGTAGCAGAAAATAGAAAGGAAAAAGCTAATATTAAGGGTGAATTAGTGGCATTAATACATTTATTAATCAAAGGCTAACTGATTATGTAAAGGCTTTCTGTGATGTACATAAACGTTTGTTTTAATTAATGGTGAATTAGTGGCATTAATATATTTAGTCAATAGGCCCCTATGAAAGGCAACATTCCTAACTCATAATATAGTATAGCAAATTATGAATTTAAAGATTTATTTATATAATTTGATCGCTATTAAAGGGGGACAGGAGAATGCCACACTTCCTACGCAAAAATCTAGGGTTGGAGACTTGATTACACTAATTAACCAATTATTGCCATTTTGGTACCTAATCTTGTTCATTTTAAAATAAAGGTTTTTTGTCAAGCAATTTGGATTGATTTTATATCTATCTACTAACATGTGAAGTGATCATGCGGGTGTGTAGTTACTAAAGTAACAACCATAGTTACCAAGATCCTAATTGCAATAAAATTAAACATACGATATAATAAAAATACGAGCAAGTAAAGGCATAATTACACTATGAAGGCAAAATATGTTAATTCCTAACCAAACCCTGCATTTTTTAGATTTTCGAAATTTTTCTAATTTTTTTAATTTTTTTAAAAATATATATTTTAAATTTTTTAAATTTTTTGAAATTAATTTTTTAAATTTTTTAAATTAATTTTTTAAATCTTTTTTAAAATTAATTTTTAATTGAAATAATTGGGTGAATTGAGTCCGGTCCGGTCTGACCCGACCCAGATTTGGCTCGGTCGACACGGGTCGGGTCCGGTCGTAGTTTGGTCCAATTGGGGGTCGAGCCGACCGGCCCACTTGGAAGACAAGGCCCAACTAGCCTTGGTTGGGCCTTTCCTTGCTTCGAATTAGGCCCAACTAGTGGGCCCAATCCCCTACAAAAGGGGAGCCCACACACCCAGGCCCATGGCCAAAGCAAGCCTACTCGGCTTGAATATGAAAAGCCCAACTAAAGCCCAAAGAACAAAGGGCTCGCCAAGATAGGCCCAAATGAGCAGAAACCCTACCCGAGAAACAAAAAAACCGGCTCAGTCCAATCCACAGGCTGACCTCATTCATCCCTCCTTTGTAGCCGCTTGCATACCGTAAGGGCAGCAGCGCCGGCAAGGGACGTCGCCCACCGGGGAAGGCGGGTGGCGCCAATAGTGGGGACGACGGTGGACGAAGGCGGACAGTGGCAAGCGTGACGCGAACAGGCACCAAAGTCAACTCCGGTGTCCCCTGACTGGCTGCACTCTAATGACGATGTGGGCGTCTGGCCAGAGTAGGGTTGGAGTCGGTATCGACGGTCTCAAAACATGAACCTCAACGCAAACAGTGATGCAGCAGCAGGTCGACAAGGGCTGGAGTTCGTGTGAACCGAACGGCTGCGAACTCCAGCCCAGCAATGACCAAAAATAGGGGACAACGGGGTGTGACTTACCGGAGCAGCAACGGCGGAGGCCGAGTAGGGCAGCAGCGGGTCAATAGCGGCAATGGTAGCATTGGGTCGCGGGTTGAAGGCACTGCAGGCATCGGGTCTAGGTGCAGGAGAAGCAGAGATCGGCGGAGACAAGGCGGAGCTTTGAACGGCTGCAGGGCATGTGAAAAGTAGACGCGAGTGGCGAGTGCGGCTTCCGGTGGGCGGAAAGCAAAGCACGGCAGGCGGTAGTCGAGCCCACCGAGGAAGAAGAACAGGTTCTTCTTCCCCCCCCCTTTTTCTCCTCAAGCTCTGTTCTCTCTGGGGTCTGTGTTCTCCCTCGGTTCCCCTCTTTTCCTCTACTCGATGCTTCCTCTTTTTTCCCCTTCTCCTTGTTGTTTCAACCCCCTCCCCCTTCTAGGGTTTCACGTGAGAAGATGGGGGAGGGAGAAGACGGCATGGGTTGGCCCAAGGCGAGATCCGACCCGGCCCCTTCCACATTTTCTTTCTCTTTTTTGTTTTTGTTTTTGTTTTTGTTTTCTTCTTTTTTTGTTGTTGCTTGTTTTGTTTGTTTGTTTTTTTTTTAGTGACTAATTCCTAATTTTGTACACAATTAAGTCCTAAATAAAATTTTAAAATTTATGTGTCAATAGAACCCTCTTTGAATGGGAGCTCGAAGAGGTTCCATTCAAAGACAAAAGACACCTAAATTATTTTGGCGATAAAGAGACCCTAGGTGCATAGGCTGCATATGCACATATCAAGTCAACAAAAAGAACTCATAACTATGGAAGTGTGTATTGTCAATAAGAGGAAGAAAAACTCCGGGCTACAGAAGCATGCCGTGTCATAAGAAGAAGGACTCCGGGCTACAAAAGCTCTTCGGGCTACAAAGCTCTTCATGTCATAAGAAGAATAAGAACTCCAGGCTATAAAGCTATCCGTGCTACAAAAGCTCTCCGGGCTACAAAGCACACCGCGTCATAGGAAGACGAACTCTAAGCTACAAAGCTCTCCGGGCCACAAAAACTCTCTGAGCTACAAAGCACATCGTATCATAGGAAGAAGGACTCCAGGCTACAAAGCTCTCCGGGTTACAAAGCTCACTGTGTCATAAGAAGAAGAAAAACTTCAAGCTACAAAGCACACCGGGTCATAAGAAAATAGAAGACTTCAAGATACAAAACTCTTCGGATCATAAGAAGAGAGAAGACTCTGGGCTACAAAAGCCCACCGGGTCATAAGAAGAGAAAAGACTCAATGATACAAAGCTCTTTGAGTCATCAGAAGAGAGAAGACTCCAGGATACAAAACTCTCTGGGTCATAAGAAGATAAAAGACTCTGGGTTACAGAAGCCCACCGGGTCATAAGAAGAGAAAAGACTCAAGGATTCAAAACTCTCCAAGTCATAAGAAGAGAGAAGACTCTAGGCACAGAAGCTCACCGGGTCATAAGAAGAGAAAAGACTTCAGGATATAAAGCTCTCCGAGTCATAAGAAGAGAAAAGACTCCGGACTACAGAAGCCCACCAGGTCATAAAAAAAGAGAAGACTCCAAGATACAAAACTCTCTGAGTCATAAGAAGAGAGAAGACTTCGGGCTATAGAAGCCCACCGGGTCATAAGAAGAGAGAAGACTCCGGGCTACAGAAACCTACTGAATCATAAGAAGAGAGAAGACTCCAAGATACAAAGCTCTCCAGGTCATAAGAAAATATAAGACTTCGGGCTACAGAAGCCCATCGGGTCATAAGAAGAGATAAGACTCCAAGATACAAAGCTCTCCATGTCATAGGAAGAAAGGAAACAGTCTTACTATGTAACAACGGGTTTCAACCAAGTATGATAGTCTCACCGTATACAAATGGGTTTCGATCGGGAGGAAGGTCTCACCGTGTACGAACGGGTTTCAACCAAGTGTGATAGTCTCATCGTATATGAACGGGTTTCGACTAGGAGGAAGGTCTCACCGTGTAAGAACGGGTTTCGACCGAATGTGATAGTCTCACCGTGTACGAACGGGTTTCGACTGGGAGGAAGGTCTCACCGTGTAAGAACGGGTTTCAATCGGGTATGATAGTCTCACCATGTATGAATATATTTCGACTGGGAGGAATGTCTCACCTTGTACGAACGGGCTTCAACCGGGTGTGATAGTCTCACCATGTACGAACGAGTTTCAATTGGGAGGAAGGTCTCACCGTGTAAGAATGGGTTTCAACCGGGTATGATAGTCTCACCGTGTACGAATGAGTTTCGACTAAGAGGAATGTCTCACCATGTACGAACAGGTTTCGACCAAATGTAATAGTCTCACCGTGTATGAACAAGTTTCGACTGGGAGCGGACAAACATGGTTTACGAATGAAACCACAAGCCATGTGGTTTAAGGATGACCCATGAATCTCGTGGTTTAAGGATAGACCCACGAACCTTGTGGTTTAAGGATAGACCCACGAACCTTTGTACGAACGGGTTTCAACTAGGAGGAATGTCTCACCATGTACGAACAGGTTTCGACCGGGTGTGATAGTCTCACCGTGTACGAACGGGTTTCAACTGGGAGCGGACAAACATGGTTTACGAATGAAACCACAAGCCGTGTGGTTTAAGGATGACCCATGAATCTCGTGGTTTAAGGATAGACCCACGAACCTTATGGTTTAAGGATAGATCCACGAACCTTTGGTTTTTAGGGAAGCACTCGCTAACCCCTTGAAAAAATGCATGGCTTCACTGGGAAACCTTGTCACACTCAACTTGAGCAAATGTTATTAGAGACGTCATCAAGAGACGCATTGGCAATATTGCAGCATTAATTGAACAAGCTAATCAAGTTAAGTTCGACTGCTTTTAAAAAATATTTGATATTAAGCAGCATCATGTGGCGCAAAACTGTCATCTTGTTCGGGAATGTATCATTAATCATCAAATTCTCTGAGAGTCAAGTTCTTATCAAAACAGCTACGACTCGTGAAAAAGGCTCATTAAGCATGCCAAGCGAGAGCTTTTTAGTCAGAAAGGGTTTCTCACACACTCTCGATAAAATAGCTACTTGATCCCATTCATTTGCGTGGGAGTAAATGATTGCTGAGAGTATCTCACATAATTTGTCTCAAAGGCTTTCAGAAACATTCGCAATGAGCACAATCAGATCGATCAAAAAAGTCTTTTGAAAGAACCGCAACATAGGCTTGGTTAGTGCTTACACAAAGGAATTATTGCTTTGAGGCCAATAAATGAACATTTGTCACTATCTTCAACGGGTTTACAAGTCGAGAACTTGGAAGATAAGACAAAATAAAATTACTTCCACTCTTTCAAACGGTAACTTCTTGGTGATATTCCCATTTTCACTCAAACCATCTCAATCGAAGAGACTTCGGAAGAGGGTTATAATGTTGGTTTGGGAGAGACTCGAAAGGTTTAAAATTTTCAAGAGAGTTTTTAAGAGTTGGTGATCATCATGGCGTCGTGACTAGGTCACTTAATCTTTTGAAATCATTTGGGCTTTTGAAACATGACGCATCTCGAAAGTCTCTTGACCAATCATTTCTGCAATGGAGCTTTGCTCTTTTTTTTCTTTCTAATTTCCTTTGCACTTGCGATCATTTTTTTTTTTTTACGTAGGCACCTAGACTTTAATTGTTTTTTTTTTTTTTTTTTTACATAAGATGCAACATTTTGGCTCTTTTCTTAACGGGCATTGGCCTTGCTTTTACTAGGCATACTGCTTTTTCATGCCCCATAATTTGTCAAACTTTTTGCTCTTTGAACTTTTGGAGCTCTTATGACTTTCGAGATGCTTTTCACATTTTCTCGTAAATGTCAATTGTATTTCATCAATTCTTATGCCTTACCCCAATGAAGGGAGATGATCACCACTCGAGGTTCAGAAATGAATAATCAGGCCCAAATTGGTTAAAGCAATGGGTATCAGTGTTTGGATAGAGAAGGAAATGCTCTTCTTCACCTTGGGATGAGTCAAGCTCTAATGAGAATTCGTCTGAAGCTATCACCAGAAGATTGATGCAAGTGAAAGTAATAGAATCTTTCTCAATCTTTCGCTCTACAACACGACCGTAACCTCTTATGTTACTCCAATGTAGGGTCGTTCTCGATAGGGGTACTTTGAATGATCATCTTTATTCGATCCAAAGGAGTAACAAGAGATTAGTGCAATTTTTGGAATTGATGAAGGAAATGCCTTTATCATTTCAATCTTTGCGCTCATGCGAATGAATCCTTTGTCCTAAGAGAAAGTTGTTTTTCACTCAACTCTAAAAAATGTTTGAATGACGTGTTTGGAAATGGCTTGCCTTCTTCATCCTAAGCAAATCATGTTTGGCATGGTTAACATCTCCATCTCACTCTGTCGAGATTATCTGAGTAGATCAATCTCCATAGGGAAATTTGATTCAAAATGAATAACCCACAAAACAAGAAAACAATTTTGAGATAAAAAGAATGCTAAAAAAGTTTGTAGAATCATTTTTTTTTTTAATTATTCATTTTGTGCTTCTCTAGGAAAGCACCAAAGGTTCTGTTTTGTAAATAAATTTTCTATTTTTTTCTATTTTTTTAAAGAAAAAGAAAAAAGAAAAAAAAAAATGAGAAGAAGCGTACTTATCTCGCGGCATGGTGACTCGGTAACCCCGTAAAGAATGTGAAAGAATATGTTGGTGCAAAAATCTTTAGGGATTGAAATGTTGGAAACGATACATTATTACCCTTCAATAGCTTTCATCCTTTAGGCGCTAACATCTCTTGGATTCACCTTCGTGGATATTTGATAACTCGACAATACCCTTCCCTTGCATTTGCCTTTAAGTGTTTGACGTTTTCCTGATTCCTTGGTAGAAGGCACCGCTTCTACGGTCAACTGCAACTTTTTTTTTTTTCATTTATCACCCTGTAAGAAGGGAAGATGAAACGGGTTATCTCCATACTTAATTATGTTGAACTGAGGAACGATACGTCCTTTTTTGATGAATTTGACTATATTGTTCCAACACACTTCATTAATGGGTGAATGAGAGATTTTTCTCTAAATCAAATGTTGTTCTCCCACTCTTTATATAACAAACCTTTGTTCCATTCGAGTTTGTCTTGTATCAAATAAAAGGACATGTCATTTTTTATGCTGAAGAGAATCGAGTTTAGGAACGAAATACATCCCTTTTCAAAGTCAGGCAATCAACATCCCAAGGTGTCTCTTATGGAGGAAGGGGTAATATTGCCCATTTGTTTCATTTGAGTCTTTCTTTGTTAAAATGAACATGACTTAATAACGCTCCATCGCATTTGTTGGAGCGTTACAAAACTTGGTACTCTTGATGTCTCCTTGACAATGAAAAGAAAGTCATGTTAGAAATGGTATCAGAAATGGGTAATTGGAATCGATACAATTTACTCTTCCTTCAAATTCGCCTTTTTGGACGCTTGGCAACTCCCTTCATCTGTCTCATCATGCAAAGTGAACGAGATTGATAGGCTATTTTGGCACGTAAGGCATTTGCGTCATTTCTCTTCAAATAAATAAATTTCCTAGAATGGAACTCAACTTCGTTCCGCTTTTATGAAAGATTGGCACCGACGAAGCATCAACGCATGCTTACTCTTTGAGTTCAATGAGCCCGAGAAAATGACCACATGAAGAGAGGGCCTTAAGTAAAGTTTTCTTGAAATTCATTTTGGAAGGTAGACGTAAAGGTTCGCTTGAAACACTTGAAATTTTTTTTTTTAAGGGATGATTTTCATGAAATTAAATTCCATCGTTAAAAAATATGAGTCGCATGATTTACGAAAACATCAATTGGATTCGCAATCAAAACCCAAAATGGAAAACATGATTCTTAACAAGAATGAGAACAATGATAAAATACAGGAAACTCTTGTATATATAAGAGTAAAAATCAACTCTTGTCCTAATGCTAAGGAGCATCACGCATAACCTGCAAAAAAAAAAAAAAAAAAAAAAAAAAAAAAAAAAAACGACAATGTCAGTATGAGGATGAGAAAATGATTTCTCAATGAGGTCGCTTCTTACAATAAAATCGAGGCGACGGTACATGCCCCATAGTCCTTACTACGGGATTTTTGTATTTCGCCAAGATTTTATCATAAGAGAAGACATCATTTAAAAATCAATCCGCAGCCATCAATTGAACATCCACTCTATTCCAAAAGTTTTATGCAAAAGTGGCATTGATTTTTGAAAGATTGATTTGTGATTTCACTCTTGCAAAAATGAAGTAACTTTTGTTTTGAGAAATTTATACACAAAATGGAGAGAATTTGATTGAAAATGCAATTTCAATTTTGTGCCCCAATGTATAATCGCAACTTGAAAGTTTTTTTTTTTTTCAATCAAAATGCGATTTTGAGCTCATAACTAGAAATTTAAATAAAACAATGTGTTCAACAGGGCCAAATCAAAGTTTTTAGAACTTGCATTCAATGCTCACTTTCTCAAGAGTAATTGTCAATTTTTCAATCATAAGCCTACATTACCGAGGGCATCAATTGATTTCGCGAATTTCAAGATAAAAATTCAATACAAAATGAGCAAATAAAAAGGAAAATGATACTTACAATGGCTGCCGACCTTTGTGTCTGCTTTTTTTTTTTTTTCAATCACATAGACATGCACATGGAATGTGGTTCAATTTCTACTCTATATGGCCCAAAATGGAGCCATGGGATCACAGGATTGAACCAACAAGCTCGCGGCTAGGTCATATTACCCATGACTCCGGCTCCGTCAAAGAACCGACCCATGTAGCATGCTCGCAGACCGGGGTGGGTACCTTCAACGTGAAGAAAGAGATTTCGGGATAGAGATGGGCGACTCGTACTACACAGTTGTAGTAAGAGTGGTATCCACCTCAACATCATCCTAAGTAATCCTATGCGGCTCAGGTCCGGCGGCAGATTGTGAGTGCTAAGATGTAGTGCAATGTAAAAGATTCATGCACAACAATTTATAGGCAAACGACATTTCATATATAAAAATAAATCATATATTCCTACATCTCCCTGCAAGGCAAAAGTGAGCAAACACTTCCCCTTATACCTCCCATTCTACAAAAATATTTAACACCTTTAATGTTAGGGATGTACCTAGAATCCTCATAGCCAAACAAAATATTTTTGAACAAGATTAATTTTGGCATAAATCCTCTAAGGTTTAAAACCAGTTCCCCGGTGGAGTCACCAAGCTGTCGCGACCTACCCTCCGGGGGAGGGAACGGGTTTAGGGGTATTGGCTAAAGGACAGGCCTAAGGCCTATGATTCGGCATGGGCTTTCCCAAGCCCATGCCCCGTGTGACATTGGGATTTTTTAAGAATTTTGCATAAAATGAGTCGCCACTAGCCTATTGGGATCGACTAAAAACCAATTGAAGCACGGGAGTATGCCACACTTTCTAAGCAACCAGAGAATCTAGGATCGAGAACTTGATTATGCTAATTGACCAATTAGTACCCTTTCAATACCTAATATTGTTCATTTTAAAATAAAGGATTTTTGTTAAGTAGTTTGGATTGATTTTATACTTATCCACTAACATGTGAGGTGATCATGTGGGTGCACAATCATTAAAGTAACAACCATAGTTACCAAAATCCTAATTGTAGTAAAATTAAACACATGTAATGAAACATAATTAAATATACAAATTAAACATACGATATAATAAAAATACAAGCAAGTAAAGGCATAATTACACTAAGATGTCAAAATATGGAAATTCCTAACAAAACCCTGAATTTCTTAGATTTTCGAAATTTTTCTAATGTTTTTAATTTTTTTAAATATATATTTTTTTATTTTAAAATAATTTAATTTTTTTAAAATAATTTTTAATTTAAATAATTGGGCAAACCAGGTCGGGTTTGGTCTAACCCAACCCGGATTCGGCCCGATCAGCACGGGTCGGGTCCGGTCTTTGGTCTAATTGGGGGTTGGGCCGACCGACCCACTCGAAAGACAAGGCTTGACCAGCCTTGGTCAAGCCTTTCCTTGCTCTGGATTAGGCCCAACTAGTGGGCCCAATCCCCTACAAAAAGGGAGCTCACACACCCAGGCCCATGGCCAAAGCAAGCGCACTAGGCTTGAATATGAAAAGCCCCACTAAAGCCCAAAGAACAGAGGGCCCGCCGAGATAGGCCCAAATGGGCAAAAACCCTACCTGAGAAACAAACGAACTAGGTCAACCCAATCCACAAGCTGATCCAATTCAACCCTCCTTTGCGGCCACTTCATACCACAAGGGTAGTAGCGCCGGCAAAGGACGCCACCCACCGGGGAAAGCGGGTGGCACCAATAGTAGGGACGACGACGGACGAAGGCGACGGCGACAAGCGTGACACGACGAGCACCAATGTCGGCTCCGGTGTTGTTGACACCTAAATTTTAATCTGATTTTTAATTAATTAAGCTTTAAATTTCTTTTATTTTGTCATCTTTTTTGGATAATAAATAGTAAAAATAAAATAAAATAAACAAACAAAAACAAAGTAACAAAAAAGAAGCAGCCAAATGAGGGTTGGGCCTACGAGCCCAGCCCCTCCTTCTCTCTTGCACAGGCTCCCCATGGCCCGGCCCGCGTGACTCGGCCCTTTTTCCCTTTTTTCTTCCTTCTTCCCATTTCTTCTTCTTCTTTCCTCCTTCCTCCTCCACTTCTGCAAAACACGTGCAACAACAACGACACGCGACGAAGTGAGGAAGAGTAGCAGCGATGGGACACCAGTTTGACCACACCCAGGGCTGGTCGGTGCACGTCGACCGATGACCAACCCTTCGTCGATCGGCACCCCTTCCGCCTATAAATAGGCTCCCCGATGAAGGCCAAACGGAGAACAAAAAGCACGGCCAAGAGAGGATCCAGGGTAGCTAGGTTCGATCACTTCCTTCAAGGGACATCGAAGGAGGTCCAAGAGCCGACCAACCTGGAGATCCAGATCTAGCCAGAGAAGACGACCGGAGAGAGTTGGCTCCGGTAGAGAGAGGCTAGGGCCGTGAGCCGAGAAGTCCAAATCTGGGAAGCCGAAGACTTGCCGCCGTTGCCCCGTCGCGACTATCGCAACCTATTGCCGTTCCCCGCCCTGATGCCATTGCAGTAGGCCTACCATCTCACTAACCAGCAATGCCGTCATGTGGTATCCTCGTTGTGGACAAGTAACAAACTGTCGATCGACTCGTCATCGCCATCACTACCATCACCGCCGTCGTGCGGTATCCTCACTGTGGACCCGACTCGGTTCGCATTTTTAATATTATATTATAATATACTATTTTTAAAATAAAAAAATAATTTATTTTCCAAAAATCAAAAAATAGAAAATATCCATATTTTCCCAAAAAAAGCCAAAAAAAATTGATTTATATTTTCAGAAAAAAGATAAAAAAAAATCAACAAAAAATGCTTTAATGTCCAAAAAATGAGAAAATGACCAAAAAAGTATTTTTCCTCCAAATGCATGGAAAATCTCTCAAATATCCAAAAAGCCTTAGGGTTTAAACAAGATTAGATACCGAAAGGTTATTAGTAATTAATTAGTATAATCAAGTCCTCAATCCTAATTTCTCTAATTGCGCAGAAACGAGTATTTTTCCCGATACTTCGCTTGGGTTTCTAATTGGCCCACCCAAAATCGATTAGTGGCAACTCCGTTTTAAAATCAACTCACAGGTTAAAAACTTGGACTATTAAAGTCGTGAATTGATGGACTTGGGAGAGTCCGGGCTAAAAAAGACATAGCCAAACCATTAACTTCGCAAGGCGCCCGCCTTGATCAAGCGCTGGAAAAAGAGAGGTCGCAACAGGCGTCCCTTGAACGGCTGAGCTCTAATGACGACGTGGGTGTCTGGCCAGAGTAGGGTCGGAGTCGGTACCAACAGTCTCAAAACACGAACCTCAATGCAGACAGCGACGCATCAGCAGGTCGGCAAGGGCCAGAGTTCGCGTGAACCGAACGGCCGCAAACTCCGACCCGGCAATGACCAAAAACAAGGGACAATGGGGCGTGGCTTACCAAAGCAGCAACGGCGGAGGCCAAGTAGGGCAGCAGTAGGTCAGCAGCGGCTGTGGCAGCGTTGGGTCGCGGGTTAGAGGCATTGCAAGCATCGAGTCTAGTTGAAGGAGTGGCAGAGACCGGCGGAGATAGGGCGGAGCTTTGGACGACTACAGGGCATGCGAAAAGAAGACGCGAGCGGTGAGTGTGGCTTCCGACAGGCGAAAGGCAAAGCATGGCGAGCGGAAAGCGAAGCACGGTAGGCAGTAATCAAGCCCACTAGGGAAGAACCACAAGGTTCTTCCCCCCCCCCCCATTTTTTTCCTCGAGCTATGTCCTCTCCGTGGTTTGTGTTCTCCTCCGGTTCCCCTCTTTTCCTCTCGCTCGATGCTTCCTTTTTCTTTTTCCCCTTCTCCTTGTTGTTTCAACCCCCTCCCCCTTCTAGGGTTTCACGAGAAGATGGGGGAGGGAGAAGGCAGCATGGGTTGGGCCAAGGCAAGATCCGGCCCAGCCCCTTCCACATTTTCTTTTTCTCTTTTTTTTTTGTTGTTTTTGTTTTTGTTTTTGTTTTCTTCTTCTTCTTCTTTGTTTGTTTTGTTGCTTGTTTTGTTTTTTTTTTTATTGACTAATTCATAATTTTGTACACAATTAAGTCCTAAATAAAATTTTAAAATTTAGGTGTCAACAATAGGCATTGCAACTTATTATGTAAGCCTCACGCATCACGTGATATTTTGAAGCAATGCTCGTGCATGCCTTTGACAGTGTCATCACTGCAGCAATCCGATGGCAAGGAGAACGTCGACCGGATGGGTGCTGTCATGGTAAGGCTGGCCAGGCTGCAATCGAGTTTGCAACGAATGTTGGTGTAGGCCGTGCCCAAGCCTCTAATCGGCCTCATCACTTTCTTCTTCTTCTCGTATATGACTAGCCCTGGTTGCACTGGGTCTACTCAGATAACACAAACCTTTGCTTAACAATAACCCACTCATCATGCCTCATCACCAAATAATTTTCTATAGTGTTTTGATGTCTTAGCAATCGAATGGTATCTATAACATGATAAGGTTCCTCATGAAATTGATTAATATTCGATGTCAATAATTATTCTTTTTACGTGAGAAATGGTACGTGAAAACGTTAGCACAAAAAAATCATGAAAAGTCATAAAAGTAAGTGGATCCTTAGCTTTTATATCAAGCCAAAAAGTAAAGGAAAATTTCAATTAAGGGCCTAAAATGGAATCGTTTTCTCAAAAAAGGATCCAAAATGGACATTATCTCAAATAAGGACCTGAAGTGACTAACTTAGTTTCAAATAAGGGCCTCAACTTAAAAGCCAACCAAATCTAGGAGTATTTTCATCTAAAGACTTTTTTTCCTTCTTTTTTTTTTTTAAATTTATTTTCTCCTTCTCTTTCTTTTCTTCATCATAATTGTGCCTTCGCCTTTTTCACTCTTCAGATCACGTTCTCCAAAGTCCATCTTTATCTTCCTTGCCGAATTAGCCATCAACGCCCTCAACCTCATTTGTCATTACCCTCAATAGCAATTCCAGTACCTTTGTTGAAAGATGGAGGTCAATCCAAGCCCTAGATCGAGCATGAGTGGACCAAGATGTGACGCTCAGCTCAATTCGATCCCCACATCTTGTACATCTTGTGGTCGTGGTCAAGCACAAAGCATGATGAGGTGTAAGCCATTAGCTTGCTGCCCTCGTTGTCGTTGATGCTTGGATTCAAATCGATGCTCACGCAGGCTATGATCGATCTTAGCAAGGAGAAGCCAGATTGAAGTGCCTAAGCCACATTTATTAGAGGTTTTGAAGGAATCTCTATGATACTCATGTGCATTGATTTGTTTAGTAAAATACGTGGTTTTGGGAATTTCTGAGCGATTTTGCATTTTCTTCATCTTGTTATTTTCTCTCAAATCTGTGTAGATAATATTTCAGAGTTAGAGAGGCAAATTTGTTTGAACATGTGTAGACCAGAATCATTCATTTTTTAGATTGAGTGCTATCTGATTCGAATCGCCACCAAAGGCGAGTATCTTCAATCATGGGTCAAAATGATTCAGCAACCTTTGAAAATAACTAGCATGCACGACAAAATTGGACCATCTCAAAAAGCCACATATTCCACCTCAATGGAAGCTGTGTCAATGAATGTTATGAATAATCCAACCTGGACCCAATAAAACATTCTCAAGAAGCTATGAGTGAAAGTTATCCTGGCATAGGAAATTTCATTGGCGAGGAGAGCATGAAACTGTTACTTTAATTGCCATAATAAGTTTTTTACAGGCAAATTGAATAAAAACAAAACCCACTTATGGATATTTCTTGATTCTCAAGTTCATTATCATCATCGGAGAAGGTGAGTGGTGGCGAATAAATTAAAAACCGGCTTATGCTGAAATCAATGAGTTCTTGGGTGAGGATGCAAAATTGCATAATGTAGAGCATGCGCTTTGAAGTTTGCTAATGGAGAGGCTGAAAAATTGAAGCACGCAATTTGTAGTTTTGCAAAATTGCATTACTTCTTGAATATCTTTTTGTTTTCTTCTTTTCCTAAATTGTTCAAATTGTTTTGCACCTTTGCAAGCTCGTGCATGAGGAGTCCGATGCATTTGTCAAGAAGGAGGTGAGCAAGATGAAAAAAAGAAAGAAAAGAAAAACAAAAAGGAAAAAGAAAAAAAAAAGTCTTTAGATGAAAATACCTCTAGTTGCAAATAAGATTTGACTGGCTTTCAAGTTGAAACCCTTATTCGAGACTAAATCGGTCACTTCCGGCCCTTATTTGATACAATGTCTACTTTAGGCCATTTTTTGAGAAAACAGTTCCACTTTAAGCTCTTAATTGAAATTTTCCCAAAAAGTATTGAAGCTTTTATGTGTGTGTTGCGTAGCCTGCTCAAAGCAACAAGCCATGTGATCAAAGGTCAGTTATCGAAAGACCAAATCCACACACAATACCGCAAATTCTTCGATATCATTTCATTTTTAATATGCGAATAAAAGATCATGCTCGGTGTGAATTATATTGTTCCAATCAATAATCGTGCTCATATCCCAACAATTACTGACTCAATCAATCATGGCATATCTTCAATGTCAAAAAAATTACATCTTAACTGCCCATCTATTGCCAACTCGATTATGAGTTAGTTTCTAACGATGTTTTATGAAAAAGTAATTGTTTTTAAAATCGACAATCTTTTTCAATGTCATGCAGAAAGAGTTTCAACTCTGCAAGTGCAAGCCTTGGTCATTGTCCATGGCATTAATTGAACAGCAGACAGAATGCATCCTGGTGGTCCAAGAAAACAGCAGGTAAAAGACAAAAGAAAATCAATAAAGAACTTTTTTCTTTGTTCTTTCTTCTTTTTTGTATTGGAGATATCTGAACCTTTCTAACCATCCATATGTTGATTCGTAAGTTCAACTGTTTTTTATATTTTTGTAATTATTACTAAGGCTTAGATAATATATTTCACTTTTAATGGAAAAATATAAGTGCATTTCGCTTAAGCGGACGGGGTTTGAAACGTTTTGAGATGAAAAGGAAAAAAATGAAATTCTTATGAAAACCAGAAAGTTTTTATCTTGCTCGGCAAAAAACATTTGATTGAATTTTTTTTTTAATTTATATTTAAAATATCGATAAAAATAACTAAGAATAAATCAAGAGAAAAGATGATCAACAAAGGCAGCCGCCCGGATGGTAATTGCCTTTGTTGTGAGTGGGAAAAAAATTCAACAAAAAAGGCAAGCGGCGAGAGAGATTACAACAACCGTGACTACTATGATGAGTGCACGGGTTACGTAGGCACGAGGCTCAAGTGGGTGGATGGTCCGGTGTCGCAACCTATCCATCGTGGAGAGGGAGTAGGTTTAGGGATATTACCTAAAGGATGGGCCTATGGCCCATCATTAGGCAAGGACTCTCCTAAATACATACCTCGCATGACATTGGAATATTTTTAAGAATTTTGTAAAAATGAGTCGCCACTAGCCTATTGGGATCAACTAGAAATCAAGTGAGGTATGGGAGTGTATCTCACTTCCTATGCAACCAAAGAGTCTAGGGTTGGAGACTTGATTATACTAATCGACTAATTAATGCTATTTTCGGTACATAATCTTGTTCATTTTAACAGATTAGATTTTGTCAGGCAATTTGGATTGATTTTACACCTACCCATTAACATGTGAGGTGATTATATGGATGCACAATCATTAAAATAACAATTAGCAACTAAGGAAAGCGATTAAATCAATTGCATGAAAGAGAAAAAAATAAATAATAATAATAATAATAATAATAATAATAATAATAATAATAAATTTTAAAAAAATAACATTAAAGAAAAGATAAATACTAATCCAAACTAGATTAAAGAGGAACCAAAATCAACATACCAAGATTGCACAATCAAGGTTATTTTCGTCTTTAAAGACAACTAAACCCTAAGGTAAAGCCCTAAAGGCTTACTCAATTTTTATGGCACGGCTCTAGGATTAAGAAACTTCCATTCTTCTTCTTTTTTTGAGAAAAACAACTCATAAAATCTTTTTGTAAAATTTTTAAAAGAAAATTTGAATTTCTTGACATTTTTCATTTTTTTAAAATTTTTCTGATTTTGTTAATTTAAATTTTTTAATTAATTTTTTTTAAAGGTCGAATTTTTAATAATTTTGAATTCTTTAATGTTCTCCTAAAGTTGTTTGAATTTTCGGAAATTTTTTTTGAAATTTATTATTTTTTTATTTTTTATTTTTGATTATTTTTGAAAAAAAATTTATATATTTTTAATATTTAGGAAAACGGGTTTAGACTGGTAAACCCAAATCCGGCCCGTGGACCCAACCCAAACCTAGATCCAACATTTTTGGATTTTTTTAAGTCGTTTTCATTTTTTCAAAAAAAATTAATTAATTTTTTTTTTTTGTCTTTTCTCACTGCACCCCTTTTCTCTGCACCATTTGCTTCTACGACTCCTCCTTCCCAAAGCCACTTTTATCTTCTTTTCCCATTTTTTGTTTTATTTTTCACTTTTTCTATTTTTTTCCTTTTTGGTCTTCTTCTCCTTCGTGCTTAGCACGCCCTCAACCCTCCCAAAGGCTGTTTTCTCCTTCCTCGCGACACTCCTCACCGAAATTTGTTTCTTTACCAAAACTCATTCGAACAATAATAACAACCGAAGCACCTAGCATCCCTTCCAACACCAAACTACCCCAACCGGCGCGAATCACTGCCGGCCATCTAACTCCGGCGATGATTGAACCAATTTTGGATGCGGACATACCCAACTTAATCATACATGATTACTCTGCGAGAATCGCATGAAATTGTAATTGAAACATAAAAAACGGGGCACGTTCCGCATATATATGACCAAGCACAAATCAAAACGAGTTTGAACACAGTTGTTTCTCGGTTCTCTTTGAGACATTTTGTCAAACATTGGGTATGCAGCCACTAAAAGGGGCATACGGGCTCACTCAAGGACATATCAATCACACTCGAACGGATGTGAACACAACAAGTATCTTCGGGCTTCAACAAACTTTCAGAACTTAGATATCGTTTAGGCATGTTCACAAGCATTTGGTGTACGCTACTGACACAGGGGATTTTCCACTTGATAGAGATGCAAGACAAATCTAAACCCCTACGACGCATACTACAACAGTTAGCAGCTTTCAGGAAGGACTGGCTCGGACCGAAACTTGCGCGAACTAGTCAGCATGAGCTCCGGCCCGATGCCTCCCAAGAAGCAAGGGACACACGGTCGAAACAAAGCCTACCTGGTCTGAGAGGAGGGCTACGACAAATGGCGGCTGACGAACGGACCTCTGGCGATGACGGACCACTCCCTCGATCTTGTGCTCTCTCTCTCTCTAGGTCGCTCTCTCGCTTACCCTCCTACTCAATCTCTCTCTCCTCCTAGCCGAAGACCTCTCCCTTTGGCTCGCCCTCCATTCTCTCGAGCTTTCTAGTCTCGCTAGATCCCCAGAACCAGGCGAAAGAACCCCCTCTTCTCTTTGCTCTCTTCCTTTTCAACTCAGCCAATGACAAGCACGCATGGCTTCTACCACCGCCAGCCTATCGTGGCCGCTTGATCTCTGGATCACGACGTCCTTTGCCTTTGCGATCCTCTGACCATGCGATCGTCTGCCTCGCCCCTAGTTTGTATGTTTCTCTTTTCTTCTTCTTTTGCAAGAGTGTGGCTGGCGTGAGGGGAGGAAGAAGACTCACGCATGGGCTGGCTAAAATAAAAAAAGATGGGCCAACCCAAGTGCAAAAGAAAGAAAAGGCAAAGAGATAGGTCGATGAGCCAATGGACGAAGAAAAGCCCTCTATTCAGCCTCGTTCGATTTTCTTATACCTTTCAATGATTTTTTTTAAACTTTTTTTATGACAAATTTGGAAAAATAAAGACCATTCAATATGCTGTGCAGTAACGAAAACACAATACTTTTTAATGATTTTTTTTAACTCTTCTTTCTTCTTTCTTTTTTTTCTTTTTCTTTTTTTTTCTTTTTATTTTTTTATTTTTTTAATTTCGAATGTTTTTAAATAAAATTTTTTGTAAACTTTTTTTTTTTTTTATAAATTTTGAAACTAGCGATGCAAATGCTCCTAATGTCTATATGTGATGCAATTTTAATGAAAAATTTTTGTTAAGGTGTTAGAAATTAATCCCTAATTTTCCAATGCAATTAATAAACACTTAAACAAATCACCAAAGTTTAGGTGTCAACAGATAGCGAGTCGATAGGGGCTTATTGGGACAGATCCTACTAAAAGGTGGAACTCCCAAATTGATGACCCCGAATTGACGACCCGATGGTGATCAAGATTGCCTCATTCACATCAGATGGTAAGACTAAATACTATAAAATAAAACTCTGGATTTGCACTCTTTCTTTATTTCACATGACTTACAAGATCTATTAGACTTTCAAACCGATGCATACTTAAGTTTCTGTGAAGACCTTTCATGGTTTCCCAGCCATTGGGACCTTAGTTGATAAAGAAGGGCTGGCTTGGTTTTAATGGCCTAGATAAAATCATCTCATAGAGAAGTGGCCTCATTTTGACCAAAAAAATCTACGTATCTATACTCTTAATCGACGTATTTATACTTTTAAAATACATGCTTATACTTTTATGTTGTTCAACTAAAATAAAAATACTTTAATCTTGCGAAGGTATGCTTTTATTTGACCTTTTAAATGGAATGTTGGGATTACTCCTTTTGTGAAAACTTTATCTTGAGAAATTGAAATCTCGGTAGAGACAAACTATAAAATCCTACAAGGCAATAAGCTAGAACCCAGGTTCTACTCAAAAAGAAAAATAAAAATCATGATCTAAACAACTCATAAAATTAGTAGGGAAAACTTCGCTTTTATAATCAAGACTCTCTAATTTCAATTTTTCTAATCAAATCTTGAGGTGAGCAAATGACCCAATTCGACCTAAAAACCAACCCGATTGATTTCAGGTTGGTTTACATGGGGACTAGCTCATGATTAAATGAAAATTAGTAAAATATCTTAACCTATTTGATAGCTAGTTCATTGATAAGCTTGATGTGCGTTCAATCATTCTCAAGCGTCAAACTTTTAAGGTATAATATGAAAATTAAGAAAAGAAATGGTATTATCGCATCATAGTTCGATAAGTTTATTGACAAGATTGAAGCTTATTTTTTTTCGAGATAGGATCTGATAGTTATTATTAAGACGAGAAAATGGGAGTTGAGACAAAAAAAAATTGAAGGGGAAACAATAAAACAATAGCTATCGCGACCTTCCAGAATGAATTATTCGAAAGGGCTAATGGATTACTAAGTCTGAAGACTTGGCACAGGCCCTCCCAAGTCCTACCAATCGTGACTTGATGTTAAGAAATTAATCTATTTAAACATGCAATTATATTCAATTTGGAGCCGCCACTAACCAATTAGGGTTGGTTAGAAACCCAAGTAAAGTATGGGAGAATACTTTACTTTTGCGAACCGAGATTCAAGTAGGTGCGGGGACATGGTTACGCTAGATTAGTCTAATGCCCTTTCGGTACCTTTTAATTTTAATTTTAAAAATATTTTGCAAGCAATGTTGATTAATTTAAACTTAAGCTACTAACATGCAAATAGTCATGCAGGTGCACAATCAATAAAATAACATTCGATAAAAAAAAATGCTAATAAAAATGCATGCCCTAAACATGATTTCTAAATGACATGACACCTAATTTTTCTTTTTCTTTTTTAAATTTTTAATTATATGCAATCTTAATTTAACTTAATATGCATGAATTTATTTTAATGACATGCGAGATGCAATTCATATGGTATGACTTAAACTTATCACTATATATATGCAATCTAATTTACATAATCCTAAGTATGCATGTGCTACGTGATATAAGATGAATGACATGGTATTTCTACATGCATGCTCTTTTATGATTTTTTTTTTTATGATGATTTATTCATTTTTAATGCATGTATGCAACCTATGCTAAATAATGATGATATGAAATGAGATTAATTATGAATTAACCTATTAACTAACCAAGGAAATGATCTTTAGTTTTTCTTTCTTTTTTAATGACATAATGTTTTTTATTGAAAAGAAAGTAACTTAATGGTGCGATGATCATCTTTTAGCATTTTCTTTTTTATTAAAAAAAACAATTAAACTATAACTCATATGGCATGCATGACATTTTTGTTCCTCTTTTTTGTTTTACTAAATGAAAATTGACTTAATCTAAAAATATCTAGGTGTGTTGCTTTAATATGAAATGTGTATGGACCTAAGTACCTAAGCACCTAAGCTCTAGATATGACAATATTTTACTAATAAACAAATTCTAATTAAACCTATTATGCAAATGAATTAATATGTACCTAATATTTTTGGATTCTTTTTATTGAAATTCAGAATTAGTAAAAAAAATTAATTAGACTAACTAAAGTGAATGATATTCTAATTTATTTTAGGAATCAATTTAACTTAAACTATATCTTATCTTAAAAGCTATATAAAAAATCAAGACATGCCAACATTATTTAAAATTAGCCCTAACAAAAATCACCCATCTAAAAGTATAATCTAAAAATTATAATCCTATAAATGCAATTCTAATTTACTAACCCTAAAAATACAGTCCTAATTTACTTAAACCTAAATGCTCTAATGCAATATTTAGATTTTTATGTACTTTTTGATTTTTTTTTAATCTTTCCAAACAAGTAATTATTTTAAAAGAATGAAGATAAGAATTAAAATAACCGAAAAATAATCCATTGTCTCACGGATTAAATTAACAATTATTTTAACTCTATAATGATTTAACGATTGAAATATTATCAAAATTCCTAAAAATTAAAGTAATTAAAAGAAATGACCCGACGTGTTACGGGTCAAATTAATAGTTACCTTAATTTGGGATAAAACTCCTAATGTCTACAAGGTCTACAAATATTGACATACAATACTACAATTCAAATAATTAAACTTAAAAAATAAGCTAACATAACATGGAATAAGTAAAAAATAAAAAATAAAAATATACTACCTAAGGCTTGGAAAATGGGAGCAGCGACGGTGGTTCAGTGATGGGTTGTGGTGGCTGGAGTAAGGCGGTCGTCGAAACTCCGGCGAGGCTCGAGTAGCAACCGGACCTATAGCAAAACAAGGGAGGCAGCAGGTGGCTTCGCGAGTTGCTGGCGTGGCGGCTATTGGCGTGAGAGGACGAGCGTCAGTCTAGGGGGGTCGGGTGGTGGAGCGGCGAGGCGTCCGGCGGCTGGGTCGGCGAGGAGGGCTCGTGGGCTACAAGTTGCGGAGGCGCGGATATGGTGCGGCGGAGGCGAGCTACTGAGGTTGAGGTCCTACAAACGGTTGTGGCGCGGTGAGCAAAAAGGGGTCGAGCGCAGGAGGGCAGCGGCATCGGTGTTGTTGAGCGGAGGTGATCTACTCATGGCTGTAGAGGCACGGGCTGTAGAAGCTAAGGCACGGCAGCAACGTGTTGCTGCGGCGTCGGCTGAGTTGCAGATGCCGGGCGTTGGTGCTGAGGCGACGGAAAGCGCGCAAAGGTCGCAGGCGGATCAAGGGCAGAGGTGTCGCGACGGCGGATCGTCGGGCGAGTGGAATGGCTCCGGCGTCAGGCTTCACGGATGGTGACCGGTGGCGCGGCAGCAATACAGGAACCGGCGACTAAGGGCGTCGCAAGGGACCCGAAGAAGAGAAACAGTGATTTTTCTCTCTCCCTTGCACGTTCGGTCACTTCCTTTTCTTTTTTTTACCTTTTCTCTCTCTCTCCGTCACTCTCACGTCTTCTCCCTCTGCTCTCTTCCTTTTCACTTTTCCCTTCACCTTTTGACTTTTCTCCCCTTCTCTTCTCTTTCTACATTCCCTGCACTCTCTCTGCAGAAGCAAAAGCTTCTCTTGACTTTGCCTTTTTTGTTTTCTTTTTCCCTCCACGAAGAGAAGTCGCCCCCCCTCAGTCGGTTCCGAAGCTTCGCATTTTATAGTGAAAGCGCTCAAAGTTGTTTTTGCAAGCGAGATATTCACTCAACGACTCCAACAATAAAAAGGCTCCAATCAAATAAAAATTGATTTTTTGAATTTTTAAATGAAGATATATTTCCAAAACCGAATTTTTATTTTATTTATTATTTTCTAAAATATTAGGTGTCAACAATAGCACATAAATTTTAATGCATTACAAAGAAAAAAATTATTTAAAAAAATTATCTAAAAAATCATAAACTTATTATTAGTGTCAAATTAAACCCAATTTAATTGATGAACAAGTGTTTTCTTTCATTTTTAGCCTAGTACCTTTGAACTTTTGATAAATTCTACCTGCTTTTATTTTTAATAAACTTTTAACAATGAGGAAAGATCACCCATTAAATTAATAATTGCATGTTAAATTGTGTGTCAAATTATATTCCCCAACTTCCCCATGATCGGCAGCTTTATTTGATTCCTCGGAAGCCATGACTAGGCCCACCTCACTAGGTTGACTTGCCCTCTTGGCTGACCGAGGATGACATCAACTTCTACGACCACCCAGTGCATCCAGACCGATCTCACCAGAAGATTCTATCAATTTAATTCCAAACCTTCAACCTTAAAAATGACACAAATAAAAATTTGAATACATTACCTGCAGTTGTGGGATCTAACTTGAGTTAAAATGTGATTAGAATACTCATTTAAATAATTCAATTATAAACATTTTAATTGTGATTATTTAAGCTTAAACTTTTTTAATGATTTGTCAATGTAGTCGTAAACATTTTTCTAATTTATCAATTTAGTCATTTCGATTAATTTTGACTAGATCACTAATGTGGTGATCTAGTTAGTGTTGCCAAACCTTTTGAGCATGGCTAGCATTAGACATGAATTAATTTTTTCAATGTTTTATTTTATTTTTCCCAAATTTCTTATTTTTTTTTATTTTCTTATTCGTAACCAAAAGACGGCTTAGATTCATGGTTAGAGTCAATCCCTTCGGGTGTGTTTTGGTAACGATTTTGTTCCCCAGCAGATTCGATCGAGAAATGATTTTTTTTTTTTATTATGTCTTCGGGAACAATTTCTAAGCATTTTAAGCCGTTTGGTAACTGTCCAAAATTTTTGATTCTCGGAATAGAATTACGTTTGGTACCATGCTCATTAATTCTGTTCCAAATCAATTTCTTTTAATTTTTTTACTTTTTTTACTTTTTTTTCTATTCTTTTTTCCTTTTTTTCTTTTCTTTTTTTCTTTTTTTTTTTTCTTTCTTCCTATTCTTCTTCTTCTTCTTGTGGCCGATCGCCGGTTCGAAACACCGCAATTGGCTAGATGAGGGTCGGCGACCTCGGCGGAGCATTGCCGGCGGCTAGGCGAGACCTGCTTGGCCACCGGCGAGACTCGACCTCACCAAGCTTGCCCAGCCCCGACAAGGCCCACTTGGCCACCAGCAAGCTCACCGGTGGCCTGTCGAGCCTCCGGCGAGCTCGCCGGACAGGTTGCCGATGGACGGCAATGGCGAGCGGCAGCGGCGGCAGGCGGTGGCGGACAGTGGTGGAGGACAACAGACGGCAACCGCGGGATGGCAATCGATGAAGAAGAAGAAAAATAGTTGGTTTTGATTCGTAGATTTGTTCCTAGAACAAAAATTAAAATTTTCTTTTATTATTGATTCTATTCCAATTCTAATTTCGGGAACAAAAAAATAAAAATTTATTCTCAAGAACAAAAATTTTACCAAACGCGATTTTGTTCTCAAACTACTCTCGGGAACAAAAAATCAAAATTAGACATTATTTGGATGGTTACAAAACAGGCACTAAAAGGCACACATATACCTTTTGATAAAATGCCTTGAAGTATCAACTAAGAAATAGTTCATGATATCACCGGATTCAAGAGCTCGTTGATATGAAACTGCTCAATCATAAACAATTCTTTTAAGCATATAGATATGATTCCCATCACGATATAATTTTTTTAATATATAAATTTCAATGATCATTGCTATAATTTACCCAAATAATAGGTAGTTCGACCTAAAACCTAGACAACTAATTCTAGCCTTGTTGATGGGATTTTTTTATTTTTCTACCCAAAAATGGAACAAAAGGATAAAATAATAGAAGAATGAAAGCTAGAACTACCTTTGTTGATCATCATTATGGTTGTTTAGGGAAAACGGTCCTCATCCAAAGGCAAACAAGGTGACGAGTGGGGGCATTGCAGGACGTTGCAGATGTAGGTATTGAAGGTAGTTGAAGAATTCAGTAGAGTACTATAAAGGGAGAAGTACACTATCAGTGTCATAAGTTGTGTACGACGCTCACTTTGATGCCAAAAATTTCCATCAGATCACTTAAGTGCTAAAATTTTTGAAAAACGATCATTTCAGTGCCAACGCCGATCTGATTGGTCAAAAATCCGACGTGATAGTTTTTTTTATTAATTTTTTAAGCCAACATGGATCGCTGGAGAGTACAATCAGCGTACAAATAACAAAATGATGCCGTTTAGCGTCTTTTCCCCCAAATTAGAAACCCTAAATCCCCAAATTCGACCGAACCGCAAGTCGAAGAACCTAAATCCCCAATTCAACCAATTTGAGTGCATACTTCAATTTTTTCTCAAAGTTATTAGTTCGCTCTTGCAAATGGATGGCATAAGCTTCAGCAACAGCTCACATTCATATAAAAAGTGAATTAGATGATGAATGTTATTGTTATTGTGGGTTACCAAGTCCGAGAAGTGTTGGGGTTTCATGAATCATGTATAAGAAAAATCAACAAAATAAACGCAACGGAAACAAAGATAAATATTACACATGATTTTCCTTAGGCGTTGTTCGTGCGTTTTAATCAAAAATCTAAACATAAAAGGGAGTTAAACAAAATACCTCTCGAAGCGCACTTTGAAACAAGTCGGTTTGGATGTTCTACAGTTCGAGTCCCACAAGCGTCGGACCTCTAGTTCAGACACACCAACAACGAACGTCGAACAGAAGAGAGAACTTTCGGATATTCACCACTTCGATCGTGCTAGCAATCACGTGGAAACAAATCGTCGTATCCTTAATGTATAATAGTCACGGCCCGAACGAGATAATGTTCTTCTTTCTTGCGTCTCAAAGACTCAAGAACACGCACACACTTTGCTCTCTATTTTAGCAAAGCATCTTCTCTCTAAAACAAATGCACACCCACCTTTTCTCTATCTTTTTAACCCCTCTCGAAGTGTCGCAAAAAACAACTCTTTAAAAATAAAAAATATAAACCGATCAGCAACGGTTGCTGATCGATGGACGATTAGCAACGGTTGCTAATCGATGGACGATCAGCAACCGTTGCTGATCGTCCCCACTCATGCACGAAGTTGCTCATGCACGACTTCGTGCATGATGGTCAAGAATCGCTGACCGTTCATGCACGAATTCGTGGATGACCATCCAAGTTTCATGCATGTGCACGAAGCACATGCATGAAGCTTCATATATATATATATATATATATATATATATATATATATATTTTTTCTATTGGTTATTAAAAATGTATTAATTAATTAATTAAATGAGCCAATAATTAATTAATCAATTCCTTTTAAAAATAAAATGAACATAATCTTTATATGTACAAATGAAATTCCTAATATGTAACTATTACATAACAGCTTTAGGGCATACATCTAACAATCTCCCACTTGCACTAAAGCCAACTTGTTTGGTATGTTAACATATATCCACTTTGGGCATGCGTGTGCATCATATGCAAGTAGGCTCGTGACTATAATACAAATTAAATTAAATCTCATTTAATTTAATTTCAAATGGACTCAATTCGATTGCAGTAATTGTAAACATATTTGCAATAATATTTCTCTCTTGTTCCACGTCATCTTAATTGTTTATGGTGTGTGACATCCCTAGGTTCATCACTAAGCTGGTAGTAAGACTTGTACTAACACATTAATACTTCCAAAAGAATTAATTGTCCCGATTAATTTTTTAGGTCTTACAAGCCACGATTGACACCTAGCAATAAGTCATGGCTATCCAGATAGTGTGAATACTTTAAGAACATAATGAACCTATCAGCTTTGGCTACAGTGTAATCCAATCCTTCTATCTTACTATGTCCCGATCAAACAAAGACCATGGAATATTTGTCAAGTCATTAATTCGATCATATGCACAAATCTAATTGACATGCATTTTATTCGAGATATAAACAATTTATTCTCGGTTACAACCCCGGTCGAGGATTTCAATGCAGTGTCACAATTAGATCGCATAGGACATCATTATCATACCTTGCATATAACAAGGAGACATATTCCATATTGCGCACACGTGTAACTTCATATATGAACAAACTATGACCATCAGGTATAAAGACGGATCAACGACCCGGCATTATGTGCACCCGTGAACCATAGTTGTTCAATACACAAGTTAACACTGTGCCTCAGGTCTAATGATTATTTACACAAGACCAAAGCATGAACAATTAGACATTGACCACGCTAAAAGCTTCCATGTCGCTAATCGTTCCATATGCGTCACGTTCAGTGAATTTGTCTAATACAAACACCTGTGTTATAACTCAGGCATCATAATACCCAATGACATGTGACTCATCATTCCTTTAAGTATCCAATACTTAATGGCAAAGTTAAGAACAAACCGGTCTCAACAGGATTATTAATATCCACTTAATAATCCATTGACCGAGAACGATTTAAAGATTTAGTCTAACTATGAACCCGTCACATATATTCTTGACGTCTCAAGAATAGGTTTAGTTGCAACTGATCTTATGGAATCATTCATCAATATAAAATAATTGGACAAATGAATGAATACGTCATTGCCATTAATTAAATAATAATAATGAAAATACAACTGAAATCCTTAATATGTAACCATTATACAGTAGCTTTAGAGCATACATCCAACAATCTCTCAGTTGCACTAAAGCCAACTTGTCTGGTACCTCAAACTCATTTTGTCAATATATCTTTCAAAAGAAGACTGAGGTAAGGCCTTAGTGAAAGGATCCGCCACGTTTTCTGCTGAGGCAATTTTTTGCAAGGCGATATCACATCTCCCAACAATTTCTCTGATGAGATGGAAGCATCTCTCAATATGCTTGGACTTCTGGTGAGACCTTGGTTCCTTAGCTTGAGCTATCGCCCCATTGTTGTCACAAAACAATGTGATCGGTTGCTCAATTGAAGGAATGACTCCAAGTTCAAAAATAAACTTCTTCATCCAAGCGGCTTCCTTTGCTGCTTCAGAAGCGGCTACATACTCTGTCTCAATGGTGGAATCAGCAGTTATACTTTGTTTGAAACTTTTCCAACTAACTGCACCACCATTGAATGTAAAGACAAACCGGACGTAGACTTACAATCATTAGGATCCGATTGAAAATCCGAATCAGTATAAGCTACAACTTTAAATTCTCCTTCTCCATATATCAAGAATAAATCTTTAGTCCTTCGCAAGTACTTAAGAATATTCTTGATTGCTATTCAGTGCTCTTCTCCTGGATTAGACTGATATCTGCTAGTAATACTTACAGCATGCACAATATCAGGTCTAGTACATAGCATAGCATACATTATGCTTCCAATAGCGGATGCATATCGTATCTTTGCCATCCGATCTCTTTCTTCAGGAGTGTTGGGACACATCTCCTTAGAAAGACGGATCCCTTGCCTAAAAGGCAATAATCCTCTTTTGGAACATTGCATGTTAAACCGTGTTAACACTTTGTCTATGTACGTAGATTGTGAGAGGCCAATCAATTGTCTTGATCTATCTCTATAGATCTTGATACATAAAATGTAGGTTGCCTCTCCTAAATCTTTCATGGAGAATTTCTATGACAAGAATAGTTTTATCGATGATATCATTGGTACATCATTTCCAATCAAAAGTATATCATCGACATACAAAACCAGAAATGCAATTGCATTCCCACTGATCTTCTTATATACACAAGATTCATCCGGATTTTTGATAAAGCCAAACGATTTGACTACGTCATCAAAACGGATGTTCCAACTTCTAAAGGCTTGTTTGAGTCCATAAATGGATCTCTTAAGCTTACACACTTTCTGTTTTTCACTATTGGATTCAAAATCCTGTGGCTGTTCCATATAAATGTCCTCATCGAGAAAACCATTTAGAAAAGCCGTTTTGACATCCATCTGGAATATCTCATAATCAAGGTGTGCAGCTATAGCCAACATAATCCGAATGGATTTTAGCATGGCCACAGGTGAGAAAGTTTCATCATAATCAATTCCTTCTTTTTGACGATATCCTTTCGCCACCAACCATGCTTTGTAAATTCCAATTTGACCTTCAACATTCATCTTCTTCTTGAAGATCCATTTACAGCCAATTGGTACAATACCATCTGACAGGTTAGTCAAGGTCTAAACCTCATTGGAATACATTGAATCCATTTCAGATTTCATGGCCTCTAACCATTTACTAGAATCGATGTCCAACATTGCCTCCTCATAGGTTTTAGGATCACCGGGTTGATCACTATCATTCACAATGAATAATGGTTCGATATGATCAACCGAGTGTCTATAACGAGCAGGTGGACGAGACGTTCTCACACTTCTCCTAAGAGGTTGTGTATCAGAAGCTCCCACTGAATCAGAGATTGGTATCTGAATTCGGTTGTTTGGCACTTCATTATTTTCTTATTGTAAGACTATTTTCCGCCCAGCACCACTTTCTTGGACGAACTGATTCTCCAAAAAAGAAGCGTGCTTGCATACCAAAATTCTTTGGTTTGAATGAAAATAGAAATAATATCCAAGAGTTTCCTTTAGATATCCAATGAAGCGACCTTGTTCAAATCTTACCTCCAATTTTTCCGTTTTCAGTTTTTTCACGAAAGCTGGACAACCCCAAATCTTAATATGATTAAGACTAGGTTTCCTACTATGTCATATCTCATAGGGCGTAGTTGAAACAGATTTGGACGGCACTCTATTCAGTATATATACAGTTGTCTCAAGGGCATATCCCCAAAGGGATATTGGCAAATCGGTGTAACTCATCATAGATCGTACCATATCTAATAAAGTACGATTTTTTCGTTCGTATACACCATTATGTTCGAGTTCCGGAGGTGTCCATTGTGATAAAATGTCATTCTCTTTAAGATAGTCCAGAATTCCAGTACTAAGGTATTCACCTCCTCGATCCGATCGAAGAGCCTTAATACATTTTCCGTCTCTTTCTCAACTTCACCTTGAATTCCTTGAACTTTTCAAATGATTCAGATTTATACTTCATGAGGTATAAATAACCATATCGTGGCTGATCATCGGTGAAGGTAATGAAGTAATTATAACCACCTCTAGCAGTTTCATTAATTGATCAACATACATCTGTATGTATTAATTCTAATATGTCAGCAGCTCGCGCACTTTGTCCCATAAAAGGCGCTTTGGTCATTTTTCCTAGAAGACATGCCTCACAAGTCAAGTATGACTCAAAATTTGAAGGATCAATGTATCCATTATTACTCAAATTGTTAATTCTGTCTTCTCCAATATGACCTAATCGGAGATGCCAAACATATTTTTTATTTGGACCGTCTCTAGGGCGTTTATTAGTTATGGCATTTATATCAATTCTATTTTGCTTATTGACATTGGTAATCACATTACCGAGCATTGTAATGGTATAAAGATTGTTGGTTAATAAGTTAGAACCAACACATATTCTATTATGATAAATAGAACATACATCATCAGCAAAAGAAAATTCATAATTCTCTTTACCCGGGAGGTATAGAGATGATGTTCCTAACAACATTCTTATAATGCAAACAGTTCTTTAAAACCAATACATGTCCAGAAGGCAAACATAAACGAAAAATCCCTATAGCTAATGCAGCAACTCTTGCTCCATTGACAAACGTTAGGACAATCTCATTTCGCCCTAGCATCCTGCTTATTTCCAGATTTTGCAAAGACATACAAATATGTGAAGTTACAACAGAATCTAGAACCCATGAGCTGGATTCAGCACTAATCATAAGATTAGTTTCAATAAGCATAAACACCATACCTTCATAAGGTCGGTTCTTGGGCTTGACCTTCAAGCTCGCGAGGTACCTCTTACAGTTCCTCCTCCAATGCCCTTTGACACCACAGTAATGACATTTCCCTTTATCAATCATGGGTTTTGGTTGCACAACAGGTTTGACAAGCCTCTTCCATTTATTCTTCTTTAAAACAGTCTTACCCTTTGAAGAAGAAGCCTTAGCCATAGCCACTACATTTGGCCTCGTGTTATGCATTTCCTTCTCATAAACTACCAGCATACTATGTAACTCAGCAAGAGTTTTCTCCATCTTATGCATGTGGAAGTTTTTGACAAAACTAGAGAAGGAATCGGGTAAAGATTGGAGGATCAAATCCACAGCTAACTCATTGTCCATAACGAGATTCAGCCTAGCCAATTCTTCAATGTGCCAGATCATTTTCAAAGCATGAACATTAACAGATGATTTTTCAGCCATCCTCATACTGTACAATGCCTTAGATATCTCATATCTAGAGGTTCGACCATTCTCGTCAAAGTATTCCTTTAAGTGCAAAATGATCGACGCAGCATTTTCCATAGATTCATACTTCTTATGTAATTCATTATTCATAGAAGCAAGTATATATGACCTAACTTTTAAGTTATCATCATGCCACTTATCATAAGTGACACGCTCCTCTTGGGTCCCACCCTCAGGAAAGGAGGTTGGCATCTTTTCATCAAGCACATACCCAATTTTTTTTTAATTGAGAACAATTCTCAAATTCCTCACCTAGTCGGTGAAATTGGGTCCAGTCAAACAATTATTGTCAAGTATAGAAGCGAGTGGGTTTGTGGTCACCATTTTCAGAGTAATAATATATATATATATATATATATATATATATATATATATATATATATATCTGTTGCAGAAAATAAATTGTTAGCCGTTGTACTTTTCATAATAACTATTTCATTTTGGTCTTTAAATGAAATAGATTCTCCCACTAAATTTATATTCGAATCTCATACTCCTTAAGATGGGAAGCGGTAATCTTTGTTGGGTAAAGATTACTAATGGGGATTGGAATCTCACTAGTCCAAAGTCCACCTCACCTAACAATTATTGGTGTCCTATGAACTTAGTGAGTGAACCAGCTTGTTCAACGCATCATATACGAATCCCAATCATAACTTCGGCCTCTAGACCATGAAAGCCTCACCTAACAGTTATTGGCATCATGATCATAGTTAAGTTTAGCCCATCGTCTCATGCAGGTATTGAAAACACAAATGATTCCCTCACTTGACAGTTATTAGAAATCATTTGGCTCCAACCCCACAGCATCATATATATAATGGAGTGGTCCAATATTATAAATGGTAATTAACCCCTATGTATCCAAAATCGGTTAGTTAACCACTATAATATTGGATCAAACCACGACGATGGAAGGTCACGAGTCCGAAACCCGTTTCGACTTAATATTCTTTGTAAGGAGATTTGGGTCGTTATTAATAGTTTCACTTTGCACATTAACCGCTTTAATATGCACGATATCATAAACACAATAAATAAATAGAATAGATATCACATAATATCTATCCTAGGTGGTGATCATGGAATTATGGTTCAATAGGTCTCGAGCCAAAAAGACCCATTTAGCCATTTTAATGTTTTAATAATATGTACCTGCTCTTCACTTTTTCTTCAATCTTTGAACTCTTCAAAGACCGGACCCAGAGAGCTCATCGGTTTAATGGCTCATCCAATGGCTCCTCCTATCTCTTGTAGTATTTACATCAATAATTGAATTACTAAACTATATTAAAATTACATATTAAAATAAAATAAAAGGAAGGACGCAGCCTCCATTTAATAATTACATCCCCAAAAATGAATACCTGTAATCATCATACATTTATCCATACAACAATCACAACAATTAGGAATTTTTTCATGATCACCACCCTTCCTTACGAACCATAAATTCAAAATTTAAAGCTCGGAAGGCATGCATAAAATTATGCATATCATTTGCAAAATATAAACATAAAGTATAACAAGGTACGGATTTTTGATTCAAAATTGATTTAGTTCTAATTTTTGCTTAGTTGATTAAATTTATCACATAAATTAATCAACTTCTATAGGCCACATAAGAATAAGAGAACCAATTCTCTTAACAAAAGTAAATTGGCCATTAGAACGCAAAAATATATTTAAACTATAAATCAATTAAACGCACGAAACGCCTAAGGTTGGCTCTGATACCACTGTTGGGGTTTCATGAATTATGTATAAGAAAAATCAACAAAATAAACACAGCAGAAACAAAGATAAATATTACACATGATTTTCCTTAGGCGTTGTTCGTGCGTTTTAATCAAAAATCTAAACATAAAAGGGAGTTAAACAAAATACCTCTCGAAGTGCACTTTGAAACAAGTCGGTTCAGATGTTCTACAGTTCGAGTCCCACAAGCGTCGGACCTCTAGTTCAGACACACCAACAACGAACGTCGAACAGAAGAGAGAACTTTCGGATATTCACCACTTCGATCGTGCTAGCAATTATGTGGAAACAAATCGTCGTATCCTTGATGTATAATAGTCACGGCCCGAACAAGATAATGTTCTTCTATCTTGCGTCTCAAAGACTCAAGAACACGCACACACTTTGCTCTCTATTTTAGCAAAGCATCTTCTCTCTAAAACAAATGCACACCCACCATTCTCTATCTTTTTAACCCCTCTTGAAGTGTCGCAAAAAACAACTCTTTAAAAATAAAAAATATAAATCAATCAGCAACGATTGCTAATCGTCCCCACTCATGCACGAACAATTGTGCATCAGCGGCTGCTCATGCACGACTTAGTGCATGATGGTCAAGAATCGCTGACCGTTCATGCACGAATTCGTGGATGATTGCTGACCATCCAAATTTCATGCATGTGCACGAAGCACATGCATGAAGCTTTATATATATAATTTCTGTTGGTTATTAAAAGGTATTAATTAATTAATTAAATGAACCAATAATTAATTAATCAATTCCTTTTAAAAAATAAAAGGAACATAATCTTTATATGTACAAATGAAATCCCTAATATGTAACTATTACATAACAGCTTTAGGGCATACATCTAACAAGAAGAAAATCTGAGACTCGGTTGAATCTTGGGGAAGATTCCATAGGTGCGGCAGATATAGAGAAGACTCGAAGTGCAAATATTTCAAATGGATTTATAGGAAATTCTCTAATCGAGCGGCAGAGATGATATTGGAGTTACTTAAAGACCGAAATCAACTTCCACCTACGTTAATGGACAAATTGGAAGATGTCAACTTTATGCAAGCTCAAATGAAAGGTTTAACATCTCCGATCAACCATTTAAAGAGGGAGATTTCAAGGCTGAAAATTGAAAGAAACTTTTATCAAGTGTTGATTGTGTTCTTATTCTCTTTGGTAGTTTATTCAAATGTGAAGTGAGTAATGAGAAGAAGTTTGTATATCTACTAAGGGTGTCAAAAAACTCGACCCGACCTGACCCGACCCGACCCAAACACGACCTAAACACGAAACAAGTATAATACATGTTTTTTAGGTCTTGATATTGTTCGAGTAACAAATATAAAACAAGCAACGAAATGTGTTTCGGGTTGGGTCAGGATTGGAACATTGTTCGACCCAAAACACATTAACACCCTTGTTCCAAACAAGCCAACCAAACACAAAGTCAAACACGTCGCGGAAAAGTGAAAACCCCTCCCCTTCGGCTTCTTCTCCGACGACTGATGTTGCCCTCCGATCAACACGCCTCTGCCCTCCGTTTGTTTGGGCGTAGGCACAGCTGTTGGGACTTGGGTTTGTGCTCATTGCAAGCTCCGGGTGCGCGCATCTAGGGTCGGGGATGTAGGGGTTTTTGGGGGTTTCGTTTGTGCAGCTGTTGGTCATTGAGATGGAATGTGTGGATTTGTGCTTTTTATGTGTTTGCTGAAGTTCAGAAGAGAAAGAAACAAAGGAAATTGTGGATTTCAGCTTGCGCCGCGTACACAATTTCCGTTCATTAGAATTTTTGTGCATGTTTCGAAGTATAAACCTGGGTTAATGTTTCCCATTAGAAATTTGGTGGGTGGGCGAGTGAGTTGAGCCTTTTTTTTAATGATGTTGTGATATGTTTGGTTGCAAATCGCCGCATCGTTGTCGGATATGGTCTCACAACTTTGATGCCTACCAGCTGCTCGATTAAATTCCTGAACTGTAGTAGCCTAGTGTGTTCGTATTTCGATGATCGTTTGGCTGTCTCTTGTTGGGTGTACAAGTCCCTCATGGTGTGTCATACATGTTTGCCTCAGATTTATACATTACCGGATGTTGCTTGTCTTTAGATTTGTTGATTCTCTTTTATCAGGTGCAAGTCAACAGCGAATTGTTACTTGGCTTTTCATGCTCCTCTGCTCCATTTCGCGATGGCAATTAATTTTTCTTGAAAGGAAAAGTATATCTCGCCTCCTAAATTATGCATTCATTGTTGATGATCAAAAGAGTGCCTTTCAACGTTAAACATATATGTCATCTTCTGCTAAGAATCTTTTCCATATGAAATTCTAACATCGTCATTCCGTCTTTAAGTCAACAGCTAAAAATAAGACCCATCTCACACTCTTTTTATATCTACAAATCATCAGCAGAAAAAACGATAGAAAGAGCAATCCTTCTGGCAAAAATTTCACTTCTATCTCCCAGTTCCCTAGGCAGAGCTTCGCATTAATGGTGTGCTAGCCCTTGACTTTGCTTTTATCTTCACATTTTTGCAATACCCACTTATGTTTTCCTCTTTCCCTTTAGCTTACACAATCCAAAACCAAACCCTTCATAAATTTCAGTTCAGGTGACAGCGTAAGCTATGGCAGCAGGAACTTCCTCAGCGATGTTTACTCTGATTCTCTCTACAAGCAAACCTAAGCCTGAGAAAACAAGTAGAAGCCGAAGAGATTGAGGAGGAACAGTAGCAGCTAATTGAGATGCAATCTAGCAAGCAAAGCTCTGGTGATTATGAGGAGAAATGAGCATTTTGGTGAAAGAAAATCATTTCAGTTTTCACATTTTTGTGCCTCAAAATATTATAGTGGATTGTCCACACTCCATGGTTAAATTGGTCTAAGCAGCATAAATTGCTTTGCTCTTTTTGTGAGTACCTATGCCGTTTATTGGCATCCTCATCTGGGCGTACTAAGTCTCCATCATATCTAACAAGAAATCTAGATAGATGAAGCATTCCTTTTGCTACCATTCTTTTCCCATTCATTCCAATGATCTAGTGAATACGAAGAATTATAGATTGTTCTTTGTGTACTCTTACATTTTACATGTAGGAATCGATATGGTACAATGATGGCTTACTTTTAAAAGGATATAACCAACTCAAAAAAAAAAAAAAAAAAAAAAAAAAAAGAGGATACCTAGCAACCCGACCTGACCCGAAACACATTAGACCATCTAATGTGTTTTGGGTCGGTTCGGGTCAGGTCACAATGTGTGACCATAGTGTTTCAAGTCGAGTTGGGTAACAACAAAACCCGACCCAACTCGATCCATTGACACCCCTAATGTCTACTATAGTCAAAGACGTGGAATATGCACTTGTATTAGATTATTTATAAGTAAAATTTGTTTTTGGTTTGCTGTAATTTTTATATGGAGCAGAAGGTTTTGTTATTGTAATCTATGGTATAAATGCAATGTTGGAGTTAGAATGCATTAATTATGAGTACTTAAAAGTTTTATTGTTTAGTTGTACATTGTCAATATTTGTTTTGGTTAGTTTTTGCTTCAAATATAATGATTTAGTGCATTTTTTATTTGGTAATGATTTGCTACATTTTTTTATTTAGTAATTTGGTAACAGGAGTGAGAGGCAACCTTGGTCGACAATTTGGTTGTTCGGGAGCTCCGTTTGACGACCCCTCCCAACCAACATTGTCAAAACGAATTTGATAGGGGCTTTATTTTGCTCCATGCCTACCGTGTTTTAAGCACAATAGCTCGAAACTCTTGGCCATCCGACTCATGCGAACTTTGACTCCGCAAATTCTATTTATACAAAAAAAAGAGATGATATATAAAATAAAAAGTGAAAAAGAAAATTAAACAAAAAATAATGGTAATGAGAAAAGGACATAAAAAAGGGAGATAAAGAAGAAGGGAATGAAAAATGATGAATAAGAATAAGATTCGAAGCCTATGTTCTTTAGTAAATTTCGGACGTGCCGAGCTCTTGTGGGCAGCCCGTTCTTGGCAATGCTCTGGGCCCATATGTTGTTTCTTTCTTGTAGGTTGTAGCCCATTTCTCGTGCCTTTTACCAAGCCCATCCGAAACAATTTAGAGAGAGAGAGAGAGGCCCATTATAAATATAAAAAAAAAAACAAGAAGCCCAGCCCGTCTTCTCCTTCTCCCTGGCACCCGCGCCCGTGAAATGTGAAGGAAGGAAGGGAGTATACGGAGGGTGAGCTGGCGTGTGGGAGGGAGAGAGAGAGAGAGAGAGAGAGAGCCATAGCAGACAGATTGCGGGGTGTTGAAATGGAGTCTGGACGATGGGCGAAGCATGGGTTGGGTCTCTGTTAGCGGCGGCCGAGCGACGAGTTCCAGTGGACGTAAAGGGCCGCCGGAGGAGAAGGAGAACCCCGGCCGTCCTGTCAAGTTTCTTTGGCGAACGACGACGCCATTTCCGATCAGGTAAGCTCCTCTTCTCAAACGCTCTGTTTTTCTTTTTCCACCCTATTCCGGAACCGAGAGCTTGAATCTTAACCGATGAACTCGCGGCTCAATTCTGCGAAACCAAGATAGATTCGTGCGAACTGATGATGTCAAGAACTCGTCGCCTCCTGTTTTTGGCTGAAATTAGTGTCAAGATTGAATCAAAAATTTGTTCTCGTAGCTGCACAACATGTATTCGACAAAATGCTTCAATAATGAAGCACCAAATCCATGTTATCCGATCGACGTTAACAGTTTAGTTTAATGCTTGATCGTTCCCGTATTGTTTGAAGCACGTCTGCTCTATTCTTGTTTTCCTACGTTCTTTCTTGGTTTCGTGGCATATTTCTTGACGTTCATTAATGGCCGTTCAAAAACCGAGCTTGGCACGGCCATCGCCGGCGATAGGCTGACGACGGCCGGAGGCGCAATCCGGTGGTGGTATGCGCGGCGGTATGAGCGCCGGCGTTCGTAGAGAAAGGTACGGTGTCTAGTTGGGTGGGTTCCCCACCCCCCAAAAAAAAAAAAAAAAAGAGAGATAGAGAGAGAGAGAGAGAGAGGGAGAAGAAGATAAAGCTGCAGAGGACGAAGGCTTCGGTGGAAGAAGAGAGCGAGAGGTTGAAGATGAAGCCAGAAAAGGACAAAAGAGAGAAAAAAAAAATAAAGAAATAAAGAAATTCAAAAAACATTTTTTAAAAATATTTTAATCCACGTGGATAAGTCGGGTCAATGGGTTGGACCGATTAAACCCGGTCCGAACCCATACCGCGAATATCATAATAATAGAAAATTAAAAAAAAAATCATAAAAATAATACAAACTTAGAAAATACTTAGATAAATAAAAGATTTCAAATTCCAAAAAATATATATAAATTAAATTAAAATTTTTTTCTATTTTCGCTAAATTTTTGCCATTTTTTAAATTTTTTCATTTCTTATTATTATTTATTATATTCGGCGAACGGGGTTCAGACCGTTTACCCGATCCGACTCACTGACCCGAACTGTCTGCCCGGATCCGACCCAAGTCGGATTAAAACATATTCTTTTTCAATTTTTTTATATTTCTTTTGAATTTTTTTTCTACTTTTCTCTTTGTGTTTTTCCTCGTTTTGTCCTTTTCCCCTGCACGACCTTTTTCAACCCATCTTCTTCCCCGAAGCATTTTCTTTTCTCTGCATCTTCATCCTGTTTCCTTTTTCTCTTTTGAACCCGTACAACTAGGCAACTAGCCACCACACCATCCTCTACGGACGCCAACGCTTACACCGCCGCACCCCGCTGCCGGCTTACACCACCAGCCGTCGTCGGCAATGGCCGAGCCGAGCTTGCCAGCTTGGTTTTGAACGGCCATTAACGAACGTCAAGGAATACCGTCACTGCTCATAAGGGTCTCGTATTTCAGGTTCTTCTGCTCCTCCTTGACGTAGTGCTGGATGTCGGTGAACTCCAGCTGCCTCTCCAGCGACTTGAGGCGGCTGTACATATCCTCCTCCGCCGCGACCACGGGCGACTCCATCGTCATCCTCGATATCTACGGTGGCGGATCAGATGGAACCAGAGCTGCTGCGGAACCTGCCATGCCTTCCAATGTCAAATCTGCTTCCGATGGATGGATGGATGGATGGATGGATCCTCCTCCTCCTCCTCCTCCTCCTCTTTCCCCTCTTCTGTTCCGACACAAGGAGTGCGTCGAGAGTTAAAGTTCGAAAGAATATTAAAAAAAAAAAAAAAAGGAAAAGCCGGGCCTTTGGCACTTGAGCCCTTCGGCCCACCAAAAAGAAATAGGCCCAATCCGATGATGGCAACAAATTCCAGACTAGACTAGACTTAGACTAGACTTAGACTAGAAATCGCCCTAAGCAGAAGCAAAGATGGCATGATTCAAGCTTCTTGGTGTATACTTGCCTTACCATATAAAGCCCACAGTGCAAAGGCTCTTAGATATTTGCTTTGCTCAAAATATTCACGGAGAAATGGAGTTATAACTTTAATGATGGCATTTGTTTTATCAAGTGTTCTTCGTGTCCCACTTCCTCTCAGGTAGGACTCTTTTTGCCTTACTTCTTAGACAAAAGAACCAGAAAGCTATACATTTTCTTCCCCTTATCCTTTTGCTGTTGTCTACAGGAAGCAGTATTTTGCATATTAATGCTCCGAAGGGAAAACACCAAATCAGAAATTTTCCACCCACTGCAATTGTCAACACAGTAACTCGCATCATGCCTACTGAAGTTCACGAAGAAGGTATGATTATGAATCAATTTTGCGGAATTATTACCTTACTTTTCATAAAGTTGATAGGGTTTCATTCATTGTTGTCGAATTGATATGAGGCTTTCCATGGAATTTTATTGAACATGGAAACAGGTTCTCAATTTTGCAATCAAGCTAAGGCTCTTTTTCCGATGAATGAAGTCGATAATCGGTGAGTTAATAGTCTTGTAACAGCAACCTCATTGCCTCCCACACCCACCCCCACAAAAAGAAAAAAAAAAGGGGGGGAAAAGGGGAAGTTATCCTGTCAAGGCAGGCATACAAGGATCAGATAAAAAAGATGGGTTTGCATCTCTCGTGGTTGTGGGAATGATCCAGATGATCTATAGTCCATGCCCGTTATATTCAACGAGGGAGAAATATCTCAGCTGGCTGAGAAACTTGACAGCAAAATACATGATGTTAATCCATGCGACGAATAAGCCCTGATGCTTGTTTTTAATAATTCATAGTGATTACCGTGCCACATGCAACAATGCATGATCATCAATTATTTTGTTGCTAGTTGGTGCTAAAGTCTTTCTCTCAGAATTTATGCAGTGTCTCAAATAATCAAGCGAAGGAGCTTGGTGATAAGACAGGAATACTGTGGGAGCCCAATAAGTGGCCATATCAATAGCATATGATTAATATTCTGGCTTTCACTCTGTCTTGTTACTAATGCTTTCCAATGAATCTTAGTTTACAGCTTAGTTGCAGCAATGGCATGATCAAAGTGACAAGTTGTTTCCATCTCTCTTCAGGTGCATCTGTTCTTGATTTGCTTGGTGATGATATTTCTGACAGAAATTTGGAAATTAGTCCAGCAAATGAAGATCACGTTGCCTTTTCAGTAAACAGTATCATCTGTTTCTTGTCATTGGCTTGCCATGGACGTTTCATATTATTATTACTGGATCATGCATCATTTCAATTTGGAAGATGATAATTCTACACATTAGGCAAAAGTTGAGACACCACTTTAGTCTGAGTGTTATCGTCACTTCTCTGCATTTATTGTGCCACTCACGTGGTAATTATGGTTGATAAGTTTTCTTTCTTTACTCGCCAAGAAAATTGCATGATTCATTCAGAAGGGCATAACCGCGAATCCGGGAAATGCAAGTGGTTTCTCTTTTCTGTGGTGAAAAATGAGTGGTTGTTGTCACGCCCCGATCCTCCGAGCGCGCGAACATCCCACTCTGGTCAATACAAATGCGACTTCCCAGGACACGTCGCCAACCCATTCATTTTTATTACACATGCGGAAGCGAAACAATTCCCCTAACAACATTTAACTTGGGATAGAAAAGCCGGCAATCAATCACAACCAAACAAGCTTTCTTATAAAAGCATAGGTTTATATACAACACTGGATTGTCTACAAAATAGACCGGCTCAACAAAAAGGGAACTGTCCTATGACCAACTTGTCAGACACGTTCACCGATTCTTCAGCCTCCACCTTCCAAACTCCAGGACTTCCGGTCCTCCACAACCGTCATCTAGGGACCTGAAATATTATCCCACAACCGGGATGAGACTACGTCTCAGCGAGTCCTACCCTCTAAAACTCAATTAGGAAGAAAATACGCCTCAGGGCGCTCTAGCCACACAAATAGGATAGAGGACTTACCTCGCCTCAATTCCTTCCTGCACGTCAGTTTAATCAATAAATATTGACAACCACATCATCCAAACAATTCAATTACTCGATTCAGCGATCAATCGACTTAGTCGATTACATGTCATCAAAACCACTTTCCAATCATCTCAAGCGTTCCAATTCCAATTTCACTCCCGGCTCAACGAGCCGAACTTAATCAATCCTCCGATATAAACCACGATCCAAAGGACATGACCTATCTTTAGGTGGCAAATTACGGCCCAATGGGCGCGACCTTTAATAGGTGGCAGGTTACGGCCTTATCAGGCGCGACCCTTATCGGGTGGCAATTTACGGCCCAACGGGCGCGACCTCTATGAGGTGGCAATTTACGGCCCAACGGGCGCGACCTCTATCAGGTGGCAGTTTACGGCCCCAGTGGGCACGACCGATTCCCAATTCGGTGGTATATCACGATCCAACAGGGCACAGCCGAGCTTCAATGATTTTCTAGATCCACTCACAACTTTTCACGTTTAAAATCCAATCGAAAACCAACACTAAACAGATTTGGGATGAATCCCCACATAAACATCCATTCAATCAATCGATACAAACTGGTCATACAAACCAATTACGGTGCTAAAAGCCAACACCGGGTATTTTCAAGTTAAATTCCACAACTTCATCAATATTACTCAATTCCACACTTTTGGAATTATTAACCATAATTATCAATCACTCAATTTCTCAATTTAAACATACAATTAACACAAACCGACCAGATCACTTTGCGATCGATCTCGAAATTCTAACGACCTAGGTCATCCCTAAGATAATTTTCGAAATTATTAAATAATTAAATTTAATTCCGAAAATTAAATAATTAAATATTATATTATAATAATATAATTTAATAAAATAATATTTAAAAATTCGAAATAATTAATTAATTAAAAATGATTAATTAGGGCTTAAACAAGATTACACTAATTTAATCATACAATTAGCCCTAATTAAACATCCATTAAACTAAGCATACAACTAATCTAATTTACATTAAAATAATCTAATTTAATCACATAAACCTAATTAGACTAATCTAAACACCCCTTAAGCGTCATTAACTCACTAAGCAAGAATTAGAGGATAAACTCACCAGATTAACATTCCGGCGAGTCCACGGCGAAGGCGACGCCAAGGCGGGCGATAAACCTCAAGGCGGCGACACCAACCAAGGCCGGGAAGACACCTAAAACGAGCCTCGAAGACCTCACGGCTTTCTGGTTTTCTGCTTCTAATCTGGGCTGAACTACAGAGAAGAAACCAGCAACTTCAACGGCGAAAACGGGCTGATCGGAGCTCCGGCAAGCGGGTGGTTGGCAACCGGCGGCTCCCGGGGGTCTTGGGGGTCTTGCTGGAGGTTGGGACGGGCAAAGGAATGGTCGGAATGGGGCGAAACAGCAAGAAAACCCGAAACAAGCGGAACCGAGCGAGTCCAGACGGTCCGGCGAGCGGCGGCCCGGGCGGCCGTACGGGACGGCTGGAGAATCGTTTCGGCGAGCGGCGAGGTGCTCCGGAACGGCCTGGATGTCGTCTTCGCGGTGATGGGTGGCTCGTTCGCTGATTCAACCGGGAAATTAACTTTTTACTCGGATCTTTGGCGAAAGGTCGGCTGGAGCAAAAACTGGAACGAGGAGAAAACAGGGGAGGAAAACGGCCGACGATGGCCTTCCGGGCGTGCGACGATGGAGGGGCTGGTGCTGCTCGTTCCTCTGGTTTTTGCTGAGCTTCTCTCCTTCAACAACAATGGAGAAAGCCAAGAAAAGAGGAAGAAGATGATCAGCTGAAGAGGGGGCCTCCTTGGTGGCTCACTAGAGCTCAACACTTGTCTAAACCTCATTTGATTTGCCCCCACCATGACATCACATGACATCATCCACTCTCTCTCCTCAATCTTCCTCCACAACCTTGCCAATAGGTGCAAAATAGCTCTCCCCCCATGGCATACGAATTTGTTACATTTCCCTCTTCAATCTCAATCAATTTCATCCAATTCTCAACTAAACACATCCAATTGAAGCCCAATTAAATCCTTCAAGGTATCCTCGTCCGTCTCATGACTTTTTCCCATCAAATGATCCAACTTGCATCCCGAAGATTCAATCAAAAATGACCCTCTGACAATTCTGAACAAAAACGGCCTTACTTTGCTTTTCTGCCAAAAATCTCGGTTTGTAGAAAAATCTTCTGGAGATGAATCGACATTCCTAAAATGAATTGTGACTTGACAAAACTTCCAATTTCTGCAATCGAGTTCAATTTCACGATTAAATTCAATCTGGCGCGACTTTAGCGCGTCCTAATCTACCGGGTAGCTTTTAGGAATTTTCTATGCAATTGACCTGTGGTTGATTATTCTCAAGCCACAAAGTGCATCTTCGACACATTGGCGACTCTCGATTGTCGTAGAAATCTCGAGGTTTCAAATACAGACACAGGGTACCAAAACGATAGAGAAATCGGTTTAGTGACGATCAACAAGAATTGTGCAATTAGGTGGAACCACCCAACTGAATTACATGGTTCTGTTGAATCGACTTATCTCCAGTCTCTAATTGGTCTGTGCAATAATGACCCTTGCAGATTAGTACGGTCGAGCAGTCGTTTCCTGGTCAAATTCTCAAGTCTATTGCGTTTAGATTCCTTAACGGCTTCACCTGATAGACTAGTTATCTCGTGAGTGGCCAACTCAGAGAAGAAAGCTATAGACGCGAAGATGAAATGCCCAACTTATTTAATTGAAACCAGAATTGGAAAATCGGGATGTCACAGTTGTTCTATACCATGATGAATTTGCTGAACTCAATAACTTGTGTCAGGCTTAGGTAGAGTGGACAAAAACACCAGCTCATTCACCACCGCAAGTTGACAGGTAAAATGGATAAAGTTGAAATTGCAATTATCCATGCTTTAGGATTTATGATGCTGATTTAGATATATACAGTAATATATAACTAGTTATACATTCTGTGGTTAACTACTGTATTCGTTTATTCTTTTCCATTTCCACCTAGCAACTACTCATTTATGTGACTTACAGGAGATTGCGCTGTTAACTACCTGTAGGTCTCTGATTGGGATGATAATTAGAACCGCTTGACCATTTGGTTTTGGCTTTTGTTGGTTATGCATGGATAACGTAATGGAAATTGATTAGCAAAAGGAGGATCCAGCTAATGAAGAGAAAACTTAAATGAACATGAAGACTTAGTGCGGTTCTTTAACAAAAAGTAGTGACCCAATTTGGGGATTTAGCATGATCAGTTCAGTTGTAAACTTTTATTACATGGCATTTCGGAAGAAAACTGCTATGATAAAGTCAGTTTCTAGTAGAAGAAAACATATTATGGAACACTATGCAGTTCCTCTTCAGAGAATTGTCATGTACTTTCTCAGTAGGGAAGCTATAGGATGCCTGAAAGAACTTTCTTGTGCAGTTGCCTACTATTTTTTGTAGTTCCTCACTACTGCAGTGTCAAAGCTACTCAGCAAGATTGAACACTTGCAGTTAACCAGTAATAAGTACAGATGTCTGATCTTTTTTCCCTTGCTAATGGAGGTGTAGCACATCATCTTAACCTGTTGGACTTCATGGAAGAGGATTTTGCACAAATATGCAAGATAAGCACTGTGTGAACCTGACTCATGGCGTGTCTTTCAGTCTAAACAATTGGTTTAACATTTTGAAATTATAAGCTTTGTATTAGAATTCTTCGCAACAAATCATAGTCGATCAAATGATTTTTAGATCCCAAATACCAAAAGCTACAACATATTAAAAAGGTACAACTACCCTAAGTGGTCTTGGACTCTTGGCAAAGAGCTTTAATTTGAACTGATTTATGTAGTTCACAGGCTTCCCACACTGTCATCCCTGTTAGAACATGTACATGTTAAATCACACATTCATCTTATAATTTAAGTTTCTAGAATTGTTGGTTGTGGTTTCACAAACTTTCACACGGTATTAGACTAGCAAATCCTGAATTACAATCTTTGTGGACCATTATTTGCCTCCCTAGTTATATCTTTCCACACTTCGAGCCTTAAGCCAAAGTCCAGGATTTTGTGTGAGGAATGTAAGGGTATCAAATAGCAAACCGCGTCATCATGTAATTGATTAAACTTTTAAAACAGTTGGTTATGGTTCTACAAACTTTCAAGATACCCAGCAACTTTGTGCTGAGTGTTGGCATTGCTATGCTATTGCCCCCTGATTTATTGAGAGAAAGCCTGTATTCATATCTTGAAATCTAAGCTAAGAGGATGTCTTCACCTATGCTTTACATTAGCTACTTAATTAGGATGCAAGTATGCTTAACCATCGGTACCAAAAAATTAGCATGCTCAACCATTAGTGATCAGGCATATCGTTTTAGTGGTATATGGAAAAATCATAGGCAGCCTCTTATCTGGTTTTGAGGAAGATTTTTCTCACTGGCATCGTTTGATGCAAGAGTACCTTCTGTTCACTTTTCCGCACCATTTTCATCTCTTTGGAATTAAGGAACGAGTAAGAGGAAATCATATTCCTTTGGAAGCATTGTGTGGTTTAATGATAATTGAGTGTGAGCAGCTTTAATGTTGAGCAATGAACTGCTGATTGTGTTATGTTTGATGTCACTAGTGTAGTGTCACTTGGGACTGCATCAACGTGTATTACTTTGTTGCAAGTTAACATGGCTATATGCAAACTCAACTGTTTCTTGAATTGCAGAATGTTTTCCTCTGGTTGCACATCACCCTTAAAACATTCAGGCTGGCTAGACATGTTGGAGAACCGAGATCATGCATTGGATGAACTTGATTTTGAAGCAGTGAGATGCTTGAAGCATTGTCCTCTTCTCACATTGCTTGATGCTTGATTTTGAACTGAGATCAGCCTTTTGCCATTCTTAGCAGTATCATGGGTAGTTAGAGATTAATCTTAATCTTCTTAGCACCATGAAAAATCAAATCTTGAATGCTGATAGATTATATATAATCCTTTAGTGACTTCTTCCTCAGAAATGTTGGCTGTGACATGTGCATGCTCCTCCTCCGTCGTCACGACCTCATTTTGTGATCTTTCCTACAGTTTATCAGGTGATTGGGGAGATTATTCAAGTACTGTGGCCATAAAATTTAACTCTTCTGTACTGGCGAACACATGGGTCTAGATATGTTTCTATAGATGGAAAAATGAGAGTCCCTCATTCACAC